>CM055119.1:217932259-219132259 GCA_029206835.1 Rana muscosa | reverse complement strand
AGAGGGAAGAAGACGCCGATGAAGACCAGGACCCCGCTAGCAAAAGAGCTGGAAGAAGATAGCGGGGCGCCCGACAGAAGGCAGAAAGAACCGGAGATCGTGGAGAAGGCACTGGTGAGCGGGAGAAGAACCGGAGAGAGCGGAGACGACACCGGAGAGCAGAACAAGAGACCCCTGAAGTTGGAAGAAGACGACGATGAAGACCGGGACCCCGCTAGCAAAAGAGCTGGAAGAAGATAGCGGGGCGCCCGGCATAAAGAACCGGAGAGCAGAAAAAGAGACCCCTGAAGTTGGAAGAAGACGATGATGAAGACCGGGACCCCGCTAGCAAAAGAGCTGGAAGAAGATAGCGGGGCGCCCGGCAGAAAGAACAAGAGACCCCTGAAGTTGGAAGAAGACCGCCAAAGTCGGAAGAAGACCCCTGGAGCTGCCTAATAAATTACTTTAAAAACCTGTGTTGTTTTTTATTGACATTTTTTTTACCACCAGGTGAATGGGTAGGGGTACGATGTACCTCATACTCATTCGCATAGGGTGGGGGGCCGGGATCTGGGGGCCCCCCTTATTAAAGGGGCTCCCGGATTCCGATAAGCCCCCCGCCCGCAGACCCCGACAACCAACGGCCAGGGTTGTCGGGAAGAGGCCCTTGTCCCCATCAACATGGGGCAGGTGCTTTGGGGTGGGGGAGCGCAGGGCGCCCCTGCCCCAAAGCACCCACCTCCCCATATTGAGGGCATGCGGCCTGGTACAGTTCAGGAGGGGGGCACGCTCGCTTGCCCCCCGTTTCCTGACCTGCCGGGCTGTGTGCTCGGAAAAGGGTCTGGTATAGATTTTGGGGGGACCCCCACGCCATTTGTTTTTAAAATTTTGGTGGGGAGGTGTCCCATCTTAATCCATACTTGACCCAAGCGCCTGGTATGGACCTGGGGGGGGACCCCACGCTGTTATTTTCTCGTTTTTTTTTAGAGTCGGCAATGTTTATATCTTTTTACATTTCCTTTAACAACCAGCTATAAACAGGATAAAAATAAATAAATAAACGCAAATCGCCGCAAAATCGCGATACTTGCATTTTGGATGCGGGTCCATTGAATTCTATTACATCCAAAACGCTGTTTTTTGCTTGGAAAAAAAAGTCTGCGACCTTTTCCAAAAACGCAGAGGCACAAAAATGCATTGATGTCAACATGTTCCATAGGAACCCATGTTAAAAAATTTACCTGCATTTATGCAAAATGCACCAAAAAACGCATTAGTGGGAATCGAGCCTTACAGACCGTTTTCTAAAACGTCCGTCCGTGGGCATGAGGCCTAAGAAAAAAGAGGGGGAAAAAAAGCACTGGACTGCATCAAAAACACGCATGCACAAAAGCACCTGGAATGCATCCGGACTGCGTTTCCAAGGTGTCAACTGGCCCTTAGGCAGTTGCGTTTAACCTCGTTTTTCACAAAGCCACAAAATGCCTTCACACGCCAAAGATTTCCACGTTTCAGACGCTGGTACCGGCGTTTAGCCGCGTTTTCGTTTAGAAGCGTTTTTAAAGGTGACCTCTTTTTTTACCTTGAAAAACTCAAATATTATGGCAAATGATGAAAAAACATAATATATATATATATATATATATATATATATATATATATATATAAAAAAAATTTATTGCTTCCATTGCATTGTGGACAATCCACAACTTGTGGCAGGTGACGTGGCAAGGGGACAATCCACAACTTGTGGCAAGTGGACAATCCACAACTTGGGGCAGGTGACGTGGCAAGTGGACAATCCACAACTTGTGGCAAGTGATGTGGCAAGTGACACGCTAAATACAAGTACACTGCTGCTCTCTCAGCTGCTGCTACTCACTCTGGTCTCACAAAATAGCTGAAATGGTTAATAATACTGTTTTTGGAGCTTAGGGCCGCTCCTTATGATGTTTCCTAACTAAACGCATATAGACGCAAATGCGGTAAAACGCGGCATGCAAACGCGACAAAGCGTGCCTTTCTAAACGCTGCTTTCAACCTTAGTTCTGAAGACTTTGCACCAGCGTCCCGTGTACATGGGGCCTAAAAACAGCTATGCCATTTACAGCTCAAAAACGCCATGGTGGCCATAGGCTAACATGGAGAGCCCTTTTTAAGCTGCAAAAAACGCTCAAACAAGCGGCTGGAAAAACGTCTGTGTGCATATAGCCTTATATTAACCACTTGCTTACTGGCCACTTAAACCCCCTTCCTGCCCAGACCAATTTTCAACTTTCAGCGCTGATGCACTTTGAATGACAATTTTGCGCTCATACAACACTGTAACCCAATGAAAATGTATTCATTTTTTGCACACAAATCGAGCTTTTATTTGGTGCTATTTGATCACCTCTGCGTTTTTTTTCTATAAATACAAAAGACTGACTAAAAAAAATTAGGATATTTTAATATTTAGTTCAAAAATTTAGAAAAAAGGTAATATTTCTCCTTCATTGATGTACACTGATGAGACTGCACTAATGGGCTGCACTGATGGGCACCGATAAGGTGGCAAGGGTGGGCACGGAGAGGTGGCATTGCTAGCTGGCACTGGTGGGCATTGAGAAGTGGCACTGCTAGGTGCCACTGATTGGCACCAGTGGTGGGCATTGATAGGTGGCACTGGCAGGGGCTACTGATTGTCACAGATAACGCAGAATTGCCTCTTCCTCTTCGAGCCCGATGTCCCTTGCACATAAGCCGGTGATTGCCTTTTTTTATGCTCACGCTGTCAGCACAAGGAGAAAACAAAAACCATTACCAAGCTTTTGTTTACATCACGTGATCAGCTGTCATTGGCTGACAGCTGATCACTTGGTAAGGGGCAGGGATCGGCCCCTTACTCGGATCTGTCATCACCCGAGTCTCAGTGACTTGGTGACCACAGCACGCACGCGAAGGGGATGATGTCTATTGACGGACTCCCGGCAATTGAGGACCGTGCTGTGGCCGTTGATCAGCTATAGCGCTGATCTCAAGTGATTAAAGATGATCTAAATGGGCCATTGACATGCATCACAATTCAACTTAGGAATGTGTCTTTGCAAAGTTAAACTAAATGAAATCCTTTCTCATTTTTGCTTGGGGATAGAGTGCAGAGGGATTACAAGTCTAGACAGTTTTTGGGGATGTCTGCACCCCTGATAGGGTGAAGACAACTCCCAAATTTGGCCAATTTATCCTTCCAAATGATTCACTTCCTGTCACATAGCCACACAGGAAGTGAGGGTAAATCCCTACCAATGTCTGTCATGAAGATCCTGCCAGTAACAGGCACCTCAGACTATCCAGCTCCCGATCGCGGGTGCAACCGCGCATGCGCGGGTGCGCGCGCACCTCTGTTGGCGCTGGGCGGCCTATTTAAACCTGCCTGTCTCTCACAGTCTCTGCTGTCTGCTCTACAGCGTTGTGTATCTGAAACCCGATCCTTGACTTGTACCTGTGAAAGACCCGGCTTGCCTGTGACCACTCCAGCCTTCTGCCTGCACCTGACCTTGGCCTGTTGTGACGATTCCTTTGCCTGTCCTCCCTGTACCTTGCTGCCAACCTGTTAACCGACCCGGCCTGTCTGATTATTCCTGTGATTCTAGTTCCAGTCCAGTCTGAACCATTCCAGTCTGCTGAAGCTTCCTGTGGTTCCTAGTTCCAGTCCAGTCTGCTGAACCAGTCCAGTCTGCTGCAGCTTCCTGTCGTTCTTGGTTCCTGTCCAGCCAGCTGAGCTTCCTGTTGTTCCTGGTTCCAGTCCAGTCTCCTAGTTGCTCCAGCTTCTGTCTCCTAGTTCCTGCAGACACCCTGGGCGTTGGACTACCATCACCTCTGTTGATCCTGCCAGGCACTCATACCACTCTTTTCTTCCCCGCCTCCTGTTATTTTACCAGGGGCGCAAGTGGGAGCCGTAAGGGAGGCCCTCCTCTGCAATATCGGGCTCATAACCATCAGGTACGTGACAATGTCTTTCCTTGGGGACACACAGGTCAATCTAAATACTTTCCCCATTATGTACATTGCACTCCAGAATTTTGCTGGGTACACCCCAAATTATTAGGTATTTTGGACTTTGGGGTTTATTTACTAAAGGCAAATCCACTTTGCCCTACAAGAGCACTTGCTGGATATCCGAGGGGGACATGCAAGGAAACAAAAAACACCATCTTTGCTTTTACATGATTGATGTTACAATCACCAGTGCTTCCCCTCAGATTGTCAGCAACTACACTTGTACTGCAGAGTGGATTTGCCTTTACTAAACCCCAAACTACCCAATGATTTGGGGTGTACACAACAAAGTGCTAGAGTGCAATTTGCTTAATGGGGATTGATCTGTGTGTCCCCAAGAAAAGACATTGGTAGGGTTTTACCTTCACTTCCTGTTTAGCTGTGTGACAGGGAGTGAAGCCAATTTTACTAAAAGGGACACGAAGCCCAACCTAAAAAAAACAAGCAGGGGTTCTAACACTTACTTGGTTTCCCTCAAAATGCCCACAATTAGAATCGTATTGCCTTGAGCTATTTTTAAGTGCAGTACTCTAAATCAGTGCTTCTCAAGTACCCCCAACAGGCCATGTTTGCAGGTTTTCCTTCATCTTGCACATGTGCTTTAAATCACAGTCAATGGTTTTGTATTTTGGACAGCAATTCTCGATAAGATAAATTCACAAAACATGTCCTGTTGGGGGTACTTGAGGACTGAGGCTGAGAACCACTGCAGTAAAAAGGAAAATTGAATACTTACCGCTCTGTATTTTTTATTTCCTGGTGACTATCCATGGCAGCACACAATACATGCATATGCTACCATGAAGGCACCAGCTTAGACAAATCACACCTGTTTTGTTTTGACATGCCAATCAGCTGTCACATTTGTTGCAAAGAAAACACAGAACAAACATCAAAACTTTGCATCAAATTTTATTGGTCAACAAAACAAAGGGAAGCCAAAATAAAAAACATGGTCAATTTGAAACATTAGTCACAACATATTGAGAAAGATTTAGCAAAATAATGCAGCACAGACAATTAAATCAAAGTGAACAAACAACACACATTAACAACATCAAAAATATTTCAGGGGAACATATCTCCCACACAAAAAAATACAATCAACAAAATGAAAACAAACATCTGTTTTGCAAAGACATAACAAATAAAATACATGCGTTACAAACTCGATAAGGACACCAACATGTACATTTTTCCGGACGCACACACACACTTGCCTCTTTTCAGGGCAAGGGAGAGGATGCTATCTGTGAGCTTTATATAACCTAGGTTTGTGTGCTAATGAGGCAATTGAAAACACATGCACAGTCCATGAAACACCCAAAATGCAAGTTCACCCAATGAAAAGACTGAACTTCAAAGTGGGTACACCTGTTAAGGATGTCCTTCAATTACTAACCCATAAAAACACTCTCTGAGCATGCCCAGAAACATCCACGTGCTGTTCACACACAAAAAGCACCCAAAAAAAAAACGAAGTGCCTGGGCATGCTCAGACCAACACAAATGCAGCTAGCAGAAAATAAGCCCCCTCCCCCACCCTGTCCAAAATTAAGCACATCATCCAGCATGCTACAAAATTAGACAATCACCCCCCCCCCCCCCCACCAACAAATACCATTGCAGTCTATGGGAACTGACTTGTTAATTTTGCTAGTCCCCACTTGGCTGGCTTTTCTTCTAGTTATTGGCCTTAAAATGGGGGCCCAGGTCCCACCCTAAGGGACATATATCAATGTCACCAATTTGGACAACACCAAAAACAAAACAAGGAGAAGTGCCTTTAAATATGCCAAATTGCTTAAGGGCCATTTCACACCACATGCAGTCCATTGCGTTTTTTATGCATCAAAAATGCATGGAAAGTTGGTTATATGGTTCTAAATGGCAGTGTTTGTTCCAGTGCGTTCCAGTTCCACAAAAAAAGTAGAACATGCTGCATTTTACCTGCACTGGACTGTACTGGAACGCAGCAAAACGCATCAAAAACGCACTGGAACGCACCGGAACACACCTAAATGCACCAAAAATGCACTGGAACACACTTGTCCTTATCTATGGTTAATAAAAAAGAGGGGTGAAAAAAAAGCACTGGACTGCATCAAAAACGTACCAAAAATGTACTGGAACGCATCAAAAACGTGCATGCAAAAAAGCACCTGGACTGCATCCAGATTGCATTTCTATGGTGTGAACCAAAGAAATACAGTCCGGATGCGTTCCAGGTGCTTTTCTGCATGCGCGTTTTTGGCGCGTTCCAGTTCATTTTTGATGCATTTTTGGTGCGTTTTTGATGCAGTCCAGTGCTTTTTTCCCCCTCTTTTCACTTAACCTTGTGTTGCAGTGCGTCTTTGGTGCATTTAGGTGCGTTCCGGTGCATTCCAGTGCGTTTTTGGTACGTTCCGTTGCGTTTTTGATGTGTTTTACTGCGGTCCAGTACAGTTCTGTACATAAAAAATGCAACATGACCAATTTTTTTTCCTTTCTGAAAGACACTGGAACGGACTGCAGTGGTGTGAACTATGCCATTGGTATTAATGTGATCAACTTTCTTTGCGTTTTTCATGCATCAAAAAAACGCACTGCACTGCATCCGGTGTGAACTGGCCCTAAATATCATACCTGGGGGATGTCTATAGTATGCCTGTAAAGTAGCGCATGTTTTCCATGTTTATAACAGTCCGAGAGCAAAGTGACATTTATAAAGTAAAATAATAGTCATTAAAATGTACTCGCGGCTATAATGAATTGCTGGTTCCCGTCAATACAGATAAAAGTCATTGAAAGTCTTTGAAAAAAATTAATAAATGCGTGGGGGTTCCCCCAAATTCCATTACCAGGCCCTTCAGGTCTGGTATGGATATTAAGGGGAACTCCGCGCCAAATTGAAAAAAAATAATGTCGTGGGGGTTCCCCTCAAAATCCGTACCAGGCCCTTCAGGTCTGGTATGGATTTCAAGGGGACCCACGTGCCAAACTTAAAAAAAAATGGCGTGGGGGTCCCCCTAAAAATCCACACCAGACCCTTATCCGAGCACGCAACCTGGCAGGCCGCAGGAATGAGAGAGCGCCCCCCCCTCCTGAACCGTACCAGGCCACATGCCCTCAACATGGGGAGGATGCTTTGGGGGTCTGTGACCCCTCAAAGCACCATGTCCCCATGTTGATGGGGACAAGGGCCTCATCCCCTCAACCCTTGCCGGTGGTTGTGGGGGTCTGGGGGTGGGGGGCTTATCGGAATCTGGAAGCCCCCTTTAACAAAGGGGACCCCCAGATCCCGCCCCCCTGTGTGAAATAGTAATGGGGTACAAATGTACCCCTACCATTTCACAAAGAAAGGGTCAAAAATGTTAAAAATGACAATAGCCGGTTTTTGACAATTCCTTTATTAATGTCTTCTCCTTTCTTCCATCTTCTTCCATCTTCTTCTTCCATCTTCTTCTTCCATCTCCTTCTTTTCTCCATTCGGGTTTCTTCCTCCATATTGTTCATCTTCATCTTCCTTCGGTGTTCTCGTCCGCATCTTGCTCCGGCTTCTTGTCCACTTCTTCTTTCTCCGGCCGATCGGCTTGAATTGGAGGTTCCCGCTGTGTGACGCTTCAGTTCATCAGTTCTCCTCTGGGTCTGCTGCCACCCGGTGACCCCGCCCCCCCTCTGATGCACATGGATTTCACTGGAACTTTCCCCGTGGTGTCAGAGGGGGGAGGAGCCACCGAGTGGCAGCGGACCCAGAGGAGAACTGAAGAACTGAAGTGTCACACAGCGGGAACCACAAATTCAAGCGGATCGGCCGGAGAAAGAAGAAGGGAACAAGAAGCCGGAGCAAGATGCGGACGAGAACACCGAAGGAAGATGAAGAACAAGATGAAGATGAAGAGGAAGAAAACCGAATGGAGAAAAGAAGGGCATGGAAGAAGAAGATGGAAGAAGAAGAAGGAAGAAGATGGAAGAAAGGAGAAGACATTAATAAAGGAATTGTCAAAAACCGGCTATTGTCGTTTTTAAAATTTTTGACAATTTCTTTGTGAAATGGTAGGGGTACATTTGTACCCCATTACTATTTCCCACAGGGGGGCCGGGATCTGGGGGTCCCCTTTGTTAAAGGGGGCTTCCAGATTCCGATAAGCCCCCCGCCCGCAGACCCCCACAACCACCGGCAAGGGTTGTGGGGATGTGGCCCTTGTCCCCATCAACATGGGGACATGGTGCTTTGGGGGGACCCCAAAGCAGCCTCCCCATGTTGAGGGCATGTGACCTGGTACAGTTCAGGAGGGAGGGGGGCCGCTCTCTCGTCCCCCCTATTTTCCTGCGGCCTGCCAGGTTGCATGCTCGGATAAAGGGTCTGGTGTGGATTTTTAGGGGGACCACCACACTATTTTTTTTTTAAGTTTGGCGCGGGGGTTCCCCTTAAAATCCATACTAGACCTGAAGGTCCTGGTACGGATTTTGAGGAAGTCCCGCACGTCATTTTAAAAAAAATAATTGGCGCAGAGTTCCCCTTAATATCCATACCAGACCTGAAGGGCCTGGTAATGGAATTTTGGGGAACCCCATGCATTTTTTTTATTTTTACAAAGACTTTCAATGACTTTACTCTGTATTGACGGGAGCCAACTATTCATTATAGCCGCGGGTGCTTTTAAATGCCTTTTTTTTCCCTTTAGAAATGGAATTTTGCTGTTATATAACGGCAAGTTCAGAGCTGCTCCTGTTTAACTTATGCAAATTGATTTACGTGACTTGACATTTACTAAGATTTTGCCGGCGCAGTGACCCGGCGTGTTTGAATGAGTGAAATTCCCGCGCTGAGCACAAAAAAACCTCTCGCCTGTTCTAAATGTAATTGCCGGCGCAGCAGGCTGGTTCTGAAAAAGTTACTTTATCATTCTATTTTTGGCATGTTTGTTGCTTGGGCAGTTGTCACTAAACTTCCTCACATCACCCCACGTCACCCCCATTATATTGGCACTTCCAGCTTCTTTATATTTAGATTTTAAGATGCCGTGCGCCAGGTCCATAGTAGCGCACTGAGCGCCTCCTCCCATGCGCCAAGAACACTATAGTAAATGGGGAATAGGGCTGTGTTACCGGCGCTAATGTTTCGTAAATACCAAAACTGCCGTATCGCGCACAGATGCACCGATACTCATGGCGCTAACGTTTCGTAAATCAGCCCCTAAGCTATGCAGTGGAATAATATCCTTACGGCATGTCGCCAATTTACAAGCCAACCTCAATGCTCTGTCTAATTGGGCGACTATGTGGCAGATGAGGTTTAATGTTGATAAATGTAAAATTATCATAGGCGTGCGCAAGGGGTGTGCCAGGTGTGCCTGGGCACACCCTAATCTTGGGGTTGGCAACCTGCCAATCGCAGGCAAGTGACAGGTCAACCGTGAACCCCCAGAACCTGGACAGAAGAGCCGGCAGGGGTGGAATTTAGTGGAACCGATCTGTTTTTTCCTCCTGCAATAGCTGAAAGTAGGCTTCTCCTCCTCTCCCTCTCGCTGACATTCAGCTGCCACAGGAGGAAAATACAAGGGATCGTACCAATATATGCCACCACTCCTGTCCCTGTTCCTCTTCTTTCTGCTGCCCAGGTCCCCCTATTGTTTCTGGATGGAGATCGGGGAAAAGGCCGGTAAATATGTCACAAACGCATATGTGTTGGAGCTTTGACGTGCACACCCTAATGCAACAGGCTGCGCACACCTATGAAAATTATGCACTTGGGGGCTAAGAATATGAATGCATCATACATGCTAGGGGGAGTACAACTGGGGGGATCCATAGTGGAGAAGGATCTGGGGGTTTTGGTAGATCATAAGCTCAATAATGGCATGCAATGCCAAGCTGCGGTTTCCAAAGCGAGCAAAGTCCTTTCTTGTATTAAGAGAGGTATGGACTCCAGAGAGAGAGATATCATTTTTCCCCTGTACAAATCATTATTAAGACCTCACCTGGAATATGCAGTTCAGTTTTGGGCCCCAGTTCTCCAAAAGGATATTGGGGAACTGGAGAAAGTGCAAAGACAGGCAACCAAACTGATAAGAGGCATGGAGGAGCTCAGCTATGAGGAAAGATTAGAGGAACAGAATGTATTCACTATTGAGAAGAGGAGATTAAGGGGGATATGATCAACATGTACAAATATATAAGGGGTCCATATTGTGAACTTGGTGTTGAGTTATTCACTTTACGGTCAACACAAAAGACAAGGGGACACTCTTTGCGTCAAGAGGAAAAGAGATTTCACCTCCAAATACGGAAAGGTTTCTTCACAGTAAGAGCTGTGAAAATGTGAAATAGGCTCCCTCTAGAGATGGTTCTGGCCAGTTCAGTAGATTGCTTTAAGAAGGGCCTGGATTCTTTCTTAAATGTACATAATATAGCTGGGTACTGACATTTATAGGTAAAGTTGATCCGGGGAATATCCGATTGCCTCTCGGGGGATCAGGAAGGAATTTTTTCCCCTGCTGTAGCAAATTGGATAATGCTCTGCTGTTTTTTTTTGCCTTCCTCTGGATCAACTGTGGGTATAGAATTGGATAACTGTGGAATTGTACGATATATATATGTAGCGCTACCCCCAGTTAAGAGAGCCGCTGGATTTTCGTTTCGGGCCCTGTGTACAGCTCCGCCAACCCCCGGCAATCTTACTCGACCCATTCTGGCACAGCTAGTCTAGGGATTATACTTGTATCACAATCAAACAGTATTGCAAGGGTAACTTCTTTGCAATAAGACAACACACTGATGCGAGAGATCAAGTATAACGGTTTTACTTTAGTTTAAAAAGGCACAGGCAGAACATAACACATACAACTTGCTTACAGAGCCCTGCAGCAATAGGTATAGCACGCAATAATGGCGCAGCGCGGTAATCCACCACGCGCAGCTATTATTGTATACGCGCCCTGTGGCGCACTAAAACAATAGTCTACCCCCCTCCCTGGTCAGGCCTGACATAGAATAAACCTCAGTCTTTTCTTTAAGGATTTCTTCGCATGCAAACTTTCGGTGGTGCACTTGATGAAACAGTATTTTTGTAATCCACAAAGTAGGCAGCCACAAGGAACACTATACTGGAGACCCTTTAACTCTGTCCTGCTACTGGTCTCCAGTGGAACAACAAACAAATGATCGGTGGGCCAAGGCAGTCTAAAGGCCTAAACATGGTACAGTCTATTGGATTGAGCAAGTGCTCGCTCACCACTCCGGACGCGATCCCAGTCCGGGACTTCCACCTGCTGTGTCTCCGCACACAGCGTCTGCAACGATCGGGTCCCCGATCCAACTGATGTCCTCACTCGACAAGTCAGATACCACTCAGGCTCCGCAGTGGGGTGGAAGGCTCTTCAGAAGTTGCGCAAGGCCCCAGGCTTCAGGCCTTGCACTGCAGCAGATCCGCACAGGAAGAAACTGTTGCTTGCAGCGCGGTGTCCAAAGAGCCCGAGCTCCGCCTCGCCTCCTTCTTAAATAGCCCCTCCCATGTGTCTCTGCGGTGGCCAATTGCACTCTGGGTGCCGAACGGGGTTCTGGGTAACGTAGTCCCGGGGCCTTAAAGGAGACCCCGCTACATATATATATATTTTTTTTATGGTTGAACTGGATGGACTTGTGTCTTTTTTCAACCTGACTAACTATGTAACTATGTACATACCAATAAATAATAAATAAATAATAATGGTTGGGGGGACAGTTTTATTTTTTTTGCCCCACCTTCCACCTTTCATGGTACCATAGTCAGGACTTTGTATAACTTATGCTTATGTAGCGTTACCTTCACTTAAGAGGGCCGCAGATTAGTTTGGACCCTGAAGACAGCTCCGCCAACCCCCAGCAATTTACTCGACCCCCTTCTGGCACAGTTAGTCTAGGGTAACAATATATATTTCTTATGCTCTATGATCAAACTCAGAAACCAAGGCAAGAATAAAAGGGGTATCTAATTTACTTTAGATTGTGGTAAAAAGAATCAACAGTGGTAACAGTTTACATGAAATAGGTTGCAGAGCCCTGCAGTATTAAACACACTATGCATTAATGGAACAGTAAAGGCGCGTCGCGGGGGCGACCGTTAACTAGGCGCCCTGTGGCGCAGCAACTAAATAAACTATCTAGCTGGCCAGGCCTGGCTCAGATACTAAAGCCTCGTACACACGGCCCATTTTCTTGTCGTAAAAAACACGTCGTTTTTTTCGACGAGATTCTTGTTAACCTTGACGATTTTCTCGTCAAGCTTTCCATGCGTACACACTGACATTTCCCAAATTCCTCGTTGTTCTCCGTGGTCACGTCCAGCACGTACGACGGCACTATAAAGGGGAAGATCGATTTCCCTGGCGCCACCCCTTGGGCTGCTTTTGCTGATCTCGTGTTACCGCGTGTGAAGTAAAAGTTTGGGAAGAGACGATTCGCGCTTTTCAGTCTTCGTGCTTTTCAGTTCGTTTTCTGCGGTTCAGTTTGTGCTTGTGGGTTCGTATCTTGTCTTTCAGGGCGTCTAGGCAGATCGTATCTGTTTTACAGTGCGTTCTTGCCCGTTCGTTTCTGATTTTCAGTTCGTTATTCATAGGCCTTGCTGTTCTAAAGTGCGTTCTGTTCTGTACGTTCTGATAAGACGACCGTTTCCTAGCCATGTCGCCTGGACGTTCTCGTCGTCGAGTTCGTGCTGTGCGTGCGCTTGGTGTTGGTTTGCTTGTTTTGGACCAAGACCAGTCCATGAACGGTGTGAGGAGGAGTTCATGGACCAAGAATTGGTTGCTCCAGCGGGACCAATTCTGCCATATGCCTCTGCTGCGGGAGATCGTCGAGAATAATTCTGAGGACTACAGGAATTTTCTGCGGATGTCTGACCCCGTTTTTCAGCATCTGTTGGCTTTGGTGTCCCCCTATATTACCAGGAAGGACACCGTTATGCGGGAAGCCATCAGTGCTGAGCAGAGGCTCATCGCCACCTTACGTTACCTGGCGACAGGGAGAAGTCTTCAGGGCTTGAAGTTCACGACAGGCATCTCCCCCCAGGCTCTGGGCCTCATAATCCCAGACACCTGTTCTGCCATTATACAAGTCCTGCAGGAGGACTATATTAGGGTAAGTTTTCTCCATTAACATCACATTTTATGTATTTCATGTATGCTAATCAGGGATGAGCCGAACACCCCCCTGTTCGGTTCGCACCAGAACCTGCGAACAGACAAAATGTTCGTGTAAACTTTAGAACCCTATTAAATACAATGGACTCGAACGTTCGAAATCTAAAGTGTTAATTATAAAGGCTAATATGCAAGTTATTGTCCTAAAAAGTGTTTGGGGACCCGGGTCCTGCCCCAGGGGACATGTATCAATGCAAAAAGAAGTTTTAAAAACTGCCGTTTTTTCGGGAGCAGTGATTTTAATAATGCTTAAAATGAAAAAATAAAAGTGAAATATTCCTTTAAATTTCGTACCTGGGGGGTGTGTATGATATCGTGAAGTGGCGCATGTTTCCCGTGCTTAGAACTGTCCCTGCAAAAAATGTCATTTTTGGAAGAAAAAAATGCATTTAAAACTGACTCGCGGCTATTAATGAATTGTCGGCTCCCGGCAATACATACAAAAGTCATTGATAAAAAAAATAAATAAAGCGAGGGGGTTCCCCAGAATTCAATTACCAGGCCCTTCAGGTCTGGAATGGATATTAAGGGGAACCCCGCCGCAAATTAAAAAAAAAATTGACGTGGGGTTCCCCCAAATATCCATTCCAGGCCCTTCAGATCTGGCATGGATTTTAAGGGGAACTCCACCCCAAATTAAAAAAAAAAATGGCGTGGAGTCCCCCTAAAAATCCATACCAGACCCCTTATCCGAGCACGCAACCTGGCCGGCCGCAGGGGAAAAGGGGGGGACGAGAGAGCGGCCCCCCTCCCTCCTGAACCGTACCAGGCCACATGCCCTCAACATGGGGAGGATGTCCCCATGTTGATGGGGACAAGGGCCTCATCCCCACAACCCTTGCCCGGTGGTTGTGGGGGTCTGCGGGCGGGGGGCTTATCGGAATCTGGAAGACCCCTTTAACAAAGGGGACCCCCAGATCCCGCCCCCCCTATGTGAATTGGTAAGGGGTACATTGTACCCCTACCATTTCACGAAGAAAGCGTAAATAAATGTTTAAAAAAACACACAAACACCTTGAAAAAGTCCTTTATTTAAAAAAAAAAACAAAACATTCCAGCGGTGAAATCCAGTGTCCCGCGGCGATCCCGATGTGCAGCGCTGTCCTTCATTGGTTGTGCCTGAGTGGACCTGATGGGGAACTCCCTCTCAGTATTTTAAATGTATAGACCCGCCCCTTCTAAAGTTCCCCATCAGGTCCGCTCAGCGGACCAGATGCGGAACATGAGAAGGGGCGGGTCTATACATGTATTACCAAAGTGAGAGCAGTTCCCCATCAGGTCCGCCCCCTCGGTATGTCGGACCCGCCTACGTCATTGGCTTGAGCGGGGAACTTCCTTCACTATGTAAATTTAAATTACACAGTGAAGGAAGTTCCCCGCTCAAGCCAATGACGTAGGCGGGTCCGTCATACCGAGGGAGCGGACCTGATGGGGAACTGCTCTCACTTTGGTAATACATGTATAGACCCACCCCTTCTCATGTTCCGCATCTGGTCCGCTGAGCGGACCTGATGGGGAACTTTAGAAGGGGCGGGTCTATACATTTAAAATACTGAGAGGGAGTTCCCCATCAGGTCCGCTCAGGCACAACCAATGAAGGACAGCGCTGCACATCGGATCGCCGCGGGACACTGGATTTCACAGCTGGAATGTTTTTTTGTTTTTTTTTAAATAAAGGACTTTTTCAAGGTGTTTGTGTGTTTTTTTTTTAAAAAAATTACGCTTTCTTCGTGAAATGGTAGGGGTACAATGTACCCCTTACCAATTCACATAGGGGGGGGGGCCGGGATCTGGGGGTCCCCTTTGTTAAAGGGGTCTTCCAGATTCCGATAAGCCCCCCGCCCGCAGACCCCCACAACCACCGGGCAAGGGTTGTGGGGATGAGGCCCTTGTCCCCATCAACATGGGGACATCCTCCCCATGTTGAGGGCATGTGGCCTGGTACGGTTCAGGAGGGAGGGGGGGCCGCTCTCTCGTCCCCCCCTTTTCCCCTGCGGCCGGCCAGGTTGCGTGCTCGGATAAGGGGTCTGGTATGGATTTTTAGGGGGACACTCCACGTCATTTTTTTTTTAAATTTGGGGTGGAGTTCCCCTTAAAATCCATGCCAGATCTGAAGGGCCTGGAATGGATATTTGGGGAAACCCCACGTCAATTTTTTTTTTAATTTGCGGCGGGGTTCCCCTTAATATCCATTCCAGACCTGAAGGGCCTGGTAATTGAATTCTGGGGAACCCCCACGCTTTTTTTTATTTTTTATCAATGACTTTTGTATGTATTGCCGGGAGCCGACAATTCATTAATAGCCGCGAGTCAGTTTTAAATGCATTTTTTTCTTTCAAAAATGACATTTTTTGCAGGGACAGTTCTAAGCACGGGAAACATGCGCCACTTTACATGCATATCATACACACCCCCCAGGTATGAAATTTAAAGGAATATTTCACTTTTATTTTTTCATTTTAAGCATTATTAAAATCACTGCTCCCGAAAAAACGGCCGTTTTTAAAACTTCTTTTTGCATTGATACATGTCCCCTGGGGCAGGACCCGGGTCCCCAAACACTTTTTAGGACAATAACTTGCATATTAGCCTTTATAATTAACACTTTAGATTTCTCCCATAGATTTTTCGAATTTGCCGCGAACACCCCAATTTGTTCGCTGTTCGGCGAACGGGCGAACAGGCAATGTTCGAGTCGAACATGAGTTCGACTCGAACTCGAAGCTCATCCCTGATGCTAATGTATTGTATTTCTTTCATCCTTCCCTAATTACCATGATTGTAATATGCTGACAAAATGTCCCCTTTGTCCTCATGCATGCTGGAAGCTTTTAAATGGCCCTTTTTTCTCCTCCATGCATATTTCCCTTCACTAACCTTTCCAGCAGGGGCGTCTGTTGCTCCAAATGTTTGGGGGTCCAACCCCAATTTTAGGAACTAAACTTCCTCCTTTTTAGCGACTGTGCCTATTAAACGCTGTAATGTTTGTGCTGAAGCACTGTGTGACCCTTCACCTTTTTATCCTGATGCATGCTGGGAAGGGGCTGTACCAGGAAGTAGTGAGAGTGGTGTGTGAGACTGGAAGCAGCAGCAGCATGATGGACAGAAGGGATTACATCTGGTAATGACAAAATCCTGTTGTATTAAGACTCCTCCATGTAACAAGTCATCATGTTCTGAGTGAGTAATAAACCCTTCCATGGTTAAGAAGTTCATCTGGCCTGTGTGTAACTTGCTGAGCAGATACTTTAGCATTGCTAGCAAAACTCTGAGAGACCCCGTGTCTAAGGGACATAACAGTGGCGACGAGGATTGTGGATTTTAGCACACATGGCCTTCATAGGGTTTATTCAACCATTTGATCCTGCTGCTGAATCATGGAGCTCCTGGGTGGAGAGGCTGGAGCAGTATATGGAAGCAAATAGTGTGGCTGCAGAAAAGAAAGTTGCAGTTTTCCTCACAATATTGGGTCAAGCTGCATATGGCACTCTCAGAGACCTAATTTCTCCAGACAAGCCGGCCTCTAAGCCCCTGCCTGAGTTAATTCAGAAGCTGCATGAGCACTACAACCCAAAGCCATTAGAGATTGCAGAGCGGTTTAAATTCTACAGTAGAAGGCAGCATGCCGGGGAGGACATAAAGACTTATATCATTGCTTTACGTAAACCAGCTGCCACTTGTCAGTTTGGAGACTACCTGCAGACGGCTCTCCGTGACATGTTTGTCATGGGACTCTGCGACCCAGCCATACAGAAACGTTTACTCACAGAATCCGACTTGACTCTGACGAAAGCCACTGACCTTGCTACGGTCATGGAGTTGGCTACACGGGTTGCCACCCTTCTGAAGGCACCACCTGAAACTCCTGCAAGCCAGGGAGAGGAAATATTCCACTCTGCTATCACTCGACACCCAAGACGGCCGTCCCCAAATCTTCCTAAACCTCGCCACCCTAATTCTTCTGTCTCTAGGACACCAACTTGCTACTGTTGTGGTAACACTACTCACAGTGCACCTGCTTGCAAGTTCAAGGATGTCATTTGTTTTCTTTGTGGAAAGACTGGCCATATTGGGCGTGTTTGCCGCAGCTCTTGCTCCCCGAACACTACCACTAAAGTTAGACGTAAACAGACATTTCATATGGATACTGACAATCACGGCTCCAGCTCTGATGAGGAAACCTGTGTCCAGCATGTTGGACTGTTTCGGGTAGCTGGGAGTACTCCTGCGATAAAAGTGGATGTCACACTCAATGGCTGTCCTGTCTCCATGGATGTTGATACAGGGGCGGCAGTGTCTGTCATTTCATGGACTGATTTAAAGGCATCGGGTCTGTCCCTACCGCTCCAACTTACAAATCTCACACTACAAACCTACAGCAAGGAACTACTACAGCCCTTGGGTTATGTGAAACCCCTTGTTACATTAGGCAACCGCAGTCAAACTCTACGCCTTTATGTTGTCAATAAAGGAGGTCCTCCGCTGTACGGTAGGGACTGGATCAAAGCCCTGGGCATGCCTCCTCTTGCCATTGCCCAATGTACATTGCTTTCTGAGGTAGACCATTGGGTGGAATCCCTGAAGTCACGCTTTAAGGGGGTTTTTGAGGACTCTTTGGGCACAGTAAAAGGAAAAATGACCCACCTCCTCTTGAAGCCGGGTGCTACACCTCGTTTTTGTAAGGCAAGATCAGTACCTTTTGCCTTGAGAAAGAAAGTGGAAGCAGAGCTGGACCACCTATTGGCTGAAAAGATCATAACTAAAGTTGATAGAAGTAAATGGGCATCGCCAATTGTGCCTGTCAAGAAAAAGAATGGAGACATTAGAATTTGTGGAGATTTCAGGGTTGCCCTGAACAACCAACTTCTTGTGGATCAATACCCATTGCCTCGACTTGAAGATCTATTTAGCTCATTGGCTGGGGGGCAAAAGTTTACAAAAATAGACTTAAAGCAAGCTTACCTGCAACTGCAAGTACACCCAGATTCACGCCATCTGTTGACCATTAACACTCATAAAGGATTATTCCAATATAACCGCATGGTTTTTGGCATAGCCCCAGCTCCAGCCATCTGGCAGCGAATCATGGATGAGGTCCTGGCGGGCATACCTTTCACTCAATGTCTACTAGATGACATGCTCATCACTGGTCCCACTGATGAAGAACACAGAAAGAATGTTGAAGCTGTGCTAGAGAGACTCCAAAGGTATGGTTTACGTGTCAATCTTTCAAAATGCGAATTTCTAAAGTCTCGACTGGAATTTTGTGCCCACACTGTGGACCGGCATGGGTTACACACTACTGAAGAAAAGGTTAAAGCCCTTACCCATGCCCCTACTCCCCAGAATGTCACACAGCTCAGGTCCTACCTTGGCCTCCTAAATTACTACCACCGTTTCTTGCCGAACCTAGCACACCAGCTTTACCCATTACATCGCTTACTGGATGCAAGAGCTAAATGGATATGGACAGCCAAATGCGAAGAAGCTTTTCGGCTTTCTAAAGAACTCATTCTGTCTTCTCGAGTTCTGGTCCACTATGATTTAAAGAAACACGTCACCTTGGCTTGTGACGCCTCGCCTTATGGACTGGGTGCTGTGCTTTCCCATGTCATGCCAGATGGCACAGAGCGCCCCATTTCTTTTGCCTCCAGGTCTTTAACCTCAGCAGAGCAAAACTACTCCCAGATAGACAAGGAAGCTTTGGCCTGTGTATGGGCCACAAAAAAATTTCATATGTACATCTATGGTCGGGAGTTCACACTTATCACTGACCACAAACCTCTGTTGTCAATAGACTTGTGCACAACGGAAAAATTTGTTCCGTTTCGGTTCGTTTCTTTCCGGTCCTGTTGATTCGTAATCATTCGTAATTTTGCTAGACGGGATTTTTCGTGTTCGGACTCATTCGTATTTTTGCAAGCGACATTTTTCGTTGAATTTTTTGTTGCTTTATAATTCGTACTTTCGGTAGAGTACGTTGTTTTTCGTTGATTCTGGACACAACTCCTACTTTCGTAACTTTTTTTGGGTTCGTTGATTCGTAATTTTCCGTGTCTCTCTCACAACGACGCTGCCTATTATGCCTAATGTGCTTCGAATGGATTTGTACTTTTCTAAATACATAGCGGTTATTTGTAACGATTCGAAATCTCGTATTTTACTTTCGTTTTTTACATGCGGCTATAGGCTCCGCCCCTGTACACCATTTTGAGAGGGTTCAGCACGGTGAGGGAGAAGCAGAGAGCAGAGCAGAGTGTTATTGTGCTTCGAATGGATTCGAAATCTCGTATTTTACTTTCGTTTTTTACATGCGGCTATAACCTCCGCCCCTGTACACCATTTTGAGAGGGAGTTCAGCACGGTGTGGGAGAAGCAGAGAGCAGAGCAGAGTGAGTGTTATTGTGCTTCGTATGGATTCGTACATTCGTAACTTTTTCATAACGAATTATGCCGAAGACATTCGGGCATTCGCTATTTGCGGTATAATTTATTTCGGATTCGGTCTTATTCGTAATTGCTTTGTTCGGAAATTCGAATGCTTCCGAATGTCCGAAAGTTGCTAAATTCGGACGAATTTTAATTCGTTACGAAACGAATTGCACAAGCCTAGTTGTCAATACTGAACCCTCAGAAAGGAATTTCTACAACAACCGCAACTCGCTTACAAAGGTACGCTTTATTCTTGGGAGCTTATACTTATTCTATCAGATACCGCTCCCATGATGCCCATGGCAATGCAGATGCGTTTTCCAGATTGCCAATTGGAGACCACTCACCAAGAGACGTACGCATAGTGGAAATACACAGGCCGAAATCCTGCATGTCCACCTCCTTAATTGCCAGACATACAGTCACAGATCCCGTCCTGTCTCAGATATTCTCATATGTTCAGGCTGGATGGCCAGAGAAAGTCCCAGGTGAATTTCGTCCGTACTTTGCCAGAAAATGTGAGCTTGTGACTAATGCTGGTTGCCTACAGTGGGGCAACAGAGTGATCATACCTCAGTATTTGCAACCAACCATGCTAAGGATACTGCATGAGGGCCATCCTGGTGTGGTGCGCATGAAGCAGCGAGCCCGGAGCTATGTTTGGTGGCCCCAAATGGACACAGCAATTGAAGATTATGTGGCTCAATGTCCTGGGTGCTGTCAAGCTCAGCGACCCCAAAAGAAAGGAACCCTGCTACCTTGGCCATGGCCGAAAGAACCGTGGTCAAGACTCCATCTTGATTTTGCTGGCCCACTCCAGGGTAAAATGTATTTGATCGTGGTAGATGCACATTCAAAATGGCCGGAGGTTTTTCAAATGCCTTCTGTTACCTCAGCTGCTACCATTCTAGTCTTAAGGAAGCTCTTTGCTCAATATGGCTTGCCAACAGCCATAGTCTCGGACAATGGGACTCAATTTACATTGCATGAGTTTCAATCCTTCCTCAGTGGCTTGGGCATCCAACACTACAAAACAGCTCCTTATCATCCAGCCTCAAATGGGCTGGCAGAACGGTTTGTGCAGACGTTTAAGAAGCACTTACTGTCCACTCTGGACCAGGTTGGACTGTCAGAGGAGAAGCTTCTGGAGTTCTTGACCATGTACCGAAACACAAAACACGCTACTACTGGGCTGTCCCTAGCTTTTCTTATGTTTGGCAGGCATCTCCGCACCAAACTGGATTTAGTTCATCCACAGGAACAGTCACCGACACCTCCTCCGCCAGGCTGTCCTGGATTCCGTGCTGGTGATCTTTTATGGTTTCGGAATTACAGAGTTTTGCCTCATTGGCTTCCTGGCATTATTGATGGACCTCTTGGACAACGAATGTACCTTGTTCGCCTGGAGAATGGTGTTTGTGTTCGAAGACACCTTTCGCAATTGAGAAAGCGCATTTGCCTGCCAGTAGAAACAAACCCGACCTCTCTTTCTACCCAACCACCAGAGTCTACTCAGGGCTCTACTGGTGACATATGGCATGGTGTCTGGCATGATCCTACAAGTTTACAACCAACTCTTGAAGCGGTTGGTGACCGTATTCCTGAGGAGCCCGGACATGTGCCTGGAGTTGCAGAGACTGATTTGTCTGTTGGACACCCACTGACACCTCCAGAACCTTTGACAGCCTCTACCCCTCCTGGTGCTGTGCCACTTCGTAAGTCTGCCCGCCAAAGACATCAAACTCCTCGTTGGCAAAGCACTGAAATCTTACGGGACATTTTGGAGGTCAGGAAACAGAGACAAAGGTCTCATAATGTGATGCAGGAGCCACAGAACTGAGTTGGAGATACTACTTGCTGAACTGATCCTGCTTGCCCTGTTATTTTATGTGTTGAGTATTTTGTTCTATTGTTATGTTTATTTTATTTTATTTTTTTCCTATTGTTTTTTTGTTTGTTTTTTTGTTTTTATGGGAAAAAGAGGAGATGTAATGTTTGTGCTGAAGCACTGTGTGACCCTTCACCTTTTTCTCCTGATGCATGCTGGGAAGGGGCTGTACCAGGAAGTAGTGAGAGTGGTGTGTGAGACTGGAAGCAGCAGCAGCATGATGGACAGAAGGGATTACATCTGGTAATGACAGAATCCTGTTGTATTAAGACTCCTCCATGTAACAAGTCATCATGTTCTGAGTGAGTAATAAACCCTTCCATGGTTAAGAAGTTCATCTGGCCTGTGTGTAACTTGCTGAGCAGATACTTTAGCATTGCTAGCAAAACTCTGAGAGACCCCGTGTCTAAGGGACATAACAGTGGCGACGAGGATTGTGGATTTTAGCACACATGGCCTTCATAGGGTTTATTCAACCATTTGATCCTGCTGCTGAATCATGGAGCTCCTGGGTGGAGAGGCTGGAGCAGTATATGGAAGCAAATAGTGTGGCTGCAGAAAAGAAAGTTGCAGTTTTCCTCACAATATTGGGTCAAGCTGCATATGGTACTCTCAGAGACCTAATTTCTCCAGACAAGCCGGCCTCTAAGCCCCTGCCTGAGTTAATTCAGAAGCTGCATGAGCACTACAACCCAAAGCCATTAGAGATTGCAGAGCGGTTTAAATTCTACAGTAGAAGGCAGCATGCCGGGGAGGACATAAAGACTTATATCATTGCTTTACGTAAACCAGCTGCCACTTGTCAGTTTGGAGACTACCTGCAGACGGCTCTCCGTGACATGTTTGTCATGGGACTCTGCGACCCAGCCATACAGAAACGTTTACTCACAGAATCCGACTTGACTCTGACGAAAGCCACTGACCTTGCTACGGTCATGGAGTTGGCTACACGGGTTGCCACCCTTCTGAAGGCACCACCTGAAACTCCTGCAAGCCAGGGAGAGGAAATATTCCACTCTGCTATCACTCGACACCCAAGACGGCCGTCCCCAAATCTTCCTAAACCTCGCCACCCTAATTCTTCTGTCTCTAGGACACCAACTTGCTACTGTTGTGGTAACACTACTCACAGTGCACCTGCTTGCAAGTTCAAGGATGTCATTTGTTTTCTTTGTGGAAAGACTGGCCATATTGGGCGTGTTTGCCGCAGCTCTTGCTCCCCGAACACTACCACTAAAGTTAGACGTAAACAGACATTTCATATGGATACTGACAATCACGGCTCCAGCTCTGATGAGGAAACCTGTGTCCAGCATGTTGGACTGTTTCGGGTAGCTGGGAGTACTCCTGCGATAAAAGTGGATGTCACACTCAATGGCTGTCCTGTCTCCATGGATGTTGATACAGGGGCGGCAGTGTCTGTCATTTCATGGACTGATTTAAAGGCATCGGGTCTGTCCCTACCGCTCCAACTTACAAATCTCACACTACAAACCTACAGCAAGGAACTACTACAGCCCTTGGGTTATGTGAAACCCCTTGTTACATTAGGCAACCGCAGTCAAACTCTACGCCTTTATGTTGTCAATAAAGGAGGTCCTCCGCTGTACGGTAGGGACTGGATCAAAGCCCTGGGCATGCCTCCTCTTGCCATTGCCCAATGTACATTGCTTTCTGAGGTAGACCATTGGGTGGAATCCCTGAAGTCACGCTTTAAGGGGGTTTTTGAGGACTCTTTGGGCACAGTAAAAGGAAAAATGGCCCACCTCCTCTTGAAGCCGGGTGCTACACCTCGTTTTTGTAAGGCAAGATCAGTACCTTTTGCCTTGAGAAAGAAAGTGGAAGCAGAGCTGGACCACCTATTGGCTGAAAAGATCATAACTAAAGTTGATAGAAGTAAATGGGCATCGCCAATTGTGCCTGTCAAGAAAAAGAATGGAGACATTAGAATTTGTGGAGATTTCAGGGTTGCCCTGAACAACCAACTTCTTGTGGATCAATACCCATTGCCTCGACTTGAAGATCTATTTAGCTCATTGGCTGGGGGGCAAAAGTTTACAAAAATAGACTTAAAGCAAGCTTACCTGCAACTGCAAGTACACCCAGATTCACGCCATCTGTTGACCATTAACACTCATAAAGGATTATTCCAATATAACCGCATGGTTTTTGGCATAACCCCAGCTCCAGCCATCTGGCAGCGAATCATGGATGAGGTCCTGGCGGGCATACCTTTCACTCAATGTCTACTAGATGACATGCTCATCACTGGTCCCACTGATGAAGAACACAGAAAGAATGTTGAAGCTGTGCTAGAGAGACTCCAAAGGTATGGTTTACGTGTCAATCTTTCAAAATGCGAATTTCTAAAGTCTCGACTGGAATTTTGTGCCCACACTGTGGACCGGCATGGGTTACACACTACTGAAGAAAAGGTTAAAGCCCTTACCCATGCCCCTACTCCCCAGAATGTCACACAGCTCAGGTCCTACCTTGGCCTCCTAAATTACTACCACCGTTTCTTGCCGAACCTAGCACACCAGCTTTACCCATTACATCGCTTACTGGATGCAAGAGCTAAATGGATATGGACAGCCAAATGCGAAGAAGCTTTCTTTTTCGTACATCACGGGACACAGAGCGACTTAGTCATTACTAATGGGTTATATAGTTTACCTTCAGGTGTTGGCACTGGCCAATTCCAAACCGGAAGTACCCTCCCCTATATAAGCCCCTCCCACCCGGGAGCACCTCAGTTTTTTGCCAGTGTCTAAGGTGTTGGCCAAAGAGTAACATGTGTTTTCACTGGGCTTGCGTACAGGTTCTTTTTGGGCCTTAGTAAGCTGTTCCGGATCCCACCAAAAAAGCTTCATAGCTAAACGGTCGGTACCCGGGCCTTGCAGCAGAAGAGCAAGGTTTTGCCTGTAATGCTTCTCTTAGGAGGGCTGGACCCTGGGATCCAGAGCTCTGGTCATACCCACGACCAAGACGCTGTCTGTGCAGGGTGCTATACAGGTCCAGGGGAGTGGAATCCTTGGGAACCCGGTCCCTGAAGGTTTAATTACAATGCCTGCCGTGATAGGTGAAGTTTGGACTTTTGTGGACCGAACAAAGTCCTGCGGCGGGGATCAGGTAAGTGGGGGCCCTCAGGAACTTGGTTCTATTGGGGGACCCCCAAGCCTAATTTGTCTTTCTGTCTGTTACCTAACGGTATTCCCGCTAAATATCTGTGTTTGCCTATAACTACTGAAAATGTAAAATTTTAATAGTAGTCAAGAAAAAAAAAAAAAAAAAACAGGGACCGCGGTACCTGTGTTAAACCACTAGAGGCCGCTGTAGTCCATTTTTCTTGTAAATGTGGATCTTTGGTTTTCTCAACTCAAAAGATCCAGGCAGCTGGTAAGTTTCTCTGAGGGAATCCACTTCCTCTGCCCTGTTGCTGCGTTCATCCACCGCACAGGCCCTCCGGCAAAAAGGGCCCTGGCTCCTAGTCCTCTGTTGGTTTTCGAAAAGGGCGCCATTGGCGCACGGGCGCGCGCGCGGGCGCGTGCACGCGCCTCCTATGGAAAAAAAGGGGCGGGGCGGGTGGATGACGCTCGATGCGCGCCGCGGCGCTTCTGCGCATGTGCGGGCGTCCCAGCATGGTTAAAAGACACAGTACAAGTGTCAGCTGCATGCAAACAAAGCTAGCAACAAACAGTGGCACACAGAGGCGGTTGATGCAGGCATCCCCATAGAAAGGCACTTTAGTGGACACCAGCTGGTATATAGCAGCACCTGTGTTAGACTATTACCAGCAAAAATTGGTGTATGACGACGGGAATACCTCAGCTTTGTGCTTAAAGGATATGTCGTCCAGACGCTCCGGAAATAGATCTTCCAGGAAGCCAAAGGGGTCTCCATCGGGCTCTGAGGATATTGGGCATGCTTGCACTGCACCAATCTCCCCTGAGAATGCAGAGGTCAGTAGCCGTAGAAACCCCGCAGGAATGCCTGGTGCTGCGGCTGTCCCCAGTCCACCTGCTCCTGTATATATAACAGAGGAGGTTTTATCCTCAACTCTGGGAGGATTGGAAGAGAGATTAACAGCATTGATCGCTGCTTCCCTGTCACAGGAAAAGCGCGTCCGATCTCCGTCTCCTCCTTCAGAGTGCCTGTTAGTGGAGGAACAGCCCCACACAGAGATCGACCTACCTGAAGGGGATCAGGATGAGGTTGATTCACTTATAGAGGAATCAACAGTGGAAGAACCTTTCTCAGCTTCTCAGGCTGAAAGATTATGGGTTCAGTCTCTGACTAACATGGTCCGATCAGCATTTAAAATGCCTCTGGCGGAACCACCATCCACTACGGTTTCCTCGCTGGGGTCGCTAAAAGCTCCCCAGGCGGTCTGTTCCTTCCCAATCCACCCTTTATTAGAAGGGCTTATTTACCAGGATTGGGAGCATCCTGATAAAATATTTGCTCCCCCCAAGAGATTTCCGGTGATCTATCCCATGGAGGATAAGTTCATAAGAAAATGGAGGGTCCCTATAGTGGACGCAGCCATCTCTTCTGTTAACAAATCACTGACATGTCCAGTAGATAATGTTCCAATGTTCAAAGACCCAATAGATAAAAAATTGGAGTCTTTACTAAAATCTGCTTTCTCTACAGCAAGTATGGTGACACAACCTGCGGTAGCAGCGATTGGAGTCTGCCAAGCAGTGAAAGATCAGTTGAAACAAGTCTTAAGGGACTTACCAGATCAGCAGGCTCATGCCCTAGCTGACCTGCCTAGAGCCTTGTGTTTTGCGGTGGACGCCATAAAGGATACAATCCAACAGGCCTCCCGCTTTACGCTGTCTATAGTACATATGCGTAGGCTTCTGTGGCTCAAAAACTGGTCTGCTGAAGCTCCCTGTAAAAAACTGCTGGTTAGCTTCCCATTTCATGGAGAACGCTTATTTGGAGAAGATCTGGACAAATATATCCAGAAAATTTCTGCCGGTAAAAGTTCACTCTTACCGGTTAAGAACAAGGGTAGAAGTCCTTCTTTTAAGAGGCCTACCTCTCCAGTCCCGGGCACATCGGCTGTGAAGCAGTTCCGACGGCCTCCGCGGTCAAATTCAGGGGGCAGAAATCAGGGACAATCACAGGGTAACAAGAAGCCCTGGATCAAGAGAGGTACAAAACCTCCCCCTAAGGCATGAAGTATTGCCCCCGCTCAATCGGGTGGGGGGAAGGCTTCAGTTGTTCACAGAGACCTGGCGGGACACCATCAGAGACAGATGGGTGCTCTCCGCAGTAAGTCTGGGATACAAGCTGGAGTTAAAAGGCACTCCTCCTGCCCAATTTATGAGGTCAAACGTGCCAAGAGATCCCCAAAAGAGAGGATCCCTCCTTCTGGCACTAGAACAACTATTGCTCCAAGGGGTAATCATGAAGGTTCCCCTGGAAGAAAGCGGATTCGGGTTTTACTCGAACCTTTTCACAGTCCCCAAACCAAATGGGGACGTGAGGCCCATATTAAATCTAAAAGGGCTAAACAAGTTCCTAAATATCAGGACCTTTCGGATGGAGTCGATCCGATCAGTGGCCACCGCCCTACAAGGGCAGGAATGGCTAGCCTCGATCGACATAAGGGATGCTTATCTGCATATTCCCATCTTTCCGGCCCATCAGAAATTTCTACGCTTTGCAGTAGAAGGGCGCCATTTTCAGTTCAGAGCCTTACCTTTCGGTCTGGCCACAGCACCACGAGTGTTCACAAAAATTCTGGCCCCATTATTGGCCAATCTAAGAACACAGGGTGTAACGATAATGGCATATCTAGACGACCTGCTACTAATAGACCACTCAGTGGAAAAGCTGGAAGTAGCTATTCACAAGACAATCGAGTATCTGGAATATCACGGTTGGATTATCAACCGGGACAAGTCAGCTCTAAGACCAGTCAAAAGTCTGGAATACTTAGGGCTAAGGCTGGATTCAAATCAGAGAAAGATTTTCTTACCTCCAGAGAAGGTGTCGTCTTTAAGAAATTTGACCCACTTAGTGGGTACAAAAAGAAAACCATCCATACGTCTCTGCATGAGGCTGCTGGGAAAGATGGTGGCTTCATTCGAAGCGGTACCCTACGGTCAATTCCATTCAAGGAATTTGCAAAGGGCCATACTGTCAGCCTGGAACAAAAAAGTTCAGGCTTTAGACTTACCAATGTCCCTGTCCCCTTCCGTTCGCAAGAGCCTCCATTGGTGGTTGGTGCCCCAGAATCTGGAAAGAGGGAAACCCTTCAGTCCGGTTTCTTGGAAGGTGGTCACTACAGATGCCAGCCTCATCGGCTGGGGGGCAGTGCTGGAGCAATGGTCTCTCCAGGGCAGGTGGTCAGAAGCAGAAAAGGCCCTGCCCATCAATCTCTTAGAGATACGAGCAGCCCGGTATGCCCTAGTAGCATGGACATCCAAACTCCAGGGGTCCCCTGTCAGAATTCAATCAGACAATGCCACGGCAGTGGCATATATCAATCATCAGGGTGGCACCAAAAGTCGTGCAGCCCAGAAGGAAGCAAATTGCATCCTGGAGTGGGCAGAAAGATATGTCCCAGCCATATCCGCGGTTTTCATCCCAGGAGTGGAAAATTGGAGAGCGGACTTTCTAAGTCGCCAACAATTATGCCCGGGGGAATGGTCTCTTCACCCCGAGGTTTTCCAGGCAATATGCCAGCGGTGGGGAACACCGGATGTAGATCTGCTAGCATCCAGATTCAACGCAAAGGTGGACAGGTTTGTGTCTCGCACAAGGGATCCCCTAGCTTGCGGCTCGGATGCCCTAGTGTTCCCTTGGGATCGGTTCAAGCTGATATATGCATTCCCACCGCCACAATTGTTACCGCGATTACTCCGCAGAATCAGGGTAGAAAAGAAACCAGTGATTCTGGTGGCTCCAGCGTGGCCCCGAAGGGCATGGTACGCGGAGATTGTAAAAATGTCAGTGAGGAGTCCTTGGACCCTCCCACTTCGTCCGGACCTGCTGTCGCAAGGACCGATATACCACCCTTCCTTACCAGCCCTAGGTTTGACGGCCTGGCTATTGAAGCCCACATTCTGAAAAAGAGAGGGCTCTCTAATTCTGTGGTATCTACCATGATCAATGCCAGGAAACCGGTATCCAGGCAGATCTATTATAGGATCTGGAAAGCGTACATTACGTGGTGTGAGACCAAGAAATGGCATCCACGTAAGTACATGATAGGGAGGATTCTGGACTTCCTACAGTGGGCTGTAGATAGGAAGCTGGCCTTGAGTACTATCAAGGGTCAGATTTCGGCCTTGTCAATATTTTTTCAAAGGCCCTTGGCTTCGCATTCACTAGTCAAAGCCTTTATACAAGGAGTGATGCGTATTAGCCCTCCGGTTAGTATTCCCATATGTCCTTGGGACTTAAACCTGGTTCTGTCGGTTCTACAGAAACAACCGTTTGAACCATTACAACACATTTCCTTGGTTCTTCTCACCAGGAAATTGGTTTTCTTAGTAGCCATTTGTTCGGCTAAAAGAGTGTCGGAATTAGCAGCTATGTCCTGTAAGGAGCCATATCTGGTTGTCCATAAGGACAGAGTAGTATTACGTCCTCATCCAGCCTTTCTTCCTAAGGTGGTATCGAGGTTTCATTTGAACCAAGATGTGGTTTCTTCCTTCTTTTTTCCCCAAACCTAGCTCAGTAGAGGAAAAGTTATTACATTCTTTGGATGTGGTAAGAGCAGTTAAAGCTTATCTAAAAGCCACTGCTCAGATTCGCAGAACGGATTCTTTGTTTGTTCTGCCGGAAGGCCCCAGAAGGGGTCAGGCAGCATCAAAATCTACTTTAGCCAAGTGGATTCGACAGGTCATAATACAAGCCTATGGCTTGAGAAAGAGACCGCCTCCGTTCAAAGTTAGGGCGCACTCCACAAGAGCGGTTGGAACTTCATGGGCAGTGCATCACCAGGCCTCCCTGGCTCAAGTATGTAAGGCCGCAACATGGTCTTCGGTACACACGTTTACTAGATTCTATCAGGTAGACGTTAGAAGTCAGGAGGATGTCGCCTTTGGGCGCAGTGTGTTGCAGGCCGCAAAAGATCCTCATGCCTGATGGCGCCCAGCTTATGTACCCCCCCCTCATTTGGCATTGCTTTGGGACGTCCCATTAGTAATGACTAAGTCGCTCTGTGTCCCGTGATGTACGAAAAAGAAAAAGGGATTTTTATAACAGCTTACCTGTAAAATCCTTTTCTTGGAGTACATCACGGGACACAGAGCTCCCACCCCTCTTTTTGGGACACTTATTGCTTGGCTACAAAACTGAGGTGCTCCCGGGTGGGAGGGGCTTATATAGGGGAGGGTACTTCCGGTTTGGAATTGGCCAGTGCCAACACCTGAAGGTAAACTATATAACCCATTAGTAATGACTAAGTCGCTCTGTGTCCCGTGATGTACTCCAAGAAAAGGATTTTACAGGTAAGCTGTTATAAAAATCCCTTTTTTCGGCTTTCTAAAGAACTCATTCTGTCTTCTCGAGTTCTGGTCCACTATGATTTAAAGAAACACGTCACCTTGGCTTGTGACGCCTCGCCTTATGGACTGGGTGCTGTGCTTTCCCATGTCATGCCAGATGGCACAGAGCGCCCCATTTCTTTTGCCTCCAGGTCTTTAACCTCAGCAGAGCAAAACTACTCCCAGATAGACAAGGAAGCTTTGGCCTGTGTATGGGCCACAAAAAAATTTCATATGTACATCTATGGTCGGGAGTTCACACTTATCACTGACCACAAACCTCTGTTGTCAATAGACTTGTGCACAACGGAAAAATTCGTTCCGTTTCGGTTCGTTTCTTTCCGGTCCTGTTGATTCGTAATCATTCGTAATTTTGCTAGACGGGATTTTTCGTGTTCGGACTCATTCGTATTTTTGCAAGCGACATTTTTCGTTGAATTTTTTGTTGCTTTATAATTCGTACTTTCGGTAGAGTACGTTGTTTTTCGTTGATTCTGGACACAACTCCTACTTTCGTAACTTTTTTTGGGTTCGTTGATTCGTAATTTTCCGTGTCTCTCTCACAACGACGCTGCCTATTATGCCTAATGTGCTTCGAATGGATTTGTACTTTTCTAAATACATAGCGGTTATTTGTAACGATTCGAAATCTCGTATTTTACTTTCGTTTTTTACATGCGGCTATAGGCTCCGCCCCTGTACACCATTTTGAGAGGGTTCAGCACGGTGAGGGAGAAGCAGAGAGCAGAGCAGAGTGTTATTGTGCTTCGAATGGATTCGAAATCTCGTATTTTACTTTCGTTTTTTACATGCGGCTATAACCTCCGCCCCTGTACACCATTTTGAGAGGGAGTTCAGCACGGTGTGGGAGAAGCAGAGAGCAGAGCAGAGTGAGTGTTATTGTGCTTCGTATGGATTCGTACATTCGTAACTTTTTCATAACGAATTATGCCGAAGACATTCGGGCATTCGCTATTTGCGGTATAATTTATTTCGGATTCGGTCTTATTCGTAATTGCTTTGTTCGGAAATTCGAATGCTTCCGAATGTCCGAAAGTTGCTAAATTCGGACGAATTTTAATTCGTTACGAAACGAATTGCACAAGCCTAGTTGTCAATACTGAACCCTCAGAAAGGAATTTCTACAACAACCGCAACTCGCTTACAAAGGTACGCTTTATTCTTGGGAGCTTATACTTATTCTATCAGATACCGCTCCCATGATGCCCATGGCAATGCAGATGCGTTTTCCAGATTGCCAATTGGAGACCACTCACCAAGAGACGTACGCATAGTGGAAATACACAGGCCGAAATCCTGCATGTCCACCTCCTTAATTGCCAGACATACAGTCACAGATCCCGTCCTGTCTCAGATATTCTCATATGTTCAGGCTGGATGGCCAGAGAAAGTCCCAGGTGAATTTCGTCCGTACTTTGCCAGAAAATGTGAGCTTGTGACTAATGCTGGTTGCCTACAGTGGGGCAACAGAGTGATCATACCTCAGTATTTGCAACCAACCATGCTAAGGATACTGCATGAGGGCCATCCTGGTGTGGTGCGCATGAAGCAGCGAGCCCGGAGCTATGTTTGGTGGCCCCAAATGGACACAGCAATTGAAGATTATGTGGCTCAATGTCCTGGGTGCTGTCAAGCTCAGCGACCCCAAAAGAAAGGAACCCTGCTACCTTGGCCATGGCCGAAAGAACCGTGGTCAAGACTCCATCTTGATTTTGCTGGCCCACTCCAGGGTAAAATGTATTTGATCGTGGTAGATGCACATTCAAAATGGCCGGAGGTTTTTCAAATGCCTTCTGTTACCTCAGCTGCTACCATTCTAGTCTTAAGGAAGCTCTTTGCTCAATATGGCTTGCCAACAGCCATAGTCTCGGACAATGGGACTCAATTTACATTGCATGAGTTTCAATCCTTCCTCAGTGGCTTGGGCATCCAACACTACAAAACAGCTCCTTATCATCCAGCCTCAAATGGGCTGGCAGAACGGTTTGTGCAGACGTTTAAGAAGCACTTACTGTCCACTCTGGACCAGGTTGGACTGTCAGAGGAGAAGCTTCTGGAGTTCTTGACCATGTACCGAAACACAAAACACGCTACTACTGGGCTGTCCCTAGCTTTTCTTATGTTTGGCAGGCATCTCCGCACCAAACTGGATTTAGTTCATCCACAGGAACAGTCACCGACACCTCCTCCGCCAGGCTGTCCTGGATTCCGTGCTGGTGATCTTTTATGGTTTCGGAATTACAGAGTTTTGCCTCATTGGCTTCCTGGCATTATTGATGGACCTCTTGGACAACGAATGTACCTTGTTCGCCTGGAGAATGGTGTTTGTGTTCGAAGACACCTTTCGCAATTGAGAAAGCGCATTTGCCTGCCAGTAGAAACAAACCCGACCTCTCTTTCTACCCAACCACCAGAGTCTACTCAGGGCTCTACTGGTGACATATGGCATGGTGTCTGGCATGATCCTACAAGTTTACAACCAACTCTTGAAGCGGTTGGTGACCGTATTCCTGAGGAGCCCGGACATGTGCCTGGAGTTGCAGAGACTGATTTGTCTGTTGGACACCCACTGACACCTCCAGAACCTTTGACAGCCTCTACCCCTCCTGGTGCTGTGCCACTTCGTAAGTCTGCCCGCCAAAGACATCAAACTCCTCGTTGGCAAAGCACTGAAATCTTACGGGACATTTTGGAGGTCAGGAAACAGAGACAAAGGTCTCATAATGTGATGCAGGAGCCACAGAACTGAGTTGGAGATACTACTTGCTGAACTGATCCTGCTTGCCCTGTTATTTTATGTGTTGAGTATTTTGTTCTATTGTTATGTTTATTTTATTTTATTTTTTTCCTATTGTTTTTTTGTTTGTTTTTTTGTTTTTATGGGAAAAAGAGGAGATGTAATGTTTGTGCTGAAGCACTGTGTGACCCTTCACCTTTTTCTCCTGATGCATGCTGGGAAGGGGCTGTACCAGGAAGTAGTGAGAGTGGTGTGTGAGACTGGAAGCAGCAGCAGCATGATGGACAGAAGGGATTACATCTGGTAATGACAGAATCCTGTTGTATTAAGACTCCTCCATGTAACAAGTCATCATGTTCTGAGTGAGTAATAAACCCTTCCATGGTTAAGAAGTTCATCTGGCCTGTGTGTAACTTGCTGAGCAGATACTTTAGCATTGCTAGCAAAACTCTGAGAGACCCCGTGTCTAAGGGACATAACAGTGGCGACGAGGATTGTGGATTTTAGCACACATGGCCTTCATAGGGTTTATTCAACCATTTGATCCTGCTGCTGAATCATGGAGCTCCTGGGTGGAGAGGCTGGAGCAGTATATGGAAGCAAATAGTGTGGCTGCAGAAAAGAAAGTTGCAGTTTCCTTCACAATATTGGGTCAAGCTGCATATGGCACTCTCAGAGACCTAATTTCTCCAGACAAGCCGGCCTCTAAGCCCCTGCCTGAGTTAATTCAGAAGCTGCATGAGCACTACAACCCAAAGCCATTAGAGATTGCAGAGCGGTTTAAATTCTACAGTAGAAGGCAGCATGCCGGGGAGGACATAAAGACTTATATCATTGCTTTACGTAAACCAGCTGCCACTTGTCAGTTTGGAGACTACCTGCAGACGGCTCTCCGTGACATGTTTGTCATGGGACTCTGCGACCCAGCCATACAGAAACGTTTACTCACAGAATCCGACTTGACTCTGACGAAAGCCACTGACCTTGCTACGGTCATGGAGTTGGCTACACGGGTTGCCACCCTTCTGAAGGCACCACCTGAAACTCCTGCAAGCCAGGGAGATTAAATATTCCACTCTGCTATCACTCGACACCCAAGACGGCCGTCCCCAAATCTTCCTAAACCTCGCCACCCTAATTCTTCTGTCTCTAGGACACCAACTTGCTACTGTTGTGGTAACACTACTCACAGTGCACCTGCTTGCAAGTTCAAGGATGTCATTTGTTTTCTTTGTGGAAAGACTGGCCATATTGGGCGTGTTTGCCGCAGCTCTTGCTCCCCGAACACTACCACTAAAGTTAGACGTAAACAGACATTTCATATGGATACTGACAATCACGGCTCCAGCTCTGATGAGGAAACCTGTGTCCAGCATGTTGGACTGTTTCGGGTAGCTGGGAGTACTCCTGCGATAAAAGTGGATGTCACACTCAATGGCTGTCCTGTCTCCATGGATGTTGATACAGGGGCGGCAGTGTCTGTCATTTCATGGACTGATTTAAAGGCATCGGGTCTGTCCCTACCGCTCCAACTTACAAATCTCACACTACAAACCTACAGCAAGGAACTACTACAGCCCTTGGGTTATGTGAAACCCCTTGTTACATTAGGCAACCGCAGTCAAACTCTACGCCTTTATGTTGTCAATAAAGGAGGTCCTCCGCTGTAAGGTAGGGACTGGATCAAAGCCCTGGGCATGCCTCCTCTTGCCATTGCCCAATGTACATTGCTTTCTGAGGTAGACCATTGGGTGGAATCCCTGAAGTCACGCTTTAAGAGGGTTTTTGAGGACTCTTTGGGCACAGTAAAAGGAAAAATGGCCCACCTCCTCTTGAAGCCGGGTGCTACACCTCGTTTTTGTAAGGCAAGATCAGTACCTTTTGCCTTGAGAAAGAAAGTGGAAGCAGAGCTGGACCACCTATTGGCTGAAAAGATCATAACTAAAGTTGATAGAAGTAAATGGGCATCGCCAATTGTGCCTGTCAAGAAAAAGAATGGAGACATTAGAATTTGTGGAGATTTCAGGGTTGCCCTGAACAACCAACTTCTTGTGGATCAATACCCATTGCCTCGACTTGAAGATCTATTTAGCTCATTGGCTGGGGGGCAAAAGTTTACAAAAATAGACTTAAAGCAAGCTTACCTGCAACTGCAAGTACACCCAGATTCACGCCATCTGTTGACCATTAACACTCATAAAGGATTATTCCAATATAACCGCATGGTTTTTGGCATAGCCCCAGCTCCAGCCATCTGGCAGCGAATCATGGATGAGGTCCTGGCGGGCATACCTTTCACTCAATGTCTACTAGATGACATGCTCATCACTGGTCCCACTGATGAAGAACACAGAAAGAATGTTGAAGCTGTGCTAGAGAGACTCCAAAGGTATGGTTTACGTGTCAATCTTTCAAAATGCGAATTTCTAAAGTCTCGACTGGAATTTTGTGCCCACACTGTGGACCGGCATGGGTTACAGACTACTGAAGAAAAGGTTAAAGCCCTTACCCATGCCCCTACTCCCCAGAATGTCACACAGCTCAGGTCCTACCTTGGCCTCCTAAATTACTACCACCGTTTCTTGCCGAACCTAGCACACCAGCTTTACCCATTACATCGCTTACTGGATGCAAGAGCTAAATGGATATGGACAGCCAAATGCGAAGAAGCTTTTCGGCTTTCTAAAGAACTCATTCTGTCTTCTCAAGTTCTGGTCCACTATGATTTAAAGAAACACGTCACCTTGGCTTGTGACGCCTCGCCTTATGGACTGGGTGCTGTGCTTTCCCATGTCATGCCAGATGGCACAGAGCGCCCCATTTCTTTTGCCTCCAGGTCTTTAACCTCAGCAGAGCAAAACTACTCCCAGATAGACAAGGAAGCTTTGGCCTGTGTATGGGCCACAAAAAAATTTCATATGTACATCTATGGTCGGGAGTTCACACTTATCACTGACCACAAACCTCTGTTGTCAATAGACTTGTGCACAACGGAAAAATTCGTTCCGTTTCGGTTCGTTTCTTTCCGGTCCTGTTGATTCGTAATCATTCGTAATTTTGCTAGACGGGATTTTTCGTGTTCGGACTCATTCGTATTTTTGCAAGCGACATTTTTCGTTGAATTTTTTGTTGCTTTATAATTCGTACTTTCGGTAGAGTACGTTGTTTTTCGTTGATTCTGGACACAACTCCTACTTTCGTAACTTTTTTTGGGTTCGTTGATTCGTAATTTTCCGTGTCTCTCTCACAACGACGCTGCCTATTATGCCTAATGTGCTTCGAATGGATTTGTACTTTTCTAAATACATAGCGGTTATTTGTAACGATTCGAAATCTCGTATTTTACTTTCGTTTTTTACATGCGGCTATAGGCTCCGCCCCTGTACACCATTTTGAGAGGGTTCAGCACGGTGAGGGAGAAGCAGAGAGCAGAGCAGAGTGTTATTGTGCTTCGAATGGATTCGAAATCTCGTATTTTACTTTCGTTTTTTACATGCGGCTATAACCTCCGCCCCTGTACACCATTTTGAGAGGGAGTTCAGCACGGTGTGGGAGAAGCAGAGAGCAGAGCAGAGTGAGTGTTATTGTGCTTCGTATGGATTCGTACATTCGTAACTTTTTCATAACGAATTATGCCGAAGACATTCGGGCATTCGCTATTTGCGGTATAATTTATTTCGGATTCGGTCTTATTCGTAATTGCTTTGTTCGGAAATTTGAATGCTTCCGAATGTCCGAAAGTTGCTAAATTCGGACGAATTTTAATTCGTTACGAAACGAATTGCACAAGCCTAGTTGTCAATACTGAACCCTCAGAAAGGAATTTCTACAACAACCGCAACTCGCTTACAAAGGTACGCTTTATTCTTGGGAGCTTATACTTATTCTATCAGATACCGCTCCCATGATGCCCATGGCAATGCAGATGCGTTTTCCAGATTGCCAATTGGAGACCACTCACCAAGAGACGTACGCATAGTGGAAATACACAGGCCGAAATCCTGCATGTCCACCTCCTTAATTGCCAGACATACAGTCACAGATCCCGTCCTGTCTCAGATATTCTCATATGTTCAGGCTGGATGGCCAGAGAAAGTCCCAGGTGAATTTCGTCCGTACTTTGCCAGAAAATGTGAGCTTGTGACTAATGCTGGTTGCCTACAGTGGGGCAACAGAGTGATCATACCTCAGTATTTGCAACCAACCATGCTAAGGATACTGCATGAGGGCCATCCTGGTGTGGTGCGCATGAAGCAGCGAGCCCGGAGCTATGTTTGGTGGCCCCAAATGGACACAGCAATTGAAGATTATGTGGCTCAATGTCCTGGGTGCTGTCAAGCTCAGCGACCCCAAAAGAAAGGAACCCTGCTACCTTGGCCATGGCCGAAAGAACCGTGGTCAAGACTCCATCTTGATTTTGCTGGCCCACTCCAGGGTAAAATGTATTTGATCGTGGTAGATGCACATTCAAAATGGCCGGAGGTTTTTCAAATGCCTTCTGTTACCTCAGCTGCTACCATTCTAGTCTTAAGGAAGCTCTTTGCTCAATATGGCTTGCCAACAGCCATAGTCTCGGACAATGGGACTCAATTTACATTGCATGAGTTTCAATCCTTCCTCAGTGGCTTGGGCATCCAACACTACAAAACAGCTCCTTATCATCCAGCCTCAAATGGGCTGGCAGAACGGTTTGTGCAGACGTTTAAGAAGCACTTACTGTCCACTCTGGACCAGGTTGGACTGTCAGAGGAGAAGCTTCTGGAGTTCTTGACCATGTACCGAAACACAAAACACGCTACTACTGGGCTGTCCCTAGCTTTTCTTATGTTTGGCAGGCATCTCCGCACCAAACTGGATTTAGTTCATCCACAGGAACAGTCACCGACACCTCCTCCGCCAGGCTGTCCTGGATTCCGTGCTGGTGATCTTTTATGGTTTCGGAATTACAGAGTTTTGCCTCATTGGCTTCCTGGCATTATTGATGGACCTCTTGGACAACGAATGTACCTTGTTCGCCTGGAGAATGGTGTTTGTGTTCGAAGACACCTTTCGCAATTGAGAAAGCGCATTTGCCTGCCAGTAGAAACAAACCCGACCTCTCTTTCTACCCAACCACCAGAGTCTACTCAGGGCTCTACTGGTGACATATGGCATGGTGTCTGGCATGATCCTACAAGTTTACAACCAACTCTTGAAGCGGTTGGTGACCGTATTCCTGAGGAGCCCGGACATGTGCCTGGAGTTGCAGAGACTGATTTGTCTGTTGGACACCCACTGACACCTCCAGAACCTTTGACAGCCTCTACCCCTCCTGGTGCTGTGCCACTTCGTAAGTCTGCCCGCCAAAGACATCAAACTCCTCGTTGGCAAAGCACTGAAATCTTACGGGACATTTTGGAGGTCAGGAAACAGAGACAAAGGTCTCATAATGTGATGCAGGAGCCACAGAACTGAGTTGGAGATACTACTTGCTGAACTGATCCTGCTTGCCTTGTTATTTTATGTGTTGAGTATTTTGTTCTATTGTTATGTTTATTTTATTTTATTTTTTTCCTATTGTTTTTTTGTTTGTTTTTTTGTTTTTATGGGAAAAAGAGGAGATGTAATGTTTGTGCTGAAGCACTGTGTGACCCTTCACCTTTTTCTCCTGATGCATGCTGGGAAGGGGCTGTACCAGGAAGTAGTGAGAGTGGTGTGTGAGACTGGAAGCAGCAGCAGCATGATGGACAGAAGGGATTACATCTGGTAATGACAGAATCCTGTTGTATTAAGACTCCTCCATGTAACAAGTCATCATGTTCTGAGTGAGTAATAAACCCTTCCATGGTTAAGAAGTTCATCTGGCCTGTGTGTAACTTGCTGAGCAGATACTTTAGCATTGCTAGCAAAACTCTGAGAGACCCCGTGTCTAAGGGACATAACAAACGCCACCAGTTGCCCCTTCCAATGCAGCCATTTTGTCCCCTCCAATGCAGCCATTTTCCCCCCAGCCCTGCACTTACCTTCTTCTGGTCAGCGCCATCCTTCTTCTGTCCTTGATGTCTTTTCCTGCCCTCGATGTTGCATCAGCCAATCATGTAACCGTAAAACAGACTTGGTGAACATGATTGGCAGAGCAGCCTGTCAGTGTTTACCCAAGGAATGTCCCCCCCCCCTGCGTCCCCTATTTTACTTTTATCAAGCTAATTACATCCCTCAGGCTGGATTTTGCAAGCCTATTTGCCCCCCTGTTTCTGATATGCAATTTTCACCCCCTAAATGCCGCAGTTATTCATATGGCCGTCGCTCAACAGGGGGCCATCCACCTGAATAGTGGGCGGCATTGACAATACATAGGTTAATGCAAGGCATGAACCTATGTATTGTTCTGAGTGACGGGCACAGGTGAGAGGGGGCAGTGCTCCAGCGCCCACTCTGGACGCACCGCCACTGCAATGCTATCCTGTGGCCAAACACATCTACCCCCCCCCCAAAATTTTGTTAGAATGGACCATCACAGGGGGTGATGAATATGAAACATGAGCCTTCCATTATACTTATTAAAAACACCTTAAACTGAGATTTTTATTGATGTTGGCCTCTAATGTATTTTCTTATAATCTGCTTGCAATGTTCTATTTAAAATTTCTAATTTTTTTCCATCTTGTTTGACTCCCCAGCTTCCTTCCACGCCACAGGAATGGCAGACTGTGGCATCGGAGTTTGCCACGCGGTGGGACTTCCCCAACTGCGGTGGTGCCATAGACGGGAAGCACGTCCGCATCGTGCCGCCACCCCGTTCTGGGTCCTACTACTTACAAGGGGTTTCATAGCATTGTGCTTGTCAGGGTCACCTGTGGCCAGGTGACAGATGCACACCGTAGGGGGACAGGAGTGCACCGCGAGGTAGTGAACCCTATGGCTGGCTTCTGTGGATAGGAAACTGGGTGGTTGTGGAAAGCGGGACCAGAGGAGCACAACCGGGATCCCAACGGAAGCGAGAGCCAAGATTCCCCAGGGCGCGGAGTCTAAGACCCAGCTGGTCTTCTCCAGGGCCTCTAGTGGTGAGGATGTTACGCTGCAGGCTGGGACCAGGTCGCGGCCCCTGGAGTTTCCTAGCTCACGCCCCGTAGGATAAGGGGAAGCAGCAGCACACGATAGAGAGAACCGAATAACAAGCCGAAGGTCAGGGGCCACAAGCAGACAAGGATAACGAAGAACGAGCCGAAGGTCAAGGGTCACGAGCAGACAGGGATGGTCGGGGACAAGCCAATAACGTAACAGAGAGACAGACGTAGCACACGGCAGGCAGGAACCCAAACACACAATGCCTAACAAACACGTTGATCAGCAAAGCAGGCTTGCAGTGCACAGGTTAATATAGTGTTCAGTGATAGGGCCTGGGGTGGAGTCAGGCTGGGAGGAGATTATAAAGGAAGCCAGGTGAAGGAGGTCTGGTCTCTAGATGAACACATGAGGAGGAAGGTAAGATGGCAGACAAACACTACTGCATATCCATGACAGTACCCTCCCTCTTATGGGCCCTCCCCCGCCTGGACCCAGGCTTAAAGGGAAATCTCTGATGAAACCTTCTCAACAGATGAGGTGCAGCGACATCAGATGCAGCGATCCAAGACGCCTCCTCAGGACCAAAACCTCTCCAATGCACAAGGTACTGAAGAATGCCTCTGCAGAGCCGAGAATCCAGAACTTGTCTAACCTCGTACTTAAAATTATCCTCAGAGACCGAAAACGAGGTAGGGAGATGACAAGAAGATCTATTGAGGACCAAAGGCTCTCTAGGAATAAGCAAGGGCATGAGAGGATCAACAGGAATCTGAGGAGGGTCCCCTATACCCTTAAAGGGGAACTGGTCATCTTGCACAGGACCATCAGACTGGGCAGATGTCAGTGGAACCCTGAAGTCAGGTTGGTTAGAAGGTGACATGTCGCCGGAGTCAAGCTGAATAGCTGAAGGACAAGCAGAATGTCCCGAACAAGAAAAAGTGAGAGGCTCACTGGGCATGGGCTGGACTGGCATAACTAGTACAGAGGCAGAGTGAATAGCTGAGTCAGGTGTAGCGACTACCTGAATCGCATCGCAAGACGTAGCGACTGCAGGACTTGTAGACAAGCTAGCCTGGCTGTGCGTCCAAGGGTGGTTAGGGACAGAGAAATGTAAATGGTTATGCAACCTGGAATGAATGACCGGCTCAGATTCACAGGGGGCAACCTTGGGTAGGCAGGACGAGGAACAGGAGGGACCCCAAGCCAGGATCTGTCCAGTAGTCCAGTCCACATGAGGAGAATGGAGCTGTAACCATGGGAGACCCAAAATTATAGGCGTTGAGGCCTTGGGTAAGATAAGGAAGGATATCCACTCCTGGTGGAGTGTCCCTACCGACATCTTAACAGGGAGGGTCTGGAAGCGGATAGGTCCCCCTGGGAGAACAGTACCATCAATCGCCAAGACCACCAAAGGCGTGGTGAGGGGCAAAAGAGTAAGTCTCATGGACGATGCGATTTCCCAGTCCATGAAATTACCAGCGGCTCCGGAATCCAGATATGCTGAGACCGAATGAGAAGAAGCACCAACATGAAGGAACACAGAAAGCAGAAGACGAGAAGGGGAAGGTGATATTTCTGGGTCCAATACTCCACTTTCCAGATGAAGTGGACCCGAACGTTTTTCTGGACAAAGAGAGCAAGTGTCACGAAAATGACCTTTGCCCCCACAGTAAAGACACAGACCAAGAGTTCTGCGCCTAGCACGTTCCTCGGGGGATAGCCTGGTCCGACCCAGCTGCATGGGTTCCTCAGCTGGTAGGAGATGCTCTACGGGTCGAAGAGAGGGGAGCTCAGGCTGACTAAGAACCAAGGAGTGCTGGCGTTGCTTTTCTAAGGTCCTCTCCTGAAAGCGAATATCGATCTGGTTACACAAGGAGATAACGCCGGCCAGATCAGTGGGGATGGTTCTTCCTGCTAATTCATCCTTCACTCTATCAGACAGGCCATGCAAAAAGGTTGCGACTAAGGCCTCATTGTTCCAGCTCAACTCAGCCGACAGTATGCGGAAATGAAGCGCATACTGTCCCACAGAAGCAGACTCTTGGCGGAGACGTAAAAGGGCGCTGGCCGCTGAAGAGACACGAGCCGGTTCTTCGAAGATATTCCGAAAAAGTTTCAAGAAGCCAGACAGGCTAGAAACCACTGGATCATTCAGTTCCCACAGAGGGGCTGCCCAGGCTAAAGCTTCACCAGAGAGGAGGGAAATGATATAGGCTACCTTAGCCCGATCAGACAGGAAGTTTTGGGGCTGGAGCTCAAAATGAATCGTGCATTGGCTAAGGAACCCCCTGCAAGCCTTGGAGTCCCCAGAGAAACGGGACGGAGCTGGCAGTTGTAGCGAGTGTGTGGCTGCGACTGGTGCAATAGGTGCAGCCGCTGATTGTATTTGAGGTTGCGGATTCAGGGTTCCCAAGGAGGCCTGAAGCTGCTCGAAGCGAGAAGCCAGATCCTGGAGGAATCGCATCACCTGAGTCTGATTCGATTCCTGGGTTTCAAGTCTGCAAACTATGCCCTGCAATGGATCATCCGCGGGTAGCGGGATGTCAGCCGGGTTCATGGCTGATCAAACTGTCAGGGTCACCTGTGGCCAGGTGACAGATGCACACCGTAGGGGGACAGGAGTGCACCGCGAGGTAGTGAACCCTATGGCTGGCTTCTGTGGATAGGAAACTGGGTGGTTGTGGAAAGCGGGACCAGAGGAGCACAACCGGGATCCCAACGGAAGCGAGAGCCAAGATTCCCCAGGGCGCGGAGTCTAAGACCCAGCTGGTCTTCTCCAGGGCCTCTAGTGGTGAGGATGTTACGCTGCAGGCTGGGACCAGGTCGCGGCCCCTGGAGTTTCCTAGCTCACGCCCCGTAGGATAAGGGGAAGCAGCAGCACACGATAGAGAGAACCGAATAACAAGCCGAAGGTCAGGGGCCACAAGCAGACAAGGATAACGAAGAACGAGCCGAAGGTCAAGGGTCACGAGCAGACAGGGATGGTCGGGGACAAGCCAATAACGTAACAGAGAGACAGACGTAGCACACGGCAGGCAGGAACCCAAACACACAATGCCTAACAAACACGTTGATCAGCAAAGCAGGCTTGCAGTGCACAGGTTAATATAGTGTTCAGTGATAGGGCCTGGGGTGGAGTCAGGCTGGGAGGAGATTATAAAGGAAGCCAGGTGAAGGAGGTCTGGTCTCTAGATGAACACATGAGGAGGAAGGTAAGATGGCAGACAAACACTACTGCATATCCATGACAGTGCTGATGGCGGTGGTGTCAGCATGGTATGAATTCCTCTATGTTGATGTAGGGAAGAATGGCCGGATGTCCGATGGGGGATCCTTCATCCAGACAGAGTTTGCCCTCCGTCTCCAGAGTGACGACCTTGCATTGCCACCGGATGCAGGGAATGTTGAAGGACTCCCCTTTGTTTTTTTGGCTGATGAAGCCTTCGGACTTGGACCGCACCTCATGAGGCCATTTCCACAGAGGACCCTGACCCCAGAGAAGAGGGTATTCAATTACCGGCTGGCCAGGGGCCGAAGAGTCGTTGAAAATGCCTTCGGCATAATGGCCAGCCGGTTCCGCCTTTTTATGACTCCCATCCACTTGGCGGAGTACAAGATAAACTATGTCGTTTTATGCTTCTGTGTGCTCCATAATTTTCTGTGCCGAAAATCAAGTACTTATATGGCCTCAGTATTGCCTGAGGCTGGACTTTCCCATGCCAATCCTCTGCCGGGCCTCGAATCTGCCCGTCCTGGCTTGCCCCCCCCAAAATGCCCGTGAGGTTCGGGAGAAATATATGGACTATTTCACGGGTAGGGGGGCAATTCCTATGCCAGGCCATGACTAAAGAATTGTGCATAAAAAAACTAATTAAAATTATTTTTTAATCTGGTAAATTTGTTTGTTTCCTGTCTCCTAGTTTGTCTTAGTGCATTTGTAGTGGCAATTGTTTTTTCCTTTAGTAAATAACAACCATTTCACTATGCAACCCAAAAAAAATACACAAATAAGGTTAGAGCGTATTTGAAAAAGAAGCTACACGTTGTTTGTGTTAAAACATTTTACTCTGTGCACATTCACACACATGGTAATTTTTTTTTTTTGGGGGATTTTTGGCTGGTGGCCACAAACCGGCAATTGTTTTCTTATGAAAATACAAAACCATTAGTTGCATTCCAAAAAGTACAACATTGGATACCTCTGAGCAATATGAGACATTCACTTACACAAACTATGTCTCTATGTGCCCGTCCTAATATGGGGTATTGGCACCCCTTGCCCAGCCAAAAATTGAATATGCACACATTTTGAAGTAATTTCCAATAGGGATTTTAGACTCCTGATCCCTATTGACAACATCTGCCATCTGCCATCAGGGGTGATCAATGGACGTGTTTTGTGGGTGCAACCCCTTCTTCAGTTCACCTACTTTAGATACGAGGAAGGGGTTGCACCCCCAAAAGGCGTACATGGATATCCCCTGATGGCAGATGGCACATGTTGACACACTGTGTGCATATTCAGTTTTTGGCTGGTTTGATTGTCAAAAATACATTAAAAGGGTGAATAACAAACTGAAAACAAAAATGGGGGTTTTGAGGCCTTATTCAATTCTCCCCAAAACATCTAGAATGTCTTTAAAGGTTTGATCCATCACATGAATTCTTTGTTTAATTCTGTCCAGTTCTATGCTACATTCCATCACTTGCTGTATTATTCGTAGGGCACTGTCAGCAGAGAAACGTGTACTATCTTTCACCACAACATTTACATCCCCTAAAATATAAAAAAAAAGGTATTATAACTCTGCAGGCCTACATCTCTTACCTGAAGCTGTGGTGACAGATACTGACCTGTTGTGGTGACCAGTTCCACCACGTCATCCACTTCTCCTTCCTTTCCTGCACTTCTCCTTCCTCCACCTCTTCAACTTCCTCAACACCCTCAGGTTGTGGGTCTTGGTGAGGTTGGGGTTGTTTTGAAGCTGTGGGTTTCATGTGCTCCCTGGAGTGTTCTCCTCCCAGTCTTCTCTCCCCTATGAGAATCAAACAAAAGGTCTAGTTATCACACAGAAATTTTCTTTAAAAAATAAAAACAGGCTAAATTGCTTGGAAGTGGGGTACAAGTGTCTGTTTGTGCAGAATTTGCACATGAAGACATTATTTTGTCTAAAAAATATGTTTAGTATTCACCTTTGGCTGTCAATTTTGAGACATGGAGGCACCACAAAATTTCACTGATGCACCTGTGTGGGACCCCCAAAAAAGGCGGTTCTGGTGGGCCACACTATAGTGCTCAAAAGTACAGATGTGGAACCAGCTGCTGAGTGTCCTCTCCTTTACACTGATTAAAGTTTGCATTTCGTTCTCTTTACAAACACATCATCTAGCCAACAATGTAAGAACAACAATTTTATCAAAACAGGCAGATGTCTAATTAAATTTGAGCCTGAAAAATAATCAAAAAACGAGGATAGTGACCGAACGATGTGTCTGTAACGAACGCTTACTGTGCCCAACCAAGTTCAATTACATTTTGGAAGGGAGTACACTTGTAAAATAAATAAACTTGGAGCAACATGTAAGTTGATAAATACATTAATAGCATTAAAGTTTCCAAAGTACTTACTTTTTGCTAGCATTCTCTTAATGCTCCTTAACTGCTCCGGCTCCCTCAGTTTGAGGTCTGACCACCTCTTTCTGAGCTGCTCATTTGAGCGTTTCACCCCAAAATTCTTCTTCAGACTCTTCACGACTTTCTTCATGATTTTGGCCTTCCTTCTATTAGGTTTGCTATACGGCCCATGCTTTGCGTCATAATCCAACTTTAGCAATATGTCCACCATCTCCGCCATCTCCCCATAAGACATATTAGATGCCTTGAATCTCCTCCTTGATCGTGACATTTCCTCAGTCTCCGGGCTTGTCTCCTCCTCGTTATTTGAGGAATTATCAGACACCTGCTGTAAATCCGCCATATCTGTCTGCACGCTGAAAGAGAAGGGGCGGGGAAAAGATGGTGGTTAGAAAGTCATGGGCGGGCGACGTGTGCGTAGTTTGACGCATGCGTGGTGTATATATAGCAAACACACATGTGACTATACTACGTTCGGTGTGCGGAGAGAGGAGTTCAAGTGACGGACGTGCGAACGAAGGTATGTGAATTTGTGACTTTGAAAAATTGTTGCCCTATACTGTCTTGAGAATGTTGGAGGATATATATGGTGAATAAGATTTAAGGAGGTTAGACTGTGTGCCTCACATTAGTTATATATTTACTTGCAGAGCCAATATGAATGTCTTTATTAGCGACAAAGAATTCCTTGCGGAATTTATAGACCGGGTAAGGGAGTTGCCCGCTCTGTGGGAAACCAAAAACCCCATACATTAAAAAAAAGGGGTGAGAAAAGCAGCGCTGGAAACCCTGCTCCCATTTGTGCATACCAAGGTGCCCACAGCCACAGCAAAACAGGTGGACACTAAAATTGGGAGCTTGAGAGGCACATACAGGACTGAACGCTCTAAGGTCCTGGCTTCTCAGAGGTCAGGAGCAGCAGCAGATGATGTGTATGTCCCGAATTTGTGGTACTACAGCAGGATGTCCTTTCTGGATGACCACATTGAGGCAAGGCCATCACTCTCCACTCTTCCCCCCAGACTTCCCTGCAGCCAACCTGAGCCTTCTCTGGAGCAAGAGGAGGCAGCCATCCTGGATGAACCTGATTTGGCCATCTGGAGCCAGGTATAGTATTTATAGAAAATGTATTGTGATAAACCTAATGTTTGAAAAATATGTCAAGATGACAAACATAAACTATTTTGTGTTCCACACGTAAAATCAAGATCTCTAGACATTAGTCTTGCCTAAATTGGGTGCTAAATAGTCAATCTGATGTAGTTGTAAATGTTTGGAAATGTATTCTTGATTTACATTCAAATTGCTACAATCTGGATCTGAAAGTTGTATGAAAATAATAAACCAAAATATTAAACTATGTCCCTTTTTCATACACAGGATGAAATCAGCCAGGAGGAGGGTCAGGAAACTGTCAGGCAGGAGGAGGCAGGGCCCAGTGGCAGCCAGGAGGTGGCAGGGCCCAGTGGCAGCCAGGAGGTGGCAGGGCCCAGTGGCAGCCAGGAGGTGGCAGGGCCCAGTGGCAGACAGGAGGTGGCCGGCCCGAGGAGAACCACAAGATCACAGGTGCCTCCCATCCGACTTCCCAAAAGAAGCAGGAGGGACAGGACCACGAGTGAGGCAGCAATGGCCCTTATTCGAGAGGCCCATGCCACCCTCCAGGAGCCCACATCCCCTGAAGAGGCCATTGCCGGGCTAGTGAAGGCCAAGTTCAAGGTGATGAGCATGGAGCAACACCTCCTATGTGAGCCTCTGCTCATCACCTTGCTGAACAAGGGGGTGATGGAGAAAATTACCCCCAATATGGCCATATGTGAGGTGGCACAACTATCCCAACCTCAACCTCCTCCTCCACCTCCACCTTCTTCTTCTGCCCCACCCCCTTCTCCTCCACCTCCTCCTCCACCTCCACCTTCTTCTTCTGCCCCACCCCCTTCTCCTCCACCTCCTCCTCCACCTCCACCTTCTTCTTCTGCGCCACCCCCTTCTCCTCCACCTCCTCCTGACAGGAGTACCCCTCCAGTGGCCCAGCCTCCAGCCACACGAAGAAGGAAGGCTGCAGGGAAGGCTTCAGGAAAGGCTGCAGGGAAGGCTGCCAAGAAGACGAGGAAGTGATGGCCTTGCTTCATTGTGGTCGGACAGAAGGCAGCCTGTTGTAGTACCACACACTTGGGACATATATATCACCTGCTGCTGTTCCTGACCTCTGGGAGGCCAGCATCAGATTGTGCTCAGAACTGTTGGCCTTCTCAAGCTCCCAATTTTAGTGTCCACACAGGGTTGATGTGTGCTCTGGGGTCCCTGGGATGCACAAATGGCAGCAGGTTCTCCAGCGCTGCCTTCTCTTTTTTTTTTTAAACATGAATAAATGTTATTTTTGTTTGGGTTCATACTTGACTATGTTTATTTTTACAATTTTTTAATTTAGCTTTGGAGTAAGCAGATACATTTGACAGCCAAAAAAAGGGACAGATAACAACCCCCCAAAAAACAATAAAATAATAATGTAATAAATATAGGGTGTAAAATTTACAATAAAAAAAAATCAAATATACAATGGGAGATCACTAGCAAAACATTGCCAAATTAAAAAATGTAACATTCTAAAGAAGATTTCAATGCACAACATTTAAACGATGCAATAATTTAGAGCGTGACGAATGTGCTATCTCCATTACGAAGGCTTGATTTAGCTGAAGATGCGCTCCCGTCTCATACTTGATTCTGAGCATGCGCGCTTTTGGAAGAGTCGTAAAAGCATACACACAAACCATTTTCTCGTCACAAAACAGGCCGACGAGAAACACGACGAGGAAATCTTGAACCCTGACGAGAAAATAGAGAGCAGGTTCTCTATTTTCTCGTCGAGATTCACGGCAGTTTTCTCGTTGTAAAACCATACACACGAACGGTTTTCTCGACAAGAAAGCTCTCGCGGCACTTTTCTTGCCGGTTTTGGACGAGGAACTCGGTCGTGTGTATGAGGCTTAAGACTCAGTCCCTAGGGGATGATGTTTTCTTCACCGGCAAGTCTTTAAAGGTGGTGCACGTAACAGAACAATATTTGTAATCCAATGGGGAAATGGCGATAGAAACAAACACTCTACCGAAGATCTCCTGACTCAGTTCTGCTATGGATCTCCAGTGAGAGTATCAAATATGAACTAGTGGGCCACGGCAGTCTGTAGGCACATTAACAATAGACAGTATATGGTCTGAGCATACGCTCGCTCACCCCTCCGGACGCGATCCTAGTCCGGGAACTTCCACCGACTATGTCTTCACACACAGCTCTGCAGCAGTCTCATCCCCGGCTCAGCAGCGGTTGAGAAACCTGAGTCAGATGTCTCCCAGGCTCGAGATGGGGTGGAAGGCTCTTTAGGTAGCAGCGCAAGGCCCCAGGCTTCAGGCCTTGCACTACAGCGGATCCGCAGAGGAAGATCTCTTCCTTGAAGTCTCGTGTCCCAAAGAGGCCGAGCCCAGCCTCGCCTCCTCCTTTTATAACCCCTCCCATGAGTCTCTGGGGTGGAAACTTTGCCGAAAGGGGTTCTGGGTAAGGTAGTCCTGGGAGTCTTAAAGGGGACCCCGCTACACTTATTTAAATAAATCACTAGTAACACCAGACTTTTTTTTTTTTACCACCTCAGAAAACTCTGTCTCGAGACTTATTCATATTTTCATTCATTAAACTGAGTCTCTGGGATGGAAACAAGCCGAAAGGGATTCTGGGCAAGGTAGTTCCGGGAGTCTTAAAGGGGACCACGCTACACACTCCCCCCACTTAAATTCTTTGGTCCCCAAAGAAAATTCTAGCACACACTGCGTACAACCCTAGACAACATTGCATAAGAGGTGGGCATAGGGAATTCCCACCAAAACCGAGGGGTTGAATTTCCTTGCCCACAGGTCACACTATCATGAGTGGCCTGCCTAACTATGCCAGAGAGTGAGTGGGGGTTGCCCTCCACCAAATGAACAGTGGAGGGATCCGGATTCTCTGCACTCATCCTGGCAGTGACCACAGAATCTTCTGAGCTCTTCCCCATTTGTGGGTAGGTCAACTTTCTGGGAGGCCTTATGACTCGGCGAGCCCTCTGTTCTCTTGGGGTTCCTGGCTCTGGCGCCACAAGCTCTACTTCTGTAACAGGCTCAGGCGACACGGCAGGCTCTGTAACATCTGCTTCAGGAGCCGAGGGATACATAGAGTCTCTAGGGCCCTGTTCAGGGTAAGTATCACAGGGATCTTCCCAGAATCTGATGAAGGACTAGATGGGATGAATTCAGCGGCTTCTGCATTCAGTTGTCCATCTATAGTGTCTTCTGTAGTTGGAAGATCTATAGCAGAAGTTCCTTGAGTTGGGGAAGGCCACAGCCAGTCAAGTTCTCTTCCTTCATCTCCACTGAGTTCAGAGGCCTCTTCATCTTCAGCCCGAGAGGTCTGGGACCGAGTGTTTGGCCTGGGGGTATCCAGAATGGAGACTGGTTCAGGGGAGTCCCTCACCGGAGGTATCCTGACCGCTTCAGCAAGTGGGAGCAGGTGGTTTCGATGCCACGTCTTCAGTGGTCCTACCTTTCCTTCTGGCTTCAAATTGTAGACAGGTAGGCCCGGCAGCTTCCTGCAGATGACATAGGGTTCAGATCTCCATCTGTCTGCAAGTTTGTGTTTTCCAGATTGCGTAGCAGTACTCGGTCCCCAGGCTGTAAGTCCTGCACCCGGACCTTCAAGTTGAAGTTTCTTTTGTTTCAAGCTCCCCTTTGATCTGAGGCCGCTTGAGCTTGTTCATAGGCTACTTTCAGGCTGTGTCTGAGCCTGTCCACATATCCTTTGTGGGATGTGGCTGAGGAATGGTCTAAAGAGGTGCCAAAGGCCAAGTCCACAGGTAACCTTGCTTCTCTCCCAAACATGAGTCGATATGGGGAGTAGCCTGTAGCATCACTGGTGGTGCAGTTGTAAGCATGTACTATAGCTGCTATGTGTTTGCTCCAATGTTGTTTCTTCTCACTATCCAGAGTTCCCAACATGTTGAGCAGGGTGCGGTTAAACCTCTCCGGCTGAGCATCTCCTTGTGGATGGTAAGGTGTGGTTCGAGTTTTCTTGATTCCTAACGAATCCAAGAGTTTCCGGATCAGCCGACTCTCAAAGTCCCTTCCTTGATCTGAATGAAGTCGCTGGGGCAGCCCATAATGGACAAAATACTTCTCCATAAGTATCTTGGCTAAAGTGGAAGCCTTCTGATCTTTGGTTGGGAAAGCTTGAGCATACCGGGTGAAATGATCGGTTATCACCAGAACATTTCCTAGTCCACTCAGGTCGGGTTCGAGGCAGAGGAAATCAATGCATACCAGATCCATTGGGCCTTGACTTTGTAGATGGCCCATTGGGGCAGCTTGATGAGGTAAAGTCTTCCTCTGGATGCAGCGTGCACATGAATGGCAGTACTCTTCTACTTCTGCCCTCATGCAGGGCCAATAGAACTGACTTCTGACAAGTTGAAAGGTCCTCTCCGCCCCTAGATGGCCATGATTGTCATGTAGGGCAATCAGAACAGTCTCTCGATGTTTTTCTGGAAGAAACAATTGCCATTTATCTTCCAGGTCATCAGAGGGGCCCCTTCGGTAGACCACTCCCTGATGTACCTGTAACCTGTCCCACTCTTTCCTCAACAGGCGAACTTCCTTTGAGGAGTGACTCAGGAGTCTGTTTGGATCCTGATTCTCCAGGGCTTCCAGAACCAATTTCCCCATGGGATCTTCTAATTGGTCGCATCTTAGTTCCTTCTTGGACAACTTTGGCAGATGGTCTTCCTCTAGCTGAGTTACTCCACAGTATTGTTTGGGGACTCCTACCATGGTAACTCCTATCTCTTCCGCCCTGGAGCCTCCTCTGGCTTGTAATTCAGCCCCTTGACAAAGGGCCCGCACCCCATCAGGTGCCACTTGAGTCCAGTCTTCCATGTCACTGGTGGGACCATGAGATCTCTTGGACAGAGCGTCTGCATCTCGATTCCCAATCCCTGGCCTGTAGTTTAGGCTGAAATTGAATCCAGACAATGCGGCCAGCCATCTGTGTCCAGTGGCGTCCAGCTCTGCTGTAGTGAAAAGGTAGGTAAGGGGGTTGTTGTCGGTCTTCACAGTGAACTCCGCCCCATACAGGTAGTCTTTGAGCTTGTCTACTACCGCCCACTTAAGGGCCAGGAACTCCAGCTTGTGAGTGGGGTAGTTTTTCTCAGAGGGGGCCAGGCTCCGGCTCACGTAGGCAACAGGCCGTAGTTGTCCTTCGTGTTCTTGGTAAAGTACTCCTCCCAGACCGTCATGACTAGCATCTACGTGTAGTTCATAGGGTTTGGTTGGGTCGGCGTAGGCCAAGACTGGGGCAGTGGTTAGGCTCTTCTTCAACGCCTGGAAGGCCTCTTTACACTTCTGGTTCCACTGATCTCTGACTGACTCTCCCGGCTTCCTGGGTCCTGAGTCGTCCTCTTCCCCCTCAGTCTTGAGCAGTTCATTCAATGGTCTTGCAATTCGGGCGAATCCTTCCACAAACCTCCTGTAATAGGAGCAGAACCCTAAGAAGGATCTGAGTTCCGTTACTGTGGTGGGCCGTGGCCAGGAGGTAACTGCCTCCAATTTCTCAGGGTCTGTGGCCACCCCTTCTTCAGACACTATGTGCCCCAGATAGTTCACAGAAGACTGGTAGAACCGACACTTCTCAGGCGAAAGCTTGAGTCCCTCCTCACTGAGTCTTCTCAACACTTTTTCCAGCCTCTCTTCGTGTTCTTCCAGGGTTCTCCCAAAGACAATGACATTGTCCAGGTATACAAGGACTTCAATAAGGTTCATGTCTCCTACAGTCTTCTCCATGAGACGTTGGAAGGTAGCAGGAGCTCCAGACTGTCACGGGCCGGGCAGGCGACTATAGAGGAGGCAGGAGGTGGATCCACTGTACCAGAGAGGGGATGGCACGAATCACACCGAGGGACCGGTTCTAAGCAGCTACCGGTTTTCACCAGAGCCCGCCGCAAGGCAGGATGGACTTGCTGCGGCGGTAGCAACCAGGTCGTGTCCCCCAGTAGCGACTCCACCTCTCTGGCGGCTGAGGCTGGTGCGGTACAAAGGGACTAGGCAGAGGCAAGGTCAGACGTAGCAAAGGTCAGGGCAGGCGGCAATGGTTCGAGGTCAGAGACAAAGGCAGGTCAGGTACACAGGCAAGGTAAACTCAAAATACTTCCGCAAGGTACTAGGACAACAAGATCCGGCAAGGACAGGAAGGGGAAGTGGGTTTAAATAGGTTTTGGGTAGTGGAACCGTAATTGGACCGGGCACCAATCAATGGTGCACTGGCCCTTTAAATTTTAGAAGACCGGCGCGCGCGCGCCCTAGAACACAGCGGGGCCGCGCGCGCCAGGAGGAAGCAGGAAGAGGAAGGTAAGTGGAGAGGAGAGCGGAGCAGCGCCCACGGCCAGGGGGGCTGGCCGGAGCGCCGCAGAGGGGACGACGCCGTGAGTGCTCCGGGCTGGATGGGACACCCGGAGCACTCGGCGTTACAGTACCCCCCCTTAGGTCTCCCCCTTTTCTTGGAGCCCAAGAAACTACGGATGAGCTCTTTGTCTAAAATGTTGGTCTCAGGCTCCCAGGATCTCTCTTCAGGACCACAGTTCTCCCAATCAACTAAAAAGAATTTTTTACCTCGGACGACCTTGGAGGCGAGGATATCTTTCAAGACATCGGAGGAACCAGAGACCGGAGCAGGAGCGGTGACCTTGGGGGAAAATCGGTTAAGAATGAGGGGTTTAAGGAGAGACACGTGAAAAGAGTTGGGGATGCGAAGAGAAGGAGGAAGATGGAGTTTGTAAGAGACAGAATTGATTTGGTTTTTGATTTTATAAGGTCCGAGGTAACGAGGGCCCAGCTTGTAGCTAGGTACCCGAAACCGAACATATTTGGAGGAGAGCCACACTTTGTCACCAGGGAGATAGACAGGGGGAATTCTTCTCTTTTTATCTGCATGTCTCTTCATGCGGGCAGAGGCCAGAGATAGCGAGTTTTGAGTCTCTTTCCAGATAGAGGAAAAGTCCCGGGTTAATTCATCCACGGCAGGAACTCCAGAAGAAGTGGGAATGGGGAGGGGGGGCAAAGGGTGGCGGCCGTAGACCACAAAGAAAGGTGATTTGGAGGACGATTCAGAGTTCTTGAAATTGTATGAGAATTCCGCCCAGGGCAATAGGTCGACCCAATCGTCTTGACGGGCGGAGACAAAATGTCGTAAGTAGTCACCAAGGACCTGGTTAACTCTCTCCACCTGTCCATTGGATTGCGGGTGATAAGCAGAAGAAAAATTCAATTTAATCTTAAGTTGAGTACAGAGAGCTCTCCAAAATTTTGAGATAAATTGAACGCCTCTATCCGAGACGATATGTGAGGGAAGGCCATGGAGACGGAAAATTTGAAGAAAAAAGTGCTTCGCCAACTGAGGTGCAGTAGGCAGACCAGGAAGAGGGACAAAATGAGCCATTTTTGAAAAGCGGTCAACGACCACCCAGATGACAGTGTTACCATGAGACAACGGAATGTCCGTGATGAAATCCATGGCAATGTGGGACCATGGTAGTTCAGGCACCGGTAGAGGAAGGAGAAGACCTGCAGGCTTCAGGCGTGGAGTTTTGTCACGTGCACAGATAGTGCAGGCTCGTACAAAGTCAGTCATATCTCTTTCCTGGGTAGGCCACCAATAGTGTCTGGCCAACAATTGTAAGGATTTTTTGATCCCAGCATGGCCGGCTAGATGGGAGGAATGGCCCCACCTAAGTATCTGGAGACGAAGGCCTGGAGGAACGAAAGTTTTTCCTGGAGGGACTGGCACCAGGGCAGCGGGAGCAGAGGAAATCAGGCACTCAGGGGGTATGATGTGTTGTGGGGGGTTCCCGGTTTCGGAGGCATCAGAGGAATGGGACAAGGCATCCGCCCTGACATTCTTGTCTGCGGGACGAAAATGGATCTGAAAATTGAACCGGGCAAAGAACAATGACCACCTGGCCTGGCGAGGATTCAAGCGCTGAGCGGACTGAAGGTAGGACAAATTCTTATGGTCAGTGTAGATGGAGATGGGGTGAAGAGAACCTTCCAGGAGATGTCTCCACTCTTCTAATGCCAACTTGATGGCCAACAGTTCACGGTCACCTATGGAATAGTTCTTTTCAGGAGGGGAGAAGGTTTTAGAGAAAAAACCACACGTGACGTTTCCTCCTTTAGCATTTCTTTGAAGAAGAACGGCTCCGGCTCCTACCGAGGAGGCGTCAACTTCAAGGAAGAACGGCTTAGTGGGGTCTGGTCGAGATAGAACAGGTGCCGAAGAGAAGGCGGTCTTTAGGTGAGTAAAGGCTTCTTCCGCCTGAGGTGGCCAGGACCTTGGATTCGCGTTTTTCTTAGACAGCTCCACTATCGGTGCAACGATGGTGGAGAAGTGGGGTATGAACTGGCGATAGTAGTTGGCGAATCCAAGGAAGCGCTGGATAGCACGGAGTCCAGAGGGACGTGGCCAATCTAAGACTGCGGAAAGCTTGTCAGGATCCATTTGAAGACCTTGTCCTGAAACCAGATAACCTAGGAAAGGAAGGCTGCTACACTCAAAAAGGCATTTTTCAAATTTAGCGTAAAGATGATTTACACGGAGGCGCTGGAGTACTTGATGGACATGGAGCCGATGTTCCTCAAGGTTGGTAGAGAAAATTAGGATGTCGTCAAGATAGACAACCACACAGGTATATAGTATGTCCCGAAAGATTTCATTGACAAAATCCTGAAAGACTGCAGGGGCGTTGCAAAGGCCAAAAGGCATGACGAGATATTCGAAGTGGCCGTCTCTGGTGTTAAATGCGGTTTTCCATTCATCTCCTTTACGGATTCTGATGAGGTTATAAGCGCCCCTGAGGTCTAATTTTGAAAAAACCTTTGCTCCGCACAGACGGTCAAAGAGCTCCGAGATGAGAGGCAGAGGGTAGCGATTTTTAACAGTGATCTTATTAAGACCACGATAGTCTATGCAAGGGCGTAGTGAACCATCCTTCTTGGTAACGAAGAAGAACCCCGCTCTGGCTGGGGAGGATGATTTCCTAATAAACCCTCTCTTGAGGTTCTCCTGTATGTAATCGGACATGGCCTTGGTTTCGGGAGAGGAGAGAGGGTAAATTCTGCCACGGGGTGGTGTAGTACCTGGGAGCAAGTCAATGGGGCAGTCGTAGGGTCTATGTAGAGGTAAGACCTCCGCCTGTTTTTTGCAAAAAACATCGGAAAAGTCCTGATAGGCCTTGGGAAGGCCAGGCAAAGGAGTAGAAACGGGAATTCGACTGGTAGGTATAGACTTAAGACAATGCTTGTGGCAGGAATAGCCCCAGGATTTGATGTCTCCCATGGTCCAGTCGAGGGTAGGAGAATGACGCTGGAGCCAGGGTAGGCCAAGAAGGATGTCAGAAGTACAGTTCGGCAAAACAAAGAATTCAATCTTTTCTTGGTGAAGGACCCCAACGGACATGAGCAGGGGTTCGGTGCGGTAACGCACGGTACAATCCAGATTCTCTCCATTTACGGAGGAAATGAAGAAGGGTCTGATGAGATGGATAACAGGAATGTTGAACCTGTTGATGAAGGAGGCTTCAATAAAGTTTCCTGCAGAACCGGAGTCCAGGAAGGCCACCGCAGAGAAGGGAGAGCCGGCAGAAGGAGAGATCCGCACAGGAATAGTCAGACGTGGAGAGGAAGAATTCACACCTAGTAACGCCTCTCCCACGCTCACTAGGTGCGAGCGTTTCCCAGACGTGGAGGACGAATGGGGCAGTCCTTTAGGAAATGTTCAGAGCTCGCACAATAGAGGCATAAGTTCTCATTCCTACGGCGAGACCTTTCTTGCAGGGTCAGACGAGATCGGTCGACTTGCATGGCCTCCTCGACAGGAGGCATGGTATCAGGATGCGTAGGATTCAGGAAGAGAGGAGCCAGGCGCGGATAACGCCTGGTACGAACAAGATCTTTCTCCAGGCGAAGCTCTTGGCGTCTTTCAACGTAGCGGATGTCAATGCGGGTAGCTAAGTGGATAAGCTCTGTCAGGGTGGAGGGTATGTCTCGTGCGGCCAGAGAGTCCTTGATGTGGCTGGATAAGCCTTTCTTGAAGGTTGCGCAGAGAGCCTCATTATTCCAGGCTAGCTCTGAGGCCAGTGTGCGGAACTGTATGGCATATTCGCCCACAGAGGAGTTTCCTTGGACCAGGTTAAGCAGGGCGGTTTCAGCGGATGATGCTCGGGCTGGTTCCTCAAAAACGCTACGAACCTCAGCAAAGAAGGACTGAACGGTGGCCGTAGCAGGGTCATTGCGGTCCCAGAGTGGCGTGGCCCAGGCCAAGGCCTTCCCAGACAACAGACAGACCACAAATGCCACCTTAGAGCGTTCTGTGGAAAACTGGTCCGACATCATTTCAAGATGCAGGGCACATTGAGACAAGAATCCCTGGCACATCTTAGAATCCCCGTCAAATTTCTCCGGAAGAGACAAGCGGATCTTTGAACTAGACGCGGCTGCTCGGAGAGGAGGAGATGCTGGAGCTTGTCGCGGCAGACGCTGCTGGACCATGGCGGTCAACTGCGCCAGCTGCTGTCCTTGTTGGGCAATCAATTGCGACTGCTGGGCAACCACGGTAGTGAGATCAGCGAGATTGGGCAGCGGCACCTCAGCGGCATCCATGGCCGGATCTACTGTCACGGGCCGGGCAGGCGACTATAGAGGAGGCAGGAGGTGGATCCACTGTACCAGAGAGGGGATGGCACGAATCACACCGAGGGACCGGTTCTAAGCAGCTACCGGTTTTCACCAGAGCCCGCCGCAAGGCAGGATGGACTTGCTGCGGCGGTAGCAACCAGGTCGTGTCCCCCAGTAGCGACTCCACCTCTCTGGCGGCTGAGGCTGGTGCGGTACAAAGGGACTAGGCAGAGGCAAGGTCAGACGTAGCAAAGGTCAGGGCAGGCGGCAATGGTTCGAGGTCAGAGACAAAGGCAGAAGGTCAGGTACACAGGCAAGGTAAACTCAAAATACTTCCGCAAGGTACTAGGACAACAAGATCCGGCAAGGACAGGAAGGGGAAGTGGGTTTAAATAGGTTTTGGGTAGTGGAACCGTAATTGGACCGGGCACCAATCAATGGTGCACTGGCCCTTTAAATTTTAGAAGACCGGCGCGCGCGCGCCCTAGAACACAGCGGGGCCGCGCGCGCCGGGAGGAAGCAGGAAGAGGAAGGTAAGTGGAGAGGAGAGCGGAGCAGCGCCCCACGGCCAGGGGGGCTGGCCGGAGCGCCGCAGAGGGGACGACGCCGTGAGTGCTCCGGGCTGGATGGGACACCCGGAGCACTCGGCGTTACACAGACAGTCCCTGAGGCATTCGATCAAACTCAAAGAACCCCACTGGGGTTATGAAGGCTGTCTTTTCCTTGTCTTCTGGATGCATAGGGATCTGGTAGTATCCACTCTTGAGATCCATAACGCTGAACCACTTGGCTCCAGACAAACTCTGTAAAGCGTCCTCTATCCTCGGAGTGGTGTACTGGTCGGGGATGGTTCTCCTGTTAAGAGTCCTGTAGTCGATACAGAGCCTCAACGACCCATTCTTCTTCCTGACCACCACTATCGGGGAGGCATAGGGGCTTCTAGACTCCCGGATCACATCAGTCCTCTTAAGTTCTGCGAGTTGTTCCCTTAGATCCTCCAGATTTGCAAGTGGGACCCGCCTGACCCTCTCTCTGAAGGGCTTGTCTTCTTGGACGCGGATTCGATGGGTGACACCCCACATCAAACTCATCTTTTGAGAAGATCTTCTCCCATCTGGTCAACTGGGCCTTGGCTCCCTCTTTCCAAGCCCTGGGCAGATTCGGGTTTTCCATGGACAGCTTCTCCCAAACATCTCCTCCTTCACCCGTCCCCTTGACTTCTGACAGGGTAACCGGGGCAGCAGGGCTCACCTGGCCCAACAGCATCCTGGCTGGGATTTCCATGGGGCCACCTGTAGTGTTCCTAACACTCACCGGAACTCTACAATGGGCCTTCTTTAGGGCCTTCAGTGGAATCACTTCTGGTATCACTTCCAGACCAGAGGTCTCTTCTCTTGGGTCGGACTCCAGCATGACAAAGGGTCCAGGTTGCTCCCAAGTAAGCTTCACAGTGGATCTGAGACAGGTTACTTCGCCGGGCTGCAACACTACCTGTCACGAGCCGGACTGACGGCTAGTGGGGATACAGGAGGTGGATCCTCTGTACCAGAAAGGGGATGGCGCGGGTCGTACTGAGGGACCGGTTCTAAGCAGCTACCGGTTTTCACCAGAGCCCGCCGCAAAGCGGGATGGACTTGCTGCGGCGGTAGCAACCAGGTCGTGTCCTCCAGTAGCGACTCCACCTCTCTGGCGGCTGAGATAGGCGCGGTACAAAAGGACTAGGCAGAGGCAAGGTCAGACGTAGCAGAGGGTCAGGGCAGGCGGCAATGGTTCGTAGTCTGAGACAATGGCAGCAGGTCAGATACACAGGCAAGGCAACTCACAAAACGCTTCCACAGGGTACTAAGACAACAAGATCCGGCAAGGACAGGAAGGGGAAGTGGGTTTAAATCAGATTTGGGTGGCACACAGTAATTGGGCCAGGCACCAATCAATGATGCGCTGGCCCTTTAAATCTTAGAAGGCCGGCGCGCGCGCTCCCTAGAGCGCAGCGGGGCCGCGCGCGCCGGGAAGGAGCAGGAGGGGAAAGGTGAGTAGGATGGGATGCGATCCGCGGACGGAGATGTGCCGCCGTGTGGATCGCATCCCCGCCGGTAACAGAGCAGCGCCCACGGTCAGGGGGGCTGACCGGAGCGCTGCAGGGGGACCGATGCCGCGAGCGCTCCGGGAAGGATGGGACACCCGGAGCGCTCGGCGTTAAAGTACCCCACCTTAGGTCTCCCCCTTTTCTTGGAACCCAAGAATCTACGGATGAGTTCCTTGTCTAAAATGTTGGTCTCAGGCTTCAGGACCACAGTTCTCCCAATCAATTAAAAAAAATATTTTACCTCGGATGACCTTGGAGGCGAGGATTTCTTTCACCGAGAAGACATCGGAAGAACCAGAGACAGGAGCAGGAGCAGTGACCTTGGGGGAAAATCGGTTAAGAATGAGGGGTTTGAGAAGAGACACATGAAACGAATTGGGGATACGAAGAGAAGGGGGAAGATGGAGTTTGTAAGAGACAGAATTGATTTGGTTTTTGATTTTAAAAGGTCCGAGGTAACGAGGGCCCAGCTTGTAGCTAGGTACCCGAAACTGAACATATTTGGAGGAGAGCCACACTTTGTCACCAGGGACATAGACAGGAGGAATTCTTCTTTTTTTATCTGCATGTCTCTTCATGTGGGCAGAGGCCAGTGATAGCGACTTTTGAGTCTCTTTCCAGATAGAGGTGAAGTCTTGAGTTAATTCATCCACGGCAGGAACTCCAGAAGAAGTGGGGATGGGGAGGGGGGGCAATGGGTGACGGCCGTAGACCACAAAGAAAGGAGATTTGGAGGACGATTCAGAGTTCTTGAAATTGTTTGAGAATTCTGCCCAGGGCAATAGGTCGACCCAATCGTCTTGACGGGCGGAGACAAAATGTCGTAAGTAGTCACCAAGGACCTGGTTAACTCTCTCCACCTGTCCATTGGATTGCGGGTGATAAGCGGAAGAAAAATTCAACTTATTCTTTAGTTGAGTACAGAGAGCTCTCCAAAATTTTGAGATGAATTGAACGCCTCTATCAGAGACGATATGTGAGTGTAGCCCATGGAGACGGAAAATTTGAAGAAAAAAATGCTTCGCCAACTGAGGTGCAGTAGGCAGACCAGGAAGCGGGACAAAATAAGCCATTTTTGAAAAGCGGTCAACGACCACCCAGATGACAGTGTTACTATGAGACAAAGGAAGGTCCGTGATGAAATCCATGGCAATGTGGGACCATGGTTGTTCAGGCACAGGTAGAGGAAGGAGAAGACCTGCAGGCTTCTGGCGTGGAGTCTTGTCACGTGCACAGATAGTGCAGACCTGTACAAAGTCAGTCATATCTTTTTCCTGGGTAGGCCACCAAAAGTGTCTGGCCATCAATTGTATGGATTTTTTGATCCCAGCGTGACCGGCTAGATGGGAGGAATGGCCCCACCTGAGTATCTGGAGACGAAGGCATGGAGGAACGAAAGTTTTTCCTGGAGGAACTGGTACCAGAGAAGCAGGAGCAGAGGAAATCAGACACTCAGGGGGTACGATGTGTTGAGGGGGAGACCCGGTTTCAGAGGCATCGGAGGAACAGGACAAGGCATCAGCCCTGACATTCTTGTCTGCGGGACGAAAATGGATCTGGAAATTGAACCGGGCAAAGAACAATGACCACCTGGCCTGGCGAGGATTTAAGCGCTGAGCGGACTGAAGGTAGGACAAATTTTTATGGTCAGTGTAGATGGAGATAGGGTGAAGGGATCCTTCCAGGAGATGTCTCCACTCTTCTAATGCCAGCTTGATGGCCAACAGTTCACGGTCACCTATGGAATAGTTTTTTTCAGGAGGGGAGAAGGTTTTAGAGAAAAACCCACACGTGACGTTTCCTCCTTTAGCGTCTTTTTGAAGAAGAACAGCTCCGGCTCCTACCGAGGAGGCGTCAACTTCAAGGAAGAACGGCTTTGTGGGGTCTGGTCGAGACAGGACAGGTGCAGAGGAGAAGGCGGTCTTAAGGCGAGTAAAGGCTTCTTCCGCTTGAGGCGGCCAGGACCTTGGATTCGCGTTTTTCTTAGTCAGTGCCCCTATAGGAGCAACGATGGTGGAGAAGTGGGGTATGAACTGACGATAGTAGTTGGCGAATCCAAGGAAGCGTTGGATAGCACGGAGTCCAGAGGGGCGTGGCCAATCCAAGACTGCGGAGAGCTTGTCAGGGTCCATTTGAAGGCCTTGTCCTGAGACCAGATAACCTAGGAAAGGAAGGCTGCTGCGCTCAAAAAGGCATTTTTCAAATTTAGCGTAAAGATGATTTACGCGGAGGCGCTGGAGCACTTGACGGACATGGAGCCGATGTTCCTCAAGGTTGGTAGAGAAGATTAGGATGTCGTCAAGATAGACAACCATACAGGTATACAGTACGTCCCGAAAGATTTCATTGACAAAATCCTGAAAGACTGCAGGAGCGTTGCAAAGACCAAATGGCATGACGAGATATTCAAAATGACCATCTCTGGTGTTAAATGCGGTTTTCCATTCATCTCCTTCATGGATTCTGATGAGGTTATAAGCGCCCCTGAGGTCCAATTTCGAAAAAACTTTTGCTCCGCGCAGATGGTCAAAGAGCTCCGAGATGAGAGGCAGAGGGTAGCGATTTTTAATAGTGATTTTATTGAGACCACGATAGTCTATGCAAGGGCGTAGTGATCCGTCCTTCTTGGCAACGAAGAAGAACCCCGCTCCGGCTGGAGACGATGATTTCCTAATAAAACCTCTCTTGAGGTTCTCCTGTATGTAATCAGTCATGGCCTTGGTTTCAGGAGAGGAGAGAGGGTAAATTCTGCCACGGGGTGGTGTAGTACCTGGGAGCAAGTCAATGGGGCAGTCGTAGGGTCTATGTGGTGGTAAGACCTCCGACTGTTTTTTGCAAAAGACATTAGAAAAGTCCTGATAGGCCTTGGGAAGGCCGGGCAAAGGAGTAGCGATGGGAACTTGACTGGTGGGTACAGACTTAAGACAATGCTTGTGGCAGGAGTAGCCCCAGGATTTGATGTCCCCAGTGGTCCAGTCGAGGGTAGGAGAATGACGCTGGAGCCAGGGTAGGCCAAGAAGGATGTCAGAAGTACAGTTCGGCAAAACAAAGAATTCAATTTTTTCTTGGTGAAGAACACCAACGGACATGAGCAGGGGTTTGGTGCGGTAACGCACGGTACAATCCAGATTTTCTCCATTTACAGAGGAAATGAAGAAGGGTTTGATGAGACGGATAACAGGAACGTTGAACCTGTTGATGAAAGAGGCTTCAATAAAGTTTCCTGCAGAACCAGAGTCCAGGAAGGCCACCGCAGAGAAGGGGGAGCCAGCAGAAGGGGAAATTCGCACAGGAATAGTCAGACGTGGAGAGGAAGAATTTACACCTAGTAACACCTCTCCCACGTTCACTAGGTGCGGGCGTTTCCCTGACATAGAGGACGAATAGGGCAGTCCTTTAGGAAATGTTCAGAGCTCGCACAATAAAGGCCTAAGTTCTCATTCCTACGGTGAGTCCTCTCTTGTAGGGTCAGGCGAGATCGGTCCACCTGCATGGCCTCCTCGACGGAAGGCATAGTATCAGGATGCGTTGGATTCAGGAAGAGAGGAGCCAGGCGCAGATAACGCCTGGTGCGAGCAAGATCTTTCTCCTGGCGAAGCTCTTGGCGTCTTTCAACGTAGCGTATGTCAATGCGGGTAGCTAAGTGGATGAGCTCCGTCAGGGAGGAGGGTATCTCTCGTGCGGCCAGACAATCCTTGATGTGGCTGGATAAGCCTTTCTTGAAGGTCGCGCAGAGAGCCTCATTATTCCAGGCTAGCTCTGAGGCCAGAGTGCGGAACTGTATGGCATATTCTCCCACAGAGGAGTTTCCTTGGACAAGGTTAAGCAGGGCGGTTTCAGCGGATGAGGCTCGGGCTGGTTCCTCAAAAACGCTACGAACCTCAGCAAGGAAGGCCTGAACGGTGGCTGTAGCAGGGTCATTGCGGTCCCAGAGTGGCGTGGCCCAGGCCAAGGCCTTCCCAGACAACAGACAGACCACGAATGCCACCTTAGACCGTTCAGTGGAAAACTGGTCTGACATCATCTCAAGATGCAAGGAACATTGGGACAAGAATCCCTGGCACATCTTAGGATCCCCGTCAAATTTCTCCGGAAGAGACAAGCGGATCTTCAATGTAGTAGCGGCAGCTCGGAGAGGGGAAGATGCTGGAGCTTGTGGCGGCAGACGCTGCTGGATCATGGCGGTCAACTGCGACAGCTGCTGTCCTTGTTGGGCAATCAATTGCGACTGCTGGGCAACCACGGTAGTGAGATCAGCGAGAGTAGGCAGCGGCACGTCAGCGGGATCCATGGCCGGATCTACTGTCACGAGCCGGACTGACGGCTAGTGGGGATACAGGAGGTGGATCCTCTGTACCAGAGAGGGGATGGCACGGGTCGTACTGAGGGACCGGTTCTAAGCAGCTACCGGTTTTCACCAGAGCCCGCCGCAAAGCGGGATGGACTTGCTGCGGCGGTAGCAACCAGGTCGTGTCCTCCAGTAGCGACTCCACCTCTCTGGCGGCTGAGATAGGCACGGTACAAAAGGACTAGGCAGAGGCAAGGTCAGACGTAGCAGTGGGTCAGGGCAGGCGGCAATGGTTCGTAGTCTGAGACAATGGCAGCAGGTCAGATACACAGGCAAGGCAACTCACAAAATGCTTCCACAGGGTACTAAGACAACAAGATCCGGCAAGGACAGGAAGGGGAAGTGGGTTTAAATCAGATTTGGGTGGCACACAGTAATTGGGCCAGGCACCAATCAATGGTGCGCTGGCCCTTTAAATCTTAGAAGGCCGGCGCGCGCGCGCCCTAGAGCGCAGCGGGGCCGCGCGCGCCGGGAAGGAGCAGGAGGGGAAAGGTGAGTAGGATGGGATGCGATCCGCGGACGGAGATGTGCCGCCGCGTGGATCGCATCCCCGCCGGTAACAGAGCAGCGTCCACGGTTAGGGGGGCTGACCGGAGCGCTGCAGGGGGACCGATGCCACGAGCGCTGCGGGAAGGATGGGACACCCGGAGCGCTCGGCGTTACACTACCCCTTCTCTTCCAAGTCTCCACACCTTCCCTATCCCCTCTCCAGGGGTCTTCTGCTCTAGGACCAGCCGTTGGTAGGCCGTCTTCAACATGGGGTGGATCTTGGTGGCCGCTGGCCCCTTCTCTTTCATTAGAGGGGTTAGGAGTCTTAGGAGTTCGTCCCTATTATAAGGGAACTTTTGTTGGCTCCTGGCGGCCGAGGGCACACAACTGCCAGGGATGGGTCAAAAGTCATCTTGATGGGTAGATAGCCATTGTAGGGGAAATTCTGGGTTCCAATCCCACATATTCCAGCTCCTCCATCTTCTGGATGGGTAGGTGACTCAAGTACTTATCGTAGAAATCTCGATATAATAGGGTCACTTTTGCCCCAGTATCCAAGATGGCTCTGGTGTAGACTTCCTCCACTTGGATGGGCACTATAGGAGATGGGCCTACCAGCTTCTCCGGAAATGGCCTGGCAGGGGTCACCTTCTTCTGGCCCTTTCCCCTCAGACTCTCTCTTGTCCAACTCCCTTTAGAGTTTAATCTTTCTTGAGCCTGGTATGCATTGATTTCCCTCCTTTCACTGGGTGTACAGACCCGCTGAGGGATACTATTATTTTTCTTAGGTGTGCACCCCCTCTGGGGAGTGCTGTGCCTCTTCTGAGGGGTCTTGCCCCCTTTCTCTGGGGTGTATCTCTGTTGAGGAATGTTGTGTTTCCTCTGAGGTGTTTTATCTCCTCTTTTCTTCTGCTTCGCATTCAGCTTGGAGCTCACTGAAGGTGATGGGCACCCGGTTGACTCCTTCACCGGGGCCCTCTGGAGTTTCCCGCCGGCTTGCGGTTGTCCGTTTTCTTCTTCTTGGGACTGGAACATGTAGCTGCAATATGGCCAATTCCTCCACAGTTAAAGCAGACTATATCTCCCCATTCTTGTAAAGATGCGGGTGCCGAGGCAATTGGGAATAGTTCCTGCCGTGGTACTTCTCTCCTGGGACCCTCTGGGTCTTTTTCCATCAGAGAGGTCAACATTTCTAACACCTTGGACATTTGTGCTTTTAAAGTGTCTACCTCTGAGTCTCTTTCAGGGGTCATCACTGGATTGACTAGCACCTGTGCGGGGACAACATTTGTCCTAATCATTTGCTGGTCCTGTTGTAGCGCCTCCTCATCTCTGATGATTTTTATCAAGTCAGCATAAGTCAGTAACGTTCCTCCTCCAGAGGTTTTCAGGTGCAGCCAGACTGGATCCGAGCGTAACGCTCCCTTTAAGACTTGCTTCATTCTTGCCGCATCTGTGTCTTGGGGCTTCATTCCCTTCTTCAACACAATCTTGCACAGCAACCTGTTCAGTCTCCTAACATACTCTGAAAGTTTCTCCCTTGGTTGTTGGAAAGTATGTTCAAATTGGTAGACCATCTCTGTCACCTTTTCCAATTGACCAAACTCTTCCTGTAGCATGGCTAGACAGTCTTGAGCCGTGCAATCTGCATTCCCAAACCGAAAACTTTTCACCGCTTCTGCTGCTGCGCCTTTAAGGCTTTCTATCACTCGTTGCCTCTTCTGCGCTTCAGGCACCTCCCATGCCTCTACTGCCTGCAATGCCTGCTCTACCCATGTATCAAAATCTTCTTCCCCTGCAGGGACAGGGAGCTTCCCTGAGAATGTCTTCAGTCTCCGGTAGCTAGTCTCTACATGCACCGTGCTTGTCCTCTGACATTTGATTAGCAGATCCCCTATTGCCTTTATCAATTCTGGCGATATAGCAGTGGCAGGTGCGGGTGTCACCGGGGGCGTCACCCCGTCTCCTTTTACTGGTGAGGTACGGGCCGCAGCCTGCGGTGATCCCATCGGTGATGGTTCCTTCTTTACAGTTAAAGCAGGCACCAACCTATAGGTTCTATTGTCTGGCGTCTTTACACACTTGCGCTTGCAAGCCTCTGGTATCCCGTCTCCGTATTCCCCCAGTGCATACTGATATGAAGTGTCTGGGTCTGACTTTATATCTATCACCCATGGTGTGTGATCTGGAGACACTAACTTCATTAACTCCTCTACCATCTCAGTCTTCCATTCCTCCTAGGAGGCTGATGATTATCGAGTTGTTTGGCTCTGCCCTAGCGGCTTTGCACCACTCTTCTACTGCTTGTGGGTCCATGCCGGCACCTCTGGCGTTCAACTGCTGTATCAGGATCCCGGACGAGAACCCCCACGTGTAGCGTTACCTTCACTTAAGAGGGCCGCAGATTAGTTTGGGCCCTGAAGACAGCTCCGCCAACCCCCAGCAATTTACTCGACCTCCTTCTGGCACAGTTAGTCTAGGGTAACAATATATATTTCTTATGCTCTATGATCAAACTCAGACACCAAGGCAAGAATAAAAGGGGTATCTAATTTACTTTAGATTGTGGTAAAAAGAATCAACAATATAAATATTAAACACACTATGCATTAATGGAACAGTAAAGGCGCGTCGCGTGGGCGACCGTTAACTAGGCGCCCTGTGGCGCAGCAACTAAATAAACTATCTAGCTGGCCAGGCCTGGCTCAGATATTAAGACTCAGTCCCTAGGGGATGATGTTTTCTTCACCGGCAAGTCTTTAAAGGTGGTGCACGTAACAGAACAATATTTGTAATCCAATGGGGAAATGGCGATAGAAACAAACACTCTACCGAAGATCTCCTGACTCAGTTCTGCTATGGATCTCCAGTGAGAGTATCAGATATGAACTGGTGGGCCACGGCAGTCTGTAGGCACATTAACAATAGACAGTATATGGTCTGAGCATACGCTCGCTCACCCCTCCGGACGCGATCCCAGTCCGGGAACTTCCACCGACTATGTCTTCACACACAGCTCTGCAGCAGTCTCATCCCCGGCTCAGCAGCGGTTGAGGAACCCGAGTCAGATGTCACCCAGGCTTGAGATGGGGTGGAAGGCTCTTTAGGTAGCAGCGCAAGGCCCCAGGCTTCAGGCCTTGCACTACAGCGGATCCGCAGAGGAAGATCTCTTCCTTGAAGTCTCGTGTCCCAAAGAGGCCGAGCCCAGCCTCGCCTCCTCCTTTTATAACTCCTCCCATGAGTCTCTGGGGTGGAAACATTGCCGAAAGGGGTTCTGGGTAAGGTAGTCCTGGGAGTCTTAAAGGGGACCCCGCTACACTTATTTAAATAAATCACTAGTAACACCAGACTTTTTTTTTTTACCACCTCAGAAAACTCTGTCTCGAGACTTATTCATATTTTCATTCATTAAACTGTCCCCATCTCAGTTTATCATCATTGTGGTATTCCTTTTATTTAATTTCTTCTACTTGCAAAATATACAACTTTTATTATTAAAATCTTAATAAATGCCATTACCCATTATTTCTAATTAAAAGTATTCAATTCTTTCCCTGCCCCCTTCTCCCACTCCCTTCTCCCCCCTCCTACCCCCACCCCCATCCTACCCCCCATATGGTTTGTTCTCTTCCCTCTCTCTTATTTCATTCCCTGCCACCCTCTATCATTTTTTCCAGGTATTTCTCTGATGCCCTAAATTCTGTCCATCTTCCCCAGGTTCTATTATATTTTTATGATGGCCCCATTTCTCTGCTACTTAAGTATTCCATTTTGCTATAGTATTCAATTCGCTAAAACCATTCCTTTATGTCTTTTTTTCCTGCACTTAACCACTTCTTTGGTATTAATCCTTTTGCAGCATTTAACAGAGTTGGGATTAATGTTTTCCTATAATTCTTGTTTAAAACTTTTAACTCATGGATAGGGATGAGCCGAACACCCCCCGGTTCGGTTCGCATCCAGAACATACGAACGGACCTAAAGTTCGCACAAACTTTCGAACGCCGTTAAAGTCTATGGGACTCGAACGTGAGAAATCAAAAGTGTAAATTTTAAAGGCTAATATGCAAGTTATCGCCCTAAAAAGGGTTTGGGGACCTGGGTCCTGCCCCAGGGGACATGTATCAATGCAAAAAAAAAAGTTTTAAAAACTGCCATTTTTTCGGGAGCATTGATTTTTAATGATGCTTAAAGTGAAAAAATAAAAGTGAAATATTCCTTTAAATACAGTATCGTACCTGGGGGGTGTCTATATTATGCCTGTAAATTGGCACGTGTTTCCAGTGTTTAGAACAGTCCCTGCACAAAATGACATTTCTAAAGGAATAAAAGTAATTTAAAACTCCTTGCAGCTTTAATGTAATGTTGGGTCCCAGCAATATAGATGAAAATGATTGAGAAAAACGGCATGGGTATCCCCCCTCCCCCGTAGCCCATTACCAGGCCCTTTGGGTCTTGTATGGATATTAAGGGGAACCCTGCACCCAAATTAAAAAAAGAAAAGGCGTGGGGCCCCCAGGCCTTAAATACTCTTAACAGCAGTATACAGGTGGTCCAAAGAAAGACAGGGACTGTAGGTTTGTTCTTTAACCACTTAACGACCGCTCACTGTATATGTACGTCGGCAGAATGGCACCGACAGGCACAATCACGTACAGTGTACGTGATCGCCTTTGTACAGTTGGGGGGTCTGATCGGACCCCCCTCCTATACAGTGAGCGGCCGTTTATCGTTGGGGAGCGATCGGAGATGAGGGGGCGGCCATTCGATTCCGGCCACCCCCTCGCGATCGCTCCCGGCGAATGAAAATGCTCCCTCTGCCTGTGTAATGTAAACACAGGCAGAGGAAGTGATGTCATCTCTCCTTGCGGCGGTCTTTTCGTCCGCAGCGCCGAGGAAAGAAGAAGCAGGTTAGTGCACCAACAGTCCACTGACACATAGGTACACATAGGCACACATTTCACCCCCCAGTCACCCCCAGATCACCCCCCAGGTCACCCCCCAGCCCCCAATCACAGTGTCACTGATTGCAGTGATCATTTATTTTACTGATCACTGCATTTAGTGTCATCTGTGACAGTAAAAAGTTGCAGGGCAGTTAGGTTTAGGCCCCTTTAGGTCCAGGGTAGCCCCCTAACCCCCCCTAATAAAGGTTTAACCCCTTGATCGCCCCCAGGTAACCCTTTCACCCCCTAACGCCAGCGTCACTAAGCGATCGTATTTTCGATCGCTGTATTTAGTGCCGGTGGTGCCCTAGATAGCCAGTTATTTATTTTTAGTTTCGCCGCAGGTTTTTATAGCGTCAGGTACCCCCATATATTATTTTAACCCCCTGATTGCCCCTAGTGTTAACCCTTTCACCAGTGATCACCGTATAAGCGTCACTGGTGACACTGGTTACCCAGTTAGTTATTTAGTTATTTAGGTGACCAGTCAGGTTTTTATATAGCGTCGAGTACCCCCATATTTAACCTAATAAAGGTTTTAACCCCCTGATTGGCCCTAGTTAACCCTTTCACCAGTGATCACCATATAAAGGTTACGGGTGACACTGGTTGGTTAGTTTGCTTTTTATAGCATCAGGGCACCCGCCGTATATAACCCAATAAAGGTTTAACCCCCTGATCGCCCGGCGGGTGAGATCAATTAGGTTTTAGCGCCAGAGAGGGTCTGCGTCGCCCCAGGCAGCGTTAGGTTAGTGCCAGTAATGCTAACACCCACGCGCAAAGCATACACCTCCCTTAGTGGTATAGTATCTGAACAGATCAATATCTGATCTGATCAGATCTATACTAGCGTCCCCAGCGGTTTAGGGTTCCCAAAAACACAGTGTTAGCGGGATCAGCCCAGATACCTGCTAGCACCTGCGTTTAGCCCCTCCGCCCAGCCCAGCCCAGCCCGGCCCACCCAAGTGCAGTATCGATCGATCACTGTCACTTACCAAACACAACACACATAACTGCAGCGTTCGCAGAGACAGGCCTGATCCCTGCGATCGCTAACAGTTTTTTTTAGTAGCGTTTGATATATTTGCTGACGACAGTCAGGTGCTTTTTTTCCTGTGAATCTTACTAGTGTACCCCTAAATTTAGAGCCCAAAATGGCAAGTCGAAGGTACACTAGTAAAGAGGCCTACGAGATTCTGAGCATGACAGATAGTGAAGAGGAGGTCACGTATCTGTCAGATTCAGGCTCAGAATATCTTCCCGTAGAAGACAGTGACATCAGCGGCCCCACGTCAGATAGCTCTGACGATGAAGTTGAGGTCCCTGCTAAGGTCAGGCGTACCCGATCCCGATCTTCTGAGGTTGTTGAGGAGCAAGAACCGCAGGGCTCTCGTATCATGGAGCAGAGTAGTACTAGCGCCGATATTCCTTCTGGTGAATTGGCAAGCACCAGCGGCCTAGTGCAGCCTGGGCGTACATCCAGCACTGCAGTATCACGTGGTGACGTGGCGAGTCCCATAAGTGCAGTTCAAGCTGGCGAGGTGGCAAGCACAAGTAGTGTCCCGCTGCCACCAATAAGAAGACAAAGGCAGGCCCGTCGTACCCATAGTGCCCTTCCTGCAGAATTCGCCTATCCTGATTGGGTCCCCACCACTTCTGCAGAACCCGTACTTCCCCCATTCACTGCCCAACCCGGTATTCAGGTGGAAACAGCTGATTTTATGCCAATTGATTATTATTCGCTGTTTTTCACGGAAGATCTCTATAGATCTATTGTGGACCAGAGTAATTTATATGCTGGTCAATTCATCGCCGCTAATCCCCAGTTGCCTTCCATTGCCAAAGATTGGAAACCAATTACGGTTTCCGAATTTAAGACCTTTCTGGGCCTTTCCCTCAACATGGGCACACATAAATTCCCGTCATTGCGTGCTTATTGGTCCACGCACCCAATTGACCACATGCCCGTGTTCTCTGCCTCCATGCCCAGGAAACGATACGAGCAGATTTTGCGGTTCATGCACTTCAACGACAATGAACTTTGTCGTCCACGTGGGGACCCTGAATACGACCGGCTCTATAAAATTCGGCCCCTCATAAACCACTTCAACGAACGTTTTGCAGCCTTGTTTACTCCCGATCAAGTTGTCTGCGTTGATGAGTCCCTGATTAAATTTTCTGGCCGCTTGGCTTTCAAGCAATAGCTTCCCAGCAAGCGTGCCAGATACGGGGTCAAGCTCTATAAGTTCTGTGACAGGGCAACAGGCTATGTATGGAGCTTTATGGTTTATGAGGGAAAAGATAGTCAGGTTGAGCCGGTCAACTGCCCGAATTACATAGGGAGCGCTGGCAAGATAGTGTGGAAATTGGTGTCACTCTTATTCGGAAAGGGGTACCACTTGTATGTGGACAATTATTACACGAGCGTGCCACTGTTTAGTCACTTGTTTGATCATCAGATTGGAGCATGTGGCACCGTGCGACCTAATCGCCGGGGCTTTCCCCAGCGGCTTGTAGATGCCCGTCTTAGGCTGGGGGAGAGAGCCTGCGTAAAGTGTAATAATTTGCTCGCTATGAAGTGGAGGGACAATAAGAATGTTTTCCTTCTTACCTCCCTTCATGCAGACACGACAGTCCAAATTCCTACGGCGACTGGTGTTGTGGAGAAACCCCTCTGTGTCCACGAATATAACAAAAATATGGGAGGGGTGGACCTCAACGACCAGTTGTTGGCGCCGTATCTAATTGACCGTAAGGCGAGACGCTGGTACAAAAAAGTGTCTCTATCCTTATTTCAATTGGCTTTGCTGAACGCTCATGTGCTATACAGAGCTTCAGGCGGGACTTTATCTCTTCTAAAATTTCAGAATGAGATTGTCACAGAACTCCTGTATCCAGGCGGTTCTGCACCTCACCATCCCCAACCAAATGCAGTAAGCCGGCTGCATGAGAGGCATTATAAGTATGTCCTCCCGAGTACCCCTACCCAATGAGCCCCCCAAAAAAGATGTCGTGTCTGTAGCAAGCGCGGATTTAGGCGTGACACCCGTCATTATTGTCCACTCTGTCCTGACAAGCCTGGTCTTTGCCTTGGTGAATGTTTTGAACGCTACCACTCAAAAGTGAAGTTTTAGCGTAGGGTACAGCATTTCACATACTAGGACACACTTACACAGGGTCTCCCAAGATGCCATTACATTTTGAGAGACCCGAACCATTACAGTTGTTAAAGTTACAAAAAAAAAGTGTAAAAAAGAAAAAAAAAATGTAAAAAACAAAACACAAAAAATATATAAAATAAAAAAACCAAAAATAGTTGTCGTTTTTATTGTTCTCTCTCTCTCTCTATCTATTTCCTCTCTATTGTTCTGCTCTTTTTTACTGTATTCCATTCTGCAATGTTTTATCATGCTTGTTTTTCAGGTATGTAATTTTTTGTTTTCAGGTGCGCCATTCAACTGCAGCGCGGAATTATTTATCTTGACAGCAACAGCGTTTGCTCCCACGATACATAAAGCCGTGACTCCAGTGCTGTAGGAGGTGATTTCACCACCACAGTTAAAAAAAAAGAGCATATATGCCGAAGCATGGGGGCAGCAGGGGCGGAGGAGCGATTTTGCTCCTAATGCCGCGTACATACGGTTGAAATTCCGACGGAAGCTTGCCCGTGGAAAAGTCCGACCGTGTGTATGCGGCATAACCTTTAATGCCGCGTACATACGGTCGAAATTCCGACGAAGGCTTGCCCGTGGAAAAGTCCGACCGTGTGTACGCGGCATAACTTTTTTGCGGGAGGATGCCCCCATGCTTCGGCATATATATATTTTAGGCACAGGTTGCGTTAAAAAAATGTTTTATTTTTTACTAGGTTTTGTTTTGGTATTTGCTTTGCAGGTATGGTATGGTAAGGTCTTACTGTTGTACTGTAATGTTACTTTGTTTTAATGTTAACCATCATTTGCTTAGCAGGTACACCATTCAGTTGCAGAGCGGATCTATTTATCTTGACAGCAACAGCGTTTGCTCCCACGATACATAAAGCCGTGACTCCAACGCTGTAGGAGGTGATTTCACCACCACAGTTAAAAAAAGAGAATATATGCCGAAGCATGGGGGCAGCAGGGGCGGAGGAGTGATTTTGCTCCTAATGCCGTGTATATACGGTCAAAATTCCGACGGAGGCTTGCCCGTGGAAAAGTCCGACCGTGTGTACGCGGCATAACTTTTTTGCGGGAGGATGCCCCCATGCTTTGGCATATATGCCCATCATTAGAAGTGGGTGGATGAAGGGAGGTATTCTAATGGTGGGCATACCCACCGATCAATCTCTTTTTTTCGTTCAGCCAACAGGCTGCATGAAAAAAAAGATTACAATACATGTCCAACAAGGACCAGCAACGTACTGGTATGTTGCTGGACTTTGAATGTTTATACCAGAATGATGCCTGCAGGTTTAGGTATCATCTTGGTATCATTCTTTTCAGCCAGTGGCCGGATTTCATGTAAAAGCAATTCTAGCAGATAATTAGCCTCTAGACTGCTTTTACAAGCAGTGGGAGGGAATGCCCCCCCCGGATATAAACAGCGCCATTGGGAAATTGGGAAAGCATTTTATCACACCAATCTTGGTGTGGTCAGATGCTTTGAGGGCAGAGGAAAGATCTAGGGTCGAACCCCCCAATTTTTTTCAAAAAAAGAGTACCTGTCACTACTTATTGCTATCATAGGGGATATTTACATTCCCTGAGATAACAATAAAAATTGTAAAAAAAAAAAATATGGAAGGAACAGTTTAAAAATAAAATAAAAAAGCAAAATAAATAATAATAAAAAAAAAAAAACACCGCTGTCCCCCCCTGCTCTTGCGCAAAGGCGAACACAAGTGTCGGTCTAGCGTCATATGTAAACAGCAATTGCATCATGCATGTGAGGTATCACCGCGAAGGTCAGATCGAGGGCAGTAATTTTAGCAGTAGACCTCCTCTGTAAATCTAATGTGGTAACCTGTAAAGGCTTTTAAATGCTTTTAAAAATGAATGTAGTTTGTCGCCGCTGCGCGTTTGTGCGCAATTTTAAAGCATGTCGTGTTTGGTATCCATATACTCGGCCTAAGATCATCTTTTTTATTTCATCAAACATTTGGGCAATATAGTGTTTTTTAGTGCATTAAGAATAAAAAAAAGTGTGTTTTTACCCCAAAAAATGCGTTTGAAAAATCGCTGCGCAAATACTGTGTGGAAAAAAAAAATGCAACACCCACTATTTTAATCTGTAGGGCCTTTGCTTTAAAAAAATATATAATGTTTGGGGGTTCAACATAATTTTCTTGCAAAAAATTTTTTTTTTCATGTAAACAAAAAGTGTCAGAAAGGGCTTTGTCTTCAAGTGGTTAGAAGAGTGGATGATGTGTGACATAAGCTTCCTAATGTTGTGCATAAAATGCCAGGACAGTTCAAAACCCCCCCCCAAATGACCCCATTTTGGAAAGTAGACACCTCAAGCTATTTGCTGAGAGGCATGTTGAGCCCATTGAATATTTTTTTTTGTCCCAAGTGATTGAATAATGACAAAAAGAAAAAAAAATGTACAAAAAGTTGTCACTAAATTATATATTGCTCAAACATGCCATGGTTATATGTGGAATTGCACCCCAAAATACATTCTGTTGCTTCTCCTGAGTACGGGGATACCACATGTGTGAGACATTTTGGGAGCCTAGCCGCGTACAGGACCCCGAAAACCAAGCACCGCCTTCAGGATTTCTATGGGTGTAAATTTTTGATTTCACTCCTCACTGCCTATCACGGTTTCGGAGGCCATGGAATGCCCAGATGGCACAAAACCCCTGCAAATGACCCCATTTTGGAAAGTAGACACCCCAAGCTATTTGCTGAGAGGTATGTTGAGTATTTTGCAGATCTCGCTTTTTGTCACAAATTTTGAAAATTGAAAAAAAAAAAAAAAAAAAATGTCTTTCTTCATTTTCAAAAACAAATGAGAACTGTAAAATACTCACCATGCCTCTCAGCAAATAGCTTGGGGTGTCTACTTTCCAAAATGGGGTCATTTGTGGGGGTTTTGGGCTATCTTGGCATTTTATGGCCTTCAAAACTGTGATAGGTAGTGAGGAGTGAAATCAAAAATTTGTGCCCTTAGAAATCCTGAAGGCGGTGCTTGGTTTTCGGGGGCCCGTACGCGGCTAGGCTCTTAAAAAGTCCCACACATGTGGTATCCCTGTACTCAGGAGAAGCAGCCAAATGTATTTTGGGGTGCAATTCCGCATATAACCATGGCATGTTTGAGCAATATATCATTTAGTGACAACTTTTTGTACATTTTTTTTTCTTTTTGTCATTATTCAATCACTTGGGACAAAAAAAAATATTCAATGGGCTCAACATGCCTCTCAGCAATTTCCTTGGGGTGTCTACTTTCCAAAATGGGGTAATTTTGGGGGGTTTTGTGCTATCTTGGCATTTTATGGCCTTCAAAACTGTGATAGGTAGTGAGGAGTGAAATCAAAAATGTATGCCCTTAGAAACCTTGAAGGCGGTGCTTGGTTTTGGGGTCCCGTACGCAGCTAGGCTCCCAAAAAGTCCCACACATGTGGTATCCCCGTACTCAGGAGGAGCAGCAGAATGTATTTTGGGGTGTAATTTCACATATGCCCATGGCATGTGTGAGCAATATATCATTTAGTGACAACTTTGTGCAAAAAAAAAAAAGTTTGTCATATTCCCGCAACTTGTGGCAAAATATAAAATATTCCATGAACCCAACATGCCTCTCAGTAAATAGCTTGGGGTGTCTACTTTCCAAAATGGGGTCATTTGGGGGGGTTATGTGCTATTTTGGCATTTTATGGCCTTCAAAACTGTGATAGGTAGTGAGGAGTGAAATCAAAAATTTACGCCCTTAGAAATCCTGAAGGCGGTGCTTGGTTTTGGGGTCCCGTACGCAGCTAGGCTCCCAAAAAGTCCCACACATGTGGTATCCCCGTACTCAGGAGAAGCAGCAGAATGTATTTTGGGGTGTAATTTCACATATGCCCATGGCATGTGTGAGCAATATATCATTTAGTGACAACTTTGTGCAAAAAAAAAAAGTTTGTCATATTCCCGCAACTTGTGGCAAAATATAAAATATTCCAGGAACCCAACATGCCTCTCAGTAAATAGCTTGGGGTGTCTACTTTCCAAAATGGTGTCATTTGGGGGGGTTATGTGCTATTTTGGCATTTTATGGCCTTCAAAACTGTGATAGGTAGTGAGGAGTGAAATCAAAAATTTACGCCCTTAGAAATCCTGAAGGCGGTGCTTGGTTTTTGGGGCCCCGTACGCGGCTAGGCTCCCAAAAAGTCCCACACATGTGGTATCCCCGTACTCAGGAGAAGCAGCAGAATGTATTTTTGGGTGCAATTCCACATATAACCATGGCATGTGTGAGCAATATATAATTTAGTGACAACTTTTTGTACATTTTTCTTTTTCTTTTTGTCATTATTCAATCATTTGGGACAAAAAAAAATATTCAATGGGCTCAACATGCCTTTTAGCAAATAGCTTGGGGTGTCTACTTTCCAAAATGGGGTCATTTGGGGGGGTTTTGTGCCATCTTGGCATTTTATGGCCTTCAAAACTGTGATAGATAGTGAGGAGTGAAATCAAAAATTTATGCTCTTAGAAACCTTGAAGGCGGTGCTTGGTTTTTGGGGTCCCGTACGCGACTAGGCTCCCAAAAAGTCCCACACATGTGGTATCCCCGTACTCAGGAGAAGCAGCAGAATGTATTTTGGGGTGTAATTTCACATATGCCCATGGCATGTGTGAGCAATATATCATTTAGTGACAACTTTGTGCAAAAAAAAAAAAAAATTGTCATATTCCCGCAACTTGTGGCAAAATATAAAATATTCCATGGACTGAACATGCCTCTCAGTAAATAGCTTGGGATGTCTACTTTCCAAAATGGGGTCATTTGGGGGGGTTTTGTGCTATTTTGGCATTTTATGGCCTTCGAAACTGTGATAGGTAGTGAGGAGTGAAATCAAAAATTTGCGCCCTTAGAAATCCTGAAGGCGGTGCTTGGTTTCCGGGGTCCCGTACGTGGCTAGGCTCCTAAAAAGTCCCACACATGTGGTATCCCCGTACTCAGGAGAAGCAGCAGAATGTATTTTGGGGTGCAATTCCACATATAACCATGGCATGTGTGAGCAATATATAATTTAGTGACAACTTTTTGTAATTTTTTATTTTTTTTGTCATTATTCAATCACTTGGGACAAAAAAAAAATATTCAATGGGCTCAACATGCCTCTCAGCAATTTCCTTGGGGTGTCTACTTTCCAAAATGGGGTCATTTGGGGGGGGGGGGGTTTGTACTGCCCTGCCATTTTAGCACCTCAAGAAATGAGATAGGCAGTCATAAATTTAAAGCTGTGTAAATTCCAGAAAATGTACCCTAGTTTGTAAACGCTATAACTTTTGCGCAAACCAATAAATATACGCTTATTGACATTTTTTTTACTAAAGACATGTGGCTGAATACATTTTAGCCTAAATGTATGACTAAAATTGAGTTTATTCGATTTTTCTTATAACAAAAAGTAGAAAATATCATTTTTTTTCCAAATTTTTGGTCTTTTTCCGTTTATATCGCAAAAAATAAAAATCGCAGAGGCAATCAAATACCATTAAAATAAAGCTCTATTTGTGGGAAGAAAAGGACGCAAATTTCGTTTGGGTACAACATTGCATGTCCGCACAATTTACAGTTAAAGCAGCGCAGTGCAAAATTCTGAAATCACCTCTGGTCCTCTAGCTACCAAATGGTCCGGGGCTTAAGTGGTTAAGGGGGATTCCACCTGCGATTTTTTTTATTTTTTTTTTAAAAGTCAGCAGCTACAAATACTGTAGTTGCTGACTTTTAATAAGGACACTTACCTGTCCTACTCGCCCGCGATGTCAGCCCCCCCGAGGCCGATCCCTCGATCCTGGCAGCTTCCAGCGCCGCCATCCTCAGTAAGGGAAACAGGCCGTGAAGCTGTGCGGCTTCACTGCCCGTTTCCTACTGCGCATGCGCGAGCCACGCAGTGCTTTGTGAATGGGCCGGCTGCTCTCTGGGATACACACAGTTCCCAGAAGGCAGCGTGCCCCATTCACAAGAAGACACCGCGAGTAGGATGGCGGAAGAAGACCAGCCGCGGACGATGAAGAGGCAGATTATGGGCTTCTGCATAGCAACCGCTATTTTTGGTAAGTAAAAAAAAATTTTTTTTTCCTATTTTTTTTAAGATTTTTTTTTTTAAGATTTTTGGAAAAAACATTTTTCAGGGTGGAACGCCACTTTAAGTTGAATCTGTTTGTAATTTGGATCAGGTATATTTTGTAAGTGTAGCTCGAGCCAAAAAATCTATTTTTAAGCTTTTTGGATATCCTAGGGAAGGGTTATCATCAACCCTGTAACATTTGTTTTGCTGTCTGTGCTCCAGTTCTGATTTCACCTCACTTTCTGGCCCAATGACAATTGGATTTTGAAAATTTGGGGTTTTTCTGGGAAACAAGGATTGGTGATAAAGCATCAGTGGAGACACCTTTTTCCCATATTAACTCTTAGGCCTCGTACACACGGCCGAGAATCTCATCAAGAAAAAACACGTCGTTTTTCTTGACGAGATTCTTGGACAAGAAACTTGTCCCGGCCGAGTGTACAGACGCTCCATTCAAAGAACCCGCGGTTCTTTGAATGGAGCGAACGCGGTGACGTCATCGACTACGACGAGCGTGCGCTCGTCACATTCGATGCCGTCGCCGCCATCTTGCTACACCCTACCTATGCCTAGGAAGCTACCGCGCATTCGTCAAAGTCATTTCGAGCATACGCGGGTTTCCACGGCGACAGGTAAGTGTACACACACACACACTTTTCTCGTCGAGAAACATGCCGACAAGAATCTCGACGAGAAAAAAGAGAGCAGGTTCTCTATTTTTCTCGTCGAAATACTTGCCAGTTTTCTTGACGAGAAAAATGAAAGCCGCATACACACAACCGATTTACTCGGCAAGAAAGCTCTGCCAGCAAGTTTCTTGCTGGTTCTTGCCGAGAAACTCGGTCCTGTGTACGAGGCTTTTCAGGAGAGAATTTTCCTTCCCGGGGTAGATTTCCTCTCACTTCCTGTTATGTCCCTCCCTTTGTAAGTAGGAGTCGTTTGTAAGTCGGATGTTTGAAAGTAGGGGGACCGCCTGTATATATATATATATATATATATATACTATACGGCCTGCCCTATATACTCTGCAGAAAATTGGGCCTTAGGTGTTGGTGGTCCCAAAACACTGTAAGTCCTCACAGTTACTCTTAGTGGGCGCTGGAACAGGCCCTGCTGTGAACTATTGTCAAGGTCACCTGTGGCCAGGTGACAGATGCACACCGTAGGGGGACCGGAGTGCACCGCAAGGTAGTGAACCCTATGGCTTACTGCTGCGGATAGGAAACTGGGTGGTTGTGGAAAGCGGGACCAGAGGAGCACAACCGGGATCCTAACGGAAGCTAGAGCCAAGATTCCCCAGGGCGCGGAGTCTAAGACCCAGCAGGTCTTCTCCAGGGCCTCTAGTGGTGAGGATGTTATGCTGCAGGCTGGGACCAGGTCGCGGCCCCTGGAGTTTTCTAGCTCACGCCCCGTAGGATAAGGCGGAAAAGAGGGGAAGCAGCAGCACAAGATATGAGAGAACCGAATAACAAGCTGAAGGTCAGGGGCCACAAGCAGACAAGGATAACGAAAGAACGAGCCGAAGGTCAAGGGTCACGAGCAGACAGGGATAGTCGGGGACAAGCCAAATATGTAACAGAGAGACAGACGTAGCACACGGCAGGCAGGAACCCAAACACAAAAAAGGGGAGAAAAAATGGCGCAGAATGAGTTCTAGGCAGAGTAAAAATCAAAGGAATCAATGAATGTTAATGTTGATGTTGCAAGCACTAGCGGCAGCTACCATGAGCAGAAGCAGACTCTGTAAAATATAATGAGGAAAGAAAGGTGCGCCAATCTAAGTGCAGTAAAACAGGCTTTAATTAGCAAATTTGTATAAAAACAGCCAAATGGCTACTCACAGGATACAGGAATAATACAGGCATGTAAGGAGTTAAAGGTGGTCCGGAGTCATCTAAGGCGGTCCTCAGGGGAGATGTTGGTTCCAGATGGAGAGAGGTAGCTGAAGATGGCTGAAGGCAGGAAGGGAAGTCAAGAAACCCCGGCATCCAAGCTGCAGGTGTTGTGATGCGCCCTGTGTCATCAGGGTAGACAGGGGATAACCAGGAAGCTGCAGTTCAGCGAGGACTTCAGCGTGCGCTTCAGCGTGGAGCGCAGCGTGCCGTCGGACCGGAAGTGACGTGGGGATAGAACGGACCAATGGGATGACGCGTTTCACAGCATCCGCTGTTTCATCAGATCCATAGCTATGGATCTGATGAAACAGTGGATGCTGTGAAACGCGTCATCCCATTGGTCCGTTCTATCCCCACGTCACTTCCGGTCCGACGGCACGCTGCGCTCCACGCTGAAGCTCACGCTGAAGTCCTCGCTGAACTGCAGCTTCCTGGTTATCCCCTGTCTACCCTGATGACACAGGGCGCATCACAACACCTGCAGCTTGGATGCCGGGGTTTCTTGACTTCCCTTGCTGACACCGCAACCTGCCTTCCTGCCTTCAGCCATCTTCAGCTACCTCTCTCCATCTGGAACCAACATCTCCCCTGAGGACCGCCTTAGATGACTCCGGACCACCTTTAACTCCTTACATGCCTGTATTATTCCTGTATCCTGTGAGTAGCCATTTGGCTGTTTTTATACAAATTTGCTAATTAAAGCCTGTTTTACTGCACTTAGATTGGCGCACCTTTCTTTCCTCAGGAACCCAAACACACAATGCCTAACAAACACGTTGATCAGCAAAGCAGGCTTGCAGTGCACAGGTTAATATAGTGTTCTGTGATAGGGCCTGGGGTGGAGTCAGGCTGGGAGGAGATTATAAAGGAAGCCAGGTGAAAAGGGTTCTGGCCTCTAAGATGAACACATGAGGAGGAAAGGTAAGATGGCAGACAGACATTAATGCATATCCATGACAGTACCCTCCCTCTTACGAGGCCTCCCCCTTCCCCGCCTGGGCCCAGGTTTAGAGGGAAACTTCAGATGAAACTCCTTTAACAGACGAGGTGCAAAGACCTCAGATGCAGTGATCCAAGACCTCTCCTCAGGACCAAACCCTTTCCAATGAACGAGGTACTGACGAACGCCTTTACCGGGTTCGAGAGTCCAGAATTTGACTGATCTCGTACTCCTGATTATCCTCAGAGACAGGCGCCACGGTAGGGAGAGGACAAGAGAATTTATTGAGGACTAAAGGCTTTAGAAGAGCAACATGAAAGGAGTTAGTGATTTTAAGGCTCTTAGGAATCTGGAGTTTGAAACAAACCGGATTCAGTTTAGCAGTTACCGTGTATGGACCGATGAATCGTGGAGCAAACTTCAGAGAAGGAACTCGGAGCTTGATGTTCTTGGTAGAGAGCCAGACTTTGTCCCCTGGCTGAAGAGAAGGCGGTTTACGCCTGCGGCGGTCGGCAAAGCCTTTGAATTTTTCAGCAGCTGCCCGGAGGGAATCATGAACGTGACCCCAAACGGAATTGAGAGACTCCTGAACCGAAGCCAAAGCTGGAATGTCTGGAGAACAGATCATGGGAAGAGGAAGTTGAGGGTGTTTTCCATAAACTGTGAAAAAGGGTGTCTTCTGCGAACTGGTATTCACATGATTGTTATGGGAGAATTCTGCCCACGGGAGTAGAGAGGACCAATCGTCATGGTGAGAAGACACAAAGGTGCGAAGAAAGACCTCTAACTCCTGATTAACCCTCTCAGTCTGTCCATTGGATTGGGGATGGTAAGAAGAAGAAAACTCCAAGACAATATTGAGGGATTTGCAAAAGGCTCTCCAAAAACGAGACGTGAATTGGACTCCCCTGTCGGAAACAATATGAGAAGGGACCCCATGTAGGCGGAGAATTTCTCGAATGAAAATGGGAACCAAGGCAGGGGCAGAAGGAAGACCAGGAAGAGGAACAAAATGAGCCATCTTGGAGAACCGATCGATTACCACCCAAATGACTGTATTATTCTCAGACAGTGGGAGGTCGGTGATAAAATCCATGGCAATATGGGCCCAGGGTTCCTTAGGAATGGGCAAGGGCATGAGGAGACCAGCAGGAGCTTGTGTGGAGGATTTGGACTGAGCACAGACATGACAAGCTTTAACGTAGTCTTTGACGTCTGAGCGGAGATTAGGCCACCAGTAGTGACGACTGATGAGTAGGAAGGATCGGAGGAATCCAGAATGACCTGCCACCTTGGAATCATGTCCCCAACAAAGGATCTTAGCTCTTAGCTCAGTGGGGACAAAGGTCTTACCAGGCGGAATTTTTGACTTCAGGGTGGTAGAGTGGGCAACAATGCATGAGGTTGGAATGATCGGCTCAGGTTCAGGGGCGGAATCCTCGTCCAAAGTGTCAAATGACCTAGAGAGCGCATCAGCCCGACCGTTGCAGGAACCAGGTTTGTAGGTAATCGTGAAATTAAAACGGGCAAAGAAGAGACTCCACCTGGCCTGTCTAGGATTCAGACGTTTAGCATTCTGTAGATACTGTAAATTTTTGTGATCGGTAAAGATCGTTATGGAGTGAGGGGAACCCTCTGTCATGGATATGCATTAATGTCTGTCTGCCATCTTACCTTCCTCCTCATGTGTTCATCTAGAGACCAGACCTCCTTCACCTGGCTTCCTTTATAATCTCCTCCCAGCCTGACTCCACCCCAGGCCCTATCACTGAACACTATATTAACCTGTGCACTGCAAGCCTGCTTTGCTGATCAACGTGTTTGTTAGGCATTGTGTGTTTGGGTTCCTGCCTGCCGTGTGCTACGTCTGTCTCTCTGTTACGTTATTGGCTTGTCCCCGACCATCCCTGTCTGCTCGTGACCCTTGACCTTCGGCTCGTTCTTCGTTATCCTTGTCTGCTTGTGGCCCCTGACCTTCGGCTTGTTATTCGGTTCTCTCTATCGTGTGCTGCTGCTTCCCCTTATCCTACGGGGCGTGAGCTAGGAAACTCCAGGGGCCGCGACCTGGTCCCAGCCTGCAGCGTAACATCCTCACCACTAGAGGCCCTGGAGAAGACCAGCTGGGTCTTAGACTCCGCGCCCTGGGGAATCTTGGCTCTCGCTTCCGTTGGGATCCCGGTTGTGCTCCTCTGGTCCCGCTTTCCACAACCACCCAGTTTCCTATCCACAGAAGCCAGCCATAGGGTTCACTACCTCGCGGTGCACTCCTGTCCCCCTACGGTGTGCATCTGTCACCTGGCCACAGGTGACCCTGACAGTTTGATCAGCCATGAACCCGGCTGACATCCCGCTTCCCGCGGATGATCCATTGCAGGGCATAGTTCGCAGACTTGAGACCCAGGAATCAAATCAGACCCAGGTGATGCGATTCCTCCAGGATCTGGCTTCTCGATTCGAGCAGCTTCAGGTCTCCTTGGGAACCCCGAATCCGCAACCCCAAGTACAACCAGCGGCTGTACCTATCGCACCAGTCGCAGCCTCACACTCACTAAGATTGCCAGCTCCGTTCCGTTTCTCTGGGGACTCCAAGGCCTGCAGGGGGTTTCTCAGCCAATGCACTATTCATTTTGAGCTTCAGCCTCAAAGCTTCCTATCTGACCGGGCTAAGGTAGCCTATATCATTTCCCTCCTCTCCGGTGAAGCTTTGGCCTGGGCTGCCCCCCTGTGGGAGAGGAACGATCCGGTGGTTTCCAGTCTGTCCGAATTCTTGAAGCTCTTTCGTAATATCTTCGAAGAGCCGGCTCGGGCTTCTTCAGCGGCTAGTGCTGTCTTACGTCTTCGCCAAGAATCTAGTTCAGTGGGGCAATATGCTCTTCAGTTCCGTATCCACACAGCTGAATTGAGCTGGAATAATGAGGCCCTGGTCGCTACCTTTTTTCATGGCCTCTCTGACCGAGTGAAAGACGAATTAGCGGGAAGAGCCATTCCCGTCGGTCTGGACGATGTAATTTCATTATGCAACCAGATCGACATTCGTTTTCAAGAGAGGTCCTTAGAAAAAAGACGCCAGCACTCTCTGGGTCCTAGCCAGTCTGAGCTCCCCTCCCTTCATTCCGTGGAGCATCCTCTACCTGCTGAAGAACCTATGCAGCTGGGCCGGACCAGACTAACCCCCGAAGAACGTGCTAGGCGCAGAACTCTGGGCTTGTGCCTCTATTGTGGGGGCAAGGGTCATTTTCGTGACTCCTGCTCGCTTCGTCCGGGAAACGCTCGGGTCTAATACATTTGGAAGGTGGAGTATTGGACCCAGAAACATCACCTTCTCGCCTGCTCTTGCCGGTGTCCCTTCATGTAGGCACTTCTCCTCAGTCAACCCTTGCATACCTGGATTCCGGGGCTGCCGGCAATTTCATGGATTGGAGAACTGCTTCTTCTATGAAGCTTACCCTTTCACCTCTCACTACCCCATTGGTAGTCTCGGCAATTGATGGCACTGTTCTCCCAGGGGGCCCTATTCGCTTCCAGACGCTACCCATTAGGATGTCGGTAGGGATTCTCCACCAGGAGTGGATATCCTTTCTTATTCTACCCAAGGCCTCTACCCCAGTTGTATTGGGCCTCCCTTGGCTACAGCTCCACTCTCCACATGTGGACTGGGTCTCTGGGCAGATCCTGGCCTGGGGTTCCTCATGTTTCTCGTCGTGTCTTCTCAAGGTGACCCCCAAGGAGAGTCTTCCGGTTGCTGCCACTTCTGTTTCTTCTGATCTTCCCGCCGCATACAGCGATTACCGGGATGTGTTCTGTAAAAAATCAGCTGAGGTGCTTCCTCCCCACAGGTCTTTTGACTGTGCTATTGATCTTGTCCCCGGAGCAACTCTACCCAGGGGTCGTACCTACCCTCTGTCCATCCCAGAGACCCAGGCCATGTCGGAGTATGTAGCAGAGAATCTGGAGAGAGGGTTCATCCGGAAATCCTCATCGCCTGCAGGGGCAGGGTTCTTTTTTGTTGCCAAAAAGGATGGTACCTTAAGACCCTGCATCGATTATCGGGGTTTAAATGCGGTTACTATTAAAAATCGATACCCCTTACCCTTAATATCTGAGCTATTCGATAGGTTGAAGGGTGCCTCCATTTTCACCAAGTTGGATCTCAGAGGCGCGTACAATCTCATTCGAATACGGGAGGGTGACGAATGGAAGACTGCATTTAACACTAGAGACGGGCATTACGAATATCTGGTGATGCCTTTTGGTCTGTGTAATGCTCCAGCCGTGTTTCAAAACTTTGTCAATGAAATCTTCAGAGATCTGCTGTACCAGTTTGTTGTCATCTATCTGGATGACATTCTGATCTTTTCTGAAAATCTGCTCGTCCACAGAAACCATGTCCGCACTGTACTTCAACGTCTTAGAGAGAACAATCTCTATGCCAAGCTGGAGAAATGTTCCTTTGAATGTTCTGAGGTCCTGTTTTTGGGGTGCTTTGTCTCATGTTCGGGGCTTCGTATGGACCCTGGGAAGGTCTTGGCTATCACCAACTGGCCTCTTCCTGCTAGCCTCAAGGCCACACAGCGCTTTCTTGGCTTCACTAATTATTATAGGCAGTTCATAAGGAATTACTCTTCCATTGCCGCGCCTATTATCGCTTTGACCAAGAAGGGTGTGAATGCCAGAGACTGGCCTCCCGAAGCTGTCTCTGCATTTCACAACCTGAAACAGGCCTTTGTTTCTGGCCCCCTCTTGAGGAGACCAAATCCTGGGAATGCATTTTTTATTGAAGTGGACGCTTCCTCAATGGGGGTGGGAGCTGTGCTTCTTCAAATCTTTGAGAAGAGACGCCAACCATGTGCGTTCTTCTCCAAAAAAAATTCTCAGGCAGAGAGGAATTATGCCATCGGTGATCGGGAACTTCTCGCAATTAAATTGGCGTTAGAGGAGTGGCGTCATCTCTTGGAGGGTTCCCCTCACTCCATAACGATCTTTACCGATCACAAGAATTTACAGTATCTACAGAATGCTAAACGTCTGAATCCTAGACAGGCCAGGTGGAGTCTCTTCTTTGCCCGTTTTAATTTCACGATTACCTACAAACCTGGTTCCTGCAACGGTCGGGCTGATGCGCTCTCTAGGTCATTTGACACTTTGGACGAGGAGTCCGCCCCTGAACCTGAGCCGATCATTCCCACCTCATGCATTGTTGCCCACTCTACCACCCTGAAGTCTAAAATTCCGCCTGGTAAGACCTTTGTCCCCACTGAGCTAAGAGCTAAGATCCTTCGTTGGGGACATGATTCCAAGGTGGCAGGGCATTCTGGATTCCTCCGATCCTTCCTACTCATCAGTCGTCACTACTGGTGGCCTAATCTCCGCTCAGACGTCAAAGACTACGTTAAAGCTTGTCATGTCTGTGCTCAGTCCAAATCCTCCACACAAGCTCCTGCTGGTCTCCTCATGCCCTTGCCTATTCCTAAGGAACCCTGGGCCCATATTGCCATGGATTTTATCACCGATCTCCCACTGTCTGAGAATAATACAGTCATTTGGGTGGTAATCGATCGATTCTCCAAGATGGCTCATTTTGTTCCTCTTCCTGGTCTTCCTTCTGCCCCTGCCTTGGTTCCCATTTTCATTCGAGAAATTCTCCGCCTACATGGGGTCCCTTCTCATATTGTTTCCGACAGGGGAGTCCAATTCACGTCTCGTTTTTGGAGAGCCTTTTGCAAATCCCTCAATATTGTCTTGGATTTTTCTTCTTCTTACCATCCCCAATCCAATGGACAGACTGAGAGGGTTAATCAGGAGTTAGAGGTCTTTCTTCGCACCTTTGTGTCTTCTCACCATGACGATTGGTCCTCTCTACTCCCGTGGGCAGAATTCTCCCATAACAATCATGTGAATACCAGTTCGCAGAAGACACCCTTTTTCACAGTTTATGGAAAACACCCTCAACTTCCTCTTCCTATGATCTGTTCTCCAGACATTCCAGCTTTGGCTTCGGTTCAGGAGTCTCTCAATTCCGTTTGGGGTCACGTTCATGATTCCCTCCGGGCAGCTGCTGAAAAATTCAAAGGCTTTGCCGACCGCCGCAGGCGTAAACCGCCTTCTCTTCAGCCAGGGGACAAAGTCTGGCTCTCTACCAGGAACATCAAGCTCCGAGTTCCTTCTCTGAAGTTTGCTCCACGATTCATCGGTCCATACACGGTAACTGCTAAACTGAATCCGGTTTGTTTCAAACTCCAGATTCCTAAGAGCCTTAAAATCACTAACTCCTTTCATGTTGCTCTTCTAAAGCCTTTAGTCCTCAATAAATTCTCTCGTCCTCTTCCTACCGTGGCGCCTGTCTCGGAGGATAATCAGGAGTACGAGATCAGTCAAATTCTGGACTCCCGACTCTGTAAAGGCGTTCTTCAGTACCTCGTTCATTGGAAAGGGTTTGGTCCTGAGGAGAGGTCTTGGATCACTGCATCTGAGGTCTTTGCACCTCGTCTGTTAAAGGAGTTTCATCTGAAGTTTCCCTCTAAACCTGGGCCCAGGCGGGGAAGGGGGAGGCCTCGTAAGAGGGAGGGTACTGTCATGGATATGCATTAATGTCTGTCTGCCATCTTACCTTCCTCCTCATGTGTTCATCTAGAGACCAGACCTCCTTCACCTGGCTTCCTTTATAATCTCCTCCCAGCCTGACTCCACCCCAGGCCCTATCACTGAACACTATATTAACCTGTGCACTGCAAGCCTGCTTTGCTGATCAACGTGTTTGTTAGGCATTGTGTGTTTGGGTTCCTGCCTGCCGTGTGCTACGTCTGTCTCTCTGTTACGTTATTGGCTTGTCCCCGACCATCCCTGTCTGCTCGTGACCCTTGACCTTCGGCTCGTTCTTCGTTATCCTTGTCTGCTTGTGGCCCCTGACCTTCGGCTTGTTATTCGGTTCTCTCTATCGTGTGCTGCTGCTTCCCCTTATCCTACGGGGCGTGAGCTAGGAAACTCCAGGGGCCGCGACCTGGTCCCAGCCTGCAGCGTAACATCCTCACCACTAGAGGCCCTGGAGAAGACCAGCTGGGTCTTAGACTCCGCGCCCTGGGGAATCTTGGCTCTCGCTTCCGTTGGGATCCCGGTTGTGCTCCTCTGGTCCCGCTTTCCACAACCACCCAGTTTCCTATCCACAGAAGCCAGCCATAGGGTTCACTACCTCGCGGTGCACTCCTGTCCCCCTACGGTGTGCATCTGTCACCTGGCCACAGGTGACCCTGACACCCTCCAAGAGATGACGCCACTCCTCTAACGCCAATTTAATTGTGAGAAGTTCCCGATCACCGATGGCATAATTCCTCTTTGCCTGAGAATTTTTTTTGGAGAAGAACGCACATGGTTGGCGTCTCTTCTCAAAGATTTGAAGAAGCACAGCTCCCACCCCCATTGAGGAAGCGTCCACTTCAATAAAAAATGCATTCCCAGGATTTGGTCTCCTCAAGAGGGGGCCAGAAACAAAGGCCTGATTCAGGTTGTGAAATGCAGAGACAGCTTCGGGAGGCCAGTCCCTGGCATTCACACCCTTCTTGGTCAAAGCAATAATAGGCGCGGCAATGGAAGAGTAATTCCTTATGAACTGCCTATAATAATTAGTGAAGCCAAGAAAGCGCTGTGTGGCCTTGAGGCTAGCAGGAAGAGGACAGTTGGTGATAGCCAAGACCTTCCCAGGGTCCATACGAAGACCCGAACATGAGACGAAGCACCCCAAAAACAGGACCTCAGAACATTCAAAGGAACATTTCTCCAGCTTGGCATAGAGATTGTTCTCTCTAAGACGCTGAAGTACAGTGCGGACATGGTTTCTGTGGACGAGCAGATTTTCAGAAAAGATCAGAATGTCATCCAGATAGATGACAACAAACTGGTACAGCAGATCTCTGAAGATTTCATTGACAAAGTTTTGAAACACGGCTGGAGCATTACACAGACCAAAAGGCATCACCAGATATTCGTAATGCCCGTCTCTAGTGTTGAATGCAGTCTTCCATTCGTCACCCTCCCGTATTCGAATGAGATTGTACGCGCCTCTGAGATCCAACTTGGTAAAAATGGAGGCATCCTTCAACCTATCGAATAGCTCAGATATTAAGGGTAAGGGGTATCGATTTTTAATAGTAACCGCATTTAAACCCCGATAATCGATGCAGGGTCTTAAGGTACCATCCTTTTTGGCAACAAAAAAGAACCCTGCCCCTGCAGGCGATGAGGATTTCCGGATGAAACCTTTCTCCAGATTCTCTGCGACATAGTCAGACATGGCCTGGGTCTCTGGGATGGACAGAGGGTAGGTACGACCCCTAGGTAGAGTTGCTCCGGGGACAAGATCAATAGCACAGTCAAAAGACCTGTGGGGAGGAAGCACCTCAGCTGATTTCTTACAGAACACATCCCGGTAATCGCTGTATGCAGCAGGAAGATCAGAAGAAACAGAAGTGGCAGCAACCAGAAGACTCTCCTTGGGGGTCACCTTGAGAAGACACGACGAGAAACATGAGGAACCCCAGGCCAGGATCTGCCCAGAGACCCAGTCCACATGTGGAGAGTGGAGCTGTAGCCAAGGGAGGCCCAATACAACTGGGGTAGAGGCCTTGGGTAGAATAAGAAAGGATATCCACTCCTGGTGGAGAATCCCTACCGACATCCTAATGGGTAGCGTCTGGAAGCGAATAGGGCCCCCTGGGAGAACAGTGCCATCAATTGCCGAGACTACCAATGGGGTAGTGAGAGGTGAAAGCGTAAGCTTCATAGAAGAAGCAGTTCTCCAATCCATAAAATTGCCGGCAGCCCCGGAATCCAGGTATGCAAGGGTTGACTGAGGAGAAGTGCCTACATGAAGGAACACTGGCAAGAGCAGGCGAGAAGGTGATGTTTCTGGGTCCAATACTCCACCTTCCAAATGTATTAGACCCGAGCGTTTCCCGGACGAAGCGAGCAGGAGTCACGAAAATGACCCTTGCCCCCACAATAGAGGCACAAGCCCAGAGTTCTGCGCCTAGCACGTTCTTCGGGGGTTAGTCTGGTCCGGCCCAGCTGCATAGGTTCTTCAGCAGGTAGAGGATGCTCCACAGGATGAAGGGAGGGGAGCTCAGACTGGCTAGGACCCAGAGAGTGCTGGCGTCTTTTTTCTAAGGCCCTCTCTTGAAAACGAATGTCGATCTGGTTGCATAATGAAATTACATCGTCCAGACCGACGGGAATGGCTCTTCCCGCTAATTCGTCTTTCACTCGGTCAGAGAGGCCATGTAAAAAGGTAGCGACCAGGGCCTCATTATTCCAGCTCAATTCAGCTGTGTGGATACGGAACTGAAGAGCATATTGCCCCACTGAACTAGATTCTTGGCGAAGACGTAAGACAGCACTAGCCGCTGAAGAAGCCCGGGCCGGCTCTTCGAAGATATTACGAAAGAGCTTTAAGAAATCGGACAGGCTGGAAACCACCGGATCATTTCTCTCCCACAGGGGGGCAGCCCAGGCCAAAGCTTCACCGGAGAGGAGGGAAATGATATAGGCTACCTTAGCCCGGTCAGACAGGAAGCTTTGAGGCTGAAGCTCAAAATGAATTGTGCATTGGCTGAGAAACCCCCTGCAGGCCTTGGAGTCCCCAGAGAAACGGAACGGAGCTGGCAATCTTAGTGAGTGTGAGGCTGCGACTGGTGCGATAGGTACAGCCGCTGGTTGTACTTGAGGGTGTGGATTCGGGGTTCCCAAGGAGGCCTGAAGCTGCTCGAATCGAGAAGCCAGATCCTGGAGGAATCGCATCACCTGAGTCTGATTTGATTCCTGGGTTTCAAGTCTGCGAACTATGCCCTGCAATGGATCATCCGCGGGGAGCGGGATGTCAGCCGGGTTCATGGCTGATCAAACTGTCAAGGTCACCTGTGGCCAGGTGACAGATGCACACCGTAGGGGGACCGGAGTGCACCGCAAGGTAGTGAACCCTATGGCTGACTGCTGCGGATAGGAAACTGGGTGGTTGTGGAAAGCGGGACCAGAGGAGCACAACCGGGATCCTAACGGAAGCTAGAGCCAAGATTCCCCAGGGCGCGGAGTCTAAGACCCAGCAGGTCTTCTCCAGGGCCTCTAGTGGTGAGGATGTTATGCTGCAGGCTGGGACCAGGTCGCGGCCCCTGGAGTTTCCTAGCTCACGCCCCGTAGGATAAGGGGAAAAGAGGGGAAGCAGCAGCACAAGATATGAGAGAACCAAATAACAAGCTGAAGGTCAGGGGCCACAAGCAGACAAGGATAACGAAAGAACGAGCCGAAGGTCAAGGGTCACGAGCAGACAGGGATAGTCGGGGACAAGCCAAATATGTAACAGAGAGACAGACGTAGCACACGGCAGGCAGGAACCCAAACACACAATGCCTAACAAACACGTTGATCAGCAAAGCAGGCTTGCAGTGCACAGGTTAATATAGTGTTCTGTGATAGGGCCTGGGGTGGAGTCAGGCTGGAAGGAGATTATAAAGGAAGCCAGGTGAAAAGGGTTCTGGCCTCTAAGATGAACACATGAGGAGGAAAGGTAAGATGGCAGACAGACATTAATGCATATCCATGACAACTATTATATCAAGAATTCTAATTGCATGCCCCTGTTGAACAGTGGCAGAAAAATTGGGCCTTTGGTGGTGGTGGTGGTGCCACAACACTGTAAGCCCTCAGTTATTCTTGGTGGGCGCTGGAACGGGCCCTGCTGTGAAATATTAGATCAAAAATTGTAATTACACGCCCCTGTTAAACAAGGGCAGAAAAATTGGGCCTTAGGCACTGGTGCCACAACACTGCAACCCTTCACAGATACTCTATTTGAGTGCAGGAATGAGCCCTGCTGCAAAATATTACAGCAAAAATTGTAATTATACACGCCCCTGTTAAACAGGGGCAGAAAAATTGGGCTTTAGGCACTGGTGCTGGTGCCACAACACTGCAACCCCTCACAGATACTCTATTTGAGCGCAGGAATGAGCCCTGCTGCAAAATATTACAGCAAAAATTTTAATTATACACACTTCTGTTAAACAGGGGCAGAAAAATTGGGTTTTAGGCACTGGAACTGGTGCCCAGAACCAAAAATATCAACATGAACATTGAGGAGGAATAGGATAGTCACTCAGCATAACAGGATAGTCACTCAGCAATCAGCATCAGCATAGGCAGTCTTGAAGGGATCTCATTCCTAAAAAAATGTAATCGGTTACATCAGAATCAGGTGCTTGGTAGCTGGTGATCCAAGACTGATTCATTTTTATGAAGGTGAGACCATCAATCGAGTCGGTGGAAAGGTGCACTCTGTGATCAGTTACAAAGCCACCAGCAGCACTGAATGTGCGCTCCAAAAGAATGCTGGATGCAGGACAGGCCAGTAGCTCAATTGCATACTGTGCAAGCTCTGGCCAGTGATCCGTCCTCAAGTAACCCAGTGGATTTTCGGTTGGAAACGTGTCCAAGTCTGATCTTGCCCCTAGGTATTCCTGCACCATGTAAATCAGACGCTAGTGATGGTTGCTGGAACCAATCATACCTTAGGGCTGCGGACTAAAAAATTGTCTGAAGGCATCGGTCAGGCGGCCACCTTCTCCACCGCTCCTTCTGTGACTGACCGAAGCCTCAGCAACACGTTGTCCAGGACCAGGAAATTGTAACCTCCCAGGCTCTGGAAAACGCATTGCACAAACCTTTCTGCAAGGCCTCCTGAAGATGTTTCATCCTCTGCTCCCTCTGCGATGGCTGGATAAGTTCCGCAACCTTACCCTTGTAACGTGGATCAAGGAGGGTTGCCAGCCAGTAATGATCCCTCTCCTTGATACCACAAATGTGAGGGTCCTTTCGCAGGCTTTTGGATCAGGGAGGCCATGCAGCGTAGGTTTGCTGAGGCATTCGGTCCAGAGTCCTCTGGGTCACTAAGGATGACATGATCCACAGCCACCTCCAACCAGCCACGTACAAGTCCATGGGTTTCTGGGGACTGTAAACGATACCTTGAAGACTGCTGCTGATGCTGAGTGCTAGGCCCCACCTCCATGCTGACACAATCCTCCTCCTCGTCCTCTTCCTGTGTGATCGGTGGGCCCGCAGGAACACTGTCAGGATAAAGGGGGCCTTGAGAGGTAAGGAAGTCCTCCTCTTCCTCCCTCTGTTCTGCCTCAAGTGCCCTGTCCATTATTCCACGCAGCGTGTGCTCCAACAGGTAGACAAGAGGGACAGTATCACTGATGCATGCACTGTCACTGCTCATCATCCTCGTGGCCTCCTCAAATGGTGACAGGACAGTGCATGCATCCCTGATCATGAGCCACTGGCGTGGCGAAAAAAAAGCCAACCTCCCCTGACCCTGTCCTGGTGCCATAGTCGCACAGGTACTCATTGATGGCCCTCTGCTGCGTGTGCAGCCGCTGCAGCATGACCAACGTTGAGTTCCATCTGGTGGGCATGTCACAGATTAGGCCGTTCTTGGGCAGGTTGTATTACTTTTGGAGGTCAGCCAGCCAAGCACTGGCATTTTATGACAGACGGAAATGCACACAGACTTTCCTGGCCTGCCTCAGGAGATCCTGTAAGCCCGGGTACCTGCGCAAGAACCACTGCACCACCAAATTAAGGACGTGAGCCAAACAGGGCACATGGGTCAGGTGTCCCTGTCGGAGGGCGGAGAGGAGGTTGGTGCCATTGTCGCAAACCACCATTCCTGGCTGAAGCTGGCATGGCGTCAACCACCTCTGAGCCTGCCCCTGTAGAACTGACAGAATCTCTGCCCCAGTGTGGCTCCTGTCCCCTAAGCACACCAGCTCAAGCACCGCATGGCATCTTTTTGCCTGAGTACTTGCGTAGTCCCTTGAACGCCTACGGAGCACCGCTGGTTCCGAGGACAAATCTATAGAGGAAGAGGCCATAGAGGAAGAAGAAGAGGAGGTGGAGAAGAGAGGTGTGTCAGAATCACCACTAGTCGCATTTTGGAGGCGTAGTGGCAGAACAACCTCCAACAAGACTGCACCCTGTCCTGCATCCTTCCCAGCTGCCAGCAGAGTCACCCAGTGCACCGTGAAAGATAGGTAACGTCCCTGTCCATGCCTGCTGGACCATGAGACAGCGGTAATATGCACCTTACCACTGACCGCCCTGTCCGGCGAGGCCAAGACATTGCCTTCCACATGCCGGTAGAGAGCCGGAATCGACTTCCGTGAAAAAAAGTGGCGTTTGGGAACCTGCCACTGAGGTACCGCACATTCCACAAATTCACGAAAGTGGGAAGAGTCTACCAGCTGAAAAGGCAGCAGTTGGAGTGCTAGCAATTTAGCCAAGCTAGCATTCAACAGCTGGACATGTGGATGGCTGGGAGTGAATTTCTTTCGCCGGTTTAGCAACTGGGGTAGGGAAATTTGCCTGCTACAATCGGACGTTGGTGTAGAGATAGCAGATTGCCCGCAAGTACTTGGCAGTGGCACACCTACTGTAATTTTACACCTTCATTCCTCTTTGTGCAGGTTTCTGAGAGGATTATAGGTATAGTGGGGTTGGAGATCCCAGCTGATGAGGAGCAAGGAGAGGTCCGCTTTGTTCTTTGGTGTGGGTCTTTTAAGTACACTTGCCAATGGACTGCATGGCAGGTCGACATATGTCTGGTCAAGCATGTGGTGCCCAAGCGGCTGCTGTTTTGGCCACGCTTGATACGCTTCAGACATATGTTGCAAATAGCAACGGTGCGATCTGCAGCACGTGTCAAAAAAAGCCCACACCAAAGAACTTTTGGAAAAACACGCAGAGTCAGCAGCACCCTGCACATGCAGAGCTCTGCGGTGTGATGCAGTCGGTTGGCTGCCCTTAAGCTGGCCCCTGGAGGGCATCCTGCCTCATTGGAGATGTGCCTCCTCCTCCTCCTCCTCCCCTCTCCTATCAGGCACCCACATAGAGTCAGTGACCTCATCATCCCCTCCCTCCTCTTCACTGGAGCAAACCTGGCAGTATGCTGCAGCTGGGGGAACATGACTGCCAGTTTGTTGTCCTTCTTGGGCACCCCCTCTCTCTGGGCTCACGTTAATGCCTTCCTCAAGCTGGGTACCATCATCGGAGCCTTCAAAACGCTGCGCATCCTCCTGCAGCATGTACCCAACACTGTGGTCGAACAGTTCGGGGGACTCCTCCGTGCATGATGGTGGGGCTAGGGAAGGAGTAACTAATGACCTCAAGCCGATGGAATAGGCCGCATTGGCACCTGCATTGGCAGCCAAGGTACTCTGAGCCTGGGTGACAGAGGATGAGAAGGATGAGGACGGCTTCGTCATCCACTCTACCAACTCTTCTGCATTTTGGTCGCTCAACACACCCAGCTGCCGGAAAAAAGGACAAGCGTGCCCCACGGCCACAGGCAGAGGATGCACCGTGTCCATGACCATCACTGTTGGCTCTAGACACAGAGCCTGCTTGCCCTCTTTTAGTGGCCTGTGCGTGTCAGCCTGTCCTTGTTGGCCTTCCAGACATACAGTATTTGATGTATTTGTAATGTACTTGAATAGGTACACCAGGAATGGCCTGCAAGTGAGATGTAGCTGCACAAAGCTGGGATGTATATATATATATATATATATATATATATATATATATACTGAAAATACTGCAGCTAACTGACTGCCTGTAGTTTATTAGAAAGAGAACAACAGGAACGCTTTGCAGTGAGATCTAGCTGCACACTGTGCACAGGATACAGTACTGAATATACTGCAGCTAACAGAATCAACTGCCTGCCTGTAGTATATTAGGAAGAGAACAGGAACTGTGCTGGGGGTGATGCAATGTGCTGTGGGCCATGCGATTTGACGTGCTGGAGGTGATGCAATATGCTGTGGGTCATGCGATTCGATGTGCTGGGGGTGTTTCAATGTGCTGTGAGTGATGCGATTCGATGTGCTGTGGGTTATGCAATGTGCTGTGGGCCATGCGATTCGATGTGCTGGGGGTGATGCGATTCGATGTGCTGGGGGTGATGCAATGTGCTGTGGGCCATGCAATTCGATGTGCTGGGGGTGATGCAATGTGCTGTGAGTGATGCAATTCGACGTGCTGGGGGTGTTGCAATGTGCTGTGAGTGATGCGATTCGATGTGCTGGGGGTGATGCAATGGGCTGTGGGCCATGTGATTCGATGTGCTGGGGTGATGCAATGTGCTGTGGGCCGTGCGATTCGATGTGCTGTGGGCCATGCGATTCGATGTGCTGGAGGTGATGCAATGTGCTGTGAGTGATGCGATTCGATGTGCTGGGGTTATGCAATGTGCTGTGGGCCATGCGATTCGATGTGCTGGGGGTGATGCGATTCGATGTGCTGGGGGTGATGCAATGTGCTGTGGGCCATGCGATTTGATGTGCTGGGGGTGATGCATTGTGCTGTGAGTGATGCGATTCGATGTGCTGGTGGTGATGCAATATGCTGTAGGCCATGCGATTCGATGTGCTGGGGATATGCGATTCAATGTGCTGGGGGTGATGCAATGTGCTGTGAGCCATGCGATTCGATGTGCTGGGGTGATGCGATTCGATGTGCTGAGGGTGATGCAATGTGCTGTGAGTGATGCGATTTGATGTGCTGGGGGTGTTGCAATGTGCTGTGGGTTATGCGATTCGATGTGCTCAGGTGATGCGATTCAATGTGCTGGGGGTGATGCAATGTGCTGTGAGTGATGCGATTCGATGTGCTGGGGTGATGCAATGTGCTGTGGGCCATGCGATTCGATGTGCTGGGGTGTTGCGATTCGATGTGCTGGGGGTGATGCCATGTGTTGTGGGCCATGCGGTTCGATGTGCTGGGGGTGTTGCAATGTGCTGTGAGTGATGCGATTCGATGTGCTGGGGGTTATGCAATGTGCTGTGGGCCATGCGATTTGATGTGCTGGGGGTGATGCAATGTCCTGTGAGTGATGCGAGTAGATGTGCTGGGGGTGATGCAATGTGTTGTGAGTGATGCGATTCGATGTGCTGGGTGTTATGCAATTTGCTGTGGTCCATGCGATTCGATGTGTTGGGGGTGATGCAATGTGCTGTGGGCCATGCGATTCGTTGTGCTGGGGTGATGCGATTTGATGTGCTGGTGGTGATGCAATGTGCTGTGAGTGATGCGATTCGATGTGCTGGGGGTGATGCAATGTGCTGTGGTCCATGCGATTCGATGTGCTGGGGTGATGCGATTCGATGTGCTGGGGGTGATGCAATGTGCTGTGGGCCATGCGATTCGATGTGCTGGGGTGTTTCAATGTGCTGTGAGTGATGCGATTCGATGTTCAGGGGGGTTATGCAATGTGCTGTGGGCCATGCGATTCGATGTGCTGGGGGTGATGCGATTCGATGTGCTGGGGGTGATGCAATGTGCTGTGAGTGATGCGATTCGACGTGCTGGGGGTGATGCAATGTCCTGTGGTCCATGCGATTCAATGTGCTGGGGGTGTTGCAATGTGCTGTGAGTGATGCGATTCGATGTGCTGGGGGTTATGCAATGTGCTGTGGGCCATGCGATTCGATGTGCTGGGGGGGTGATGCGATTCGATGTGCTGGGGGTGATGCAATGTGCTGTGGGCCATGCGATTCGATGTACTGGGGGTGATGCAATGTGCTGGGAGTGATGTGATTCGATGTGCTGGGGGTGATGCAATGTGCTGTGGGTCATGCGATTCGATGTGCTGGGATGATGCGATTCGATGTGCTGGGGGTAATGCAATGTGCTGTGAGTGATGCGTTTCGATGTGCTGGGGTTATGCAATGTGCTGTGGGCCATGCGATTCAATGTGCTGGGGTGATGCGATTTGATATGCTGGGGGTGATGCAATGTGCTGTGGGCCATGCGATTAGATGTGCTGGGGGTGTTGCAATGTGCTGTGAGTGATGCGATTCGATGTGCTGGGGGTGATGCAATGTTCTGTGGGTCATGCGATTCGATGTGCTGGGGTGATGCGATTCGATGTGCTGGGGGTAATGCAATGTGCTGTGAGTGATGCGTTTCGATGTGCTGGGGTTATGCAATGTGCTGTGGGCCATGCGATTCGATGTGCTGGGGTGATGCGATTCGATGTGCTGGGGGTGATGCCATGTTCTGTGGGCCATGTGATTTGATGTTCTGGGGGTGTTGCAATGTGCTGTGAGTGATGCGATTCAATGTGCTGGGGGTTATGCAATGTGCTATGGGCCAAGCGATTCGATGTGCTTGGGGTGATGCGATTCGATGTGCTGGGGGTGATGCAATGTGCTGTGGGCCATGCGATTCGATGTGCTGGGGGTGATGTAATGTGCTGTGAGTGATGCGATTCGATGTGCAGGTGGTGATGCAATGTGCTGTGGGCCATGCGATTCGATGTGCTGGGGTGATGCGATTCGATGTGCTGGGGGTGAGGCAATGTGCTGTGAGTGATGCGATTCAATGTGCTGGGGGTTATGCAATGTGCTGTGGTCCATGCGATTCGATGTGCTGGGGTGATGCGATTTGATGTGCTTTGGGTGATGCAATGTGCTGTGGGCCATGCGATTCGATGTGCTGGGGTGATGCGATTCGATGTGCTGGGGGTGATGCAATGTGCTGTGAGTGATGCAATTCGATGTGCTGGGGGTTATGCAATGTGCTGTGGGCCATGCGATTCGATGTGCTGGGGTGATGCGATTCGATGTGCTGGGGGTGATGCAATGTGCTGTGAGTGATGCGATTTGATGTGCTGGGTGTGATGCAATGTGCTGTGGGCCATGTGATTCGATGTACTGGGGTTGATGCAATGTGCTGTGGTTGATGCGATTTGATGTGCTGGGGGTGATGCAATGTGCTGTGGGCCATGCGAATCGATGTGCTGGGGTGATGCAATGTGCTGTGGGCCGTGCGATTTGATGTGCTGGGGGTGATGCTATTCTATGTGCTGGGGTGATGCAATGTGCTGTGGGCCATGCGATTTGATGTGCTGGGGGTGATGCATTGTGCTGTGAGTGATGCGATTCAATGTGCTGGTGGTGATGCAATATGCTGTAGGCCATGCGATTCGATGTGCTGGGGATATGCGATTCAATGTGCTGGGGGTGATGCAATGTGCTGTGAGCCATGCGATTCGATGTGCTGGGGTGATGCGATTCGATGTGCTGAGGGTGATGCAATGTGCTGTGAGTGATGCGATTTGATGTGCTGGGGGATGATGCAATGTGCTGTGGGCCATGCGATTAGATGTGCTGGGGGTGATGCAATGTGCTGTGGGCCATGCGATTCTCTGTGCTGGGGGTGATGCAATGGGCTGTGGGCCATGCGATTCGATGTGCTGGGGGTGATGCAATGTGCTGTGGGCCATGCGATTCGATGTGCTGGGGGTGATGAAATGTGCTGTGGGCCATGCGATTCACTGTGCTGGGGGTGATGCAATGGGCTGTGGGCCATGTGATTCGATGTGCTGGGGTGATGCAATGTGCTGTGGGCCGTGCGATTCGATGTGCTGTGGGCCATGCGATTCGATGTGCTGGAGGTGATGCAATGTGCTGTGAGTGATGCGATTCGATGTGCTGGGGTTATGCAATATGCTGTAGGCCATGCGATTCGATGTGCTGGGGATATGCGATTCAATGTGCTGGGGGTGATGCAATGTGCTGTGAGCCATGCGATTCGATGTGCTGGGGTGATGCGATTCGATGTGCTGAGGGTGATGCAATGTGCTGTGAGTGATGCGATTTGATGTGCTGGGGGTGTTGCAATGTGCTGTGGGCCATGCGATTCGATGTGCTGGGGTGTTGCGATTCGATGTGCTGGGGGTGATGCCATGTGTTGTGGGCCATGCGATTCGATGTGCTGGGGGTGTTGCAATGTGCTGTGAGTGATGCGATTCGATGTGCTGGGGGTTATGCAATGTGCTGTGGGCCATGCGATTTGATGTGCTGGGGGTGATGCAATGTCCTGTGAGTGATGGGAGTAGATGTGCTGGGGGTGATGCAATGTGTTGTGAGTGATGCGATTCGACGTGCTGGGTGTTATGCAATTTGCTGTGGTCCATGCGATTCGATGTGTTGGGGGTGATGCAATGTGCTGTGGGCCATGCGATTCGTTGTGCTGGGGTGATGCGATTTGATGTGCTGGGGGTGATGCAATGTGCTGTGAGTGATGCGATTCGATGTGCTGGGGGTGATGCAATGTGCTGTGGTCCATGCGATTCGATGTGCTGGGGTGATGCGATTCGATGTGCTGGGGGTGATGCAATGTGCTGTGGGCCATGCGATTCGATGTGCTGGGGTGTTTCAATGTGCTGTGAGTGATGCGATTCGATGTTCAGGGGGGTTATGCAATGTGCTGTGGGCCATGCGATTCGATGTGCTGGGGGTGATGCGATTCGATGTGCTGGGGGTGATGCAATGTGCTGTGAGTGATGCGATTCGACGTGCTGGGGGTGATGCAATGTCCTGTGGTCCATGCGATTCAATGTGCTGGGGGTGTTGCAATGTGCTGTGAGTGATGCGATTCGATGTGCTGGGGGTTATGCAATGTGCTGTGGGCCATGCGATTCGATGTGCTGGGGGGGTGATGCGATTCGATGTGCTATGGGTGATGCAATGTGCTGTGGGCCATGCGATTCGATGTACTGGGGGTGATGCAATGTGCTGGGAGTGATGCGATTCGATGTGCTGGGGGTGATGCAATGTGCTGTGGGTCATGCGATTCGATGTGCTGGGGTGATGCGATTCGATGTGCTGGGGGTAATGCAATGTGCTGTGAGTGATGCGTTTCGATGTGCTGGGGTTATGCAATGTGCTGTGGGCCATGCGATTCAATGTGCTGGGGTGATGCGATTTGATGTGCTGGGGGTGATGCAATGTGCTGTGGGCCATGCGATTCGATGTGCTGGGGGTGTTGCAATGTGCTGTGAGTGATGCGATTCGATGTGCTGGGGGTGATGCAATGTTCTGTGGGTCATGCGATTCGATGTGCTGGGGTGATGCGATTCGATGTGCTGGGGGTAATGCAATGTGCTGTGAGTGATGCGTTTCGATGTGCTGGGGTTATGCAATGTGCTGTGGGCCATGCGATTCGATGTGCTGGGGTGATGCGATTCGATGTGCTGGGGGTGATGCAATGTGCTGTGGGCCATGCGATTCGATGTGCTGGGGTTGTTGCAATGTGCTGTGAGTGATGCGATTCGATGTGCTGGGGGTGATGCCATGTTCTGTGGGCCATGCGATTTGATGTTCTGGGGGTGTTGCAATGTGCTGTGAGTGATGCGATTCAATGTGCTGGGGGTTATGCAATGTGCTATGGGCCAAGCGATTCGATGTGCTTGGGGTGATGCGATTCGATGTGCTGGGGGTGATGCAATGTGCTGTGGGCCATGCGATTCGATGTGCTGGGGGTGATGTAATGTGCTGTGAGTGATGCGATTCGATGTGCAGGTGGTGATGCAATGTGCTGTGGGCCATGCGATTCGATGTGCTGGGGTGATGCGATTCGATGTGCTGGGGGTGATGCAATGTGCTGTGAGTGATGCGATTCAATGTGCTGGGGGTTATGCAATGTGCTGTGGTCCATGCGATTCGATGTGCTGGGGTGATGCGATTTGATGTGCTTTGGGTGATGCAATGTGCTGTGGGCCATGCGATTCGATGTGCTGGGATGATGCGATTCGATGTGCTGGGGGTGATGCAATGTGCTGTGAGTGATGCAATTCGATGTGTTAAGGGTTATGCAATGTGCTGTGGGCCATGCGATTCGATGTGCTGGGGTGATGCGATTCGATGTGCTGGGGGTGATGCAATGTGCTGTGAGTGATGCGATTTGATGTGCTGGGTGTGATGCAATGTGCTGTGGGCCATGTGATTCGATGTACTGGGGTTGATGCAATGTGCTGTGGTTGATGCGATTTGATGTGCTGGGGGTGATGCAATGTGCTGTGGGCCATGCGAATCGATGTGCTGGGGTGATGCAATGTGCTGTGGGCCGTGCGATTTGATGTGGGCCATGCGATTTGATGTGCTGGTGTGATGCAATGTGCTGTGAGTGATGCGATTCGATGTGCTGGGGGTTATGCAATGTACTGTGGGCCATGCGATTTGATGTGCTGGGGTGATGCGATTCGATGTGCTGGGGGTGTTGCAATGTGCTGTGAGTGATGCAATTCGATGTGCTGGGAATGATGCAATGTGCTGTGGGCCATGCGATTCGACGTGCTGGAGGTGATGCAATGTGCTGTGGGTCATGCGATTCGATGTGCTGGGGGTGTTTCAATGTGCTGTGAGTGATGCGATTTGATGTGCTGGGGGTTATGCAATGTGCTGTGGGCCATGCGATTCGATGTGCTGGGGGTGATGCGATTCGATGTGCTGGGGGTGATGCAATGTGCTGTGGGCCATGCAATTCGATGTGCTGGGGGTGATGCAATGTGCTGTGAGTGATGCGATTCGACGTGCTGGGAGTGTTGCAATGTGCTGTGAGTGATGCGATTCGATGTGCTGGGGGTTATGCAATGTGCTGTGGGCCATGTGATTCGATGTGCTGGGGGGGTGATGTGATTCGATGTGCTGGGGGTGATGCAATGTGCTGTGGGCCATGCGATTCGATGTGCTGGGGGTGTTGCAATGTGCTGTGAGTGATGCGATTCAATGTGCTGGGGGTGATGCAATGTTCTGTGGGTCATGCGATTCGATGTGCTGGGGTGATGCGATTCGATGTGCTGGGGGTAATGCAATGTGCTGTGAGTGATGCGTTTCGATGTGCTGGGGTTATGCAATGTGCTGTGGGCCATGCGATTCGATGTGCTGGGGTGATGCGATTCGATGTGCTGGGGGTGATGCCATGTTCTGTGGGCCATGTGATTTGATGTTCTGGGGGTGTTGCAATGTGCTGTGAGTGATGCGATTCAATGTGCTGGGGGTTATGCAATGTGCTATGGGCCAAGCGATTCGATGTGCTTGGGGTGATGCGATTCGATGTGCTGGGGGTGATGCAATGTGCTGTGGGCCATGCGATTCGATGTGCTGGGGGTGATGTAATGTGCTGTGAGTGATGCGATTCGATGTGCAGGTGGTGATGCAATGTGCTGTGGGCCATGCGATTCGATGTGCTGGGGTGATGCGATTCGATGTGCTGGGGGTGATGCAATGTGCTGTGAGTGATGCGATTCAATGTGCTGGGGGTTATGCAATGTGCTGTGGTCCATGCGATTCGATGTGCTGGGGTGATGCGATTTGATGTGCTTTGGGTGATGCAATGTGCTGTGGGCCATGCGATTCGATGTGCTGGGGTGATGCGATTCGATGTGCTGGGGGTGATGCAATGTGCTGTGAGTGATGCAATTCGATGTGCTGGGGGTTATGCAATGTGCTGTGGGCCATGCGATTCGATGTGCTGGGGTGATGCGATTCGATGTGCTGGGGGTGATGCAATGTGCTGTGAGTGATGCGATTTGATGTGCTGGGTGTGATGCAATGTGCTGTGGGCCATGTGATTCGATGTACTGGGGTTGATGCAATGTGCTGTGGTTGATGCGATTTGATGTGCTGGGGGTGATGCAATGTGCTGTGGGCCATGCGAATCGATGTGCTGGGGTGATGCAATGTGCTGTGGGCCGTGCGATTTGATGTGCTGGGGGTGATGCGATTCGATGTGCTGGGGGTGATGCAATGTGCTGTGGGCCATGCGATTTGATGTGCTGGGGGTGATGCATTGTGCTGTGAGTGATGCGATTCGATGTGCTGGTGGTGATGCAATATGCTGTAGGCCATGCGATTTGATGTGCTGGGGATATGCGATTCAATGTGCTGGGGGTGATGCAATGTGCTGTGAGCCATGCGATTCGATGTGCTGGGGTGATGCGATTCGATGTGCTGAGGGTGATGCAATGTGCTGTGAGTGATGCGATTTGATGTGCTGGGGGTGTTGCAATGTGCTGTGGGTTATGCGATTCGATGTGCTCAGGTGATGCGATTCAATGTGCTGGGGGTGTTGCAATGTGCTGTGAGTGATGCGATTCGATGTGCTGGGGGTGATGCAATGTGCTGTGGGCCATGCGATTCGATGTGCTGGGGTGTTGCGATTCGATGTGCTGGGGGTGATGCCATGTGTTGTGGGCCATGCGATTCGATGTGCTGGGGGTGTTGCAATGTGCTGTGAGTGATGCGATTCGATGTGCTGGGGGTTATGCAATGTGCTGTGGGCCATGCGATTTGATGTGCTGGGGGTGATGCAATGTCCTGTGAGTGATGCGAGTAGATGTGCTGGGGGTGATGCAATGTGTTGTGAGTGATGCGATTCGATGTGCTGGGTGTTATGCAATTTGCTGTGGTCCATGCGATTCGATGTGTTGGGGGTGATGCAATGTGCTGTGGGCCATGCGATTCGTTGTGCTGGGGTGATGCGATTTGATGTGCTGGGGGTGATGCAATGTGCTGTGAGTGATGCGATTCGATGTGCTGGGGGTGATGCAATGTGCTGTGGTCCATGCGATTCGATGTGCTGGGGTGATGCGATTCGATGTGCTGGGGGTGATGCAATGTGCTGTGGGCCATGCGATTCGATGTGCTGGGGGTGATGCGATTCGATGTGCTGGGGGTGATGCAATGTGCTGTGAGTGATGCGATTCGACGTGCTGGGGGTGATGCAATGTCCTGTGGTCCATGCGATTCAATGTGCTGGGGGTGTTGCAATGTGCTGTGAGTGATGCGATTCGATGTGCTGGGGGTTATGCAATGTGCTGTGGGCCATGCGATTCGATGTGCTGGGGGGGTGATGCGATTCGATGTGCTGGGTGTGATGCAATGTGCTGTGGGCCATGCGATTCGATGTACTGGGGGTGATGCAATGTGCTGAGAGTGATGTGATTCGATGTGCTGGGGGTGATGCAATGTGCTGTGGGTCATGCGATTCGATGTGCTGGGGTGATGCGATTCGATGTGCTGGGGGTAATGCAATGTGCTGTGAGTGATGCGTTTCGATGTGCTGGGGTTATGCAATGTGCTGTGGGCCATGCGATTCAATGTGCTGGGGTGATGCGATTTGATGTGCTGGGGGTGATGCAATGTGCTGTGGGCCATGCGATTCGATGTGCTGGGGGTGTTGCAATGTGCTGTGAGTGATGCGATTCGATGTGCTGGGGGTGATGCAATGTTCTGTGGGTCATGCGATTCGATGTGCTGGGGTGATGCGATTCGATGTGCTGGGGGTAATGCAATGTGCTGTGAGTGATGCGTTTCGATGTGCTGGGGTTATGCAATGTGCTGTGGGCCATGCGATTCGATGTGCTGGGGTGATGCGATTCGATGTGCTGGGGGTGATGCAATGTGCTGTGGGCCATGCGATTCGATGTGCTGGGGTTGTTGCAATGTGCTGTGAGTGATGCGATTCGATGTGCTGGGGGTGATGCCATGTTCTGTGGGCCATGTGATTTGATGTTCTGGGGGTGTTGCAATGTGCTGTGAGTGATGCGATTCAATGTGCTGGGGGTTATGCAATGTGCTATGGGCCAAGCGATTCGATGTGCTTGGGGTGATGCGATTCGATGTGCTGGGGGTGATGCAATGTGCTGTGGGCCATGCGATTCGATGTGCTGGGGGTGATGTAATGTGCTGTGAGTGATGCGATTCGATGTGCAGGTGGTGATGCAATGTGCTGTGGGCCATGCGATTCGATGTGCTGGGGTGATGCGATTCGATGTGCTGGGGGTGATGCAATGTGCTGTGAGTTATGTGATTCAATTTGCTGGGGTTATGCAATGTGCTGTGGTCCATGCGATTCGATGTGCTGGGGTGATGCGATTTGATGTGCTTTGGGTGATGCAATGTGCTGTGGGCCATGCGATTCGATGTGCTGGGGTGATGCGATTCGATGTGCTGGGGGTGATGCAATGTGCTGTGAGTGATGCAATTCGATGTGCTGGGGGTTATGCAATGTGCTGTGGGCCATGCGATTCAATGTGCTGGGGTGATGCGATTCGATGTGCTGGGGGTGATGCAATGTGCTGTGAGTGATGCGATTTGATGTGCTGGGTGTGATGCAATGTGCTGTGGGCCATGTGATTCGATGTACTGGGGTTGATGCAATGTGCTGTGGTTGATGCGATTTGATGTGCTGGGGGTGATGCAATGTGCTGTGGGCCATGCGAATCGATGTGCTGGGGTGATGCAATGTGCTGTGGGCCGTGCGATTTGATGTGGGCCATGCGATTTGATGTGCTGGTGTGATGCAATGTGCTGTGAGTGATGCGATTCGATGTGCTGGGGGTTATGCAATGTACTGTGGGCCATGCGATTTGATGAGCTGGGGTGATGCGATTCGATGTGCTGGGGGTGTTGCAATGTGCTGTGAGTGATGCAATTCGATGTGCTGGGAATGATGCAATGTGCTGTGGGCCATGCGATTCGACGTGCTGGAGGTGATGCAATGTGCTGTGGGTCATGCGATTCGATGTGCTGGGGGTGTTTCAATGTGCTGTGAGTGATGCGATTTGATGTGCTGGGGGTTATGCAATGTGCTGTGGGCCATGCGATTCGATGTGCTGGGGGTGATGCGATTCGATGTGCTGGGGGTGATGCAATGTGCTGTGGGCCATGCAATTCGATGTGCTGGGGGTGATGAAATGTGCTGTGAGTGATGCGATTCGACGTGCTGGGAGTGTTGAAATGTGCTGTGAGTGATGCGATTCGATGTGCTGGGGGTTATGCAATGTGCTGTGGGCCATGCAATTCGATGTGCTGGGGTGATGCGATTCGATGTGCTGGGGGTGATGCAATGTGCTGTGGGCCATGCGATTCGATGTGCTGGGGGTGATGCAATGTGCTGGGAGTGATGCGATTCGATGTGCTGGGGGTGATGCAATGTGCTGTGGGTCATGCGATTCGATGTGCTGGGGTGATGCGATTTGATGTGCTGGGGGATGATGCAATGTGCTGTGAGTGATGCGTTTCGATGTGCTGGGGTTATGCAATGTGCTGTGGGCCATGCGATTTGATATGCTGGGGTGATGCGATTCGATGTGCTGGGGGTGATGCAATGTGCTGTGGGCCATGCAATTCGATGTGCTGAGGGTGATGCAATGTGCTGTGAGTGATGCTATTTGATGTGCTGGGGGTTATGCAATGTGCTGTGGGCCATGCGATTCGATGTGCTGGGGGTGATGCAATGTGCTGTGGGCCATGCGATTCGATGTGCTGGGGGTGATGCAATGTGCTGTGGGCCATGCGATTCGATGTGCTGGGGGTGATGCAATGTGCTGTGGGCCATGCGATTCACTGTGCTGGGGGTGATGCAATGGGCTGTGGGCCATGTGATTCGATGTGCTGGGGTGATGCAATGTGCTGTGGGCCATGCGATTCGATGTGCTGTGGGCCATGTGATTCGATGTGCTGGAGGTGATGCAATGTGCTGTGAGTGATGCGATTCGATGTGCTGGGGTTATGCAATGTGCTGTGGGCCATGCGATTCGATGTGCTGAGGTGTTGCGATTCGATGTGCTGGGGGTAATGCAATGTGTTGTGGGCCATGCGATTCGATGTGCTGGGGGTGTTGCGATTCGATGTGCTGGGGGTGATGCAATGTGCTGGGAGTGATGCGATTCGATGTGCTGGGGATGATGCAATGTGCTGTGGGCCATGCAATTCGATGTGCTGGGGGTGATGCAATGTCCTGTGGTCCATGCGATTCGATGTGCTGGGGGTGTTGCAATGTGCTGTGAGTGATGCGATTAGATGTGCTGGGGGTTATGCAATGTGCTGTGGGCCATGCGATTCGATGTGCTGGGGGGTGATGCGATTCAATGTGCTGGGGGTGATGCAATGTGCTGGGAGTGATGCGATTCGATGTGCTGGGGATGATGCAATGTGCTGTGGGCCATGCAATTCGATGTGCTGGGGGTTATGCAATGTGCTGTGGGCCATGCGATTCGATGTGCTGGGGGTGATGCAATGTGCTGGGAGTGATGCGATTCGATGTGCTGGGGGTGATGCAATGTGCTGTGGGTCATGCGATTCGATGTGCTGGGGTGATGCGATTCGATGTGCTGGGGGTGATGCAATGTGCTGTGAGTGATGCGTTTCGATGTGCTGGGGTTATGCAATGTGCTGTGGGCCATGCGATTTGATGTGCTGGGGTGATGCGATTCGATGTGCTGGGGGTGATGCAATGTGCTGTGGGCCATGCGATTCGATGTGCTGAGGGTGATGCAATGTGCTGTGAGTGATGCGATTTGATGTGCTGGGGGTTATGCAATGTGCTGTGGGCCATGCGATTCGATGTGCTGGGGGATGATGCAATGTGCTGTGGGCCATGCGATTAGATGTGCTGGGGGTGATGCAATGTGCTGTGGGCCATGCGATTCTCTGTGCTGGGGGTGATGCAATGGGCTGTGGGCCATGCGATTCGATGTGCTGGGGGTGATGACATGTGCTGTGGGCCATGCGATTCGATGTGCTGGGGGTGATGAAATGTGCTGTGGGCCATGCGATTCACTGTGCTGGGGGTGATGCAATGGGCTGTGGGCCATGTGATTCGATGTGCTGGGGTGATGCAATGTGCTGTGGGCCGTGCGATTCGATGTGCTGTGGGCCATGCGATTCGATGTGCTGGAGGTGATGCAATGTGCTGTGAGTGATGCGATTCGATGTGCTGGGGTTATGCAATATGCTGTAGGCCATGCGATTCGATGTGCTGGGGATATGCGATTCAATGTGCTGGGGGTGATGCAATGTGCTGTGAGCCATGCGATTCGATGTGCTGGGGTGATGCGATTCGATGTGCTGAGGGTGATGCAATGTGCTGTGAGTGATGCGATTTGATGTGCTGGGGGTGTTGCAATGTGCTGTGGGCCATGCGATTCGATGTGCTGGGGTGTTGCGATTCGATGTGCTGGGGGTGATGCCATGTGTTGTGGGCCATGCGATTAGATGTGCTGGGGGTGTTGCAATGTGCTGTGAGTGATGCGATTCGATGTGCTGGGGGTTATGCAATGTGCTGTGGGCCATGCGATTTGATGTGCTGGGGGTGATGCAATGTCCTGTGAGTGATGGGAGTAGATGTGCTGGGGGTGATGCAATGTGTTGTGAGTGATGCGATTCGATGTGCTGGGTGTTATGCAATTTGCTGTGGTCCATGCGATTCGATGTGTTGGGGGTGATGCAATGTGCTGTGGGCCATGCGATTCGTTGTGCTGGGGTGATGCGATTTGATGTGCTGGGGGTGATGCAATGTGCTGTGAGTGATGCGATTCGATGTGCTGGGGGTGATGCAATGTGCTGTGGTCCATGCGATTCGATGTGCTGGGGTGATGCGATTCGATGTGCTGGGGGTGATGCAATGTGCTGTGGGCCATGCGATTCGATGTGCTGGGGTGTTTCAATGTGCTGTGAGTGATGTGATTCGATGTTCAGGGGGGTTATGCAATGTGCTGTGGGCCATGCGATTCGATGTGCTGGGGGTGATGCGATTCGATGTGCTGGGGGTGATGCAATGTGCTGTGAGTGATGCGATTCGACGTGCTGGGGGTGATGCAATGTCCTGTGGTCCATGCGATTCAATGTGCTGGGGGTGTTGCAATGTGCTGTGAGTGATGCAATTCGATGTGCTGGGGGTTATGCAATGTGCTGTGGGCCATGCGATTCGATGTGCTGGGGGGGTGATGCGATTTGATGTGCTATGGGTGATGCAATGTGCTGTGGGCCATGCGATTCGATGTACTGGGGGTGATGCAATGTGCTGGGAGTGATGCGATTCGATGTACTGGGGTTGATGCAATGTGCTGTGGTTGATGCGATTTGATGTGCTGGGGGTGATGCAATGTGCTGTGGGCCATGCGAATCGATGTGCTGGGGTGATGCAATGTGCTGTGGGCCGTGCGATTTGATGTGGGCCATGCGATTTGATGTGCTGGTGTGATGCAATGTGCTGTGAGTGATGCGATTCGATGTGCTGGGGGTTATGCAATGTACTGTGGGCCATGCGATTTGATGTGCTGGGGTGATGCGATTCGATGTGCTGGGGGTGTTGCAATGTGCTGTGAGTGATGCAATTCGATGTGCTGGGAATGATGCAATGTGCTGTGGGCCATGCGATTCGACGTGCTGGAGGTGATGCAATGTGCTGTGGGTCATGCGATTCGATGTGCTGGGGGTGTTTCAATGTGCTGTGAGTGATGCGATTTGATGTGCTGGGGGTTATGCAATGTGCTGTGGGCCATGCGATTCGATGTGCTGGGGGTGATGCGATTCGATGTGCTGGGGGTGATGCAATGTGCTGTGGGCCATGCAATTCGATGTGCTGGGGGTGATGCAATGTGCTGTGAGTGATGCGATTCGACGTGCTGGGAGTGTTGCAATGTGCTGTGAGTGATGCGATTCGATGTGCTGGGGGTTATGCAATGTGCTGTGGGCCATGTGATTCGATGTGCTGGGGGGGTGATGTGATTCGATGTGCTGGGGGTGATGCAATGTGCTGTGGGCCATGCGATTCGATGTGCTGGGGGTGATGCAATGTGCTGGGAGTGATGCGATTCGATGTGCTGGGGGTGATGCAATGTGCTGTGGGTCATGCGATTCGATGTGCTGGGGTGATGCGATTCGATGTGCTGGGGGTGATGCAATGTGCTGTGAGTGATGCGTTTCGATGTGCTGGGGTTATGCAATGTGCTGTGGGCCATGCGATTTGATGTGCTGGGGTGATGCGATTCGATGTGCTGGGGGTGATGCAATGTGCTGTGGGCCATGCGATTCGATGTGCTGAGGGTGATGCAATGTGCTGTGAGTGATGCGATTTGATGTGCTGGGGGTTATGCAATGTGCTGTGGGCCATGCGATTCGATGTGCTGGGGGTGATGCAATGTGCTGTGGGCCATGCGATTCGATGTGCTGGGGGTGATGCAATGTGCTGTGGGCCATGCGATTCGATGTGCTGGGGGTGATGCAATGTGCTGTGGGCCATGCGATTCACTGTGCTGGGGATGATGCAATGGGCTGTGGGCCATGTGATTCGATGTGCTGGGGTGATGCAATGTGCTGTGGGCCGTGCGATTCGATGTGCTGTGGGCCATGTGATTCGATGTGCTGGAGGTGATGCAATGTGCTGTGAGTGATGCGATTCGATGTGCTGGGGTTATGCAATGTGCTGTGGGCCATGCGATTCGATGTGCTGAGGTGTTGCGATTCGATGTGCTGGGGGTAATGCAATGTGTTGTGGGCCATGCGATTCGATGTGCTGGGGGTGTTGCGATTCGATGTGCTGGGGGTGATGCAATGTGCTGGGAGTGATGCAATTCGATGTGCTGGGTGTGATGCAATGTGCTGTGGGTCATGCGATTCGATGTGCTGGGGATGATGCAATGTGCTGTGGGCCATGCAATTCGATGTGCTGGGGGTGATGCAATGTCCTGTGGGCCATGCGATTCGATGTGCTGGGGGTGATGCAATGTGCTGGGAGTGATGCGATTCGATGTGCTGGGGGTGATGCAATGTCCTGTGGTCCATGCGATTCAATGTGCTGGGGGTGTTGCAATGTGCTGTGAGTGATGCGATTAGATGTGCTGGGGGTTATGCAATGTGCTGTGGGCCATGCGATTCGATGTGCTGGGGGGGTGATGCGATTCGATGTGCTGGGGGTGATACAATGTGCTGTGGGCCATGCGATTCGATGTGCTGGGAGTGATGCGATTCGATGTGCTGGGGGTGATGCAATGTGCTGTGGGTCATGCGATTCGATGTGCTGGGGTGATGCAATTCGATGTGCTGGGGGTGATGCAATGTGCTGTGAGTGATGCGTTTCGATGTGCTGGGGTTATGCAATGTGCTGTGGGCCATGCGATTTGATGTGCTGGGGTGATGCGATTCGATGTGCTGGGGGTGATGCAATGTGCTGTGGGCCATGCGATTCGATGTGCTGAGGGTGATGCAATGTGCTGTGAGTGATGCGATTTGATGTGCTGGGGGTTATGCAATGTGCTGTGGGCCATGCGATTCGATGTGCTGGGGGTGATGCAATGTGCTGTGGGCAATGCGATTTGATGTGCTGGGGGTGATGCAATGTGCTGTGGGCCATGCGATTCGATGTGCTGGGGGTGATGCAATGTGCTGTGGGCCATGCAATTCACTGTGCTGGGGGTTATGCAATGTGCTGTGGGCCATGCGATTCGATGTGCTGGGGTGTTGCGATTCGATGTGCTGGGGTAATGCAATGTGTTGTGGGCCATGCGATTCGATGTGCTGGGGGTGTTGCAATGTGCTGTGAGTGATGCGATTTGATGTGCTGGGGGTGTTGCAATGTGCTGTGAGTGATGTGATTCGATGTACTGGGGGTTATGCAATGTGCTGTGGGCCATGCGATTCGATGTGCTGGGGGTGATGCGATTCAATGTGCTGGGGGTGATGCAATGTGCTGTGGGCCATGCGATTTGATGTGCTGGGGGTGATGCATTGTGCTGTGAGTGATGCGATTCGATGTGCTGGGGGTGATGCAATGTGCTGTAGGCCATGCGATTCGATGTGCTGGGGATATGCGATTCAATGTGCTGGGGGTGATGCAATGTGCTGTGAGCCATGCGATTCGATGTGCTGGGGTGATGCGATTCGATGTGCTGAGGGTGATGCAATGTGCTGTGAGTGATGCGATTTGATGTGCTGGGGGTGTTGTAATGTGCTGTGGGCCATGCGATTCGATGTGCTGGGGTGTTGCGATTCGATGTGCTGGGGGTGATGCCATGTTTTGTGGGCCATGCAATTCGATGTGCTGGGGGTGTTGCAATGTGCTGTGAGTGATGCGATTCGATGTGCTGGGGGTTATGCAATGTGCTGTGGGCCATGCGATTTGATGTGCTGGGGGTGATGCAATGTCCTGTGAGTGATGCGATTCGATGTGCTGGGTGTTATGCAATTTGCTGTGGTCTATGCGATTCGATGTGCTGGGGGTGATGCAATGTGCTGTGGGCCATGCGATTCGATGTGCTGGGGGTGATGCAATGTGCTGTGGGCCATGCGATTCACTGTGCTGGGGATGATGCAATGGGCTGTGGGCCATGTGATTCGATGTGCTGGGGTGATGCAATGTGCTGTGGGCCGTGCGATTCGATGTGCTGTGGGCCATGTGATTCGATGTGCTGGAGGTGATGCAATGTGCTGTGAGTGATGCGATTCGATGTGCTGGGGTTATGCAATGTGCTGTGGGCCATGCGATTCGATGTGCTGAGGTGTTGCGATTCGATGTGCTGGGGGTAATGCAATGTGTTGTGGGCCATGCGATTCGATGTGCTGGGGGTGTTGCGATTCGATGTGCTGGGGGTGATGCAATGTGCTGGGAGTGATGCGATTCGATGTGCTGGGTGTGATGCAATGTGCTGTGGGTCATGCGATTCGATGTGCTGGGGATGATGCAATGTGCTGTGGGCCATGCAATTCGATGTGCTGGGGGTGATGCAATGTCCTGTGGGCCATGCGATTCGATGTGCTGGGGGTGATGCAATGTGCTGGGAGTGATGCGATTCGATGTGCTGGGGGTGATGCAATGTCCTGTGGTCCATGCGATTCAATGTGCTGGGGGTGTTGCAATGTGCTGTGAGTGATGCGATTAGATGTGCTGGGGGTTATGCAATGTGCTGTGGGCCATGCGATTCGATGTGCTGGGGGGGTGATGCGATTCGATGTGCTGGGGGTGATACAATGTGCTGTGGGCCATGCGATTCGATGTGCTGGGAGTGATGCGATTCAATGTGCTGGGGGTGATGCAATGTGCTGTGGGTCATGCGATTCGATGTGCTGGGGTGATGCAATTCGATGTGCTGGGGGTGATGCAATGTGCTGTGAGTGAAGCGTTTCGATGTGCTGGGGTGATGCAATGTGCTGTGGGCCATGCGATTTGATGTGCTGGGGTGATGCGATTCGATGTGCTGGGGGTGATGCAATGTGCTGTGGGCCATGCGATTCGATGTGCTGAGGGTGATGCAATGTGCTGTGAGTGATGCGATTTGATGTGCTGGGGGTTATGCAATGTGCTGTGGGCAATGCGATTCGATGTGCTGGGGGTGATGCAATGTGCTGTGGGCCATGCGATTCGATGTGCTGGGGGTGATGCAATGTGCTGTGGGCCATGCGATTCACTGTGCTGGGGGTTATGCAATGTGCTGTGGGCCATGCGATTCGATGTGCTGGGGTGTTGCGATTCGATGTGCTGGGGTAATGCAATGTGTTGTGGGCCATGCGATTCGATGTGCTGGGGGTGTTGCAATGTGCTGTGAGTGATGCGATTTGATGTGCTGGGGGTGTTGCAATGTGCTGTGAGTGATGTGATTCGATGTACTGGGGGTTATGCAATGTGCTGTGGGCCATGCGATTCGATGTGCTGGGGGTGATGCGATTCAATGTGCTGGGGGTGATGCAATGTGCTGTGGGCCATGCGATTTGATGTGCTGGGGGTGATGCATTGTGCTGTGAGTGATGCGATTCGATGTGCTGGGGGTGATGCAATGTGCTGTAGGCCATGCGATTCGATGTGCTGGGGGATATGCGATTCAATGTGCTGGGGGTGATGCAATGTGCTGTGAGCCATGCGATTCGATGTGCTGGGGTGATGCGATTCGATGTGCTGAGGGTGATGCAATGTGCTGTGAGTTATGCGATTTGATGTGCTGGGGGTGTTGTAATGTGCTGTGGGCCATGCGATTCGATGTGCTGGGGTGTTGCGATTCGATGTGCTGGGGGTGATGCCATGTGTTGTGGGCCATGCGATTCGATGTGCTGGGGGTGTTGCAATGTGCTGTGAGTGATGCGATTCGATGTGCTGGGGGTTATGCAATGTGCTGTGGGCCATGCGATTTGATGTGCTGGGGGTGATGCAATGTCCTGTGAGTGATGCGATTCGATGTGCTGGGTGTTATGCAATTTGCTGTGGTCTATGCGATTCGATGTGTTGGGGGTGATGCAATGTGCTGTGGGCCATGCGATTCGTTGTGCTGGGGTGATGCGATTTGATGTGCTGGGGGTGATGCAATGTGCTGTGAGTGATGCGATTCGATGTGCTGGGGGTGATGCAATGTGCTGTGGTCCATGCGATTCGATGTGCTGGGGTGATGCGATTCGATGTGCTGGGGGTGATGCAATGTGCTGTGGGCCATGCGATTCGATGTGCTGGGGTGTTTCAATGTGCTGTGAGTGATGCGATTCGATGTTCAGGGGGCTTATGCAATGTGCTGTGGGCCATGTGATTCGATGTGCTGGGGGTGATGCGATTCGATGTGCTGGGGGTGATGCAATGTGCTGTGAGTGATGCGATTCGACGTGCTGGGGGTGATGCAATGTGCTGTGGGCCATGCGATTCGATGTGGTGGGGGTGTTGCAATGTGCTGTGAGTGATGCGATTCGATGTGCTGGGGGTTATGCAATGTGCTGTGGGCCATGCGATTCGATGTGCTGGGGGGGGTGATGTGATTCGATGTGCAGGGGGTGATGCAATGTGCTGTGGGCCATGCGATTCGATGTACTGGGGGTGATGCAATGTGCTGGGAGTGATGCGATTCGATGTGCTGGGGGATGATGCAATGTGCTGTGGGTCATGCGATTCGATGTGCTGGGGTGATGCGATTCGATGTGCTGGGGGTGATGCAATGTGCTGTGAGTGATGCGATTCAATGTGCTGGGGGTTATGCAATGTGCTGTGGTCCATGCGATTCGATGTGCTGGGGTGATGCGATTTGATGTGCTTTGGGTGATGCAATGTGCTGTAGGCCATGCGATTCGATGTGCTGGGGTGATGCGATTCGATGTGCTGGGGGTGATGCAATGTGCTGTGAGTGATGCAATTCGATGTGCTGGGGGTTATGCAATGTGCTGTGGGCCATGCGATTCGATGTGCTGGGGTGATGCGATTCGATGTGCTGGGGGTGATGCAATGTGCTGTGAGTGATGCAATTTGATGTGCTGGGTGTGATGCAATGTGCTGTGGGCCATGTGATTCGATGTACTGGGGTTGATGCAATGTGCTGTGGTTGATGCGATTTGATGTGCTGGGGGTGATGCAATGTGCTGTGGGCCATGCGAATCGATGTGCTGGGGTGATGAAATGTGCTGTGGGCCGTGCGATTTGATGTGGGCCATGCAATTTGATGTGCTGGGGTGATGCAATGTGCTGTGAGTGATGCGATTCGATGTGCTGGGGGTTATGCAATGTACTGTGGGCCATGCGATTCGATGTGCTGGGGTGATGCGATTCGATGTGCTGGGGGCGATTCAATGTGCTGTGGGCCATGCGATTCGATGTGCTGGGGTGATGCGATTCAATGTGCTGGGGGTGATGCAATGTGCTGCGGGCCATGCGATTCGATGTGCTGGGGGTGTTGCAATGTGCTGTGAGTGATGCAATTCGATGTGCTGCGGTCGATGCAATGTGCTGTGGGCCATGCGATTCGACGTGCTGGAGGTGATGCAATGTGCTGTGGGTCATGCGATTCGATGTGCTGGGGGTGTTTCAATGTGCTGTGAGTGATGCGATTTGATGTGCTGTGGGTTATGCAATGTGCTGTGGGCCATGCGATTCGATGTGCTGGGGGTGATGCGATTCGATGTGCTGGGGGTGATGCAATGTGCTGTGGGCCATGCAATTCGATGTGCTGGGGTTGATGCAATGTGCTGTGAGTGATGCGATTCAACGTGCTGGGAGTGTTGCAATGTGCTGTGAGTGATGCGATTCGATGTGCTGGGGGTTATGCAATGTGCTGTGGGCCATGTGATTCGATGTGCTGAGGGGGTGATGCGATTCGATGTGCTGGGGGTGATGCAATGTGCTGTGGGTCATGCGATTCGATGTGCTGGGGGTGTTTCAATGTGCTGTGAGTGATGCGATTTGATGTGCTGTGGGTTATGCAATGTGCTGTGGGCCATGCGATTCGATGTGCTGGGGGTGATGTGATTCGATGTGCTGGGGGTGATGCAATGTGCTGTGGGCCATGCAATTCGATGTGCTGGGGGTGATGCAATGTGCTGTGAGTGATGCGATTCGACGTGCTGGTAGTGTTGCAATGTGCTGTGGGTGATGCGATTTGATGTGCTGGGGGTGTTGCAATGTGCTGTGGGTGATGCAATTCGATGTGCTGGGGGTGATGCAATGTGCTGTGGGCCATGCGATTCGATGTGCTGGGGGTGATGCAATGTGCTGGGAGTGATGCGATTTGATGTGCTGGGGGTGATGCAATGTGCTGTGGGTGATGCGATTTGATGTGCTGGGGGTGTTGCAATGTGCTGTGGGTGATGCGATTTGATGTGCTGGGGTTATGCAATGTGCTGTGGGCCATGCGATTCAATGTGCTGGGGTGATGCGATTCGATGTGCTGTGAGTGATGCGTTTCGATGTGCTGGGGTTATGCAATGTGCTGTGGGCCATGCGATTTGATGTGCTGGGGTGATGCGATTCGATGTGCTGGGGGATGATGCAATGTGCTGTGGGCCATGCGATTCGATGTGCTGAGGGTGATGCAATGTGCTGTGAGTGATGCGATTTGATGTGCTGGGGGTTATGCAATGTGCTGTGGGCCATGCGATTCGATGTGCTGGGGGTGATGCAATGTGCTGTGGGCCATGCGATTCGATGTGCTGGGGGTGATGCAATGTGCTGTGGGCCATGCGATTCGATGTGCTGGGGGTGATGCAATGTGCTGTGGGCCATGCGATTCGATGTGCTGGGGGTGATGCAATGGGCTGTGGGCCATGTGATTCGATGTGCTGGGGGTGTTTCAATGTGCTGTGAGTGATGCGATTTGATGTGCTGTGGGTTATGCAATGTGCTGTGGGCCATGCGATTCGATGTGCTGGGGGTGATGCGATTCGATGTGCTGGGGGTGATGCAATGTGCTTTTGGCCATGCAATTCGATGTGCTGGGGGTGATGCAATGTGCTGTGAGTGATGCGATTCGACATGCTGGGAGTGTTGCAATGTGCTGTGAGTGATGCGATTCGATGTGTTGGGGGTTATGCAATGTGCTGTGGGCCATGTGATTCGATGTGCTGGGGGGTGATGCGATTCGATGTGCTGGGGGTGATGCAATGTGCTGTGGGCCATGCGATTCGATGTGCTGGGGGTGATGCAATGTGCTGGGAGTGATGCGATTCGATGTGCTGGGGGTGATGCAATGTGCTGTGGGTCATGCGATTCGATGTGCTGGGGTGATGTGATTTGATGTGCTGGGGGTGATGCAATGTGCTGTGAGTGATGCGTTTTGATGTGCTGGGGTTATGCAATGTGCTGTGGGCCATGCGATTTGATGTGCTGGGGTGATGCGATTCGATGTGCTGGGGGTGATGCAATGTGCTGTGGGCCATGCGATTCGATGTGCTGAGGGTGATGCAATGTGCTGTGAGTGATGCGATTTGATGTGCTGGGGGTTATGCAATGTGCTGTGGGCCATGCGATTCGATGTGCTGGGGGTGATGCAATGTGCTGTGAGTGATGCGATTCGACGTGCTGGGAGTGTTGCAATGTGCTGTGAGTGATGCGATTCGATGTGCTGGGGGTTATGCAATGTGCTGTGGGCCATGTGATTCGATGTGCTGGGGGGGTGATGTGATTCGATGTGCTGGGGGTGATGCAATGTGCTGTGGGCCATGCGATTCGATGTGCTGGGGGTGATGCAATGTGCTGGGAGTGATGCGATTCGATGTGCTGGGGGTGATGCAATGTGCTGTGGGTCATGCGATTCGATGTGCTGGGGTGATGCGATTCGATGTGCTGGGGGTGATGCAATGTGCTGTGAGTGATGCGTTTCGATGTGCTGGGGTTATGCAATGTGCTGTGGGCCATGCGATTTGATGTGCTGGGGTGATGCGATTCGATGTGCTGGGGGTGATGCAATGTGCTGTGGGCCATGCGATTCGATGTGCTGAGGGTGATGCAATGTGCTGTGAGTGATGCGATTTGATGTGCTGGGGGTTATGCAATGTGCTGTGGGCCATGCGATTCGATGTGCTGGGGGTGATGCAATGTGCTGTGGGCCATGCGATTCACTGTGCTGGGGGTTATGCAATGTGCTGTGGGCCATGCGATTCGATGTGCTGGGGTGTTGCGATTCGATGTGCTGGGGTAATGCAATGTGTTGTGGGCCATGCGATTCGATGTGCTGGGGGTGTTGCAATGTGCTGTGAGTGATGCGATTTGATGTGCTGGGGGTGTTGCAATGTGCTGTGAGTGATGTGATTCGATGTACTGGGGGTTATGCAATGTGCTGTGGGCCATGCGATTCGATGTGCTGGGGGTGATGCGATTCAATGTGCTGGGGGTGATGCAATGTGCTGTGGGCCATGCGATTTGATGTGCTGGGGGTGATGCATTGTGCTGTGAGTGATGCGATTCGATGTGCTGGGGGTGATGCAATGTGCTGTAGGCCATGCGATTCGATGTGCTGGGGATATGCGATTCAATGTGCTGGGGGTGATGCAATGTGCTGTGAGCCATGCGATTCGATGTGCTGGGGTGATGCGATTCGATGTGCTGAGGGTGATGCAATGTGCTGTGAGTGATGCGATTTGATGTGCTGGGGGTGTTGTAATGTGCTGTGGGCCATGCGATTCGATGTGCTGGGGTGTTGCGATTCGATGTGCTGGGGGTGATGCCATGTGTTGTGGGCCATGCGATTCGATGTGCTGGGGGTGTTGCAATGTGCTGTGAGTGATGCGATTCGATGTGCTGGGGGTTATGCAATGTGCTGTGGGCCATGCGATTTGATGTGCTGGGGGTGATGCAATGTCCTGTGAGTGATGCGATTCGATGTGCTGGGTGTTATGCAATTTGCTGTGGTCTATGCGATTCGATGTGCTGGGGGTGATGCAATGTGCTGTGGGCCATGCGATTCGATGTGCTGGGGGTGATGCAATGTGCTGTGGGCCATGCGATTCACTGTGCTGGGGATGATGCAATGGGCTGTGGGCCATGTGATTCGATGTGCTGGGGTGATGCAATGTGCTGTGGGCCGTGCGATTCGATGTGCTGTGGGCCATGTGATTCGATGTGCTGGAGGTGATGCAATGTGCTGTGAGTGATGCGATTCGATGTGCTGGGGTTATGCAATGTGCTGTGGGCCATGCGATTCGATGTGCTGAGGTGTTGCGATTCGATGTGCTGGGGGTAATGCAATGTGTTGTGGGCCATGCGATTCGATGTGCTGGGGGTGTTGCGATTCGATGTGCTGGGGGTGATGCAATGTGCTGGGAGTGATGCGATTCGATGTGCTGGGTGTGATGCAATGTGCTGTGGGTCATGCGATTCGATGTGCTGGGGATGATGCAATGTGCTGTGGGCCATGCAATTCGATGTGCTGGGGGTGATGCAATGTCCTGTGGGCCATGCGATTCGATGTGCTGGGGGTGATGCAATGTGCTGGGAGTGATGCGATTCGATGTGCTGGGGGTGATGCAATGTCCTGTGGTCCATGCGATTCAATGTGCTGGGGGTGTTGCAATGTGCTGTGAGTGATGCGATTAGATGTGCTGGGGGTTATGCAATGTGCTGTGGGCCATGCGATTCGATGTGCTGGGGGGTGATGCGATTCGATGTGCTGGGGGTGATACAATGTGCTGTGGGCCATGCGATTCGATGTGCTGGGAGTGATGCGATTCGATGTGCTGGGGGTGATGCAATGTGCTGTGGGTCATGCGATTCGATGTGCTGGGGTGATGCAATTCGATGTGCTGGGGGTGATGCAATGTGCTGTGAGTGATGCGTTTCGATGTGCTGGGGTTATGCAATGTGCTGTGGGCCATGCGATTTGATGTGCTGGGGTGATGCGATTCGATGTGCTGGGGGTGATGCAATGTGCTGTGGGCCATGCGATTCGATGTGCTGAGGGTGATGCAATGTGCTGTGAGTGATGCGATTTGATGTGCTGGGGGTTATGCAATGTGCTGTGGGCCATGCGATTCGATGTGCTGGGGGTGATGCAATGTGCTGTGGGCAATGCGATTCGATGTGCTGGGGGTGATGCAATGTGCTGTGGGCCATGCGATTCGATGTGCTGGGGGTGATGCAATGTGCTGTGGGCCATGCGATTCACTGTGCTGGGTGTTATGCAATGTGCTGTGGGCCATGCGATTCGATGTGCTGGGGTGTTGCGATTCGATGTGCTGGGGTAATGCAATGTGTTGTGGGCCATGCGATTCGATGTGCTGGGGGTGTTGCAATGTGCTGTGAGTGATGCGATTTGATGTGCTGGGGGTGTTGCAATGTGCTGTGAGTGATGTGATTCGATGTACTGGGGGTTATGCAATGTGCTGTGGGCCATGCGATTCGATGTGCTGGGGGTGATGCGATTCAATGTGCTGGGGGTGATGCAATGTGCTGTGGGCCATGCGATTTGATGTGCTGGGGGTGATGCATTGTGCTGTGAGTGATGCGATTCGATGTGCTGGGGGTGATGCAATGTGCTGTAGGCCATGCGATTCGATGTGCTGGGGGATATGCGATTCAATGTGCTGGGGGTGATGCAATGTGCTGTGAGCCATGCGATTCGATGTGCTGGGGTGATGCGATTCGATGTGCTGAGGGTGATGCAATGTGCTGTGAGTGATGCGATTTGATGTGCTGGGGGTGTTGTAATGTGCTGTGGGCCATGCGATTCGATGTGCTGGGGTGTTGCGATTCGATGTGCTGGGGGTGATGCCATGTGTTGTGGGCCATGCGATTCGATGTGCTGGGGGGGTTGCAATGTGCTGTGAGTGATGCGATTCGATGTGCTGGGGGTTATGCAATGTGCTGTGGGCCATGCGATTTGATGTGCTGGGGGTGATGCAATGTCCTGTGAGTGATGCGATTCGATGTGCTGGGTGTTATGCAATTTGCTGTGGTCTATGCGATTCGATGTGTTGGGGGTGATGCAATGTGCTGTGGGCCATGCGATTCGTTGTGCTGGGGTGATGCGATTTGATGTGCTGGGGGTGATGCAATGTGCTGTGAGTGATGCGATTCGATGTGCTGGGGGTGATGCAATGTGCTGTGGTCCATGCGATTCGATGTGCTGGGGTGATGCGATTCGATGTGCTGGGGGTGATGCAATGTGCTGTGGGCCATGCGATTCGATGTGCTGGGGTGTTTCAATGTGCTGTGAGTGATGCGATTCGATGTTCAGGGGGCTTATGCAATGTGCTGTGGGCCATGTGATTCGATGTGCTGGGGGTGATGCGATTCGATGTGCTGGGGGTGATGCAATGTGCTGTGAGTGATGCGATTCGACGTGCTGGGGGTGATGCAATGTGCTGTGGGCCATGCGATTCGATGTGGTGGGGGTGTTGCAATGTGCTGTGAGTGATGCGATTCGATGTGCTGGGGGTTATGCAATGTGCTGTGGGCCATGCGATTCGATGTGCTGGGGGGGTGATGCGATTCGATGTGCAGGGGGTGATGCAATGTGCTGTGGGCCATGCGATTCGATGTACTGGGGGTGATGCAATGTGCTGGGAGTGATGCGATTCGATGTGCTGGGGGATGATGCAATGTGCTGTGGGTCATGCGATTCGATGTGCTGGGGTGATGCGATTCGATGTGCTGGGGGTGATGCAATGTGCTGTGAGTGATGCGATTCAATGTGCTGGGGGTTATGCAATGTGCTGTGGTCCATGCGATTCGATGTGCTGGGGTGATGCGATTTGATGTGCTTTGGGTGATGCAATGTGCTGTAGGCCATGCGATTCGATGTGCTGGGGTGATGCGATTCGATGTGCTGGGGGTGATGCAATGTGCTGTGAGTGATGCAATTCAATGTGCTGGGGGTTATGCAATGTGCTGTGGGCCATGCGATTCGATGTGCTGGGGTGATGCGATTCGATGTGCTGGGGGTGATGCAATGTGCTGTGAGTGATGCAATTTGATGTGCTGGGTGTGATGCAATGTGCTGTGGGCCATGTGATTCGATGTACTGGGGTTGATGCAATGTGCTGTGGTTGATGCGATTTGATGTGCTGGGGGTGATGCAATGTGCTGTGGGCCATGCGAATCGATGTGCTGGGGTGATGAAATGTGCTGTGGGCCGTGCGATTTGATGTGGGCCATGCAATTTGATGTGCTGGGGTGATGCAATGTGCTGTGAGTGATGCGATTCGATGTGCTGGGGGTTATGCAATGTACTGTGGGCCATGCGATTCGATGTGCTGGGGTGATGCGATTCGATGTGCTGGGGGCGATTCAATGTGCTGTGGGCCATGCGATTCGATGTGCTGGGGTGATGCGATTCAATGTGCTGGGGGTGATGCAATGTGCTGCGGGCCATGCGATTCGATGTGCTGGGGGTGTTGCAATGTGCTGTGAGTGATGCAATTCGATGTGCTGCGGTCGATGCAATGTGCTGTGGGCCATGCGATTCGACGTGCTGGAGGTGATGCAATGTGCTGTGGGTCATGCGATTCGATGTGCTGGGGGTGTTTCAATGTGCTGTGAGTGATGCGATTTGATGTGCTGTGGGTTATGCAATGTGCTGTGGGCCATGCGATTCGATGTGCTGGGGGTGATGCGATTCGATGTGCTGGGGGTGATGCAATGTGCTGTGGGCCATGCAATTCGATGTGCTGGGGTTGATGCAATGTGCTGTGAGTGATGCGATTCAACGTGCTGGGAGTGTTGCAATGTGCTGTGAGTGATGCGATTCGATGTGCTGGGGGTTATGCAATGTGCTGTGGGCCATGTGATTCGATGTGCTGAGGGGGTGATGCGATTCGATGTGCTGGGGGTGATGCAATGTGCTGTGGGTCATGCGATTCGATGTGCTGGGGGTGTTTCAATGTGCTGTGAGTGATGCGATTTGATGTGCTGTGGGTTATGCAATGTGCTGTGGGCCATGCGATTCGATGTGCTGGGGGTGATGTGATTCGATGTGCTGGGGGTGATGCAATGTGCTGTGGGCCATGCAATTCGATGTGCTGGGGGTGATGCAATGTGCTGTGAGTGATGCGATTCGACGTGCTGGTAGTGTTGCAATGTGCTGTGGGTGATGCGATTTGATGTGCTGGGGGTGTTGCAATGTGCTGTGGGTGATGCAATTCGATGTGCTGGGGGTGATGCAATGTGCTGTGGGCCATGCGATTCGATGTGCTGGGGGTGATGCAATGTGCTGGGAGTGATGCGATTTGATGTGCTGGGGGTGATGCAATGTGCTGTGGGTGATGCGATTTGATGTGCTGGGGGTGTTGCAATGTGCTGTGGGTGATGCGATTTGATGTGCTGGGGTTATGCAATGTGCTGTGGGCCATGCGATTCAATGTGCTGGGGTGATGCGATTCGATGTGCTGTGAGTGATGCGTTTCGATGTGCTGGGGTTATGCAATGTGCTGTGGGCCATGCGATTTGATGTGCTGGGGTGATGCGATTCGATGTGCTGGGGGATGATGCAATGTGCTGTGGGCCATGCGATTCGATGTGCTGAGGGTGATGCAATGTGCTGTGAGTGATGCGATTTGATGTGCTGGGGGTTATGCAATGTGCTGTGGGCCATGCGATTCGATGTGCTGGGGGTGATGCAATGTGCTGTGGGCCATGCGATTCGATGTGCTGGGGGTGATGCAATGTGCTGTGGGCCATGCGATTCGATGTGCTGGGGGTGATGCAATGTGCTGTGGGCCATGCGATTCGATGTGCTGGGGGTGATGCAATGGGCTGTGGGCCATGTGATTCGATGTGCTGGGGGTGTTTCAATGTGCTGTGAGTGATGCGATTTGATGTGCTGTGGGTTATGCAATGTGCTGTGGGCCATGCGATTCGATGTGCTGGGGGTGATGCGATTCGATGTGCTGGGGGTGATGCAATGTGCTGTGGGCCATGCAATTCGATGTGCTGGGGGTGATGCAATGTGCTGTGAGTGATGCGATTCGACATGCTGGGAGTGTTGCAATGTGCTGTGAGTGATGCGATTCGATGTGTTGGGGGTTATGCAATGTGCTGTGGGCCATGTGATTCGATGTGCTGGGGGGTGATGCGATTCGATGTGCTGGGGGTGATGCAATGTGCTGTGGGCCATGCGATTCGATGTGCTGGGGGTGATGCAATGTGCTGGGAGTGATGCGATTCGATGTGCTGGGGGTGATGCAATGTGCTGTGGGTCATGCGATTCGATGTGCTGGGGTGATGTGATTTGATGTGCTGGGGGTGATGCAATGTGCTGTGAGTGATGCGTTTTGATGTGCTGGGGTTATGCAATGTGCTGTGGGCCATGCGATTTGATGTGCTGGGGTGATGCGATTCGATGTGCTGGGGGTGATGCAATGTGCTGTGGGCCATGCGATTCGATGTGCTGAGGGTGATGCAATGTGCTGTGAGTGATGCGATTTGATGTGCTGGGGGTTATGCAATGTGCTGTGGGCCATGCGATTCGATGTGCTGGGGGTGATGCAATGTGCTGTGGGCCATGCGATTCACTGTGCTGGGGGTTATGCAATGTGCTGTGGGCCATGCAATTCGATGTGCTGGGGTGTTGCGATTCGATGTGCTGGGGTAATGCAATGTGTTGTGGGCCATGCGATTCGATGTGCTGGGGGTGTTGCAATGTGCTGTGAGTGATGCGATTTGATGTGCTGGGGGTGTTGCAATGTGCTGTGAGTGATGTGATTCGATGTACTGGGGGTTATGCAATGTGCTGTGGGCCATGCGATTCGATGTGCTGGGGGTGATGCGATTCAATGTGCTGGGGGTGATGCAATGTGCTGTGGGCCATGCGATTTGATGTGCTGGGGGTGATGCATTGTGCTGTGAGTGATGCGATTCGATGTGCTGGGGGTGATGCAATGTGCTGTAGGCCATGCGATTCGATGTGCTGGGGATATGCGATTCAATGTGCTGGGGGTGATGCAATGTGCTGTGAGCCATGCGATTCGATGTGCTGGGGTGATGCGATTCGATGTGCTGAGGGTGATGCAATGTGCTGTGAGTGATGCGATTTGATGTGCTGGGGGTGTTGTAATGTGCTGTGGGCCATGCGATTCGATGTGCTGGGGTGTTGCGATTCGATGTGCTGGGGGTGATGCCATGTGTTGTGGGCCATGCGATTCGATGTGCTGGGGGTGTTGCAATGTGCTGTGAGTGATGCGATTCGATGTGCTGGGGGTTATGCAATGTGCTGTGGGCCATGCGATTTGATGTGCTGGGGGTGATGCAATGTCCTGTGAGTGATGCGATTCGATGTGCTGGGTGTTATGCAATTTGCTGTGGTCTATGCGATTCGATGTGCTGGGGGTGATGCAATGTGCTGTGGGCCATGCGATTCGATGTGCTGGGGGTGATGCAATGTGCTGTGGGCCATGCGATTCACTGTGCTGGGGATGATGCAATGGGCTGTGGGCCATGTGATTCGATGTGCTGGGGTGATGCAATGTGCTGTGGGCCGTGCGATTCGATGTGCTGTGGGCCATGTGATTCGATGTGCTGGAGGTGATGCAATGTGCTGTGAGTGATGCGATTCGATGTGCTGGGGTTATGCAATGTGCTGTGGGCCATGCGATTCGATGTGCTGAGGTGTTGCGATTCGATGTGCTGGGGGTAATGCAATGTGTTGTGGGCCATGCGATTCGATGTGCTGGGGGTGTTGCGATTCGATGTGCTGGGGGTGATGCAATGTGCTGGGAGTGATGCGATTCGATGTGCTGGGTGTGATGCAATGTGCTGTGGGTCATGCGATTCGATGTGCTGGGGATGATGCAATGTGCTGTGGGCCATGCAATTCGATGTGCTGGGGGTGATGCAATGTCCTGTGGGCCATGCGATTCGATGTGCTGGGGGTGATGCAATGTGCTGGGAGTGATGCGATTCGATGTGCTGGGGGTGATGCAATGTCCTGTGGTCCATGCGATTCAATGTGCTGGGGGTGTTGCAATGTGCTGTGAGTGATGCGATTAGATGTGCTGGGGGTTATGCAATGTGCTGTGGGCCATGCGATTCGATGTGCTGGGGGGGTGATGCGATTCGATGTGCTGGGGGTGATACAATGTGCTGTGGGCCATGCGATTCGATGTGCTGGGAGTGATGCGATTCGATGTGCTGGGGGTGATGCAATGTGCTGTGGGTCATGCGATTCGATGTGCTGGGGTGATGCAATTCGATGTGCTGGGGGTGATGCAATGTGCTGTGAGTGATGCGTTTCGATGTGCTGGGGTTATGCAATGTGCTGTGGGCCATGCGATTTGATGTGCTGGGGTGATGCGATTCGATGTGCTGGGGGTGATGCAATGTGCTGTGGGCCATGCGATTCGATGTGCTGAGGGTGATGCAATGTGCTGTGAGTGATGCGATTTGATGTGCTGGGGGTTATGCAATGTGCTGTGGGCCATGCGATTCGATGTGCTGGGGGTGATGCAATGTGCTGTGGGCAATGCGATTCGATGTGCTGGGGGTGATGCAATGTGCTGTGGGCCATGCGATTCGATGTGCTGGGGGTGATGCAATGTGCTGTGGGCCATGCGATTCACTGTGCTGGGTGTTATGCAATGTGCTGTGGGCCATGCGATTCGATGTGCTGGGGTGTTGCGATTCGATGTGCTGGGGTAATGCAATGTGTTGTGGGCCATGCGATTCGATGTGCTGGGGGTGTTGCAATGTGCTGTGAGTGATGCGATTTGATGTGCTGGGGGTGTTGCAATGTGCTGTGAGTGATGTGATTCGATGTACTGGGGGTTATGCAATGTGCTGTGGGCCATGCGATTCGATGTGCTGGGGGTGATGCGATTCAATGTGCTGGGGGTGATGCAATGTGCTGTGGGCCATGCGATTTGATGTGCTGGGGGTGATGCATTGTGCTGTGAGTGATGCGATTCGATGTGCTGGGGGTGATGCAATGTGCTGTAGGCCATGCGATTCGATGTGCTGGGGGATATGCGATTCAATGTGCTGGGGGTGATGCAATGTGCTGTGAGCCATGCGATTCGATGTGCTGGGGTGATGCGATTCGATGTGCTGAGGGTGATGCAATGTGCTGTGAGTGATGCGATTTGATGTGCTGGGGGTGTTGTAATGTGCTGTGGGCCATGCGATTCGATGTGCTGGGGTGTTGCGATTCGATGTGCTGGGGGTGATGCCATGTGTTGTGGGCCATGCGATTCGATGTGCTGGGGGGGTTGCAATGTGCTGTGAGTGATGCGATTCGATGTGCTGGGGGTTATGCAATGTGCTGTGGGCCATGCGATTTGATGTGCTGGGGGTGATGCAATGTCCTGTGAGTGATGCGATTCGATGTGCTGGGTGTTATGCAATTTGCTGTGGTCTATGCGATTCGATGTGTTGGGGGTGATGCAATGTGCTGTGGGCCATGCGATTCGTTGTGCTGGGGTGATGCGATTTGATGTGCTGGGGGTGATGCAATGTGCTGTGAGTGATGCGATTCGATGTGCTGGGGGTGATGCAATGTGCTGTGGTCCATGCGATTCGATGTGCTGGGGTGATGCGATTCGATGTGCTGGGGGTGATGCAATGTGCTGTGGGCCATGCGATTCGATGTGCTGGGGTGTTTCAATGTGCTGTGAGTGATGCGATTCGATGTTCAGGGGGCTTATGCAATGTGCTGTGGGCCATGTGATTCGATGTGCTGGGGGTGATGCGATTCGATGTGCTGGGGGTGATGCAATGTGCTGTGAGTGATGCGATTCGACGTGCTGGGGGTGATGCAATGTGCTGTGGGCCATGCGATTCGATGTGGTGGGGGTGTTGCAATGTGCTGTGAGTGATGCGATTCGATGTGCTGGGGGTTATGCAATGTGCTGTGGGCCATGCGATTCGATGTGCTGGGGGGGTGATGCGATTCGATGTGCAGGGGGTGATGCAATGTGCTGTGGGCCATGCGATTCGATGTACTGGGGGTGATGCAATGTGCTGGGAGTGATGCGATTCGATGTGCTGGGGGATGATGCAATGTGCTGTGGGTCATGCGATTCGATGTGCTGGGGTGATGCGATTCGATGTGCTGGGGGTGATGCAATGTGCTGTGAGTGATGCGATTCAATGTGCTGGGGGTTATGCAATGTGCTGTGGTCCATGCGATTCGATGTGCTGGGGTGATGCGATTTGATGTGCTTTGGGTGATGCAATGTGCTGTAGGCCATGCGATTCGATGTGCTGGGGTGATGCGATTCGATGTGCTGGGGGTGATGCAATGTGCTGTGAGTGATGCAATTCAATGTGCTGGGGGTTATGCAATGTGCTGTGGGCCATGCGATTCGATGTGCTGGGGTGATGCGATTCGATGTGCTGGGGGTGATGCAATGTGCTGTGAGTGATGCAATTTGATGTGCTGGGTGTGATGCAATGTGCTGTGGGCCATGTGATTCGATGTACTGGGGTTGATGCAATGTGCTGTGGTTGATGCGATTTGATGTGCTGGGGGTGATGCAATGTGCTGTGGGCCATGCAAATCGATGTGCTGGGGTGATGAAATGTGCTGTGGGCCGTGCGATTTGATGTGGGCCATGCGATTTGATGTGCTGGGGTGATGCAATGTGCTGTGAGTGATGCGATTCGATGTGCTGGGGGTTATGCAATGTATTGTGGGCCATGCGATTCGATGTGCTGGGGTGATGCGATTCGATGTGCTGGGGGCGATTCAATGTGCTGTGGGCCATGCGATTCGATGTGCTGGGGTGATGCGATTCAATGTGCTGGGGGTGATGCAATGTGCTGCGGGCCATGCGATTCGATGTGCTGGGGGTGTTGCAATGTGCTGTGAGTGATGCAATTCGATGTGCTGCGGTCGATGCAATGTGCTGTGAGTGATGCGATTTGATGTGCTGTGGGTTATGCAATGTGCTGTGGGCCATGCGATTCGATGTGCTGGGGGTGATGCGATTCGATGTGCTGGGGGTGATGCAATGTGCTGTGGGCCATGCAATTCGATGTGCTGGGGTTGATGCAATGTGCTGTGAGTGATGCGATTCGACGTGCTGGGAGTGTTGCAATGTGCTGTGAGTGATGCGATTCGATGTGCTGGGGGTTATGCAATGTGCTGTGGGCCATGTGATTCGATGTGCTGAGGGGGTGATGCGATTCGATGTGCTGGGGGTGATGCAATGTGCTGTGGGTCATGCGATTCAATGTGCTGGGGGTGTTTCAATGTGCTGTGAGTGATGCGATTTGATGTGCTGTGGGTTATGCAATGTGCTGTGGGCCATGCGATTCGATGTGCTGGGGGTGATGCGATTCGATGTGCTGGGGGTGATGCAATGTGCTGTGGGCCATGCAATTCGATGTGCTGGGGGTGATGCAATGTGCTGTGAGTGATGCGATTCGACGTGCTGGTAGTGTTGCAATGTGCTGTGAGTGATGCGATTCAATGTGCTGGGGGTTATGCAATGTGCTGTGGGCCATGTGATTCGATGTGCTGGGGGGGTGATGCGATTCGATGTGCTGGGGGTGATGCAATGTGCTGTGGGCCATGCGATTCGATGTGCTGGGGGTGATGCAATGTGCTGGGAGTGATGCGATTTGATGTGCTGGGGGTGATGCAATGTGCTGTGGGTGATGCGATTTGATGTGCTGGGGGTGTTGCAATGTGCTGTGGGTGATGCGATTTGATGTGCTGGGGTTATGCAATGTGCTGTGGGCCATGCGATTCAATGTGCTGGGGTGATGCGATTCGATGTGCTGTGAGTGATGCGTTTCGATGTGCTGGGGTTATGCAATGTGCTGTGGGCCATGCGATTTGATGTGCTGGGGTGATGCGATTCGATGTGCTGGGGGATGATGCAATGTGCTGTGGGCCATGCGATTCGATGTGCTGAGGGTGATGCAATGTGCTGTGAGTGATGCGATTTGATGTGCTGGGGGTTATGCAATGTGCTGTGGGCCATGCGATTCGATGTGCTGGGGGTGATGCAATGTGCTGTGGGCCATGCGATTCGATGTGCTGGGGGTGATGCAATGCGCTGTGGGCCATGCGATTCGATGTGCTGGGGGTGATGCAATGTGCTGTGGGCCATGCGATTCACTATGCTGGGGGTGATGCAATGGGCTGTGGGCCATGTGATTCGATGTGCTGGGGGTGTTTCAATGTGCTGTGAGTGATGCGATTTGATGTGCTGTGGGTTATGCAATGTGCTGTGGGCCATGCGATTCGATGTGCTGGGGGTGATGCGATTCGATGTGCTGGGGGTGATACAATGTGCTGTGGGCCATGCAATTCGATGTGCTGGGGGTGATGCAATGTGCTGTGAGTGATGTGATTCGACATGCTGGGAGTGTTGCAATGTGCTGTGAGTGATGCGATTCGATGTGTTGGGGGTTATGCAATGTGCTGTGGGCCATGTGATTCGATGTGCTGGGGGGTGATGCGATTCGATGTGCTGGGGGTGATGCAATGTGCTGTGGGCCATGCGATTCGATGTGCTGGGGGTGATGCAATGTGCTGGGAGTGATGCGATTCGATGTGCTGGGGGTGATGCAATGTGCTGTGGGTCATGCGATTCGATGTGCTGGGGTGATGTGATTTGATGTGCTGGGGGTGATGCAATGTGCTTTGAGTGATGCGTTTTGATGTGCTGGGGTTATGCAATGTGCTGTGGGCCATGCGATTTGATGTGCTGGGGTGATGCGATTCGATGTGCTGGGGGTGATGCAATGTGCTGTGGGCCATGCGATTCGATGTGCTGAGGGTGATGCAATGTGCTGTGAGTGATGCGATTTGATGTGCTGGGGGTTATGCAATGTGCTGTGGGCCATGCGATTCGATGTGCTGGGGGTGATGCAATGTGCTGTGGGCCATGCGATTCGATGTGCTGGGGGTGATGCAATGTGCTGTGGGCAATGCGATTCGATGTGCTGGGGGTGATGCAATGTGCTGTGGGCCATGCGATTCACTGTGCTGGGGGTGATGCAATGGGCTGTGGGCCATGTGATTCGATGTGCTGGGGTGATGCAATGTGCTGTGGGCCGTGCGATTCGATGTGCTGTGGGCCATGCGATTCGATGTGCTGGAGGTGATGCAATGTGCTGTGAGTGATGCGATTCGATGTGCTGGGGTTATGCAATGTGCTGTGGGCCATGCGATTCGATGTGCTGAGGTGTTGCGATTCGATGTGCTGGGCGTAATGCAATGTGTTGTGGGCCATGCGATTCGATGTGCTGGGGGTGTTGCGATTCGATGTGCTGGGGGTGATGCAATGTGGTGTGGGCCATGCGATTCGATGTGCTGGGGGTGATGCAATGTGCTGGGAGTGATGCAATTCGATGTGCTGGGGGTGATGCAATGTGCTGTGGGTCATGCGATTCGATGTGCTGGGGATGATGCAATGTGCTGTGGGCCATGCAATTCGATGTGCTGGGGGTGATGCAATGTCCTGTGGTCCATGCGATTCGATGTGCTGGGGGTGTTGCAATGTGCTGTGAGTGATGCGATTAGATGTGCTGGGGGTTATGCAATGTGCTGTGGGCCATGCGATTCGATGTGCTGGGGGGGTGATGCGATTCGATGTGCTGGGGGTGATGCAATGTGCTGTGGGCCATGCGATTTGATGTGCTGGGTGTGATGCAATGTGCTGGGAGTGATGCGATTCGATGTGCTGGGGGTGATGCAATGTGCTGTGGGTCATGCAATTCGATGTGCTGGGGTCATGCGATTCGATGTGCTGGGGGTGATGCAATGTGCTGTGAGTGATGCGTTTCGATGTGCTGGGGTTATGCAATGTACTGTGGGCTATGTGATTTGATGTGCTGGGGTGATGCGATTCGATGTGCTGGGGGTGATGCAATGTGCTGTGGGCCATGAGATTCGATGTGCTGAGGGTGATGCAATGTGCTGTGAGTGATGCGATTTGATGTGCTGGGGGTTATGCAATGTGCTGTGGGCCATGCAATTCGATGTGCTGGGGGTGATGCAATGTGCTGTGGGCCATGCGATTCGATGTGCTGGGGGTGATGCAATGTGCTGTGGGCCATGCGATTTGATGTGCTGGGGGTGATGCAATGTGCTGTGGGCCATGCGATTCACTGTGCTGGGGGTGATGCAATGGGCTGTGGGCCATGTGATTCGATGTGCTGGGGTGATGCAATGTGCTGTGGAACGTGCGATTCGATGTGCTGCGGGCCATGCGATTCGATGTGCTGGAGGTGATGCAATGTGCTGTGAGTGATGCGATTCGATGTGCTGGGGTTATGCAATGTGCTGTGGGCCATGCGATTCGATGTGCTGGGGTGTTGCGATTCGATGTGCTGGGGTAATGCAATGTGTTGTGGGCCATGCGATTCGATGTGCTGGGGGTGTTGCAATGTGCTGTGAGTGATGCAATTCGATGTGCTGGGGGTGTTGCAATGTGCTGTGAGTGATGTGATTCGATGTACTGGGGGTTATGCAATGTGCTGTGGGCCATGCGATTCGATGTGCTGGGGGTGATGTTATTCAATGTGCTGGGGGTGATGCAATGTGCTGTGGGCCATGCGATTTGATGTGCTGGGGGTGATGCATTGTGCTGTGAGTGATGCGATTCGATGTGCTGGTGGTGATGCAATGTGATGTAGGCCATGCGATTCGATGTGCTGGGGATATGCGATTCAATGTGCTGGGGGTGATGCAATGTGCTGTGAGCCATGCGATTCGATGTGCTGGGGGTGTTTCAATGTGCTGTGAGTGATGCGATTTGATGTGCTGTGGGTTATGCAATGTGCTGTGGGCCATGCGATTCGATGTGCTGGGGGTGATGCGATTCGATGTGCTGGGGGTGATGCAATGTGCTGTGGGCCATGCAATTCGATGTGCTGGGGGTGATGCAATGTGCTGTGAGTGATGCGATTCGACGTGCTGGGAGTGTTGCAATGTGCTGTGAGTGATGCGATTCGATGTGCTGGGGGTTATGCAATGTGCTGTGGGCCATGCGATTCGATGTGCTGGGGGGGTGATGCGATTCGATGTGCTATGGGTGATGCAATGTGCTGTGGGCCATGCGATTCGATGTACTGGGGGTGATGCAATGTGCTGGGAGTGATGCGATTCGATGTGCTGGGGGTGATGCAATGTGCTGTGGGTCATGCGATTCGATGTGCTGGGGTGATGCGATTCGATGTGCTGGGGGTAATGCAATGTGCTGTGAGTGATGCGTTTTGATGTGCTGGGGTTATGCAATGTGCTGTGGGCCATGCGATTCAATGTGCTGGGGTGATGCGATTTGATGTGCTGGGGGTGATGCAATGTGCTGTGGGCCATGCGATTCGATGTGCTGGGGGTGTTGCAATGTGCTGTGAGTGATGCGATTCGATGTGCTGGGGGTGATGCAATGTTCTGTGGGTCATGCGATTCGATGTGCTGGGGTGATGCGATTCGATGTGCTGGGGGTAATGCAATGTGCTGTGAGTGATGCGTTTCGATGTGCTGGGGTTATGCAATGTGCTGTGGGCCATGCGATTCGATGTGCTGGGGTGATGCGATTCGATGTGCTGGGGGTGATGCAATGTGCTGTGGGCCATGCGATTCGATGTGCTGGGGTTGTTGCAATGTGCTGTGAGTGATGCGATTCGATGTGCTGGGGGTGATGCCATGTTCTGTGGGCCATGCGATTTGATGTTCTGGGGGTGTTGCAATGTGCTGTGAGTGATGCGATTCAATGTGCTGGGGGTTATGCAATGTGCTATGGGCCAAGCGATTCGATGTGCTTGGGGTGATGCGATTCGATGTGCTGGGGGTGATGCAATGTGCTGTGGGCCATGCGATTCGATGTGCTAGGGGTGATGTAATGTGCTGTGAGTGATGCAATTCGATGTGCAGGTGGTGATGCAATGTGCTGTGGGCCATGCGATTCGATGTGCTGGGGTGATGCGATTCGATGTGCTGGGGGTGATGCAATGTGCTGTGAGTGATGCAATTCAATGTGCTGGGGGTTATGCAATGTGCTGTGGTCCATGCGATTCGATGTGCTGGGGTGATGCGATTTGATGTGCTTTGGGTGATGCAATGTGCTGTGGGCCATGCGATTCGATGTGCTGGGGTGATGCGATTCGATGTGCTGGGGGTGATGCAATGTGCTGTGAGTGATGCAATTCGATGTGCTAAGGGTTATGCAATGTGCTGTGGGCCATGCGATTCGATGTGCTGGGGTGATGCGATTCGATGTGCTGGGGGTGATGCAATGTGCTGTGAGTGATGCGATTTGATGTGCTGGGTGTGATGCAATGTGCTGTGGGCCATGTGATTCGATGTACTGGGGTTGATGCAATGTGCTGTGGTTGATGCGATTCGATGTGCTGGGGGTGATGCAATGTGCTGTGGGTCATGCGATTCGATGTGCTGGGGTGATGCGATTCGATGTGCTGGGGGTAATGCAATGTGCTGTGAGTGATGCGTTTTGATGTGCTGGGGTTATGCAATGTGCTGTGGGCCATGCGATTCAATGTGCTGGGGTGATGCGATTTGATGTGCTGGGGGTGATGCAATGTGCTGTGGGCCATGCGATTCGATGTGCTGGGGGTGTTGCAATGTGCTGTGAGTGATGCGATTCGATGTGCTGGGGGTGATGCAATGTTCTGTGGGTCATGCGATTCGATGTGCTGGGGTGATGCGATTCGATGTGCTGGGGGTAATGCAATGTGCTGTGAGTGATGCGTTTCGATGTGCTGGGGTTATGCAATGTGCTGTGGGCCATGCGATTCGATGTGCTGGGGTGATGCGATTCGATGTGCTGGGGGTGATGCAATGTGCTGTGGGCCATGCGATTCGATGTGCTGGGGTTGTTGCAATGTGCTGTGAGTGATGCGATTCGATGTGCTGGGGGTGATGCCATGTTCTGTGGGCCATGCGATTTGATGTTCTGGGGGTGTTGCAATGTGCTGTGAGTGATGCGATTCAATGTGCTGGGGGTTATGCAATGTGCTATGGGCCAAGCGATTCGATGTGCTTGGGGTGATGCGATTCGATGTGCTGGGGGTGATGCAATGTGCTGTGGGCCATGCGATTCGATGTGCTGGGGGTGATGTAATGTGCTGTGAGTGATGCGATTCGATGTGCAGGTGGTGATGCAATGTGCTGTGGGCCATGCGATTCGATGTGCTGGGGTGATGCGATTCGATGTGCTGGGGGTGATGCAATGTGCTGTGAGTGATGCGATTCAATGTGCTGGGGGTTATGCAATGTGCTGTGGTCCATGCGATTCGATGTGCTGGGGTGATGCGATTTGATGTGCTTTGGGTGATGCAATGTGCTGTGGGCCATGCGATTCGATGTGCTGGGGTGATGCGATTCGATGTGCTGGGGGTGATGCAATGTGCTGTGAGTGATGCAATTCGATGTGCTAAGGGTTATGCAATGTGCTGTGGGCCATGCGATTCGATGTGCTGGGGTGATGCGATTCGATGTGCTGGGGGTGATGCAATGTGCTGTGAGTGATGCGATTTGATGTGCTGGGTGTGATGCAATGTGCTGTGGGCCATGTGATTCGATGTACTGGGGTTGATGCAATGTGCTGTGGTTGATGCGATTTGATGTGCTGGGGGTGATGCAATGTGCTGTGGGCCATGCGAATCGATGTGCTGGGGTGATGCAATGTGCTGTGGGCCGTGCGATTTGATGTGGGCCATGCGATTTGATGTGCTGGTGTGATGCAATGTGCTGTGAGTGATGCGATTCGATGTGCTGGGGGTTATGCAATGTACTGTGGGCCATGCGATTTGATGTGCTGGGGTGATGCGATTCGATGTGCTGGGGGTGTTGCAATGTGCTGTGAGTGATGCAATTCGATGTGCTGGGAATGATGCAATGTGCTGTGGGCCATGCAATTCGACGTGCTGGAGGTGATGCAATGTGCTGTGGGTCATGCGATTCGATGTGCTGGGGGTTTTTCAATGTGCTGTGAGTGATGCGATTTGATGTGCTGGGGGTTATGCAATGTGCTGTGGGCCATGCGATTCGATGTGCTGGGGGTGATGCGATTCGATGTGCTGGGGGTGATGCAATGTGCTGTGGGCCATGCAATTCGATGTGCTGGGGGTGATGCAATGTGCTGTGAGTGATGCGATTAGACGTGCTGGGAGTGTTGCAATGTGCTGTGAGTGATGCGATTCGATGTGCTGGGGGTTATGCAATGTGCTGTGGGCCATGTGATTCGATGTGCTGGGGGGGGTGATGTGATTCGATGTGCTGGGGGTGATGCAATGTGCTGTGGGCCATGCGAGTCGATGTGCTGGGGGTGATGCAATGTGCTGGGAGTGATGCGATTCGATGTGCTGGGGGTGATGCAATGTGCTGTGGGTCATGCGATTCGATGTGCTGGGGTGATGCGATTCGATGTGCTGGGGGTGATGCAATGTGCTGTGAGTGATGCGTTTCGATGTGCTGGGGTTATGCAATGTGCTGTGGGCCATGCGATTTGATGTGCTGGGGTGATGCGATTCGATGTGCTGGGGGTGATGCAATGTGCTGTGGGCCATGCGATTCGATGTGCTGAGGGTGATGCAATGTGCTGTGAGTGATGCGATTTGATGTGCTGGGGGTTATGCAATGTGCTGTGGGCCATGCGATTCGATGTGCTGGGGGTGATGCAATGTGCTGTGGGCCATGCGATTTGATGTGCTGGGGGTGATGCAATGTGCTGTGGGCCATGCGATTCGATGTGCTGGGGGTGATGCAATGTGCTGTGGGCCATGCGATTCACTGTGCTGGGGATGATGCAATGGGCTGTGGGCCATGTGATTCGATGTGCTGGGGTGATGCAATGTGCTGTGGGCCGTGCAATTCGATGTGCTGTGGGCCATGTGATTCGATGTGCTGGAGGTGATGCAATGTGCTGTGAGTGATGCGATTCGATGTGCTGGGGTTATGCAATGTGCTGTGGGCCATGCGATTCGATGTGCTGAGGTGTTGCGATTCGATGTGCTGGGGGTAATGCAATGTGTTGTGGGCCATGCGATTCGATGTGCTGGGGGTGTTGCGATTCGATGTGCTGGGGGTGATGCAATGTGCTGGGAGTGATGCGATTCGATGTGCTGGGTGTTATGCAATGTGCTGTGGGTCATGCGATTCGATGTGCTGGGGATGATGCAATGTGCTGTGGGCCATGCAATTCGATGTGCTGGGGGTGATGCAATGTCCTGTGGGCCATGCGATTCGATGTGCTGGGGGTGATGCAATGTGCTGGGAGTGATGCGATTCGATGTGCTGGGGGTGATGCAATGTCCTGTGGTCCATGCGATTCAATGTGCTGGGGGTGTTGCAATGTGCTGTGAGTGATGCGATTAGATGTGCTGGGGGTTATGCAATGTGCTGTGGGCCATGCGATTCGATGTGCTGGGGGGGTGATGCGATTCGATGTGCTGGGGGTGATACAATGTGCTGTGGGCCATGCGATTCGATGTGCTGGGAGTGATGCGATTCGATGTGCTGGGGGTGATGCAATGTGCTGTGGGTCATGCGATTCGATGTGCTGGGGTGATGCAATTCGATGTGCTGGGGGTGATGCAATGTGCTGTGAGTGATGCGTTTCGATGTGCTGGGGTTATGCAATGTGCTGTGGGCCATGCGATTTGATGTGCTGGGGTGATGCGATTCGATGTGCTGGGGGTGATGCAATGTGCTGTGGGCCATGCGATTCGATGTGCTGAGGGTGATGCAATGTGCTGTGAGTGATGCGATTTGATGTGCTGGGGGTTATGCAATGTGCTGTGGGCCATGCGATTCGATGTGCTGGGGGTGATGCAATGTGCTGTGGGCAATGCGATTCGATGTGCTGGGGGTGATGCAATGTGCTGTGGGCCATGCGATTCGATGTGCTGGGGGTGATGCAATGTGCTGTGGGCCATGCGATTCACTGTGCTGGGGGTTATGCAATGTGCTGTGGGCCATGCGATTCGATGTGCTGGGGTGTTGCGATTCGATGTGCTGGGGTAATGCAATGTCTTGTGGGCCATGCGATTCGATGTGCTGGGGGTGTTGCAATGTGCTGTGAGTGATGCGATTTGATGTGCTGGGGGTGTTGCAATGTGCTGTGAGTGATGTGATTCGATGTACTGGGGGTTATGCAATGTGCTGTGGGCCATGCGATTCGATGTGCTGGGGGTGATGCGATTCAATGTGCTGGGGGTGATGCAATGTGCTGTGGGCCATGCGATTTGATGTGCTGGGGGTGATGCATTGTGCTGTGAGTGATGCGATTCGATGTGCTGGGGGTGATGCAATGTGCTGTAGGCCATGCGATTCGATGTGCTGGGGATTTGCGATTCAATGTGCTGGGGGTGATGCAATGTGCTGTGAGCCATGCGATTCGATGTGCTGGGGTGATGCGATTCGATGTGCTGAGGGTGATGCAATGTGCTGTGAGTGATGCGATTTGATGTGCTGGGGGTGTTGTAATGTGCTGTGGGCCATGCGATTCGATGTGCTGGGGTGTTGCGATTCGATGTGCTGGGGGTGATGCCATGTGTTGTGGGCCATGCGATTCGATGTGCTGGGGGTGTTGCAATGTGCTGTGAGTGATGCGATTCGATGTGCTGGGGGTTATGCAATGTGCTGTGGGCCATGCGATTTGATGTGCTGGGGGTGATGCAATGTCCTGTGAGTGATGCGATTCGATGTGCTGGGTGTTATGCAATTTGCTGTGGTCTATGCGATTCGATGTGCTGGGGGTGATGCAATGTGCTGTGGGCCATGCGATTCGATGTGCTGGGGGTGATGCAATGTGCTGTGGGCCATGCGATTCACTGTGCTGGGGATGATGCAATGGGCTGTGGGCCATGTGATTTGATGTGCTGGGGTGATGCAATGTGCTGTGGGCCGTGCGATTCGATGTGCTGTGGGCCACGTGATTCGATGTGCTGGAGGTGATGCAATGTGCTGTGAGTGATGCGATTCGATGTGCTGGGGTTATGCAATGTGCTGTGGGCCATGCGATTCGATGTGCTGAGGTGTTGCGATTCGATGTGCTGGGGGTAATGCAATGTGTTGTGGGCCATGCGATTCGATGTGCTGGGGGTGTTGCGATTCGATGTGCTGGGGGTGATGCAATGTGCTGGGAGTGATGCGATTCGATGTGCTGGGTGTGATGCAATGTGCTGTGGGTCATGCGATTCGATGTGCTGGGGATGATGCAATGTGCTGTGGGCCATGCAATTCGATGTGCTGGGGGTGATGCAATGTCCTGTGGGCCATGCGATTCGATGTGCTGGGGGTGATGCAATGTGCTGGGAGTGATGCGATTCGATGTGCTGGGGGTGATGCAATGTCCTGTGGTCCATGCGATTCAATGTGCTGGGGGTGTTGCAATGTGCTGTGAGTGATGCGATTAGATGTGCTGGGGGTTATGCAATGTGCTGTGGGCCATGCGATTCGATGTGCTGGGGGGCTTATGCGATTCGATGTGCTGGGGGTGATACAATGTGCTGTGGGCCATGCGATTCGATGTGCTGGGAGTGATGCGATTCGATGTGCTGGGGGTGATGCAATGTGCTGTGGGTCATGCGATTCGATGTGCTGGGGTGATGCAATTCGATGTGCTGGGGGTGATGCAATGTGCTGTGAGTGATGCGTTTCGATGTGCTGGGGGTGATGCAATGTGCTGTGGTCCATGCGATTCAATGTGCTGGGGTGATGCGATTCGATGTGCTGGGGGTGATGCAATGTGCTGTGGGCCATGCGATTCGATGTGCTGGGGTGTTTCAATGTGCTGTGAGTGATGCGATTCGATGTTCAGGGGGCTTATGCAATGTGCTGTGGGCCATGTGATTCGATGTGCTGGGGGTGATGCGATTCGATGTGCTGGGGGTGATGCAATGTGCTGTGAGTGATGCGATTCGACGTGCTGGGGGTGATGCAATGTGCTGTGGGCCATGCGATTCGATGTGGTGGGGGGTGTTGCAATGTGCTGTGAGTGATGCGATTCGATGTGCTGGGGGTTATGCAATGTGCTGTGGGCCATGCGATTCGATGTGCTGGGGGGGTGATGCGATTCGATGTGCAGGGGGTGATGCAATGTGCTGTGGGCCATGCGATTCGATGTACTGGGGGTGATGCAATGTGCTGGGAGTGATGCGATTCGATGTGCTGGGGGATGATGCAATGTGCTGTGGGTCATGCGATTCGATGTGCTGGGGTGATGCGATTCGATGTGCTGGGGGTGATGCAATGTGCTCTGAGTGATGCGATTCAATGTGCTGGGGGTTATGCAATGTGCTGTGGTCCATGCGATTCGATGTGCTGGGGTGATGCGATTTGATGTGCTTTGGGTGATGCAATGTGCTGTAGGCCATGCGATTCGATGTGCTGGGGTGATGCGATTCGATGTGCTGGGGGTGATGCAATGTGCTGTGAGTGATGCAATTCGATGTGCTGGGGGTTATGCAATGTGCTGTGGGCCATGCGATTCGATGTGCTGGGGTGATGCGATTCGATGTGCTGGGGGTGATGCAATGTGCTGTGAGTGATGCAATTCGATGTGCTGGGAATGATGCAATGTGCTGTGGGCCATGCAATTCGACGTGCTGGAGGTGATGCAATGTGCTGTGGGTCATGCGATTCGATGTGCTGGGGGTGTTTCAATGTGCTGTGAGTGATGCGATTTGATGTGCTGGGGGTTATGCAATGTGCTGTGGGCCATGCGATTCGATGTGCTGGGGGTGATGCGATTCGATGTGCTGGGGGTGATGCAATGTGCTGTGGGCCATGCAATTCGATGTGCTGGGGGTGATGCAATGTGCTGTGAGTGATGCGATTAGACGTGCTGGGAGTGTTGCAATGTGCTGTGAGTGATGCGATTCGATGTGCTGGGGGTTATGCAATGTGCTGTGGGCCATGTGATTCGATGTGCTGGGGGGGGTGATGTGATTCGATGTGCTGGGGGTGATGCAATGTGCTGTGGGCCATGCGAGTCGATGTGCTGGGGGTGATGCAATGTGCTGGGAGTGATGCGATTCGATGTGCTGGGGGTGATGCAATGTGCTGTGGGTCATGCGATTCGATGTGCTGGGGTGATGCGATTCGATGTGCTGGGGGTGATGCAATGTGCTGTGAGTGATGCGTTTCGATGTGCTGGGGTTATGCAATGTGCTGTGGGCCATGCGATTTGATGTGCTGGGGTGATGCGATTCGATGTGCTGGGGGTGATGCAATGTGCTGTGGGCCATGCGATTCGATGTGCTGAGGGTGATGCAATGTGCTGTGAGTGATGCGATTTGATGTGCTGGGGGTTATGCAATGTGCTGTGGGCCATGCGATTCGATGTGCTGGGGGTGATGCAATGTGCTGTGGGCCATGCGATTTGATGTGCTGGGGGTGATGCAATGTGCTGTGGGCCATGCGATTCGATGTGCTGGGGGTGATGCAATGTGCTGTGGGCCATGCGATTCACTGTGCTGGGGATGATGCAATGGGCTGTGGGCCATGTGATTCGATGTGCTGGGGTGATGCAATGTGCTGTGGGCCGTGCGATTCGATGTGCTGTGGGCCATGTGATTCGATGTGCTGGAGGTGATGCAATGTGCTGTGAGTGATGCGATTCGATGTGCTGGGGTTATGCAATGTGCTGTGGGCCATGCGATTCGATGTGCTGAGGTGTTGCGATACGATGTGCTGGGGGTAATGCAATGTGTTGTGGGCCATGCGATTCGATGTGCTGGGGGTGTTGCGATTCGATGTGCTGGGGGTGATGCAATGTGCTGGGAGTGATGCGATTCGATGTGCTGGGTGTTATGCAATGTGCTGTGGGTCATGCGATTCGATGTGCTGGGGATGATGCAATGTGCTGTGGGCCATGCAATTCGATGTGCTGGGGGTGATGCAATGTCCTGTGGGCCATGCGATTCGATGTGCTGGGGGTGATGCAATGTGCTGGGAGTGATGCGATTCGATGTGCTGGGGGTGATGCAATGTCCTGTGGTCCATGCAATTCAATGTGCTGGGGGTGTTGCAATGTTCTGTGAGTGATGCGATTAGATGTGCTGGGGGTTATGCAATGTGCTGTGGGCCATGCGATTCGATGTGCTGGGGGGGTGATGCGATTCGATGTGCTGGGGGTGATACAATGTGCTGTGGGCCATGCGATTCGATGTGCTGGGAGTGATGCGATTCGATGTGCTGGGGGTGATGCAATGTGCTGTGGGTCATGCGATTCGATGTGCTGGGGTGATGCAATTCGATGTGCTGGGGGTGATGCAATGTGCTGTGAGTGATGCGTTTCGATGTGCTGGGGTTATGCAATGTGCTGTGGGCCATGCGATTTGATGTGCTGGGGTGATGCGATTCGATGTGCTGGGGGTGATGCAATGTGCTGTGGGCCATGCGATTCGATGTGCTGAGGGTGATGCAATGTGCTGTGAGTGATGCGATTTGATGTGCTGGGGGTTATGCAATGTGCTGTGGGCCATGCGATTCGATGTGCTGGGGGTGATGCAATGTGCTGTGGGCAATGCGATTCGATGTGCTGGGGGTGATGCAATGTGCTGTGGGCCATGCGATTCGATGTGCTGGGGGTGATGCAATGTGCTGTGGGCCATGCGATTCACTGTGCTGGGGGTTATGCAATGTGCTGTGGGCCATGCGATTCGATGTGCTGGGGTGTTGCGATTCGATGTGCTGGGGTAATGCAATGTCTTGTGGGCCATGCGATTCGATGTGCTGGGGGTGTTGCAATGTGCTGTGAGTGATGCGATTTGATGTGCTGGGGGTGTTGCAATGTGCTGTGAGTGATGTGATTCGATGTACTGGGGGTTATGCAATGTGCTGTGGGCCATGCGATTCGATGTGCTGGGGGTGATGCGATTCAATGTGCTGGGGGTGATGCAATGTGCTGTGGGCCATGCGATTTGATGTGCTGGGGGTGATGCATTGTGCTGTGAGTGATGCGATTCGATGTGCTGGGGGTGATGCAATGTGCTGTAGGCCATGCGATTCGATGTGCTGGGGATTTGCGATTCAATGTGCTGGGGGTGATGCAATGTGCTGTGAGCCATGCGATTCGATGTGCTGGGGTGATGCGATTCGATGTGCTGAGGGTGATGCAATGTGCTGTGAGTGATGCGATTTGATGTGCTGGGGGTGTTGTAATGTGCTGTGGGCCATGCGATTCGATGTGCTGGGGTGTTGCGATTCGATGTGCTGGGGGTGATGCCATGTGTTGTGGGCCATGCGATTCGATGTGCTGGGGGTGTTGCAATGTGCTGTGAGTGATGCGATTCGATGTGCTGGGGGTTATGCAATGTGCTGTGGGCCATGCGATTTGATGTGCTGGGGGTGATGCAATGTCCTGTGAGTGATGCGATTCGATGTGCTGGGTGTTATGCAATTTGCTGTGGTCTATGCGATTCGATGTGCTGGGGGTGATGCAATGTGCTGTGGGCCATGCGATTCGATGTGCTGGGGGTGATGCAATGTGCTGTGGGCCATGCGATTCACTGTGCTGGGGATGATGCAATGGGCTGTGGGCCATGTGATTTGATGTGCTGGGGTGATGCAATGTGCTGTGGGCCGTGCGATTCGATGTGCTGTGGGCCACGTGATTCGATGTGCTGGAGGTGATGCAATGTGCTGTGAGTGATGCGATTCGATGTGCTGGGGTTATGCAATGTGCTGTGGGCCATGCGATTCGATGTGCTGAGGTGTTGCGATTCGATGTGCTGGGGGTAATGCAATGTGTTGTGGGCCATGCGATTCGATGTGCTGGGGGTGTTGCGATTCGATGTGCTGGGGGTGATGCAATGTGCTGGGAGTGATGCGATTCGATGTGCTGGGTGTGATGCAATGTGCTGTGGGTCATGCGATTCGATGTGCTGGGGATGATGCAATGTGCTGTGGGCCATGCAATTCGATGTGCTGGGGGTGATGCAATGTCCTGTGGGCCATGCGATTCGATGTGCTGGGGGTGATGCAATGTGCTGGGAGTGATGCGATTCGATGTGCTGGGGGTGATGCAATGTCCTGTGGTCCATGCGATTCAATGTGCTGGGGGTGTTGCAATGTGCTGTGAGTGATGCGATTAGATGTGCTGGGGGTTATGCAATGTGCTGTGGGCCATGCGATTCGATGTGCTGGGGGGCTTATGCGATTCGATGTGCTGGGGGTGATACAATGTGCTGTGGGCCATGCGATTCGATGTGCTGGGAGTGATGCGATTTGATGTGCTGGGGGTGATGCAATGTGCTGTGGGTCATGCGATTCGATGTGCTGGGGTGATGCAATTCGATGTGCTGGGGGTGATGCAATGTGCTGTGAGTGATGCGTTTCGATGTGCTGGGGGTGATGCAATGTGCTGTGGTCCATGCGATTCGATGTGCTGGGGTGATGCGATTCGATGTGCTGGGGGTGATGCAATGTGCTGTGGGCCATGCGATTCGATGTGCTGGGGTGTTTCAATGTGCTGTGAGTGATGCGATTCGATGTTCAGGGGGCTTATGCAATGTGCTGTGGGCCATGTGATTCGATGTGCTGGGGGTGATGCGATTCGATGTGCTGGGGGTGATGCAATGTGCTGTGAGTGATGCGATTCGACGTGCTGGGGGTGATGCAATGTGCTGTGGGCCATGCGATTCGATGTGGTGGGGGGTGTTGCAATTTGCTGTGAGTGATGCGATTCGATGTGCTGGGGGTTATGCAATGTGCTGTGGGCCATGCGATTCGATGTGCTGGGGGGGTGATGCGATTCGATGTGCAGGGGGTGATGCAATGTGCTGTGGGCCATGCGATTCGATGTACTGGGGGTGATGCAATGTGCTGGGAGTGATGCGATTCGATGTGCTGGGGGATGATGCAATGTGCTGTGGGTCATGCGATTCGATGTGCTGGGGTGATGCGATTCGATGTGCTGGGGGTGATGCAATGTGCTCTGAGTGATGCGATTCAATGTGCTGGGGGTTATGCAATGTGCTGTGGTCCATGCGATTCGATGTGCTGGGGTGATGCGATTTGATGTGCTTTGGGTGATGCAATGTGCTGTAGGCCATGCGATTCGATGTGCTGGGGTGATGCGATTTGATGTGCTGGGGGTGATGCAATGTGCTGTGAGTGATGCAATTCGATGTGCTGGGGGTTATGCAATGTGCTGTGGGCCATGCGATTCGATGTGCTGGGGTGATGCGATTCGATGTGCTGGGGGTGATGCAATGTGCTGTGAGTGATGCAATTCGATGTGCTGGGAATGATGCAATGTGCTGTGGGCCATGCAATTCGACGTGCTGGAGGTGATGCAATGTGCTGTGGGTCATGCGATTCGATGTGCTGGGGGTGTTTCAATGTGCTGTGAGTGATGCGATTTGATGTGCTGGGGGTTATGCAATGTGCTGTGGGCCATGCGATTCGATGTGCTGGGGGTGATGCGATTCGATGTGCTGGGGGTGATGCAATGTGCTGTGGGCCATGCAATTCGATGTGCTGGGGGTGATGCAATGTGCTGTGAGTGATGCGATTAGACGTGCTGGGAGTGTTGCAATGTGCTGTGAGTGATGCGATTCGATGTGCTGGGGGTTATGCAATGTGCTGTGGGCCATGTGATTCGATGTGCTGGGGGGGGGTGATGTGATTCGATGTGCTGGGGGTGATGCAATGTGCTGTGGGCCATGCGAGTCGATGTGCTGGGGGTGATGCAATGTGCTGGGAGTGATGCGATTCGATGTGCTGGGGGTGATGCAATGTGCTGTGGGTCATGCGATTCGATGTGCTGGGGTGATGCGATTCGATGTGCTGGGGGTGATGCAATGTGCTGTGAGTGATGCGTTTCGATGTGCTGGGGTTATGCAATGTGCTGTGGGCCATGCGATTTGATGTGCTGGGGTGATGCGATTCGATGTGCTGGGGGTGATGCAATGTGCTGTGGGCCATGCGATTCGATGTGCTGAGGGTGATGCAATGTGCTGTGAGTGATGCGATTTGATGTGCTGGGGGTTATGCAATGTGCTGTGGGCCATGCGATTCGATGTGCTGGGGGTGATGCAATGTGCTGTGGGCCATGCGATTTGATGTGCTGGGGGTGATGCAATGTGCTGTGGGCCATGCGATTCGATGTGCTGGGGGTGATGCAATGTGCTGTGGGCCATGCGATTCACTGTGCTGGGGATGATGCAATGGGCTGTGGGCCATGTGATTCGATGTGCTGGGGTGATGCAATGTGCTGTGGGCCGTGCGATTCGATGTGCTGTGGGCCATGTGATTCGATGTGCTGGAGGTGATGCAATGTGCTGTGAGTGATGCGATTCGATGTGCTGGGGTTATGCAATGTGCTGTGGGCCATGCGATTCGATGTGCTGAGGTGTTGCGATTCGATGTGCTGGGGGTAATGCAATGTGTTGTGGGCCATGCGATTCGATGTGCTGGGGGTGTTGCGATTCGATGTGCTGGGGGTGATGCAATGTGCTGGGAGTGATGCGATTCGATGTGCTGGGTGTTATGCAATGTGCTGTGGGTCATGCGATTCGATGTGCTGGGGATGATGCAATGTGCTGTGGGCCATGCAATTCGATGTGCTGGGGGTGATGCAATGTCCTGTGGGCCATGCGATTCGATGTGCTGGGGGTGATGCAATGTGCTGGGAGTGATGCGATTCGATGTGCTGGGGGTGATGCAATGTCCTGTGGTCCATGCGATTCAATGTGCTGGGGGTGTTGCAATGTGCTGTGAGTGATGCGATTAGATGTGCTGGGGGTTATGCAATGTGCTGTGGGCCATGCGATTCGATGTGCTGGGGGGGTGATGCGATTCGATGTGCTGGGGGTGATACAATGTGCTGTGGGCCATGCGATTCGATGTGCTGGGAGTGATGCGATTCGATGTGCTGGGGGTGATGCAATGTGCTGTGGGTCATGCGATTCGATGTGCTGGGGTGATGCAATTCGATGTGCTGGGGGTGATGCAATGTGCTGTGAGTGATGCGTTTCGATGTGCTGGGGTTATGCAATGTGCTGTGGGCCATGCGATTTGATGTGCTGGGGTGATGCGATTCGATGTGCTGGGGGTGATGCAATGTGCTGTGGGCCATGCGATTCGATGTGCTGAGGGTGATGCAATGTGCTGTGAGTGATGCGATTTGATGTGCTGGGGGTTATGCAATGTGCTGTGGGCCATGCGATTCGATGTGCTGGGGTGATGCAATGTGCTGTGGGCAATGCGATTCGATGTGCTGGGGGTGATGCAATGTGCTGTGGGCCATGCGATTCGATGTGCTGGGGGTGATGCAATGTGCTGTGGGCCATGCGATTCACTGTGCTGGGGGTTATGCAATGTGCTGTGGGCCATGCGATTCGATGTGCTGGGGTGTTGCGATTCGATGTGCTGGGGTAATGCAATGTCTTGTGGGCCATGCGATTCGATGTGCTGGGGGTGTTGCAATGTGCTGTGAGTGATGCGATTTGATGTGCTGGGGGTGTTGCAATGTGCTGTGAGTGATGTGATTCGATGTACTGGGGGTTATGCAATGTGCTGTGGGCCATGCGATTCGATGTGCTGGGGGTGATGCGATTCAATGTGCTGGGGGTGATGCAATGTGCTGTGGGCCATGCGATTTGATGTGCTGGGGGTGATGCATTGTGCTGTGAGTGATGCGATTCGATGTGCTGGGGGTGATGCAATGTGCTGTAGGCCATGCGATTCGATGTGCTGGGGATTTGCGATTCAATGTGCTGGGGGTGATGCAATGTGCTGTGAGCCATGCGATTCGATGTGCTGGGGTGATGCGATTCGATGTGCTGAGGGTGATGCAATGTGCTGTGAGTGATGCGATTTGATGTGCTGGGGGTGTTGTAATGTGCTGTGGGCCATGCGATTCGATGTGCTGGGGTGTTGCGATTCGATGTGCTGGGGGTGATGCCATGTGTTGTGGGCCATGCGATTCGATGTGCTGGGGGTGTTGCAATGTGCTGTGAGTGATGCGATTCGATGTGCTGGGGGTTATGCAATGTGCTGTGGGCCATGCGATTTGATGTGCTGGGGGTGATGCAATGTCCTGTGAGTGATGCGATTCGATGTGCTGGGTGTTATGCAATTTGCTGTGGTCTATGCGATTCGATGTGCTGGGGGTGATGCAATGTGCTGTGGGCCATGCGATTCGATGTGCTGGGGGTGATGCAATGTGCTGTGGGCCATGCGATTCACTGTGCTGGGGATGATGCAATGGGCTGTGGGCCATGTGATTTGATGTGCTGGGTAGATGCAATGTGCTGTGGGCCGTGCGATTCGATGTGCTGTGGGCCACGTGATTCGATGTGCTGGAGGTGATGCAATGTGCTGTGAGTGATGCGATTCGATGTGCTGGGGTTATGCAATGTGCTGTGGGCCATGCGATTCGATGTGCTGAGGTGTTGCGATTCGATGTGCTGGGGGTAATGCAATGTGTTGTGGGCCATGCGATTCGATGTGCTGGGGGTGTTGCGATTCGATGTGCTGGGGGTGATGCAATGTGCTGGGAGTGATGCGATTCGATGTGCTGGGTGTGATGCAATGTGCTGTGGGTCATGCGATTCGATGTGCTGGGGATGATGCAATGTGCTGTGGGCCATGCAATTCGATGTGCTGGGGGTGATGCAATGTCCTGTGGGCCATGCGATTCGATGTGCTGGGGGTGATGCAATGTGCTGGGAGTGATGCGATTCGATGTGCTGGGGGTGATGCAATGTCCTGTGGTCCATGCGATTCAATGTGCTGGGGGTGTTGCAATGTGCTGTGAGTGATGCGATTAGATGTGCTGGGGGTTATGCAATGTGCTGTGGGCCATGCGATTCGATGTGCTGGGGGGCTTATGCGATTCGATGTGCTGGGGGTGATACAATGTGCTGTGGGCCATGCGATTCAATGTGCTGGGAGTGATGCGATTCGATGTGCTGGGGGTGATGCAATGTGCTGTGGGTCATGCGATTCGATGTGCTGGGGTGATGCAATTCGATGTGCTGGGGGTGATGCAATGTGCTGTGAGTGATGCGTTTCGATGTGCTGGGGGTGATGCAATGTGCTGTGGTCCATGCGATTCGATGTGCTGGGGTGATGCGATTCGATGTGCTGGGGGTGATGCAATGTGCTGTGGGCCATGCGATTCGATGTGCTGGGGTGTTTCAATGTGCTGTGAGTGATGCGATTCGATGTTCAGGGGGCTTATGCAATGTGCTGTGGGCCATGTGATTCGATGTGCTGGGGGTGATGCGATTCGATGTGCTGGGGGTGATGCAATGTGCTGTGAGTGATGCGATTCGACGTGCTGGGGGTGATGCAATGTGCTGTGGGCCATGCGATTCGATGTGGTGGGGGGTGTTGCAATGTGCTGTGAGTGATGCGATTCGATGTGCTGGGGGTTATGCAATGTGCTGTGGGCCATGCGATTCGATGTGCTGGGGGGGTGATGCGATTCGATGTGCAGGGGGTGATGCAATGTGCTGTGGGCCATGCGATTCGATGTACTGGGGGTGATGCAATGTGCTGGGAGTGATGCGATTCGATGTGCTGGGGGATGATGCAATGTGCTGTGGGTCATGCGATTCGATGTGCTGGGGTGATGCGATTCGATGTGCTGGGGGTGATGCAATGTGCTCTGAGTGATGCGATTCAATGTGCTGGGGGTTATGCAATGTGCTGTGGTCCATGCGATTCGATGTGCTGGGGTGATGCGATTTGATGTGCTTTGGGTGATGCAATGTGCTGTAGGCCATGCGATTCGATGTGCTGGGGTGATGCGATTCGATGTGCTGGGGGTGATGCAATGTGCTGTGAGTGATGCAATTCGATGTGCTGGGGGTTATGCAATGTGCTGTGGGCCATGCGATTCGATGTGCTGGGGTGATGCGATTCGATGTGCTGGGGGTGATGCAATGTGCTGTGAGTGATGCAATTTGATGTGCTGGGTGTGATGCAATGTGCTGTGGGCCATGTGATTCGATGTACTGGGGTTGATGCAATGTGCTGTGGTTGATGCGATTTGATGTGCTGGGGGTGATGCAATGTGCTGTGGGCCATGCGAATCGATGTGCTGGGGTGATGAAATGTGCTGTGGGCCGTGCGATTTGATGTGGGCCATGCGATTTGATGTGCTGGGGTGATGCAATGTGCTGTGAGTGATGCGATTCGATGTGCTGGGGGTTATGCAATGTACTGTGGGCCATGCGATTCGATGTGCTGGGGTGATGCGATTTGATGTGCTGGGGGCGATTCAATGTGCTGTGGGCCATGCGATTCGATGTGCTGGGGTGATGCGATTCAATGTGCTGGGGGTGATGCAATGTGCTGCGGGCCATGCGATTCGATGTGCTGGGGGTGTTGCAATGTGCTGTGAGTGATGCAATTCGATGTGCTGCGGTCGATGCAATGTGCTGTGGGCCATGCGATTCGACGTGCTGGAGGTGATGCAATGTGCTGTGGGTCATGCGATTCGATGTGCTGGGGGTGTTTCAATGTGCTGTGAGTGATGCGATTTGATGTGCTGTGGGTTATGCAATGTGCTGTGGGCCATGCGATTCGATGTGCTGGGGGTGATGCGATTCGATGTGCTGGGGGTGATGCAATGTGCTGTGGGCCATGCAATTCGATGTGCTGGGGTTGATGCAATGTGCTGTGAGTGATGCGATTCGACGTGCTGGGAGTGTTGCAATGTGCTGTGAGTGATGCGATTCGATGTGCTGGGGGTTATGCAATGTGCTGTGGGCCATGTGATTCGATGTGCTGAGGGGGTGATGCGATTCGATGTGCTGGGGGTGATGCAATGTGCTGTGGGTCATGCGATTCGATGTGCTGGGGGTGTTTCAATGTGCCGTGAGTGATGCGATTTGATGTGCTGTGGGTTATGCAATGTGCTGTGGGCCATGCGATTCGATGTGCTGGGGGTGATGCGATTCGATGTGCTGGGGGTGATGCAATGTGCTGTGGGCCATGCAATTCGATGTGCTGGGGGTGATGCAATGTGCTGTGAGTGATGCGATTCGACGTGCTGGTAGTGTTGCAATGTGCTGTGAGTGATGCGATTCGATGTGCTGGGGGTTATGCAATGTGCTGTGGGCCATGTGATTCGATGTGCTGGGGGGGTGATGCGATTCGATGTGCTGGGGGTGATGCAATGTGCTGTGGGCCATGCGATTCGATGTGCTGGGGGTGATGCAATGTGCTGGGAGTGATGCGATTTGATGTGCTGGGGGTGATGCAATGTGCTGTGGGTGATGCGATTTGATGTGCTGGGGGTGTTGCAATGTGCTGTGGGTGATGCGATTTGATGTGCTGGGGTTATGCAATGTGCTGAGGGCCATGCGATTCAATGTGCTGGGGTGATGCGATTCGATGTGCTGTGAGTGATGCGTTTCGATGTGCTGGGGTTATGCAATGTGCTGTGGGCCATGCGATTTGATGTGCTGGGGTGATGCGATTCGATGTGCTGGGGGATGATGCAATGTGCTGTGGGCCATGTGATTCGATGTGCTGAGGGTGATGCAATGTGCTGTGAGTGATGCGATTTGATGTGCTGGGGGTTATGCAATGTGCTGTGGGCCATGCGATTCGATGTGCTGGGGGTGATGCAATGTGCTGTGGGCCATGCGATTCGATGTGCTGGGGGTGATGCAATGTGCTGTGGGCCATGCGATTCGATGTGCTGGGGGTGATGCAATGTGCCGTGGGCCATGCGATTCACTGTGCTGGGGGTGATGCAATGGGCTGTGGGCCATGTGATTCGATGTGCTGGGGGTGTTTCAATGTGCTGTGAGTGATGCGATTTGATGTGCTGTGGGTTATGCAATGTGCTGTGGGCCATGCGATTCGATGTGCTGGGGGTGATGCGATTCGATGTGCTGGGGGTGATGCAATGTGCTGTGGGCCATGCAATTCGATGTGCTGGGGTGATGCAATGTGCTGTGAGTGATGCGATTCGACATGCTGGGAGTGTTGCAATGTGCTGTGAGTGATGCGATTCGATGTGTTGGGGGTTATGCAATGTGCTGTGGGCCATGTGATTCGATGTGCTGGGGGGTGATGCGATTCGATGTGCTGGGGGTGATGCAATGTGCTGTGGGCCATGCGATTCGATGTGCTGGGGGTGATGCAATGTGCTGGGAGTGATGCGATTCGATGTGCTGGGGGTGATGCAATGTGCTGTGGGTCATGCGATTCGATGTGCTGGGGTGATGTGATTTGATGTGCTGGGGGTGATGCAATGTGCTGTGAGTGATGCAATTTGATGTGCTGGGGTTATGCAATGTGCTGTGGGCCATGCGATTTGATGTGCTGGGGTGATGCGATTCGATGTGCTGGGGGTGATGCAATGTGCTGTGGGCCATGCGATTCGATGTGCTGAGGGTGATGCAATGTGCTGTGAGTGATGCGATTTGATGTGCTGGGGGTTATGCAATGTGCTGTGGGCCATGCGATTCGATGTGCTGGGGGTGATGCAATGTGCTGTGGGCCATGCGATTCGATGTGCTGGGGGTGATGCAATGTGCTGTGGGCAATGCGATTCGATGTGCTGGGGGTGATGCAATGTGCTGTGGGCCATGCGATTCACTGTGCTGGGGGTGATGCAATGGGCTGTGGGCCATGTGATTCGATGTGCTGGGGTGATGCAATGTGCTGTGGGCCGTGCGATTCGATGTGCTGTGGGCCATGCGATTCGATGTGCTGGAGGTGATGCAATGTGCTGTGAGTGATGCGATTCGATGTGCTGGGGTTATGCAATGTGCTGTGGGCCATGCGATTCGATGTGCTGGGGGTGATGCAATGTGCTGTGGGCAATGCGATTCGATGTGCTGGGGGTGATGCAATGTGCTGTGGGCCATGCGATTCGATGTGCTGGGGGTGATGCAATGTGCTGTGGGCCATGCGATTCACTGTGCTGGGGGTTATGCAATGTGCTGTGGGCCATGCGATTCAATGTGCTGGGGTGTTGCGATTCGAAGTGCTGGGGTAATGCAATGTGTTGTGGGCCATGCGATTCGATGTGCTGGGGGTGTTGCAATGTGCTGTGAGTGATGCGATTTGATGTGCTGGGGGTGTTGCAATGTGCTGTGAGTGATGTGATTCGATGTACTGGGGGTTATGCAATGTGCTGTGGGCCATGCGATTCGATGTGCTGGGGGTGATGCGATTCAATGTGCTGGGGGTGATGCAATGTGCTGTGGGCCATGCGATTTGATGTGCTGGGGGTGATGCATTGTGCTGTGAGTGATGCGATTCGATGTGCTGGGGGTGATGCAATGTGCTGTAGGCCATGCGATTCGATGTGCTGGGGGATATGCGATTCAATGTGCTGGGGGTGATGCAATGTGCTGTGAGCCATGCGATTCGATGTGCTGGGGTGATGCGATTCGATGTGCTGAGGGTGATGCAATGTGCTGTGAGTGATGCGATTTGATGTGCTGGGGGTGTTGTAATGTGCTGTGGGCCATGCGATTCGATGTGCTGGGGTGTTGCGATTCGATGTGCTGGGGGTGATGCCATGTGTTGTGGGCCATGCGATTCGATGTGCTGGGGGTGTTGCAATGTGCTGTGAGTGATGCGATTCGATGTGCTGGGGGTTATGCAATGTGCTGTGGGCCATGCGATTTGATGTGCTGGGGGTGATGCAATGTCCTGTGAGTGATGCGATTCGATGTGCTGGGTGTTATGCAATTTGCTGTGGTCTATGCGATTCGATGTGTTGGGGGTGATGCAATGTGCTGTGGGCCATGCGATTCGTTGTGCTGGGGTGATGCGATTTGATGTGCTGGGGGTGATGCAATGTGCTGTGAGTGATGCGATTCGATGTGCTGGGGGTGATGCAATGTGCTGTGGTCCATGCGATTCGATGTGCTGGGGTGATGCGATTCGATGTGCTGGGGGTGATGCAATGTGCTGTGGGCCATGCGATTCGATGTGCTGGGGTGTTTCAATGTGCTGTGAGTGATGCGATTCGATGTTCAGGGGGCTTATGCAATGTGCTGTGGGCCATGTGATTCGATGTGCTGGGGGTGATGCGATTCGATGTGCTGGGGGTGATGCAATGTGCTGTGAGTGATGCGATTCGACGTGCTGGGGGTGATGCAATGTGCTGTGGGCCATGCGATTCGATGTGGTGGGGGTGTTGCAATGTGCTGTGAGTGATGCGATTCGATGTGCTGGGGGTTATGCAATGTGCTGTGGGCCATGCGATTTGATGTGCTGGGGGGGGTGATGCGATTCGATGTGCAGGGGGTGATGCAATGTGCTGTGGGCCATGCGATTCGATGTACTGGGGGTGATGCAATGTGCTGGGAGTGATGCGATTCGATGTGCTGGGGGATGATGCAATGTGCTGTGGGTCATGCGATTCGATGTGCTGGGGTGATGCGATTCGATGTGCTGGGGGTGATGCAATGTGCTCTGAGTGATGCGATTCAATGTGCTGGGGGTTATGCAATGTGCTGTGGTCCATGCGATTCGATGTGCTGGGGTGATGCGATTTGATGTGCTTTGGGTGATGCAATGTGCTGTAGGCCATGCGATTCGATGTGCTGGGGTGATGCGATTCGATGTGCTGGGGGTGATGCAATGTGCTGTGAGTGATGCAATTCGATGTGCTGGGGGTTATGCAATGTGCTGTGGGCCATGCGATTCGATGTGCTGGGGTGATGCGATTCGATGTGCTGGGGGTGATGCAATGTGCTGTGAGTGATGCAATTTGATGTGCTGGGTGTGATGCAATGTGCTGTGGGCCATGTGATTCGATGTACTGGGGTTGATGCAATGTGCTGTGGTTGATGCGATTTGATGTGCTGGGGGTGATGCAATGTGCTGTGGGCCATGCGAATCGATGTGCTGGGGTGATGAAATGTGCTGTGGGCCGTGCGATTTGATGTGGGCCATGCGATTTGATGTGCTGGGGTGATGCAATGTGCTGTGAGTGATGCGATTCGATGTGCTGGGGGTTATGCAATGTACTGTGGGCCATGTGATTCGATGTGAGGGGGTGATGCGATTCGATGTGCTGGGGGTGATGCAATGTGCTGTGGGTCATGCGATTCGATGTGCTGGGGGTGTTTCAATGTGCTGTGAGTGATGCGATTTGATGTGCTGTGGGTTATGCAATGTGCTGTGGGCCATGCGATTCGATGTGCTGGGGGTGATGCGATTCGATGTGCTGGGGGTGATGCAATGTGCTGTGGGCCATGCAATTTGATGTGCTGGGGGTGATGCAATGTGCTGTGAGTGATGCGATTCGACGTGCTGGTAGTGTTGCAATGTGCTGTGAGTGATGCGATTCGATGTGCTGGGGGTTATGCAATGTGCTGTGGGCCATGTGATTCGATGTGCTGGGGGGGTGATGCGATTCGATGTGCTGGGGGTGATGCAATGTTCTGTGGGCCATGCGATTCGATGTGCTGGGGGTGATGCAATGTGCTGGGAGTGATGCGATTTGATGTGCTGGGGGTGATGCAATGTGCTGTGGGTGATGCGATTTGATGTGCTGGGGGTGTTGCAATGTGCTGTGGGTGATGCGATTTGATGTGCTGGGGTTATGCAATGTGCTGAGGGCCATGCGATTCAATGTGCTGGGGTGATGCGATTCGATGTGCTGTGAGTGATGCGTTTCGATGTGCTGGGGTTATGCAATGTGCTGTGGGCCATGCGATTTGATGTGCTGGGGTGATGCGATTCGATGTGCTGGGGGATGATGCAATGTGCTGTGGGCCATGCGATTCGATGTGCTGAGGGTGATGCAATGTGCTGTGAGTGATGCGATTTGATGTGCTGGGGGTTATGCAATGTGCTGTGGGCCATGCGATTCGATGTGCTGGGGGTGATGCAATGTGCTGTGGGCCATGCGATTCGATGTGCTGGGGGTGATGCAATGTGCTGTGGGCCATGCGATTCGATGTGCTGGGGGTGATGCAATGTGCTGTGGGCCATGCGATTCACTGTGCTGGGGGTGATGCAATGGGCTGTGGGCCATGTGATTCGATGTGCTGGGGGTGTTTCAATGTGCTGTGAGTGATGCGATTTGATGTGCTGTGGGTTATGCAATGTGCTGTGGGCCATGCGATTCGATGTGCTGGGGGTGATGCGATTCGATGTGCTGGGGGTGATGCAATGTGCTGTGGGCCATGCAATTCGATGTGCTGGGGGTGATGCAATGTGCTGTGAGTGATGCGATTCGACATGCTGGGAGTGTTGCAATGTGCTGTGAGTGATGCGATTCGATGTGTTGGGGGTTATGCAATGTGCTGTGGGCCATGTGATTCGATGTGCTGGGGGGTGATGCGATTCGATGTGCTGGGGGTGATGCAATGTGCTGTGGGCCATGCGATTCGATGTGCTGGGGGTGATGCAATGTGCTGGGAGTGATGCGATTCGATGTGCTGGGGGTGATGCAATGTGCTGTGGGTCATGCGATTCGATGTGCTGGGGTGATGTGATTTGATGTGCTGGGGGTGATGCAATGTGCTGTGAGTGATGCGTTTTGATGTGCTGGGGTTATGCAATGTGCTGTGGGCCATGCGATTTGATGTGCTGGGGTGATGCGATTCGATGTGCTGGGGGTGATGCAATGTGCTGTGGGCCATGCGATTCGATGTGCTGAGGGTGATGCAATGTGCTGTGAGTGATGCGATTTGATGTGCTGGGGGTTATGCAATGTGCTGTGGGCCATGCGATTCGATGTGCTGGGGGTGATGCAATGTGCTGTGGGCCATGCGATTCGATGTGCTGGGGGTGATGCAATGTGCTGTGGGCAATGCGATTCGATGTGCTGGGGGTGATGCAATGTGCTGTGGGCCATGCGATTCACTGTGCTGGGGGTGATGCAATGGGCTGTGGGCCATGTGATTCGATGTGCTGGGGTGATGCAATGTGCTGTGGGCCGTGCGATTCGATGTGCTGTGGGCCATGCGATTCGATGTGCTGGAGGTGATGCAATGTGCTGTGAGTGATGCGATTCGATGTGCTGGGGTTATGCAATGTGCTGTGGGCCATGCGATTCGATGTGCTGAGGTGTTGCGATTCGATGTGCTGGGGGTAATGCAATGTGTTGTGGGCCATGCGATTCGATGTGCTGGGGGTGTTGCGATTCGATGTGCTGGGGGTGATGCAATGTGGTGTGGGCCATGCGATTCGATGTGCTGGGGGTGATGCAATGTGCTGGGAGTGATGCGATTCGATGTGCTGGGGGTGATGCAATGTGCTGTGGGTCATGCGATTCGATGTGCTGGGGATGATGCAATGTGCTGTGGGCCATGCAATTCGATGTGCTGGGGGTGATGCAATGTCCTGTGGTCCATGCGATTCGATGTGCTGGGGGTGTTGCAATGTGCTGTGAGTGATGCGATTAGATGTGCTGGGGGTTATGCAATGTGCTGTGGGCCATGCGATTCGATGTGCTGGGGGGGTGATGCGATTCGATGTGCTGGGGGTGATGCAATGTGCTGTGGGCCATGCGATTTGATGTGCTGGGTGTGATGCAATGTGCTGGGAGTGATGCGATTCGATGTGCTGGGGGTGATGCAATGTGCTGTGGGTCATGCGATTCGATGTGCTGGGGTCATGCGATTCGATGTGCTGGGGGTGATGCAATGTGCTGTGAGTGATGCGTTTCGATGTGCTGGGGTTATGCAATGTACTGTGGGCTATGTGATTTGATGTGCTGGGGTGATGCGATTCGATGTGCTGGGGGTGATGCAATGTGCTGTGGGCCATGCGATTCGATGTGCTGAGGGTGATGCAATGTGCTGTGAGTGATGCGATTTGATGTGCTGGGGGTTATGCAATGTGCTGTGGGCCATGCGATTCGATGTGCTGGGGGTGATGCAATGTGCTGTGGGCCATGCGATTCGATGTGCTGGGGGTGATGCAATGTGCTGTGGGCCATGCGATTTGATGTGCTGGGGGTGATGCAATGTGCTGTGGGCCATGCGATTCACTGTGCTAGGGGTGATGCAATGGGCTGTGGGCCATGTGATTCGATGTGCTGGGGTGATGCAATGTGCTGTGGAACGTGCGATTCGATGTGCTGCGGGCCATGCGATTCGATGTGCTGGAGGTGATGCAATGTGCTGTGAGTGATGCGATTCGATGTGCTGGGGTTATGCAATGTGCTGTGGGCCATGCGATTCGATGTGCTGGGGTGTTGCGATTCGATGTGCTGGGGTAATGCAATGTGTTGTGGGCCATGCGATTCGATGTGCTGGGGGTGTTGCAATGTGCTGTGAGTGATGCAATTCGATGTGCTGGGGGTGTTGCAATGTGCTGTGAGTGATGTGATTCGATGTACTGGGGGTTATGCAATGTGCTGTGGGCCATGCGATTCGATGTGCTGGGGGTGATGTTATTCAATGTGCTGGGGGTGATGCAATGTGCTGTGGGCCATGCGATTTGATGTGCTGGGGGTGATGCATTGTGCTGTGAGTGATGCGATTCGATGTGCTGGTGGTGATGCAATGTGATGTAGGCCATGCGATTCGATGTGCTGGGGATATGCGATTCAATGTGCTGGGGGTGATGCAATGTGCTGTGAGCCATGCGATTCGATGTGCTGGGGGTGTTTCAATGTGCTGTGAGTGATGCGATTTGATGTGCTGTGGGTTATGCAATGTGCTGTGGGCCATGCGATTCGATGTGCTGGGGGTGATGCGATTCGATGTGCTGGGGGTGATGCAATGTGCTGTGGGCCATGCAATTCGATGTGCTGGGGGTGATGCAATGTGCTGTGAGTGATGCGATTCGACGTGCTGGGAGTGTTGCAATGTGCTGTGAGTGATGCGATTCGATGTGCTGGGGGTTATGCAATGTGCTGTGGGCCATGTGATTCAATGTGCTGGGGGGGTGATGCGATTCGATGTGCTGGGGGTGATGCAATGTGCTGTGGGCCATGCGATTCGATGTGCTGGGGGTGATGCAATGTGCTGGGAGTGATGCGATTTGATATGCTGGGGGTGATGCAATGTGCTGTGGGCCATGCGATTCGATGTGCTGAGGTGTTGCGATTCGATGTGCTGGGGGTAATGCAATGTGTTGTGGGCCATGCGATTCGATGTGCTGGGGGTGTTGCGATTCGATGTGCTGGGGGTGATGCAATGTGGTGTGGGCCATGCGATTCGATGTGCTGGGGGTGATGCAATGTGCTGGGAGTGATGCGATTCGATGTGCTGGGGGTGATGCAATGTGCTGTGGGTCATGCGATTCGATGTGCTGGGGATGATGCAATGTGCTGTGGGCCATGTGATTCGATGTGCTGGGGGGGTGATGCGATTTGATGTGCTGGGGGTGATGCAATGTGCTGTGGGTGATGCGATTTGATGTGCTGGGGGTGTTGCAATGTGCTGTGGGTGATGCGATTTGATGTGCTGGGGTTATGCAATGTGCTGTGGGCCATGCGATTCAATGTGCTGGGGTGATGCGATTCGATGTGCTGTGAGTGATGCGTTTCGATGTGCTGGGGTTATGCAATGTGCTGTGGGCCATGCGATTTGATGTGCTGGGGTGATGCGATTCGATGTGCTGGGGGTGATGCAATGTGCTGTGGGCCATGCGATTCGATGTGCTGGGGGTGATGCAATGTGCTGTGGGCCATGCGATTCGATGTGCTGGGGGTGATGCAATGTGCTGTGGGCCATGCGATTCGATGTGCTGGGGGTGATGAAATGTGCTGTGGGCCATGCGATTCACTGTGCTGGGGGTGATGCAATGGGCTGTGGGCCATGTGATTCGATGTGCTGGGGTGATGCAATGTGCTGTGGGTCATGCGATTCGATGTGCTGGGGGTGTTTCAATGTGCTGTGAGTGATGCGATTTGATGTGCTGTGGGTTATGCAATGTGCTGTGGGCCATGCGATTCGATGTGCTGGGGGTGATGCGATTCGATGTGCTGGGGGTGATGCAATGTGCTGTGGGCCATGCAATTCGATGTGCTGGGGGTGATGCAATGTGCTGTGAGTGATGCGATTCGACATGCTGGGAGTGTTGCAATGTGCTGTGAGTGATGCGATTCGATGTGTTGGGGGTTATGCAATGTGCTGTGGGCCATGTGATTCGATGTGCTGGGGGGGTGATGCGATTCGATGTGCTGGGGGTGATGCAATGTGCTGTGGGTCATGCGATTCGATGTGCTGGGGTGATGTGATTTGATGTGCTGGGGGTGATGCAATGTGCTGTGAGTGATGCGTTTCGATGTGCTGGGGTTATGCAATGTGCTGTGGGCCATGCGATTTGATGTGCTGGGGTGATGCGATTCGATGTGCTGGGGGTGATGCAATGTGCTGTGGGCCATGCGATTCGATGTGCTGAGGGTGATGCAATGTGCTGTGAGTGATGCGATTTGATGTGCTGGGGGTTATGCAATGTGCTGTGGGCCATGCGATTCACTGTGCTGGGGGTGATGCAATGGGCTGTGGGCCATGTGATTCGATGTGCTGGGGTGATGCAATGTGCTGTGGGCCGTGCGATTCGATGTGCTGTGGGCCATGCGATTCGATGTGCTGGAGGTGATGCAATGTGCTGTGAGTGATGCGATTCGATGTGCTGGGGTTATGCAATGTGCTGTGGGCCATGCGATTCGATGTGCTGAGGTGTTGCGATTCGATGTGCTGGGGGTAATGCAATGTGTTGTGGGCCATGCGATTCGATGTGCTGGGGGTGTTGCGATTCGATGTGCTGGGGGTGATGCAATGTGGTGTGGGCCATGCGATTCGATGTGCTGGGGGTGATGCAATGTGCTGTGGGTCATGCGATTCGATGTGCTGGGGATGATGCAATGTGCTGTGGGCCATGCAATTCGATGTGCTGGGGGTGATGCAATGTCCTGCGGTCCATGCGATTCGATGTGCTGGGGTTATGCAATGTGCTGTGGGCCATGCGATTCGATGTGCTGAGGTGTTGCGATTCGATGTGCTGGGGGTAATGCAATGTGTTGTGGGCCATGCGATTCGATGTGCTGAGGTGTTGCGATTCGATGTGCTGGGGGTAATGCAATGTGTTGTGGGCCATGCGATTCGATGTGCTGGGGGTGATGCAATGTGCTGGGAGTGATGCGATTCGATGTGCTGGGGGTGATGCAATGTGCTGTGGGTCATGCGATTCGATGTGCTGGGGATGATGCAATGTGCTGTGGGCCATGTGATTCGATGTGCTGGGGGGGTGATGCGATTCGATGTGCTGGGGGTGATGCAATGTGCTGTGGGCCATGCGATTCGATGTGCTGGGGGTGATGCAATGTGCTGGGAGTGATGCGATTTGATGTGCTGGGGGTGATGCAATGTGCTGTGGGTGATGCGATTTGATGTGCTGGGGGTGTTGCAATGTGCTGTGGGTGATGCGATTTGATGTGCTGGGGTTATGCAATGTGCTGTGGGCCATGCGATTCAATGTGCTGGGGTGATGCGATTCGATGTGCTGTGAGTGATGCGTTTCGATGTGCTGGGGTTATGCAATGTGCTGTGGGCCATGCGATTTGATGTGCTGGGGTGATGCGATTCGATGTGCTGGGGGTGATGCAATGTGCTGTGGGCCATGCGATTCGATGTGCTGGGGGTGATGCAATGTGCTGTGGGCCATGCGATTCGATGTGCTGGGGGTGATGCAATGTGCTGTGGGCCATGCGATTCGATGTGCTGGGGGTGATGAAATGTGCTGTGGGCCATGCGATTCACTGTGCTGGGGGTGATGCAATGGGCTGTGGGCCATGTGATTCGATGTGCTGGGGTGATGCAATGTGCTGTGGGTCATGCGATTCGATGTGCTGGGGGTGTTTCAATGTGCTGTGAGTGATGCGATTTGATGTGCTGTGGGTTATGCAATGTGCTGTGGGCCATGCGATTCGATGTGCTGGGGGTGATGCGATTCGATGTGCTGGGGGTGATGCAATGTGCTGTGGGCCATGCAATTCGATGTGCTGGGGGTGATGCAATGTGCTGTGAGTGATGCGATTCGACATGCTGGGAGTGTTGCAATGTGCTGTGAGTGATGCGATTCGATGTGTTGGGGGTTATGCAATGTGCTGTGGGCCATGTGATTCGATGTGCTGGGGGGGTGATGCGATTCGATGTGCTGGGGGTGATGCAATGTGCTGTGGGTCATGCGATTCGATGTGCTGGGGTGATGTGATTTGATGTGCTGGGGGTGATGCAATGTGCTGTGAGTGATGCGTTTCGATGTGCTGGGGTTATGCAATGTGCTGTGGGCCATGCGATTTGATGTGCTGGGGTGATGCGATTCGATGTGCTGGGGGTGATGCAATGTGCTGTGGGCCATGCGATTCGATGTGCTGAGGGTGATGCAATGTGCTGTGAGTGATGCGATTTGATGTGCTGGGGGTTATGCAATGTGCTGTGGGCCATGCGATTCACTGTGCTGGGGGTGATGCAATGGGCTGTGGGCCATGTGATTCGATGTGCTGGGGTGATGCAATGTGCTGTGGGCCGTGCGATTCGATGTGCTGTGGGCCATGCGATTCGATGTGCTGGAGGTGATGCAATGTGCTGTGAGTGATGCGATTCGATGTGCTGGGGTTATGCAATGTGCTGTGGGCCATGCAATTCGATGTGCTGAGGTGTTGCGATTCGATGTGCTGGGGGTAATGCAATGTGTTGTGGGCCATGCGATTCGATGTGCTGGGGGTGTTGCGATTCGATGTGCTGGGGGTGATGCAATGTGGTGTGGGCCATGCGATTCGATGTGCTGGGGGTGATGCAATGTGCTGGGAGTGATGCGATTCGATGTGCTGGGGGTGATGCAATGTGCTGTGGGTCATGCGATTCGATGTGCTGGGGATGATGCAATGTGCTGTGGGCCATGCAATTCGATGTGCTGGGGGTGATGCAATGTCCTGCGGTCCATGCGATTCGATGTGCTGGGGGTGTTGCAATGTGCTGTGAGTGATGCGATTAGATGTGCTGGGGGTTATGCAATGTGCTGTGGGCCATGCGATTCGATGTGCTGGGGGGTGATGCGATTCGATGTGCTGGGGGTGATGCAATGTGCTGTGGGCCATGCGATTTGATGTGCTGGGGGTGATGCAATGTGCTGGGAGTGATGCGATTCGATGTGCTGGGGTGATGCAATGTGCTGTGGGTCATGCGATTCGATGTGCTGGGGTGATGCGATTCGATGTGCTGGGGGTGATGCAATGTGCTGTGAGTGATGCGTTTCGATGTGCTGGGGTTATGCAATGTACTGTGGGCTATGTGATTTGATGTGCTGGGGTGATGCGATTCGATGTGCTGGGGGTGATGCAATGTGCTGTGGGCCATGCGATTTGATGTGCTGGGATGATGCAATGTGCTGTGAGTGATGCAATTCGATGTGCTGGGGGTTATGCAATGTGCTGTGGTCCATGCGATTCGATGTGCTGGGGTGATGCGATTTGATGTGCTTTGGGTGATGCAATGTGCTGTGGGCCATGCGATTCGATGTGCTGGGGGTGATGCAATGTGCTGTGAGTGATGCAATTCGATGTGCTGGGGGTTATGCAATGTGCTGTGGGCCATGCGATTCGATGTGCTGGGGTGATGCGATTGGATGTGCTGGGGGTGATGCAATGTGCTGTGAGTGATGCGATTTGATGTGCTGGGTGTGATGCAATGTGCTGTGGGCCATGTGATTCGATGTACTGGGGTTGATGCAATGTGCTGTGGTTGATGCGATTCGATGTGCTGGGGGTGTTTCAATGTGCTGTGAGTGATGCGATTTGATGTGCTGTGGGTTATGCAATGTGCTGTGGGCCATGCGATTTGATGTGCTGGGGGTGATGCGATTCGATGTGCTGGGGGTTATGCAATGTGCTGTGGGCCATGTGATTCGATGTGCTGGGGGGTGATGCAATTCGATGTGCTGGGGGTGATGCAATGTGCTGTGGGCCATGCGATTTGATGTGCTGGGGGTGATGCAATGTGCTGTGGGCCATGTGATTCGATGTGCTGGGGTGATGCAATGTGCTGTGGGCCGTGCGATTCGATGTGCTGTGGGCCATGCGATTCGATGTGCTGGAGGTGATGCAATGTGATGTGAGTGATGCGATTCGACGTGCTGGGAGTGTTGCAATGTGCTGTGAGTGATGCGATTTGATGTGCTGGGGGTTATGCAATGTGCTGTGGGCCATGTGATTCGATGTGCTGGGGGGGGTGATGCGATTCGATGTGCTGGGGGTGATGCAATGTGCTGTGGGCCATGCGATTCGATGTGCTGGGGGTGATGCAATGTGCTGGGAGTGATGCGATTTGATGTGCTGGGGGTGATGCAATGTGCTATGGGTGATGCGATTTGATGTGCTGGGGTGATGCGATTCGATGTGCTGGCGGTGATGCAATGTGCTGTGGGCCATGCGATTCGATGTGCTGAGGGTGATGCAATGTGCTGTGAGTGATGCGATTTGATGTGCTGGGGGTTATGCAATGTGCTGTGGGCCATGCGATTCGATGTGCTGGGGGTGATGCAATGTGCTGTGGGCCATGCGATTCGATGTGCTGGGGGTGATGCAATGTGCTGTGGGCAATGCGATTCGATGTGCTGGGGGTGATGCAATGTGCTGTGGGCCATGCGATTCACTGTGCTGGGGGTGATGCAATGGGCTGTGGGCCATGTGATTCGATGTGCTGGGGTGATGCAATGTGCTGTGGGCCGCGCGATTCGATGTGCTGTGGGCCATGCGATTCGATGTGCTGGAGGTGATGCAATGTGCTGTGAGTGATGCGATTCGATGTGCTGGGGTTATGCAATGTGCTGTGGGCCATGCGATTCGATGTGCTGAGGTGTTGCGATTCGATGTGCTGGGGGTAATGCAATGTGTTGTGGGACATGCGATTCGATGTGCTGGGGGTGTTGCGATTCGATGTGCTGGGGGTGATGCAATGTGGTGTGGGCCATGCGATTCGATGTGCTGGGGGTGATGCAATGTGCTGGGAGTGATGCGATTCGATGTGCTGGGGGTGATGCAATGTGCTGTGGGTCATGCGATTCGATGTGCTGGGGATGATGCAATGTGCTGTGGGCCATGTGATTCGATGTGCTGGGGGGGTGATGCGATTCGATGTGCTGGGGGTGATGCAATGTGCTGTGGGCCATGCGATTCGATGTGCTGGGGGTGATGAAATGTGCTGTGGGCCATGCGATTCACTGTGCTGGGGGTGATGCAATGGGCTGTGGGCCATGTGATTCGATGTGCTGGGGTGATGCAATGTGCTGTGGGTCATGCGATTCGATGTGCTGGGGGTGTTTCAATGTGCTGTGAGTGATGCGATTTGATGTGCTGTGGGTTATGCAATGTGCTGTGGGCCATGCGATTCGATGTGCTGGGGGTGATGCGATTCGATGTGCTGGGGGTGATGCAATGTGCTGTGGGCCATGCAATTCGATGTGCTGGGGGTGATGCAATGTGCTGTGAGTGATGCGATTCGACATGCTGGGAGTGTTGCAATGTGCTGTGAGTGATGCGATTCGATGTGTTGGGGGTTATGCAATGTGCTGTGGGCCATGTGATTCGATGTGCTGGGGGGGTGATGCGATTCGATGTGCTGGGGGTGATGCAATGTGCTGTGGGTCATGCGATTCGATGTGCTGGGGTGATGTGATTTGATGTGCTGGGGGTGATGCAATGTGCTGTGAGTGATGCGTTTCGATGTGCTGGGGTTATGCAATGTGCTGTGGGCCATGCGATTTGATGTGCTGGGGTGATGCGATTCGATGTGCTGGGGGTGATGCAATGTGCTGTGGGCCATGCGATTCGATGTGCTGAGGGTGATGCAATGTGCTGTGAGTGATGCGATTTGATGTGCTGGGGGTTATGCAATGTGCTGTGGGCCATGCGATTCACTGTGCTGGGGGTGATGCAATGGGCTGTGGGCCATGTGATTCGATGTGCTGGGGTGATGCAATGTGCTGTGGGCCGTGCGATTCGATGTGCTGTGGGCCATGCGATTCGATGTGCTGGAGGTGATGCAATGTGCTGTGAGTGATGCGATTCGATGTGCTGGGGTTATGCAATGTGCTGTGGGCCATGCGATTCGATGTGCTGAGGTGTTGCGATTCGATGTGCTGGGGGTAATGCAATGTGTTGTGGGCCATGCGATTCGATGTGCTGGGGGTGTTGCGATTCGATGTGCTGGGGGTGATGCAATGTGGTGTGGGCCATGCGATTCGATGTGCTGGGGGTGATGCAATGTGCTGGGAGTGATGCGATTCGATGTGCTGGGGGTGATGCAATGTGCTGTGGGTCATGCGATTCGATGTGCTGGGGATGATGCAATGTGCTGTGGGCCATGCAATTCGATGTGCTGGGGGTGATGCAATGTCCTGCGGTCCATGCGATTCGATGTGCTGGGGGTGTTGCAATGTGCTGTGAGTGATGCGATTAGATGTGCTGGGGGTTATGCAATGTGCTGTGGGCCATGCGATTCGATGTGCTGGGGGGTGATGCGATTCGATGTGCTGGGGGTGATGCAATGTGCTGTGGGCCATGCGATTTGATGTGCTGGGGGTGATGCAATGTGCTGGGAGTGATGCGATTCGATGTGCTGGGGTGATGCAATGTGCTGTGGGTCATGCGATTCGATGTGCTGGGGTGATGCGATTCGATGTGCTGGGGGTGATGCAATGTGCTGTGAGTGATGCGTTTCGATGTGCTGGGGTTATGCAATGTACTGTGGGCTATGTGATTTGATGTGCTGGGGTGATGCGATTCGATGTGCTGGGGGTGATGCAATGTGCTGTGGGCCATGCGATTTGATGTGCTGGGATGATGCAATGTGCTGTGAGTGATGCAATTCGATGTGCTGGGGGTTATGCAATGTGCTGTGGTCCATGCGATTCGATGTGCTGGGGTGATGCGATTTGATGTGCTTTGGGTGATGCAATGTGCTGTGGGCCATGCGATTCGATGTGCTGGGGGTGATGCAATGTGCTGTGAGTGATGCAATTCGATGTGCTGGGGGTTATGCAATGTGCTGTGGGCCATGCGATTCGATGTGCTGGGGTGATGCGATTGGATGTGCTGGGGGTGATGCAATGTGCTGTGAGTGATGCGATTTGATGTGCTGGGTGTGATGCAATGTGCTGTGGGCCATGTGATTCGATGTACTGGGGTTGATGCAATGTGCTGTGGTTGATGTGATTCGATGTGCTGGGGGTGTTTCAATGTGCTGTGAGTGATGCGATTTGATGTGCTGTGGGTTATGCAATGTGCTGTGGGCCATGCGATTTGATGTGCTGGGGGTGATGCGATTCGATGTGCTGGGGGTTATGCAATGTGCTGTGGGCCATGTGATTCGATGTGCTGGGGGGTGATGCAATTCGATGTGCTGGGGGTGATGCAATGTGCTGTGGGCCATGCGATTTGATGTGCTGGGGGTGATGCAATGTGCTGTGGGCCATGTGATTCGATGTGCTGGGGTGATGCAATGTGCTGTGGGCCGTGCGATTCGATGTGCTGTGGGCCATGCGATTCGATGTGCTGGAGGTGATGCAATGTGATGTGAGTGATGCGATTCGACGTGCTGGGAGTGTTGCAATGTGCTGTGAGTGATGCGATTTGATGTGCTGGGGGTTATGCAATGTGCTGTGGGCCATGTGATTCGATGTGCTGGGGGGGTGATGCGATTCGATGTGCTGGGGGTGATGCAATGTGCTGTGGGCCATGCGATTCGATGTGCTGGGGGTGATGCAATGTGCTGGGAGTGATGCGATTTGATGTGCTGGGGGTGATGCAATGTGCTGTGGGTGATGCGATTTGATGTGCTGGGGTGATGCGATTCGATGTGCTGGCGGTGATGCAATGTGCTGTGGGCCATGCGATTCGATGTGCTGAGGGTGATGCAATGTGCTGTGAGTGATGCGATTTGATGTGCTGGGGGTTATGCAATGTGCTGTGGGCCATGCGATTCGATGTGCTGGGGGTGATGCAATGTGCTGTGGGCCATGCGATTCGATGTGCTGGGGGTGATGCAATGTGCTGTGGGCAATGCGATTCGATGTGCTGGGGGTGATGCAATGTGCTGTGGGCCATGCGATTCACTGTGCTGGGGGTGATGCAATGGGCTGTGGGCCATGTGATTCGATGTGCTGGGGTGATGCAATGTGCTGTGGGCCGCGCGATTCGATGTGCTGTGGGCCATGCGATTCGATGTGCTGGAGGTGATGCAATGTGCTGTGAGTGATGCGATTCGATGTGCTGGGGTTATGCAATGTGCTGTGGGCCATGCGATTCGATGTGCTGAGGTGTTGCGATTCGATGTGCTGGGGGTAATGCAATGTGTTGTGGGACATGCGATTCGATGTGCTGGGGGTGTTGCGATTCGATGTGCTGGGGGTGATGCAATGTGGTGTGGGCCATGCGATTCGATGTGCTGGGGGTGATGCAATGTGCTGGGAGTGATGCGATTCGATGTGCTGGGGGTGATGCAATGTGCTGTGGGTCATGCGATTCGATGTGCTGGGGATGATGCAATGTGCTGTGGGCCATGTGATTCGATGTGCTGGGGGGTGATGCGATTCGATGTGCTGGGGGTGATGCAATGTGCTGTGGGCCATGCGATTCGATGTGCTGGGGGTGATGCAATGTGCTGGGAGTGATGCAATTTGATGTGCTGGGGGTGATGCAATGTGCTGTGGGTGATGCGATTTGATGTGCTGGGGGTGTTGCAATGTGCTGTGGGTGATGCGATTTGATGTGCTGGGGTTATGCAATGTGCTGTGGGCCATGCGATTCAATGTGCTGGGGTGATGCGATTCGATGTGCTGTGAGTGATGCGTTTCGATGTGCTGGGGTTATGCAATGTGCTGTGGGCCATGCGATTTGATGTGCTGGGGTGATGCGATTCGATGTGCTGGGGGTGATGCAATGTGCTGTGGGCCATGCGATTCGATGTGCTGAGGGTGATGCAATGTGCTGTGAGTGATGCGATTTGATGTGCTGGGGGTTATGCAATGTGCTGTGGGCCATGCGATTCGATGTGCTGGGGGTGATGCAATGTGCTGTGGGCCATGCGATTCGATGTGCTGGGGGTGATGCAATGTGCTGTGGGCCATGCGATTCGATGTGCTGGGGGTGATGCAATGTGCTGTGGGCCATGCGATTCGATGTGCTGAGGGTGATGCAATGTGCTGTGAGTGATGCGATTTGATGTGCTGGGGGTTATGCAATGTGCTGTGGGCCATGCGATTCGATGTGCTGGGGGTGATGCAATGTGCTGTGGGCCATGCGATTCGATGTGCTGGGGGTGATGCAATGTGCTGTGGGCCATGCGATTTGATGTGCTGGGGGTGATGCAATGTGCTGTGGGCCATGCGATTCACTGTGCTGGGGATGATGCAATGGGCTGTGGGCCATGTGATTCGATGTGCTGGGGTGATGCAATGTGCTGTGGGCCGTCCGATTCGATGTGCTGTGGGCCATGTGATTCGATGTGCTGGAGGTGATGCAATGTGCTGTGAGTGATGCGATTCGATGTGCTGGGGTTATGCAATGTGCTGTGGGCCATGCGATTCGATGTGCTGAGGTGTTGCGATTCGATGTGCTGGGGGTAATGCAATGTGTTGTGGGCCATGCGATTCGATGTGCTGGGGGTGTTGCGATTCGATGTGCTGGGGGTGATGCAATGTGCTGGGAGTGATGCGATTCGATGTGCTGGGTGTGATGCAATGTGCTGTGGGTCATGCGATTCGATGTGCTGGGGATGATGCAATGTGCTGTGGGCCATGCAATTCGATGTGCTGGGGGTGATGCAATGTCCTGTGGGCCATGCGATTCGATGTGCTGGGGGTGATGCAATGTGCTGGGAGTGATGCGATTCGATGTGCTGGGGGTGATGCAATGTCCTGTGGTCCATGCGATTCAATGTGCTGGGGGTGTTGCAATGTGTTGTGAGTGATGCGATTAGATGTGCTGGGGGTTATGCAATGTGCTGTGGGCCATGCGATTCGATGTGCTGGGGGGGTGATGCGATTCGATGTGCTGGGGGTGATACAATGTGCTGTGGGCCATGCGATTCGATGTGCTGGGAGTGATGCGATTCGATGTGCTGGGGGTGATGCAATGTGCTGTGGGTCATGCGATTCGATGTGCTGGGGTGATGCAATTCGATGTGCTGGGGGTGATGCAATGTGCTGTGAGTGATGCGTTTCGATGTGCTGGGGTTATGCAATGTGCTGTGGGCCATGCGATTTGATGTGCTGGGGTGATGCGATTCGATGTGCTGGGGGTGATGCAATGTGCTGTGGGCCATGCGATTCGATGTGCTGAGGGTGATGCAATGTGCTGTGAGTGATGCGATTTGATGTGCTGGGGGTTATGCAATGTGCTGTGGGCCATGCGATTCGATGTGCTGGGGGTGATGCAATGTGCTGTGGGCAATGCGATTCGATGTGCTGGGGGTGATGCAATGTGCTGTGGGCCATGCGATTCGATGTGCTGGGGGTGATGCAATGTGCTGTGGGCCATGCGATTCACTGTGCTGGGGGTTATGCAATGTGCTGTGGGCCATGCGATTCGATGTGCTGGGGTGTTGCGATTCGATGTGCTGGGGTAATGCAATGTCTTGTGGGCCATGCGATTCGATGTGCTGGGGGTGTTGCAATGTGCTGTGAGTGATGCGATTTGATGTGCTGGGGGTGTTGCAATGTGCTGTGAGTGATGTGATTCGATGTACTGGGGGTTATGCAATGTGCTGTGGGCCATGCGATTCGATGTGCTGGGGGTGATGCGATTCAATGTGCTGGGGGTGATGCAATGTGCTGTGGGCCATGCGATTTGATGTGCTGGGGGTGATGCATTGTGCTGTGAGTGATGCGATTCGATGTGCTGGGGGTGATGCAATGTGCTGTAGGCCATGCGATTCGATGTGCTGGGGATATGCGATTCAATGTGCTGGGGGTGATGCAATGTGCTGTGAGCCATGCGATTCGATGTGCTGGGGTGATGCGATTCGATGTGCTGAGGGTGATGCAATGTGCTGTGAGTGATGCGATTTGATGTGCTGGGGGTGTTGTAATGTGCTGTGGGCCATGCGATTCGATGTGCTGGGGTGTTGCGATTTGATGTGCTGGGGGTGATGCCATGTGTTGTGGGCCATGCGATTCGATGTGCTGGGGGTGTTGCAATGTGCTGTGAGTGATGCGATTCGATGTGCTGGGGGTTATGCAATGTGCTGTGGGCCATGCGATTTGATGTGCTGGGGGTGATGCAATGTCCTGTGAGTGATGCGATTCGATGTGCTGGGTGTTATGCAATTTGCTGTGGTCTATGCGATTCGATGTGCTGGGGGTGATGCAATGTGCTGTGGGCCATGCGATTCGATGTGCTGGGGGTGATGCAATGTGCTGTGGGCCATGCGATTCACTGTGCTGGGGATGATGCAATGGGCTGTGGGCCATGTGATTTGATGTGCTGGGGTGATGCAATGTGCTGTGGGCCGTGCGATTCGATGTGCTGTGGGCCACGTGATTCGATGTGCTGGAGGTGATGCAATGTGCTGTGAGTGATGCGATTCGATGTGCTGGGGTTATGCAATGTGCTGTGGGCCATGCGATTCGATGTGCTGAGGTGTTGCGATTCGATGTGCTGGGGGTAATGCAATGTGTTGTGGGCCATGCGATTCGATGTGCTGGGGGTGTTGCGATTCGATGTGCTGGGGGTGATGCAATGTGCTGGGAGTGATGCGATTCGATGTGCTGGGTGTGATGCAATGTGCTGTGGGTCATGCGATTCGATGTGCTGGGGATGATGCAATGTGCTGTGGGCCATGCAATTCGATGTGCTGGGGGTGATGCAATGTCCTGTGGGCCATGCGATTCGATGTGCTGGGGGTGATGCAATGTGCTGGGAGTGATGCGATTCGATGTGCTGGGGGTGATGCAATGTCCTGTGGTCCATGCGATTCAATGTGCTGGGGGTGTTGCAATGTGCTGTGAGTGATGCGATTAGATGTGCTGGGGGTTATGCAATGTGCTGTGGGCCATGCGATTCGATGTGCTGGGGGGCTTATGCGATTCGATGTGCTGGGGGTGATACAATGTGCTGTGGGCCATGCGATTCGATGTGCTGGGAGTGATGCGATTCGATGTGCTGGGGGTGATGCAACGTGCTGTGGGTCATGCGATTCGATGTGCTGGGGTGATGCAATTCGATGTGCTGGGGGTGATGCAATGTGCTGTGAGTGATGCGTTTCGATGTGCTGGGGGTGATGCAATGTGCTGTGGTCCATGCGATTCGATGTGCTGGGGTGATGCGATTCGATGTGCTGGGGGTGATGCAATGTGCTGTGGGCCATGCGATTCGATGTGCTGGGGTGTTTCAATGTGCTGTGAGTGATGCGATTCGATGTTCAGGGGGCTTATGCAATGTGCTGTGGGCCATGTGATTCGATGTGCTGGGGGTGATGCGATTCGATGTGCTGGGGGTGATGCAATGTGCTGTGAGTGATGCGATTTGACGTGCTGGGGGTGATGCAATGTGCTGTGGGCCATGCGATTCGATGTGGTGGGGGTGTTGCAATGTGCTGTGAGTGATGCGATTCGATGTGCTGGGGGTTATGCAATGTGCTGTGGGCCATGCGATTCGATGTGCTGGGGGGGTGATGCGATTCGATGTGCAGGGGGTGATGCAATGTGCTGTGGGTCATGCGATTCGATGTACTGGGGGTGATGCAATGTGCTGGGAGTGATGCGATTCGATGTGCTGGGGGATGATGCAATGTGCTGTGGGTCATGCGATTCGATGTGCTGGGGTGATGCGATTCGATGTGCTGGGGGTGATGCAATGTGCTCTGAGTGATGCGATTCAATGTGCTGGGGGTTATGCAATGTGCTGTGGTCCATGCGATTCGATGTGCTGGGGTGATGCGATTTGATGTGCTTTGGGTGATGCAATGTGCTGTAGGCCATGCGATTCGATGTGCTGGGGTGATGCGATTCGATGTGCTGGGGGTGATGCAATGTGCTGTGAGTGATGCAATTCGATGTGCTGGGGGTTATGCAATGTGCTGTGGGCCATGCGATTCGATGTGCTGGGGTGATGCGATTCGATGTGCTGGGGGTGATGCAATGTGCTGTGAGTGATGCAATTTGATGTGCTGGGTGTGATGCAATGTGCTGTGGGCCATGTGATTCGATGTACTGGGGTTGATGCAATGTGCTTTGGTTGATGCGATTTGATGTGCTGGGGGTGATGCAATGTGCTGTGGGCCATGCGAATCGATGTGCTGGGGTGATGAAATGTGCTGTGGGCCGTGCGATTTGATGTGGGCCATGCGATTTGATGTGCTGGGGTGATGCAATGTGCTGTGAGTGATGCGATTCGATGTGCTGGGGGTTATGCAATGTACTGTGGGCCATGCGATTCGATGTGCTGGGGTGATGCGATTCGATGTGCTGGGGGCGATTCAATGTGCTGTGGGCCATGCGATTCGATGTGCTGGGGTGATGCGATTCAATGTGCTGGGGGTGATGCAATGTGCTGCGGGCCATGCGATTCGATGTGCTGGGGGTGTTGCAATGTGCTGTGAGTGATGCAATTCGATGTGCTGCGGTCGATGCAATGTGCTGTGGGCCATGCGATTCGACGTGCTGGAGGTGATGCAATGTGCTGTGGGTCATGCGATTCGATGTGCTGGGGGTGTTTCAATGTGCTGTGAGTGATGCGATTTGATGTGCTGTGGGTTATGCAATGTGCTGTGGGCCATGCGATTCGATGTGCTGGGGGTGATGCGATTCGATGTGCTGGGGGTGATGCAATGTGCTGTGGGCCATGCAATTCGATGTGCTGGGGTTGATGCAATGTGCTGTGAGTGATGCGATTCGACGTGCTGGGAGTGTTGCAATGTGCTGTGAGTGATGCGATTCGATGTGCTGGGGGTTATGCAATGTGCTGTGGGCCATGTGATTCGATGTGCTGAGGGGGTGATGCGATTCGATGTGCTGGGGGTGATGCAATGTGCTGTGGGTCATGCGATTCGATGTGCTGGGGGTGTTTCAATGTGCTGTGAGTGATGCGATTTGATGTGCTGTGGGTTATGCAATGTGCTGTGGGCCATGCGATTCGATGTGCTGGGGGTGATGCGATTCGATGTGCTGGGGGTGATGCAATGTGCTGTGGGCCATGCAATTCGATGTGCTGGGGGTGATGCAATGTGCTGTGAGTGATGCGATTCGACGTGCTGGTAGTGTTGCAATGTGCTGTGAGTGATGCGATTCGATGTGCTGGGGGTTATGCAATGTGCTGTGGGCCATGTGATTCGATGTGCTGGGGGGGTGATGCGATTCGATGTGCTGGGGGTGATGCAATGTGCTGTGGGCCATGCGATTCGATGTGCTGGGGGTGATGCAATGTGCTGGGAGTGATGCGATTTGATGTGCTGGGGGTGATGCAATGTGCTGTGGGTGATGCGATTTGATGTGCTGGGGGTGTTGCAATGTGCTGTGGGTGATGCGATTTGATGTGCTGGGGTTATGCAATGTGCTGAGGGCCATGCGATTCAATGTGCTGGGGTGATGCGATTCGATGTGCTGTGAGTGATGCGTTTCGATGTGCTGGGGTTATGCAATGTGCTGTGGGCCATGCGATTTGATGTGCTGGGGTGATGCGATTCGATGTGCTGGGGGATGATGCAATGTGCTGTGGGCCATGCGATTCGATGTGCTGAGGGTGATGCAATGTGCTGTGAGTGATGCGATTTGATGTGCTGGGGGTTATGCAATGTGCTGTGGGCCATGCGATTCGATGTGCTGGGGGTGATGCAATGTGCTGTGGGCCATGCGATTCGATGTGCTGGGGGTGATGCAATGTGCTGTGGGCCATGCGATTCGATGTGCTGGGGGTGATGCAATGTGCTGTGGGCCATGCGATTCACTGTGCTGGGGGTGATGCAATGGGCTGTGGGCCATGTGATTCGATGTGCTGGGGGTGTTTCAATGTGCTGTGAGTGATGCGATTTGATGTGCTGTGGGTTATGCAATGTGCTGTGGGCCATGCGATTTGATGTGCTGGGGGTGATGCGATTCGATGTGCTGGGGGTGATGCAATGTGCTGTGGGCCATGCAATTCGATGTGCTGGGGTGATGCAATGTGCTGTGAGTGATGCGATTCGACATGCTGGGAGTGTTGCAATGTGCTGTGAGTGATGCGATTCGATGTGTTGGGGGTTATGCAATGTGCTGTGGGCCATGTGATTCGATGTGCTGGGGGGTGATGCGATTCGATGTGCTGGGGGTGATGCAATGTGCTGTGGGCCATGCGATTCGATGTGCTGGGGGTGATGCAATGTGCTGGGAGTGATGTGATTCGATGTGCTGGGGGTGATGCAATGTGCTGTGGGTCATGCGATTCGATGTGCTGGGGTGATGTGATTTGATGTGCTGGGGGTGATGCAATGTGCTGTGAGTGATGCGTTTTGATGTGCTGGGGTTATGCAATGTGCTGTGGGCCATGCGATTTGATGTGCTGGGGTGATGCGATTCGATGTGCTGGGGGTGATGCAATGTGCTGTGGGCCATGCGATTCGATGTGCTGAGGGTGATGCAATGTGCTGTGAGTGATGCGATTTGATGTGCTGGGGGTTATGCAATGTGCTGTGGGCCATGCGATTCGATGTGCTGGGGGTGATGCAATGTGCTGTGGGCCATGCGATTCGATGTGCTGGGGGTGATGCAATGTGCTGTGGGCAATGCGATTCGATGTGCTGGGGGTGATGCAATGTGCTGTGGGCCATGCGATTCACTGTGCTGGGGGTGATGCAATGGGCTGTGGGCCATGTGATTCGATGTGCTGGGGTGATGCAATGTGCTGTGGGCCGTGCGATTCGATGTGCTGTGGGCCATGCGATTCGATGTGCTGGAGGTGATGCAATGTGCTGTGAGTGATGCGATTCGATGTGCTGGGGTTATGCAATGTGCTGTGGGCCATGCGATTCGATGTGCTGGGGGTGATGCAATGTGCTGTGGGCAATGCGATTCGATGTGCTGGGGGTGATGCAATGTGCTGTGGGCCATGCGATTCGATGTGCTGGGGGTGATGCAATGTGCTGTGGGCCATGCGATTCACTGTGCTGGGGGTTATGCAATGTGCTGTGGGCCATGCGATTCGATGTGCTGGGGTGTTGCGATTCGATGTGCTGGGGTAATGCAATGTGTTGTGGGCCATGCGATTCGATGTGCTGGGGGTGTTGCAATGTGCTGTGAGTGATGCGATTTGATGTGCTGGGGGTGTTGCAATGTGCTGTGAGTGATGTGATTCGATGTACTGGGGGTTATGCAATGTGCTGTGGGCCATGCGATTCGATGTGCTGGGGGTGATGCGATTCAATGTGCTGGGGGTGATGCAATGTGCTGTGGGCCATGCGATTTGATGTGCTGGGGGTGATGCATTGTGCTGTGAGTGATGCGATTCGATGTGCTGGGGGTGATGCAATGTGCTGTAGGCCATGCGATTCGATGTGCTGGGGGATATGCGATTCAATGTGCTGGGGGTGATGCAATGTGCTGTGAGCCATGCGATTCGATGTGCTGGGGTGATGCGATTCGATGTGCTGAGGGTGATGCAATGTGCTGTGAGTGATGCGATTTGATGTGCTGGGGGTGTTGTAATGTGCTGTGGGCCATGCGATTCGATGTGCTGGGGTGTTGCGATTCGATGTGCTGGGGGTGATGCCATGTGTTGTGGGCCATGCGATTCGATGTGCTGGGGGTGTTGCAATGTGCTGTGAGTGATGCGATTCGATGTGCTGGGGGTTATGCAATGTGCTGTGGGCCATGCGATTTGATGTGCTGGGGGTGATGCAATGTCCTGTGAGTGATGCGATTCGATGTGCTGGGTGTTATGCAATTTGCTGTGGTCTATGCGATTCGATGTGTTGGGGGTGATGCAATGTGCTGTGGGCCATGCGATTCGTTGTGCTGGGGTGATGCGATTTGATGTGCTGGGGGTGATGCAATGTGCTGTGAGTGATGCGATTCGATGTGCTGGGGGTGATGCAATGTGCTGTGGTCCATGCGATTCGATGTGCTGGGGTGATGCGATTCGATGTGCTGGGGGTGATGCAATGTGCTGTGGGCCATGCGATTCGATGTGCTGGGGTGTTTCAATGTGCTGTGAGTGATGCGATTCGATGTTCAGGGGGCTTATGCAATGTGCTGTGGGCCATGTGATTCGATGTGCTGTGGGCCATGCGATTCGATGTGGTGGGGGTGTTGCAATGTGCTGTGAGTGATGCGATTCGATGTGCTGGGGGTTATGCAATGTGCTGTGGGCCATGCGATTTGATGTGCTGGGGGGGGTGATGCGATTCGATGTGCAGGGGGTGATGCAATGTGCTGTGGGCCATGCGATTCGATGTACTGGGGGTGATGCAATGTGCTGGGAGTGATGCGATTCGATGTGCTGGGGGATGATGCAATGTGCTGTGGGTCATGCGATTCGATGTGCTGGGGTGATGCGATTCGATGTGCTGGGGGTGATGCAATGTGCTCTGAGTGATGCGATTCAATGTGCTGGGGGTTATGCAATGTGCTGTGGTCCATGCGATTCGATGTGCTGGGGTGATGCGATTTGATGTGCTTTGGGTGATGCAATGTGCTGTAGGCCATGCGATTCGATGTGCTGGGGTGATGCGATTCGATGTGCTGGGGGTGATGCAATGTGCTGTGAGTGATGCAATTCGATGTGCTGGGGGTTATGCAATGTGCTGTGGGCCATGCGATTCGATGTGCTGGGGTGATGCGATTCGATGTGCTGGGGGTGATGCAATGTGCTGTGAGTGATGCAATTTGATGTGCTGGGTGTGATGCAATGTGCTGTGGGCCATGTGATTCGATGTACTGGGGTTGATGCAATGTGCTGTGGTTGATGCGATTTGATGTGCTGGGGGTGATGCAATGTGCTGTGGGCCATGCGAATCGATGTGCTGGGGTGATGAAATGTGCTGTGGGCCGTGCGATTTGATGTGGGCCATGCGATTTGATGTGCTGGGGTGATGCAATGTGCTGTGAGTGATGCGATTCGATGTGCTGGGGGTTATGCAATGTACTGTGGGCCATGTGATTCGATGTGAGGGGGTGATGCGATTCGATGTGCTGGGGGTGATGCAATGTGCTGTGGGTCATGCGATTCGATGTGCTGGGGGTGTTTCAATGTGCTGTGAGTGATGCGATTTGATGTGCTGTGGGTTATGCAATGTGCTGTGGGCCATGCGATTCGATGTGCTGGGGGTGATGCGATTCGATGTGCTGGGGGTGATGCAATGTGCTGTGGGCCATGCAATTCGATGTGCTGGGGGTGATGCAATGTGCTGTGAGTGATGCGATTCGACGTGCTGGTAGTGTTGCAATGTGCTGTGAGTGATGCGATTCGATGTGCTGGGGGTTATGCAATGTGCTGTGGGCCATGTGATTCGATGTGCTGGGGGGGTGATGCGATTCGATGTGCTGGGGGTGATGCAATGTGCTGTGGGCCATGCGATTCGATGTGCTGGGGGTGATGCAATGTGCTGGGAGTGATGCGATTTGATGTGCTGGGGGTGATGCAATGTGCTGTGGGTGATGCGATTTGATGTGCTGGGGGTGTTGCAATGTGCTGTGGGTGATGCGATTTGATGTGCTGGGGTTATGCAATGTGCTGAGGGCCATGCGATTCAATGTGCTGGGGTGATGCGATTCGATGTGCTGTGAGTGATGCGTTTCGATGTGCTGGGGTTATGCAATGTGCTGTGGGCCATGCGATTTGATGTGCTGGGGTGATGCGATTCGATGTGCTGGGGGATGATGCAATGTGCTGTGGGCCATGCGATTCGATGTGCTGAGGGTGATGCAATGTGCTGTGAGTGATGCGATTTGATGTGCTGGGGGTTATGCAATGTGCTGTGGGCCATGCGATTCGATGTGCTGGGGGTGATGCAATGTGCTGTGGGCCATGCGATTCGATGTGCTGGGGGTGATGCAATGTGCTGTGGGCCATGCGATTCGATGTGCTGGGGGTGATGCAATGTGCTGTGGGCCATGCGATTCACTGCGCTGGGGGTGATGCAATGGGCTGTGGGCCATGTGATTCGATGTGCTGGGGGTGTTTCAATGTGCTGTGAGTGATGCGATTTGATGTGCTGTGGGTTATGCAATGTGCTGTGGGCCATGCGATTCGATGTGCTGGGGGTGATGCGATTCGATGTGCTGGGGGTGATGCAATGTGCTGTGGGCCATGCAATTCGATGTGCTGGGGGTGATGCAATGTGCTGTGAGTGATGCGATTCGACATGCTGGGAGTGTTGCAATGTGCTGTGAGTGATGCGATTCGATGTGTTGGGGGTTATGCAATGTGCTGTGGGCCATGTGATTCGATGTGCTGGGGGGTGATGCGATTCGATGTGCTGGGGGTGATGCAATGTGCTGTGGGCCATGCGATTCGATGTGCTGGGGGTGATGCAATGTGATGGGAGTGATGCGATTCGATGTGCTGGGGGTGATGCAATGTGCTGTGGGTCATGCGATTCGATGTGCTGGGGTGATGTGATTTGATGTGCTGGGGGTGATGCAATGTGCTGTGAGTGATGCGTTTTGATGTGCTGGGGTTATGCAATGTGCTGTGGGCCATGCGATTTGATGTGCTGGGGTGATGCGATTCGATGTGCTGGGGGTGATGCAATGTGCTGTGGGCCATGCGATTCGATGTGCTGAGGGTGATGCAATGTGCTGTGAGTGATGCGATTTGATGTGCTGGGGGTTATGCAATGTGCTGTGGGCCATGCGATTCGATGTGCTGGGGGTGATGCAATGTGCTGTGGGCCATGCGATTCGATGTGCTGGGGGTGATGCAATGTGCTGTGGGCAATGCGATTCGATGTGCTGGGGGTGATGCAATGTGCTGTGGGCCATGCGATTCACTGTGCTGGGGGTGATGCAATGGGCTGTGGGCCATGTGATTCGATGTGCTGGGGTGATGCAATGTGCTGTGGGCCGTGCGATTCGATGTGCTGTGGGCCATGCGATTCGATGTGCTGGAGGTGATGCAATGTGCTGTGAGTGATGCGATTCGATGTGCTGGGGTTATGCAATGTGCTGTGGGCCATGCGATTCGATGTGCTGAGGTGTTGCGATTCGATGTGCTGGGGGTAATGCAATGTGTTGTGGGCCATGCGATTCGATGTGCTGGGGGTGTTGCGATTCGATGTGCTGGGGGTGATGCAATGTGGTGTGGGCCATGCGATTCGATGTGCTGGGGGTGATGCAATGTGCTGGGAGTGATGCGATTCGATGTGCTGGGGGTGATGCAATGTGCTGTGGGTCATGCGATTCGATGTGCTGGGGATGATGCAATGTGCTGTGGGCCATGCAATTCGATGTGCTGGGGGTGATGCAATGTCCTGTGGTCCATGCGATTCGATGTGCTGGGGGTGTTGCAATGTGCTGTGAGTGATGCGATTAGATGTGCTGGGGGTTATGCAATGTGCTGTGGGCCATGCGATTCGATGTGCTGGGGGGGTGATGCGATTCGATGTGCTGGGGGTGATGCAATGTGCTGTGGGCCATGCGATTTGATGTGCTGGGTGTGATGCAATGTGCTGGGAGTGATGCGATTCGATGTGCTGGGGGTGATGCAATGTGCTGTGGGTCATGCGATTCGATGTGCTGGGGTCATGCGATTCGATGTGCTGGGGGTGATGCAATGTGCTGTGAGTGATGCGTTTCGATGTGCTGGGGTTATGCAATGTACTGTGGGCTATGTGATTTGATGTGCTGGGGTGATGCGATTCGATGTGCTGGGGGTGATGCAATGTGCTGTGGGCCATGCGATTCGATGTGCTGAGGGTGATGCAATGTGCTGTGAGTGATGCGATTTGATGTGCTGGGGGTTATGCAATGTGCTGTGGGCCATGCGATTCGATGTGCTGGGGGTGATGCAATGTGCTGTGGGCCATGCGATTCGATGTGCTGGGGGTGATGCAATGTGCTGTGGGCCATGCGATTTGATGTGCTGGGGGTGATGCAATGTGCTGTGGGCCATGCGATTCACTGTGCTAGGGGTGATGCAATGGGCTGTGGGCCATGTGATTCGATGTGCTGGGGTGATGCAATGTGCTGTGGAACGTGCGATTCGATGTGCTGCGGGCCATGCGATTCGATGTGCTGGAGGTGATGCAATGTGCTGTGAGTGATGCGATTCGATGTGCTGGGGTTATGCAATGTGCTGTGGGCCATGCGATTCGATGTGCTGGGGTGTTGCGATTCGATGTGCTGGGGTAATGCAATGTGTTGTGGGCCATGCGATTCGATGTGCTGGGGGTGTTGCAATGTGCTGTGAGTGATGCAATTCGATGTGCTGGGGGTGTTGCAATGTGCTGTGAGTGATGTGATTCGATGTACTGGGGGTTATGCAATGTGCTGTGGGCCATGCGATTCGATGTGCTGGGGGTGATGTTATTCAATGTGCTGGGGGTGATGCAATGTGCTGTGGGCCATGCGATTTGATGTGCTGGGGGTGATGCATTGTGCTGTGAGTGATGCGATTCGATGTGCTGGTGGTGATGCAATGTGATGTAGGCCATGCGATTCGATGTGCTGGGGATATGCGATTCAATGTGCTGGGGGTGATGCAATGTGCTGTGAGCCATGCGATTCGATGTGCTGGGGGTGTTTCAATGTGCTGTGAGTGATGCGATTTGATGTGCTGTGGGTTATGCAATGTGCTGTGGGCCATGCGATTCGATGTGCTGGGGGTGATGCGATTCGATGTGCTGGGGGTGATGCAATGTGCTGTGGGCCATGCAATTCGATGTGCTGGGGGTGATGCAATGTGCTGTGAGTGATGCGATTCGACGTGCTGGGAGTGTTGCAATGTGCTGTGAGTGATGCGATTCGATGTGCTGGGGGTTATGCAATGTGCTGTGGGCCATGTGATTCGATGTGCTGGGGGGGTGATGCGATTCGATGTGCTGGGGGTGATGCAATGTGCTGTGGGCCATGCGATTCGATGTGCTGGGGGTGATGCAATGTGCTGGGAGTGATGCGATTTGATGTGCTGGGGGTGATGCAATGTGCTGTGGGTAATGCGATTTGATGTGCTGGGGTGATGCGATTCGATGTGCTGGGGGTGATGCAATGTGCTGTGGGCCATGCGATTCGATGTGCTGAGGGTGATGCAATGTGCTGTGAGTGATGCGATTTGATGTGCTGGGGGTTATGCAATGTGCTGTGGGCCATGCGATTCGATGTGCTGGGGGTGATGCAATGTGCTGTGGGCCATGCGATTCGATGTGCTGGGGGTGATGCAATGTGCTGTGGGCAATGCGATTCGATGTGCTGGGGGTGATGCAATGTGCTGTGGGCCATGCGATTCACTGTGCTGGGGGTGATGCAATGGGCTGTGGGCCATGTGATTCGATGTGCTGGGGTGATGCAATGTGCTGTGGGCCGCGCGATTCGATGTGCTGTGGGCCATGCGATTCGATGTGCTGGAGGTGATGCAATGTGCTGTGAGTGATGCGATTCGATGTGCTGGGGTTATGCAATGTGCTGTGGGCCATGCGATTCGATGTGCTGAGGTGTTGCGATTCGATGTGCTGGGGGTAATGCAATGTGTTGTGGGCCATGCGATTCGATGTGCTGGGGGTGTTGCGATTCGATGTGCTGGGGGTGATGCAATGTGGTGTGGGCCATGCGATTCGATGTGCTGGGGGTGATGCAATGTGCTGGGAGTGATGCGATTCGATGTGCTGGGGGTGATGCAATGTGCTGTGGGTCATGCGATTCGATGTGCTGGGGATGATGCAATGTGCTGTGGGCCATGTGATTCGATGTGCTGGGGGGGTGATGCGATTCGATGTGCTGGGGGTGATGCAATGTGCTGTGGGCCATGCGATTCGATGTGCTGGGGGTGATGCAATGTGCTGGGAGTGATGCGATTTGATGTGCTGGGGGTGATGCAATGTGCTGTGGGTGATGCGATTTGATGTGCTGGGGGTGTTGCAATGTGCTGTGGGTGATGCGATTTGATGTGCTGGGGTTATGCAATGTGCTGTGGGCCATGCGATTCAATGTGCTGGGGTGATGCGATTCGATGTGCTGTGAGTGATGCGTTTCGATGTGCTGGGGTTATGCAATGTGCTGTGGGCCATGCGATTTGATGTGCTGGGGTGATGCGATTCGATGTGCTGGGGGTGATGCAATGTGCTGTGGGCCATGCGATTCGATGTGCTGAGGGTGATGCAATGTGCTGTGAGTGATGCGATTTGATGTGCTGGGGGTTATGCAATGTGCTGTGGGCCATGCGATTCGATGTGCTGGGGGTGATGCAATGTGCTGTGGGCCATGCGATTCGATGTGCTGGGGGTGATGCAATGTGCTGTGGGCCATGCGATTCGATGTGCTGGGGGTGATGAAATGTGCTGTGGGCCATGCGATTCACTGTGCTGGGGGTGATGCAATGGGCTGTGGGCCATGTGATTCGATGTGCTGGGGTGATGCAATGTGCTGTGGGTCATGCGATTCGATGTGCTGGGGGTGTTTCAATGTGCTGTGAGTGATGCGATTTGATGTGCTGTGGGTTATGCAATGTGCTGTGGGCCATGCGATTCGATGTGCTGGGGGTGATGCGATTCGATGTGCTGGGGGTGATGCAATGTGCTGTGGGCCATGCAATTCGATGTGCTGGGGGTGATGCAATGTGCTGTGAGTGATGCGATTCGACATGCTGGGAGTGTTGCAATGTGCTGTGAGTGATGCGATTCGATGTGTTGGGGGTTATGCAATGTGCTGTGGGCCATGTGATTCGATGTGCTGGGGGGGTGATGCGATTCGATGTGCTGGGGGTGATGCAATGTGCTGTGGGTCATGCGATTCGATGTGCTGGGGTGATGTGATTTGATGTGCTGGGGGTGATGCAATGTGCTGTGAGTGATGCGTTTCGATGTGCTGGGGTTATGCAATGTGCTGTGGGCCATGCGATTTGATGTGCTGGGGTGATGCGATTCGATGTGCTGGGGGTGATGCAATGTGCTGTTGGCCATGCGATTCGATGTGCTGAGGGTGATGCAATGTGCTGTGAGTGATGCGATTTGATGTGCTGGGGGTTATGCAATGTGCTGTGGGCCATGCGATTCACTGTGCTGGGGGTGATGCAATGGGCTGTGGGCCATGTGATTCGATGTGCTGGGGTGATGCAATGTGCTGTGGGCCGTGCGATTCGATGTGCTGTGGGCCATGCGATTCGATGTGCTGGAGGTGATGCAATGTGCTGTGAGTGATGCGATTCGATGTGCTGGGGTTATGCAATGTGCTGTGGGCCATGCGATTCAATGTGCTGAGGTGTTGCGATTCGATGTGCTGGGGGTAATGCAATGTGTTGTGGGCCATGCGATTCGATGTGCTGGGGGTGTTGCGATTCGATGTGCTGGGGGTGATGCAATGTGCTGTGGGTCATGCGATTCGATGTGCTGGGGATGATGCAATGTGCTGTGGGCCATGCAATTCGATGTGCTGGGGGTGATGCAATGTCCTGTGGTCCATGCGATTCGATGTGCTGGGGGTGTTGCAATGTGCTGTGAGTGATGCGATTAGATGTGCTGGGGGTTATGCAATGTGCTGTGGGCCATGCGATTCGATGTGCTGGGGGGTGATGCGATTCGATGTGCTGGGGGTGATGCAATGTGCTGTGGGCCATGCGATTTGATGTGCTGGGGGTGATGCAATGTGCTGGGAGTGATGCGATTCGATGTGCTGGGGGTGATGCAATGTGCTGTGGGTCATGCGATTCGATGTGCTGGGGTGATGCGATTCGATGTGCTGGGGGTGATGCAATGTGCTGTGAGTGATGCGTTTCGATGTGCTGGGGTTATGCAATGTACTGTGGGCTATGTGATTTGATGTGCTGGGGTGATGCGATTCGATGTGCTGGGGGTGATGCAATGTGCTGTGGGCCATGCGATTTGATGTGCTGGGATGATGCAATGTGCTGTGAGTGATGCAATTCGATGTGCTGGGGGTTATGCAATGTGCTGTGGTCCATGCGATTCGATGTGCTGGGGTGATGCGATTTGATGTGCTTTGGGTGATGCAATGTGCTGTGGGCCATGCGATTCGATGTGCTGGGGGTGATGCAATGTGCTGTGAGTGATGCAATTCGATGTGCTGGGGGTTATGCAATGTGCTGTGGGCCATGCGATTCGATGTGCTGGGGTGATGCGATTGGATGTGCTGGGGGTGATGCAATGTGCTGTGAGTGATGCGATTTGATGTGCTGGGTGTGATGCAATGTGCTGTGGGCCATGTGATTCGATGTACTGGGGTTGATGCAATGTGCTGTGGTTGATGCGATTCGATGTGCTGGGGGTGTTTCAATGTGCTGTGAGTGATGCGATTTGATGTGCTGTGGGTTATGCAATGTGCTGTGGGCCATGCGATTTGATGTGCTGGGGGTGATGCGATTCGATGTGCTGGGGGTTATGCAATGTGCTGTGGGCCATGTGATTCGATGTGCTGGGGGGTGATGCAATTCGATGTGCTGGGGGTGATGCAATGTGCTGTGGGCCATGCGATTTGATGTGCTGGGGGTGATGCAATGTGCTGTGGGCCATGCGATTCGATGTGCTGGGGGTGATGCAATGTGCTGTGGGCCATGCGATTCACTGTGCTGGGGGTGATGCAATGGGCTGTGGGCCATGTGATTCGATGTGCTGGGGTGATGCAATGTGCTGTGGGCCGTGCGATTCGATGTGCTGTGGGCCATGCGATTCGATGTGCTGGAGGTGATGCAATGTGATGTGAGTGATGCGATTCGACGTGCTGGGAGTGTTGCAATGTGCTGTGAGTGATGCGATTCGATGTGCTGGGGGTTATGCAATGTGCTGTGGGCCATGTGATTCGATGTGCTGGGGGGGTGATGCGATTCGATGTGCTGGGGGTGATGCAATGTGCTGTGGGCCATGCGATTCGATGTGCTGGGGGTGATGCAATGTGCTGGGAGTGATGCGATTTGATGTGCTGGGGGTGATGCAATGTGCTGTGGGTGATGCGATTTGATGTGCTGGGGTGATGCGATTCGATGTGCTGGGGGTGATGCAATGTGCTGTGGGCCATGCGATTCGATGTGCTGAGGGTGATGCAATGTGCTGTGAGTGATGCGATTTGATGTGCTGGGGGTTATGCAATGTGCTGTGGGCCATGCGATTCGATGTGCTGGGGGTGATGCAATGTGCTGTGGGCCATGCGATTCGATGTGCTGGGGGTGATGCAATGTGCTGTGGGCAATGCGATTCGATGTGCTGGGGGTGATGCAATGTGCTGTGGGCCATGCGATTCACTGTGCTGGGGGTGATGCAATGGGCTGTGGGCCATGTGATTCGATGTGCTGGGGTGATGCAATGTGCTGTGGGCCGCGCGATTCGATGTGCTGTGGGCCATGCGATTCGATGTGCTGGAGGTGATGCAATGTGCTGTGAGTGATGCGATTCGATGTGCTGGGGTTATGCAATGTGCTGTGGGCCATGCGATTCGATGTGCTGAGGTGTTGCGATTCGATGTGCTGGGGGTAATGCAATGTGTTGTGGGCCATGCGATTCGATGTGCTGGGGGTGTTGCGATTCGATGTGCTGGGGGTGATGCAATGTGGTGTGGGCCATGCGATTCGATGTGCTGGGGGTGATGCAATGTGCTGGGAGTGATGCGATTCGATGTGCTGGGGGTGATGCAATGTGCTGTGGGTCATGCGATTCGATGTGCTGGGGATGATGCAATGTGCTGTGGGCCATGTGATTCGATGTGCTGGGGGGTGATGCGATTCGATGTGCTGGGGGTCATGCAATGTGCTGTGGGCCATGCGATTCGATGTGCTGGGGGTGATGCAATGTGCTGGGAGTGATGCGATTTGATGTGCTGGGGGTGATGCAATGTGCTGTGGGTGATGCGATTTGATGTGCTGGGGGTGTTGCAATGTGCTGTGGGTGATGCGATTTGATGTGCTGGGGTTATGCAATGTGCTGTGGGCCATGCGATTCAATGTGCTGGGGTGATGCGATTCGATGTGCTGTGAGTGATGCGTTTCGATGTGCTGGGGTTATGCAATGTGCTGTGGGCCATGCGATTTGATGTGCTGGGGTGATGCGATTCGATGTGCTGGGGGTGATGCAATGTGCTGTGGGCCATGCGATTCGATGTGCTGAGGGTGATGCAATGTGCTGTGAGTGATGCGATTTGATGTGCTGGGGGTTATGCAATGTGCTGTGGGCCATGCGATTCGATGTGCTGGGGGTGATGCAATGTGCTGTGGGCCATGCAATTCGATGTGCTGGGGGTGATGCAATGTGCTGTGGGCCATGCGATTCGATGTGCTGGGGGTGATGAAATGTGCTGTGGGCCATGCGATTCACTGTGCTGGGGGTGATGCAATGGGCTGTGGGCCATGTGATTCGATGTGCTGGGGTGATGCAATGTGCTGTGGGTCATGCGATTCGATGTGCTGGGGGTGTTTCAATGTGCTGTGAGTGATGCGATTTGATGTGCTGTGGGTTATGCAATGTGCTGTGGGCCATGCTATTCGATGTGCTGGGGGTGATGCGATTCGATGTGCTGGGGGTGATGCAATGTGCTGTGGGCCATGCAATTCGATGTGCTGGGGGTGATGCAATGTGCTGTGAGTGATGCGATTCGACATGCTGGGAGTGTTGCAATGTGCTGTGAGTGATGCGATTCGATGTGTTGGGGGTTATGCAATGTGCTGTGGGCCATGTGATTCGATGTGCTGGGGGGGTGATGCGATTCGATGTGCTGGGGGTGATGCAATGTGCTGTGGGTCATGCGATTCGATGTGCTGGGGTGATGTGATTTGATGTGCTGGGGGTGATGCAATGTGCTGTGAGTGATGCGTTTCGATGTGCTGGGGTTATGCAATGTGCTGTGGGCCATGCGATTTGATGTGCTGGGGTGATGCGATTCGATGTGCTGGGGGTGATGCAATGTGCTGTGGGCCATGCGATTCGATGTGCTGAGGGTGATGCAATGTGCTGTGAGTGATGCGATTTGATGTGCTGGGGGTTATGCAATGTGCTGTGGGCCATGCGATTCAATGTGCTGGGGGTGATGCAATGTGCTGTGGGCCATGCGATTCGATGTGCTGGGGGTGATGCAATGTGCTGTGGGCAATGCGATTCGATGTGCTGGGGGTGATGCAATGTGCTGTGGGCCATGCGATTCACTGTGCTGGGGGTGATGCAATGGGCTGTGGGCCATGTGATTCGATGTGCTGGGGTGATGCAATGTGCTGTGGGCCGTGCGATTCGATGTGCTGTGGGCCATGCGATTCGATGTGCTGGAGGTGATGCAATGTGCTGTGAGTGATGCGATTCGATGTGCTGGGGTTATGCAATGTGCTGTGGGCCATGCGATTCGATGTGCTGAGGTGTTGCGATTCGATGTGCTGGGGGTAATGCAATGTGTTGTGGGCCATACGATTCGATGTGCTGGGGGTGTTGCGATTCGATGTTCTGGGGGTGATGCAATGTGGTGTGGGCCATGCGATTCGATGTGCTGGGGGTGATGCAATGTGCTGGGAGTGATGCGATTCGATGTGCTGGGGGTGATGCAATGTGCTGTGGGTCATGCGATTCGATGTGCTGGGGATGATGCAATGTGCTGTGGGCCATGCAATTCGATGTGCTGGGGGTGATGCAATGTCCTGTGGTCCATGCGATTCGATGTGCTGGGGGTGTTGCAATGTGCTGTGAGTGATGCGATTAGATGTGCTGGGGGTTATGCAATGTGCTGTGGGCCATGCGATTCGATGTGCTGGGGGGTGATGCGACTCGATGTGCTGGGGGTGATGCAATGTGCTGTGGGCCATGCGATTTGATGTGCTGGGGGTGATGCAATGTGCTGGGAGTGATGCGATTCGATGTGCTGGGGGTGATGCAATGTGCTGTGGGTCATGCGATTCGATGTGCTGGGGTGATGCGATTCGATGTGCTGGGGGTGATGCAATGTGCTGTGAGTGATGCGTTTCGATGTGCTGGGGTTATGCAATGTACTGTGGGCTATGTGATTTGATGTGCTGGGGTGATGCGATTCGATGTGCTGGGGGTGATGCAATGTGCTGTGGGCCATGCGATTTGATGTGCTGGGGTGATGCAATGTGCTGTGAGTGATGCAATTCGATGTGCTGGGGGTTATGCAATGTGCTGTGGTCCATGCGATTCGATGTGCTGGGGTGATGCGATTTGATGTGCTTTGGGTGATGCAATGTGCTGTGGGCCATGCGATTCGATGTGCTGGGGGTGATGCAATGTGCTGTGAGTGATGCAATTCGATGTGCTGGGGGTTATGCAATGTGCTGTGGGCCATGCGATTCGATGTGCTGGGGTGATGCGATTGGATGTGCTGGGGGTGATGCAATGTGCTGTGAGTGATGCGATTTGATGTGCTGGGTGTGATGCAATGTGCTGTGGGCCATGTGATTCGATGTACTGGGGTTGATGCAATGTGCTGTGGTTGATGCGATTTGATGTGCTGGGGGTGATGCAATGTGCTGTGGGCCATGCGAATCGATGTGCTGGGGTGATGCGATTCGATGTGCTGGGGGCGATTCAATGTGCTGTGGGCCATGCGATTCGATGTGCTGGGGTGATGCGATTCAATGTGCTGGGGGTGATGCAATGTGCTGCGGGCCATGCGATTCGATGTGCTGGGGGTGTTGCAATGTGCTGTGAGTGATGCAATTCGATGTGCTGGGGGTGATGCAATGTGCTGTGGGCCATGCGATTCGACGTGCTGGAGGTGATGCAATGTGCTGTGGGTCATGCGATTCGATGTGCAGGGGGTGTTTCAATGTGCTGTGAGTGATGCGATTTGATGTGCTGTGGGTTATGCAATGTGCTGTGGGCCATGCGATTCGATGTGCTGGGGGTGATGCGATTAGATGTGCTGGAGGTGATTCAATGTGCTGTGGGCCATGCAATTCGATGTGCTGGGGGTGATGCAATGTGCTGTGAGTGATGCGATTCGATGTGCTGGGGGTTATGCAATGTGCTGTGGGCCATTTTATTCGATGTGCTGGGGGGGTGATGCGATTCGATGTGCTGGGGGTGATGCAATGTGCTGTGGGCCATGCGATTCGATGTGCTGGGGGTGATGCAATGTGCTGGGAGTGATGCGATTCGATGTACTGGGGGTGATGCAATGTTCTGTGGGTCATGCGATTCGATGTGCTGGGGTGATGCGATTCGATGTGCTGGGGGTGATGCAATGTGCTGTGAGTGATGCGTTTCGATGTGCTGGGGTTATGCAATGTGCTGTGGGCCATGCCATTTGATGTGCTGGGGTGATGCGATTCGATGTGCTGGGGGTGATGCAATGTGCTGTGGGCCATGCGATTCGATGTGCTGAGGGTGATGCAATGTGCTGTGAGTGATGCGATTTGATGTGCTGGGGGTTATGCAATGTGCTGTGGGCCATGCGATTCGATGTGCTGGGGGTGATGCAATGTGCTGTGGGCTATACGATTCGATGTGCTGGGGGTGATGCAATGTGCTGTGGGCCATGCGATTCGATGTGCTGGGGGTGATGCAATGTGCTGTGGGCCATGCGATTCACTGTGCTGGGGGTGATGCAATGGGCTGTGGGCCATGTGATTCGATGTGCTGGGGTGATGCAATGTGCTGTGGGTCATGCGATTCGATGTGCTGGGGGTGTTTCAATGTGCTGTGAGTGATGCGATTTGATGTGCTGTGGGTTATGCAATGTGCTGTGGGCCATGCGATTTGATGTGCTGGGGGTGATGCGATTCGATGTGCTGGGGGTTATGCAATGTGCTGTGGGCCATGTGATTCGATGTGCTGGGGGGTGATGCAATTCGATGTGCTGGGGGTGATGCAATGTGCTGTGGGCCATGCGATTCGATGTGCTGGGGGTGATGCAATGTGCTGTGGGCCATGCGATTCGATGTGCTGGGGGTGATGCAATGTGCTGTGGGCCATGCGATTCACTGTGCTGGGGGTGATGCAATGGGCTGTGGGCCATGTGATTCGATGTGCTGGGGTGATGCAATGTGCTGTGGGCCGTGCGATTCGATGTGCTGTGGGCCATGCGATTCGATGTGCTGGAGGTGATGCAATGTGATGTGAGTGATGCGATTCGATGTGCTGGGGTTATGCAATGTGCTGTGGGCCATGCGATTCGATGTGCTGAGGTGTTGCGATTCGATGTGCTGGGGGTAATGCAATGTGTTGTGGGCTATGCGATTCGATGTGCTGGGGGTGTTGCGATTCGATGTGCTGGGGGTGATGCAATGTGCTGTGGGCCATGCGATTCAATGTGCTGGGGGTGATGCAATGTGCTGGGAGTGATGCGATTCGATGTGCTGGGGGTGATGCAATGTCCTGTGGTCCATGCGATTCGATGTGCTGCGGGTGTTGCAATGTGCTGTGAGTGATGCGATTAGATGTGCTGGGGGTTATGCAATGTGCTGTGGGCCATGCGATTCGATGTGCTGGGGGGGGGTGATGCGATTCGATGTGCTGGGGGTGATGCAATGTGCTGTGGGCCATGCGATTCGATGTGCTGGGGGTGATGCAATGTGCTGGGAGTGATGCGATTCGATGTGCTGGGGGTGATGCAATGTGCTGTGGGTCATGCGATTCGATGTGCTGGGGTGATGCGATTCGATGTGCTGGGGGTGATGCAATGTGCTGTGAGTGATGCGTTTCGATGTGCTGGGGTTATGCAATGTGCTGTGGGCCATGCAATTCGATGTGCTGGGGGTGATGCAATGTGCTGTGAGTGATGCAATTCGACGTGCTGGGAGTGTTGCAATGTGCTGTGAGTGATGCGATTCGATGTGCTGGGGGTTATGCAATGTGCTGTGGGCCATGTGATTCGATGTGCTGGGGGGGTGATGCGATTCGATGTGCTGGGGGTGATGCAATGTGCTGTGGGCCATGCGATTCGATGTGCTGGGGGTGATGCAATGTGCTGGGAGTGATGCGATTTGATGTGCTGGGGGTGATGCAATGTTCTGTGGGTCATGCGATTCGATGTGCTGGGGTGATGCGATTCGATGTGCTGGGGGTGATGCAATGTGCTGTGAGTGATGCGTTTCGATGTGCTGGGGTTATGCAATGTGCTGTGGGCCATGCGATTTGATGTGCTGGGGTGATGCGATTCGATGTACTGGGGGTGATGCAATGTGCTGTGGGCCATGCGATTCGATGTGCTGAGGGTGATGCAATGTGCTGTGAGTGATGCGATTCGATGTGCTGGGGGTGATGCAATGTGCTGTGGGCCATGCGATTCGATGTGCTGGGGGTGATGCAATGTGCTGTGGGCCATGCGATTCGATGTGCTGGGGGTGATGCAATGTGCTGTGGGCCATGCGATTCACTGTGCTGGGGGTGATGCAATGGGCTGTGGGCCATGTGATTCGATGTGCTGGGGTGATGCAATGTGCTGTGGGTCATGCGATTCGATGTGCTGGGGGTGTTTCAATGTGCTGTGAGTGATGCGATTTGATGTGCTGTGGGTTATGCAATGTGCTGTGGGCCATGCGATTTGATGTGCTGGGGGTGATGCGATTCGATGTGCTGGGGGTTATGCAATGTGCTGTGGGCCATGTGATTCGATGTGCTGGGGGGTGATGCGATTCGATGTGCTGGGGGTGATGCAATGTGCTGTGGGCCATGCGATTCGATGTGTTGGGGGTGATGCAATGTGCTGTGGGCCATGCGATTCGATGTGCTGGGGGTGATGCAATGTGCTGTGGGTCATGCGATTCGATGTGCTGGGGTGATGCAATTCGATGTGCTGGGGGTGATGCAATGTGCTGTGAGTGATGCGTTTCGATGTGCTGGGGTTATGCAATGTGCTGTGGGCCATGCGATTTGATGTGCTGGGGTGATGCGATTCGATGTGCTGGGGGTGATGCAATGTGCTGTGGGCCATGCGATTCGATGTGCTGGGGGTTATGCAATGTGCTGTGGGCCATGCGATTCGATGTGCTGGGGGTGTTGCAATGTGCTGTGAGTGATGCAATTCGATGTGCTGGGGGTGTTGCAATGTGCTGTGAGTGATGTGATTTGATGTACTGGGGGTTATGCAATGTGCTGTGGGCCATGCGATTTGATGTGCTGGGGGTGATGCGATTCAATGTGCTGGGGGTGATGCAATGTGCTGTGGGCCATGCGATTTGATGTGCTGGGGGTGATGCATTGTGCTGTGAGTGATGCGATTCGATGTGCTGGTGGTGATGCAATGTGCTGTAGGCCATGCGATTCGATGTGCTGGGGATATGCGATTCAATGTGCTGGGGGTGATGCAATGTGCTGTGAGCCATGCGATTCGATGTGCTGGGGTGATGCGATTCGATGTGCTGAGGGTGATGCAATGTGCTGTGAGTGATGCGATTTGATGTGCTGGGGGTGTTGCAATGTGCTGTGGGTTATGCGATTCGATGTGCTCAGGTGATGCGATTCAATGTGCTGGGGGTGATGCAATGTGCTGTGAGTGATGCGATTTGATGTGCTGGGGGTTATGCAATGTGCTGTGGGCCATGCGATTCGATGTGCTGGGGGTGATGCAACGTGCTGTGGGCTATGCGATTCGATGTGCTGGGGGTGATGCAATGTGCTGTGGGCCATGCGATTCGATGTGCTGGGGGTGATGCAATGTGCTGTGGGCCATGCGATTCACTGTGCTGGGGGTGATGCAATGGGCTGTGGGCCATGTGATTCGATGTGCTGAGGTGATGCAATGTGCTGTGGGTCATGCGATTCGATGTGCTGGGGGTGTTTCAATGTGCTGTGAGTGATGCGATTTGATGTGCTGTGGGTTATGCAATGTGCTGTGGGCCATGCGATTTGATGTGCTGGGGGTGATGCGATTCGATGTGCTGGGGGTTATGCAATGTGCTGTGGGCCATGTGATTCGATGTGCTGGGGGGTGATGCAATTCGATGTGCTGGGGGTGATGCAATGTGCTGTGGGCCATGCGATTCGATGTGCTGGGGGTGATGCAATGTGCTGTGGGCCATGCGATTCGATGTGCTGGGGGTGATGCAATGTGCTGTGGGCCATGCGATTCACTGTGCTGGGGGTGATGCAATGGGCTGTGGGCCATGTGATTCGATGTGCTGGGGTGATGCAATGTGCTGTGGGCCGTGCGATTCGATGTGCTGTGGGCCATGCGATTCGATGTGCTGGAGGTGATGCAATGTGATGTGAGTGATGCGATTCGATGTGCTGGGGATATGCAATGTGCTGTGGGCCATGCGATTCGATGTGCTGAGGTGTTGCGATTTGATGTGCTGGGGGTAATGCAATGTGTTGTGGGCTATGCGATTCGATGTGCTGGGGGTGTTGCGATTCAATGTGCTGGGGGTGATGCAATGTGCTGTGGGCCATGCGATTCAATGTGCTGGGGGTGATGCAATGTGCTGGGAGTGATGCGATTCGATGTGCTGGGGGTGATGCAATGTGCTGTGGGTCATGTGATTCGATGTGCTGGGGATGATGCAATGTGCTGTGGGCCATGCAATTCGATGTGCTGGGGGTGATGCAATGTCCTGTGGTCCATGCGATTCGATGTGCTGCGGGTGTTGCAATGTGCTGTGAGTGATGCGATTAGATGTGCTGGGGGTTATGCAATGTGCTGTGGGCCATGCGATTCGATGTGCTGGGGGGGGGGGGTGATGCGATTCGATGTGCTGGGGGTGATGCAATGTGCTGTGGGCCATGTGATTCGATGTGCTGGGGGTGATGCAATGTGCTGGGAGTGATGCGATTCGATGTGCTGGGGGTGATGCAATGTGCTGTGGGTCATGCGATTCGATGTGCTGGGGTGATGCGATTTGATGTGCTGGGGGTGATGCAATGTGCTGTGAGTGATGCGTTTCGATGTGCTGGGGTTATGCAATGTGCTGTGGGCCATGCGATTTGATGTGCTGGGGTGATGCGATTTGATGTGCTGGGGGTGATGCAATGTGCTGTGGGCCATGCGATTCGATGTGCTGAGGGTGATGCAATGTGCTGTGAGTGATGCGATTTGATGTGCTGGGGGTTATGCAATGTGCTGTGCGCCATGCGATTCGATGTGCTGGGGGTGATGCAATGTGCTGTGGGCCATGCGATTCGATGTGCTGGGGGTGATGCAATGTGCTGTGGGCCATGCGATTCGATGTGCTGGGGGTGATGCAATGTGCTGTGGGCCATGCGATTCACTGTGCTGGGGGATGATGCAATGGGCTGTGGGCCATGTGATTCGATGTGCTGGGGGGTGATGCGATTCGATGTGCTGGGGGTGATGCAATGTGCTGTGGGCCATGCGATTCGATGTGCTGGGGGTGATGCAATGTGCTGTGGGCCATGCGATTCGATGTGCTGGGGGTGATGCAATGTGCTGTGGGCCATGCAATTCACTGTGCTGGGGGTGATGCAATGGGCTGTGGGCCATGTGATTCGATGTGCTAGGGTGATGCAATGTGCTGTGGGCCGTGCGATTCGATGTGCTGTGGGCCATGCGATTCGATGTGCTGGAGGTGATGCAATGTGCTGTGAGTGATGCGATTCGATGTGCTGGGGTTATGCAATGTGCTGTGGGCCATGCGATTCGATGTGCTGAGGTGTTGCGATTCGATGTGCTGGGGGTAATGCAATGTGTTGTGGGCCATGCGATTCGATGTGCTGGGGGTGTTGCGATTCGATGTGCTGGGGGTGATGCAATGAGCTGGGAGTGATGCGATTCGATATGCTGGGGGTGATGCAATGTGCTGTGGGTCATGCGATTCGATGTGCTGGGGATGATGCAATGTGCTGTGGGCCATGCAATTCGATGTGCTGGGGGTGATGCAATGTCCTGTGGTCCATGCGATTCGATGTGCTGCGGGTGTTGCAATGTGCTGTGAGTGATGCGATTAGATGTGCTGGGGGTTATGCAATGTGCTGTGGGCCATGCGATTCGATGTGCTGGGGGGGGGTGATGCGATTCGATGTGCTGGGGGTGATGCAATGTGCTGTGGGCCATGCGATTCGATGTGCTGGGGGTGATGCAATGTGCTGTGGGCTATACGATTCGATGTGCTGGGGGTGATGCAATGTGCTGTGGGCCATGCGATTCGATGTGCTGGGGGTGATGCAATGTGCTGTGGGCCATGCGATTCACTGTGCTGGGGGTGATGCAATGGGCTGTGGGCCATGTGATTCGATGTGCTGGGGTGATGCAATGTGCTGTGGGTCATGCGATTCGATGTGCTGGGGGTGTTTCAATGTGCTGTGAGTGATGCGATTTGATGTGCTGTGGGTTATGCAATGTGCTGTGGGCCATGCGATTTGATGTGCTGGGGGTGATGCGATTCGATGTGCTGGGGGTTATGCAATGTGCTGTGGGCCATGTGATTCGATGTGCTGGGGGGTGATGCAATTCGATGTGCTGGGGGTGATGCAATGTGCTGTGGGCCATGCGATTCGATGTGCTGGGGGTGATGCAATGTGCTGTGGGCCATGCGATTCGATGTGCTGGGGGTGATGCAATGTGCTGTGGGCCATGCGATTCACTGTGCTGGGGGTGATGCAATGGGCTGTGGGCCATGTGATTCGATGTGCTGGGGTGATGCAATGTGCTGTGGGCCGTGCGATTCGATGTGCTGTGGGCCATGCGATTCGATGTGCTGGAGGTGATGCAATGTGATGTGAGTGATGCGATTCGATGTGCTGGGGTTATGCAATGTGCTGTGGGCCATGCGATTCGATGTGCTGAGGTGTTGCGATTCGATGTGCTGGGGGTAATGCAATGTGTTGTGGGCTATGCGATTCGATGTGCTGGGGGTGTTGCGATTCGATGTGCTGGGGGTGATGCAATGTGCTGTGGGCCATGCGATTCAATGTGCTGGGGGTGATGCAATGTGCTGGGAGTGATGCGATTCGATGTGCTGGGGGTGATGCAATGTCCTGTGGTCCATGCGATTCGATGTGCTGCGGGTGTTGCAATGTGCTGTGAGTGATGCGATTAGATGTGCTGGGGGTTATGCAATGTGCTGTGGGCCATGCGATTCGATGTGCTGGGGGGGGTGATGCGATTCGATGTGCTGGGGGTGATGCAATGTGCTGTGGGCCATGCGATTCGATGTGCTGGGGGTGATGCAATGTGCTGGGAGTGATGCGATTCGATGTGCTGGGGGTGATGCAATGTGCTGTGGGTCATGCGATTCGATGTGCTGGGGTGATGCGATTCGATGTGCTGGGGGTGATGCAATGTGCTGTGAGTGATGCGTTTCGATGTGCTGGGGTTATGCAATGTGCTGTGGGCCATGCAATTCGATGTGCTGGGGGTGATGCAATGTGCTGTGAGTGATGCAATTCGACGTGCTGGGAGTGTTGCAATGTGCTGTGAGTGATGCGATTCGATGTGCTGGGGGTTATGCAATGTGCTGTGGGCCATGTGATTCGATGTGCTGGGGGGGTGATGTGATTCGATGTGCTGGGGGTGATGCAATGTGCTGTGGGCCATGCGATTTGATGTGCTGGGGGTGATGCAATGTGCTGGGAGTGATGCGATTTGATGTGCTGGGGGTGATGCAATGTTCTGTGGGTCATGCGATTCGATGTGCTGGGGTGATGCGATTCGATGTGCTGGGGGTGATGCAATGTGCTGTGAGTGATGCGTTTCGATGTGCTGGGGTTATGCAATGTGCTGTGGGCCATGCGATTTGATGTGCTGGGGTGATGCGATTCGATGTACTGGGGGTGATGCAATGTGCTGTGGGCCATGCGATTCGATGTGCTGAGGGTGATGCAATGTGCTGTGAGTGATGCGATTCGATGTGCTGGAGGTGATGCAATGTGCTGTGGGCCATGCGATTCGATGTGCTGGGGGTGATGCAATGTGCTGTGGGCCATGCGATTCGATGTGCTGGGGGTGATGCAATGTGCTGTGGGCCATGCGATTCACTGTGCTGGGGGTGATGCAATGGGCTGTGGGCCATGTGATTCGATGTGCTGGGGTGATGCAATGTGCTGTGGGTCATGCGATTCGATGTGCTGGGGGTGTTTCAATGTGCTGTGAGTGATGCGATTTGATGTGCTGTGGGTTATGCAATGTGCTGTGGGCCATGCGATTTGATGTGCTGGGGGTGATGCGATTCGATGTGCTGGGGGTTATGCAATGTGCTGTGGGCCATGTGATTCGATGTGCTGGGGGGTGATGCGATTCGATGTGCTGGGGGTGATGCAATGTGCTGTGGGCCATGCGATTCGATGTGTTGGGGGTGATGCAATGTGCTGTGGGCCATGCGATTCGATGTGCTGGGGGTGATGCAATGTGCTGTGGGTCATGCGATTCGATGTGCTGGGGTGATGCGATTCGATGTGCTGGGGGTGATGCAATGTGCTGTGAGTGATGCGTTTCGATGTGCTGGGGTTATGCAATGTGCTGTGGGCCATGCGATTTGATGTGCTGGGGTGATGCGATTCGATGTGCTGGGGGTGATGCAATGTGCTGTGGGCCATGCGATTCGATGTGCTGGGGGTTATGCAATGTGCTGTGGGCCATGCGATTCGATGTGCTGGGGGTGTTGCAATGTGCTGTGAGTGATGCAATTCGATGTGCTGGGGGTGTTGCAATGTGCTGTGAGTGATGTGATTTGATGTACTGGGGGTTATGCAATGTGCTGTGGGCCATGCGATTTGATGTGCTGGGGGTGATGCGATTCAATGTGCTGGGGGTGATGCAATGTGCTGTGGGCCATGCGATTTGATGTGCTGGGGGTGATGCATTGTGCTGTGAGTGATGCGATTCGATGTGCTGGTGGTGATGCAATGTGCTGTAGGCCATGCGATTCGATGTGCTGGGGATATGCGATTCAATGTGCTGGGGGTGATGCAATGTGCTGTGAGCCATGCGATTCGATGTGCTGGGGTGATGCGATTCGATGTGCTGAGGGTGATGCAATGTGCTGTGAGTGATGCGATTTGATGTGCTGGGGGTGTTGCAATGTGCTGTGGGTTATGCGATTCGATGTGCTCAGGTGATGCGATTCAATGTGCTGGGGGTGATGCAATGTGCTGTGAGTGATGCGATTTGATGTGCTGGGGGTTATGCAATGTGCTGTGGGCCATGCGATTCGATGTGCTGGGGGTGATGCAACGTGCTGTGGGCTATGCGATTCGATGTGCTGGGGGTGATGCAATGTGCTGTGGGCCATGCGATTCGATGTGCTGGGGGTGATGCAATGTGCTGTGGGCCATGCGATTCACTGTGCTGGGGGTGATGCAATGGGCTGTGGGCCATGTGATTCGATGTGCTGAGGTGATGCAATGTGCTGTGGGTCATGCGATTCGATGTGCTGGGGGTGTTTCAATGTGCTGTGAGTGATGCGATTTGATGTGCTGTGGGTTATGCAATGTGCTGTGGGCCATGCGATTTGATGTGCTGGGGGTGATGCGATTCGATGTGCTGGGGGTTATGCAATGTGCTGTGGGCCATGTGATTCGATGTGCTGGGGGGTGATGCAATTCGATGTGCTGGGGGTGATGCAATGTGCTGTGGGCCATGCGATTCGATGTGCTGGGGGTGATGCAATGTGCTGTGGGCCATGCGATTCGATGTGCTGGGGGTGATGCAATGTGCTGTGGGCCATGCGATTCACTGTGCTGGGGGTGATGCAATGGGCTGTGGGCCATGTGATTCGATGTGCTGGGGTGATGCAATGTGCTGTGGGCCGTGCGATTCGATGTGCTGTGGGCCATGCGATTCGATGTGCTGGAGGTGATGCAATGTGATGTGAGTGATGCGATTCGATGTGCTGGGGATATGCAATGTGCTGTGGGCCATGCGATTCGATGTGCTGAGGTGTTGCGATTTGATGTGCTGGGGGTAATGCAATGTGTTGTGGGCTATGCGATTCGATGTGCTGGGGGTGTTGCGATTCAATGTGCTGGGGGTGATGCAATGTGCTGTGGGCCATGCGATTCAATGTGCTGGGGGTGATGCAATGTGCTGGGAGTGATGCGATTCGATGTGCTGGGGGTGATGCAATGTGCTGTGGGTCATGTGATTCGATGTGCTGGGGATGATGCAATGTGCTGTGGGCCATGCAATTCGATGTGCTGGGGGTGATGCAATGTCCTGTGGTCCATGCGATTCGATGTGCTGCGGGTGTTGCAATGTGCTGTGAGTGATGCGATTAGATGTGCTGGGGGTTATGCAATGTGCTGTGGGCCATGCGATTCGATGTGCTGGGGGGGGGGTGATGCGATTCGATGTGCTGGGGGTGATGCAATGTGCTGTGGGCCATGTGATTCGATGTGCTGGGGGTGATGCAATGTGCTGGGAGTGATGCGATTCGATGTGCTGGGGGTGATGCAATGTGCTGTGGGTCATGCGATTCGATGTGCTGGGGTGATGCGATTCGATGTGCTGGGGGTGATGCAATGTGCTGTGAGTGATGCGTTTCGATGTGCTGGGGTTATGCAATGTGCTGTGGGCCATGCGATTTGATGTGCTGGGGTGATGCGATTTGATGTGCTGGGGGTGATGCAATGTGCTGTGGGCCATGCGATTCGATGTGCTGAGGGTGATGCAATGTGCTGTGAGTGATGCGATTTGATGTGCTGGGGGTTATGCAATGTGCTGTGCGCCATGCGATTCGATGTGCTGGGGGTGATGCAATGTGCTGTGGGCCATGCGATTCGATGTGCTGGGGGTGATGCAATGTGCTGTGGGCCATGCGATTCGATGTGCTGGGGGTGATGCAATGTGCTGTGGGCCATGCGATTCACTGTGCTGGGGGATGATGCAATGGGCTGTGGGCCATGTGATTCGATGTGCTGGGGGGTGATGCGATTCAATGTGCTGGGGGTGATGCAATGTGCTGTGGGCCATGCGATTCGATGTGCTGGGGGTGATGCAATGTGCTGTGGGCCATGCGATTCGATGTGCTGGGGGTGATGCAATGTGCTGTGGGCCATGCGATTCACTGTGCTGGGGGTGATGCAATGGGCTGTGGGCCATGTGATTCGATGTGCTAGGGTGATGCAATGTGCTGTGGGCCGTGCGATTCGATGTGCTGTGGGCCATGCGATTCGATGTGCTGGAGGTGATGCAATGTGCTGTGAGTGATGCGATTCGATGTGCTGGGGTTATGCAATGTGCTGTGGGCCATGCGATTCGATGTGCTGAGGTGTTGCGATTCGATGTGCTGGGGGTAATGCAATGTGTTGTGGGCCATGCGATTCGATGTGCTGGGGGTGTTGCGATTCGATGTGCTAGGGGTGATGCAATGAGCTGGGAGTGATGCGATTCGATATGCTGGGGGTGATGCAATGTGCTGTGGGTCATGCGATTCGATGTGCTGGGGATGATGCAATGTGCTGTGGGCCATGCAATTCGATGTGCTGGGGGTGATGCAATGTCCTGTGGTCCATGCGATTCGATGTGCTGCGGGTGTTGCAATGTGCTGTGAGTGATGCGATTAGATGTGCTGGGGGTTATGCAATGTGCTGTGGGCCATGCGATTCGATGTGCTGGGGGGGGGGTGATGCGATTCGATGTGCTGGGGGTGATGCAATGTGCTGTGGGCCATGCGATTTGATGTGCTGGGGGTGTTGCAATGTGCTGTGAGTGATGTGATTCGATGTGCTGGGGGTGATGCAATGTGCTGTGGGTCATGCGATTCGATGTGCTGGGGTGATGCGATTCGATGTGCTGGGGGTAATGCAATGTGCTGTGAGTGATGCGTTTCGATGTGCTGGGGTTATGCAATGTGCTGTGGGCCATGCGATTCGATGTGCTGGGGTGATGCGATTCGATGTGCTGGGGGTGATGCAATGTGCTGTGGGCCATGCGATTCGATGTGCTGGGGGTGTTGCAATGTGCTGTGAGTGATGCGATTCGATGTGCTGGGGGTGATGCCATGTTCTGTGGGCCATGCGATTTGATGTTCTGGGGGTGTTGCAATGTGCTGTGAGTGATGCGATTCAATGTGCTGGGGGTTATGCAATGTGCTATGGGCCAAGCGATTCGATGTGCTGGGGGTGATGCGATTCGATGTGCTGTGGGTGATGCAATGTGCTGTGGGCCATGCGATTCAATATTCTGGGGGTGATGTAATGTGCTGTGAGTGATGCGATTCGATGTGCAGGTGGTGATGCAATGTGCCGTAAGCCATGCGATTCGATGTGCTGGGGTGATGCGATTCGATGTGCTGGGGGTGATACAATGTGCTGTGAGTGATGCGATACAATGTGCTGGGGGTTATGCAATGTGCTGTGGTCCATGCGATTCGATGTGCTGGGGTGATGCGATTTGATGTGCTTTGGGTGATGCAATGTGCTGTGGGCCATGCGATTCGATGTGCTGGGGGTGATGCAATGTGCTGTGAGTGATGCAATTCGATGTGCTGGGGGTTATGCAATGTGCTGTGGGCCATGCGATTCGATGTGCTGGGGTGATGCGATTCGATGTGCTGGGGGTGATGCAATGTGCTGTGAGTGATGCGATTTGATGTGCTGGGTGTGATGCAATGTGCTGTGGGCCATGTGATTCGATGTACTGGGGTTGATGCAATGTGCTGTGGTTGATGCGATTTGATGTGCTGGGGGTGATGCAATGTGCTGTGGGCCATGCGAATCGATGTGCTGGGGTGATGCGATTTGATGTGCTGGGGGCGATTCAATGTGCTGTGGGCCATGCGATTCGATGTGCTGGGGTGATGCGATTCAATGTGCTTAGGGTGATGCAATGTGCTGCGGGCCATGCGATTCGATGTGCTGGGGGTGTTGCAATGTGCTGTGAGTGATGCAATTCGATGTGCTGGGGGTGATGCAATGTGCTGTGGGCCATGCGATTCGACGTGCTGGAGGTGATGCAATGTGCTGTGGGTCATGCGATTCGATGTGCAGGGGGTGTTTCAATGTGCTGTGAGTGATGCGATTTGATGTGCTGTGGGTTATGCAATGTGCTGTGGGCCATGCGATTCGATGTGCTGGGGGTGATGCGATTAGATGTGCTGGAGGTGATTCAATGTGCTGTGGGCCATGCAATTCGATGTGCTGGGGGTGATGCAATGTGCTGTGAGTGATGCGATTCGATGTGCTGGGGGTTATGCAATGTGCTGTGGGCCATTTGATTCAATGTGCTGGGGGGGTGATGCGATTCGATGTGCTGGGGGTGATGCAATGTGCTGTGGGCCATGCGATTCGATGTGCTGGGGGTGATGCAATGTGCTGGGAGTGATGCGATTCGATGTGCTGGGGGTGATGCAATGTTCTGTGGGTCATGCGATTCGATGTGCTGGGGTGATGCAATTCGATGTGCTGGGGGTGATGCAATGTGCTGTGAGTGATGCGTTTCAATGTGCTGGGGTTATGCAATGTGCTGTGGGCCATGCGATTTGATGTGCTGGGGTGATGCGATTCGATGTGCTGGGGGTGATGCAATGTGCTGTGGGCCATGCGATTCGATGTGCTGAGGGTGATGCAATGTGCTGTGAGTGATGCGATTTGATGTGCTGGGGGTTATGCAATGTGCTGTGGGCCATGCGATTCGATGTGCTGGGGGTGATGCAACGTGCTGTGGGCTATGCGATTCGATGTGCTGGGGGTGATGCAATGTGCTGTGGGCCATGCGATTCGATGTGCTGGGGGTGATGCAATGTGCTGTGGGCCATGCGATTCACTGTGCTGGGGGTGATGCAATGGGCTGTGGGCCATGTGATTCGATGTGCTGGGGTGATGCAATGTGCTGTGGGTCATGCGATTCGATGTGCTGGGGGTGTTTCAATGTGCTGTGAGTGATGCGATTTGATGTGCTGTGGGTTATGCAATGTGCTGTGGGCCATGCGATTTGATGTGCTGGGGGTGATGCGATTCGATGTGCTGGGGGTTATGCAATGTGCTGTGCGCCATGTGATTCGATGTGCTGGGGGGTGATGCAATTCGATGTGCTGGGGGTGATGCAATGTGCTGTGGGCCATGCGATTCGATGTGCTGGGGGTGATGCAATGTGCTGTGGGCCATGCGATTCGATGTGCTGGGGGTGATGCAATGTGCTGTGGGCCATGCGATTCACTGTGCTGGGGGTGATGCAATGGGCTGTGGGCCATGTGATTCGATGTGCTGGGGTGATGCAATGTGCTGTGGGCCGTGCGATTCGATGTGCTGTGGGCCATGCGATTCGATGTGCTGGAGGTGATGCAATGTGATGTGAGTGATGCGATTCGATGTGCTGGGGTTATGCAATGTGCTGTGGGCCATGCGATTCGATGTGCTGAGGTGTTGCGATTTGATGTGCTGGGGGTAATGCAATGTGTTGTGGGCTATGCGATTCGATGTGCTGGGGGTGTTGCGATTCGATGTGCTGGGGGTGATGCAATGTGCTGTGGGCCATGCGATTCAATGTGCTGGGGGTGATGCAATGTGCTGGGAGTGATGCGATTCGATGTGCTGGGGGTGATGCAATGTGCTGTGGGTCATGCGATTCGATGTGCTGGGGATGATGCAATGTGCTGTGGGCCATGCAATTCGATGTGCTGGGGGTGATGCAATGTCCTGTGGTCCATGCGATTCGATGTGCTGCGGGTGTTGCAATGTGCTGTGAGTGATGCGATTAGATGTGCTGGGGGTTATGCAATGTGCTGTGGGCCATGCGATTCGATGTGCTGGGGGGGGGGTGATGCGATTCGATGTGCTGGGGGTGATGCAATGTGCTGTGGGCCATGTGATTCGATGTGCTGGGGGTGATGCAATGTGCTGGGAGTGATGCGATTCGATGTGCTGGGGGTGATGCAATGTGCTGTGGGTCATGCGATTCGATGTGCTGGGGTGATGCGATTCGATGTGCTGGGGGTGATGCAATGTGCTGTGAGTGATGCGTTTCGATGTGCTGGGGTTATGCAATGTGCTGTGGGCCATGCGATTTGATGTGCTGGGGTGATGCGATTTGATGTGCTGGGGGTGATGCAATGTGCTGTGGGCCATGCGATTCGATGTGCTGAGGGTGATGCAATGTGCTGTGAGTGATGCGATTTGATGTGCTGGGGGTTATGCAATGTGCTGTGCGCCATGCGATTCGATGTGCTGGGGGTGATGCAATGTGCTGTGGGCCATGCGATTCGATGTGCTGGGGGTGATGCAATGTGATGTGGGCCATGCGATTCGATGTGCTGGGGGTGATGCAATGTGCTGTGGGCCATGCGATTCACTGTGCTGGGGGTGATGCAATGGGCTGTGGGCCATGTGATTCGATGTGCTGGGGGGTGATGCGATTCGATGTGCTGGGGGTGATGCAATGTGCTGTGGGCCATGCGATTCGATGTGCTGGGGGTGATGCAATGTGCTGTGGGCCATGCGATTCGATGTGCTGGGGGTGATGCAATGTGCTGTGGGCCATGCGATTCACTGTGCTGGGGGTGATGCAATGGGCTGTGGGCCATGTGATTCGATGTGCTAGGGTGATGCAATGTGCTGTGGGCCGTGCGATTCGATGTGCTGTGGGCCATGCGATTCGATGTGCTGGAGGTGATGCAATGTGCTGTGAGTGATGCGATTCGATGTGCTGGGGTTATGCAATGTGCTGTGGGCCATGCGATTCGATGTGCTGAGGTGTTGCGATTCGATGTGCTGGGGGTAATGCAATGTGTTGTGGGCCATGCGATTCGATGTGCTGGGGGTGTTGCGATTCGATGTGCTGGGGGTGATGCAATGTGCTGTGGGCCATGCGATTCGATGTGCTGGGGGTGATGCAATGTGCTGGGAGTGATGCGATTCGATATGCTGGGGGTGATGCAATGTGCTGTGGGTCATGCGATTCGATGTGCTGGGGATGATGCAATGTGCTGTGGGCCATGCAATTCGATGTGCTTGGGGTGATGCAATGTCCTGTGGTCCATGCGATTCGATGTGCTGCGGGTGTTGCAATGTGCTGTGAGTGATGCGATTAGATGTGCTGGGGGTTATGCAATGTGCTGTGGGCCATGCGATTCGATGTGCTGGGGGGGGGGGGTGATGCGATTCGATGTGCTGGGGGTGATGCAATGTGCTGTGGGCCATGCGATTCGATGTGCTGGGGGTGATGCAATGTGCTGGGAGTGATGCGATTCGATGTGCTGGGGGTGATGCAATGCGCTGTGGGTCATGCGATTCGATGTGCTGGGGTGATGCGATTCGATGTGCTGGGGGTGATGCAATGTGCTGTGAGTGATGCGTTTCGATGTGCTGGGGTTATGCAATGTGCTGTGGGCCATGCGATTTGATGTGCTGGGGTGATGCGATTCGATGTTCTGGGGGTGATGCAATGTGCTGTGGGCCATGCAATTCGATGTGCTGGGGGTGATGCAATGTGCTGTGAGTGATGCGATTCGACGTGCTGGGAGTGTTGCAATGTGCTGTGAGTGATGCGATTCGATGTGCTGGGGGTTATGCAATGTGCTGTGGGCCATGTGATTCGATGTGCTGGGGGGGTGATGCGATTCGATGTACTGGGGGTGATGCAATGTGCTGTGGGCCATGCGATTCGATGTGCTGGGGGTGATGCAATGTGCTGGGAGTGATGCGATTCGATGTGCTGGGGGTGATGCAATGTTCTGTGGGTTATGCGATTCGATGTGCTGGGGTGATGCAATTCGATGTGCTGGGGGTGATGCAATGTGCCTTTGAGTGATGCGTTTCGATGTGCTGGGGTTATGCAATGTGCTGTGGGCCATGCGATTTGATGTGCTGGGGTGATGCGATTCGATGTGCTGGGGGTGATGCAATGTGCTGTGGGCCATGCGATTCGATGTGCTGAGGGTGATGCAATGTGCTGTGAGTGATGCGATTTGATGTGCTGGGGTTATGCAATGTGCTGTGGGCCATGCGATTCGATGTGCTGGGGGTGATGCAATGTGCTGTGGGCCATGCGATTCGATGTGCTGGGGGTGATGCAATGTGCTGTGGGCCATGCGATTCGATGTGCTGGGGGTGATGCAATGTGCTGTGGGCCATGCGATTCACTGTGCTGGGGGTGATGCAATGGGCTGTGGGCCATGTGATTCGATGTGCTGGGGTGATGCAATGTGCTGTGGGTCATGCGATTCGATGTGCTGGGGGTGTTTCAATGTGCTGTGAGTGATGCGATTTGATGTGCTGTGGGTTATGCAATGTGCTGTGGGCCATGTGATTTGATGTGCTGGGGGTGATGCGATTCGATGTGCTGGGGGTTATGCAATGTGCTGTGGGCCATGTGATTCGATGTGCTGGGGGGTGATGCGATTCGATGTGCTGGGGGTGATGCAATGTGCTGTGGGCCATGCGATTCGATGTGCTGGGGGTGATGCAATGTGCTGTGGGCCATGCGATTCGATGTGCTGGGGGTGATGCAATGTGCTGTGGGTCATGCGATTCGATGTGCTGGGGTGATGCGATTCAATGTGCTGGGGGTGATGCAATGTGCTGTGAGTGATGCGTTTCGATGTGCTGGGGTTATGCAATGTGCTGTGGGCCATGCGATTTGATGTGCTGGGGTGATGCGATTCGATGTGCTGGGGGTGATGCAATGTGCTGCGGGCCATGCGATTCGATGTGCTGGGGGTTATGCAATGTGCTGTGGGCCATGCGATTCGATGTGCTGGGGGTGATGCAATGTGCTGTAGGCCATGCGATTCGATGTGCTGGGGGTAATGCAATGTGTTGTGGGCTATGCGATTCGATGTGCTGGGGGTGATGCAATGTGCTGTGGGCCATGCGATTCACTGTGCTGGGGGTGATGCAATGGGCTGTGGGCCATGTGATTCGATGTGCTGGGGTGATGCAATGTGCTGTGGGCCGTGCGATTCGATGTGCTGTGGGCCATGCGATTCGATGTGCTGGAGGTGATGCAATGTGATGTGAGTGATGCGATTCGATGTGCTGGGGTTATGCAATGTGCTGTGGGCCATGCGATTCGATGTGCTGAGGTGTTGCGATTCGATGTGCTGGGGGTAATGCAATGTGTTGTGGGCTATGCGATTCGATGTGCTGGGGGTGTTGCGATTCGATGTGCTGGGGGTGATGCAATGTGCTGTGGGCCATGCGATTCAATGTGCTGGGGGTGATGCAATGTGCTGGGAGTGATGTGATTCGATGTGCTGGGGGTGATGCAATGTGCTGTGGGTCATGCGATTCGATGTGCTGGGGATGATGCAATGTGCTGTGGGCCATGCAATTCGATGTGCTGGGGGTGATGCAATGTCCTGTGGTCCATGCGATTCGATGTGCTGCGGGTGTTGCAATGTGCTGTGAGTGATGCGATTAGATGTGCTGGGGGTTATGCAATGTGCTGTGGGCCATGCGATTCGATGTGCTGGGGGGGGTGATGCGATTCGATGTGCTGGGGGTGATGCAATGTGCTGTGGGCCATGCGATTTGATGTGCTGGGGGTGATGCAATGTGCTGGGAGTGATGCGATTCGATGTGCTGGGGGTGATGCAATGTGCTGTGGGTCATGCGATTCGATGTGCTGGGGTGATGCGATTCGATGTGCTGGGGGTGATGCAATGTGCTGTGAGTGATGCGTTTCGATGTGCTGGGGTTATGCAATGTACTGTGGGCTATGTGATTTGATGTGCTGGGGTGATGCGATTCGATGTGCTGGGGGTGATGCAATGTGCTGTGGGCCATGCGATTTGATGTGCTGGGGTGATGCAATGTGCTGTGAGTGATGCAATTCGATGTGCTGGGGGTTATGCAATGTGCTATGGTCCATGCGATTCGATGTGCTGGGGTGATGCGATTTGATGTGCTTTGGGTGATGCAATGTGCTGTGGGCCATGCGATTCGATGTGCTGGGGGTGATGCAATGTGCTGTGAGTGATGCAATTCGATGTGCTGGGGGTTATGCAATGTGCTGTGGGCCATGCGATTCGATGTGCTGGGGTGATGCGATTGGATGTGCTGGGGGTGATGCAATGTGCTGTGAGTGATGCGATTTGATGTGCTGGGTGTGATGCAATGTGCTGTGGGCCATGTGATTCGATGTACTGGGGTTGATGCAATGTGCTGTGGTTGATGCGATTTGATGTGCTGGGGGTGATGCAATGTGCTGTGGGCCATGCGAATCGATGTGCTGGGGTGATGCGATTCGATGTGCTGGGGGCGATTCAATGTGCTGTGGGCCATGCGATTCGATGTGCTGGGGGTGATGCAATGTGCTGCGGGCCATGCGATTCGATGTGCTGGGGGTGTTGCAATGTGCTGTGAGTGATGCAATTCGATGTGCTGGGGGTGATGCAATGTGCTGTGGGCCATGCGATTCGACGTGCTGGAGGTGATGCAATGTGCTGTGGGTCATGCGATTCGATGTGCAGGGGGTGTTTCAATGTGCTGTGAGTGATGCGATTTGATGTGCTGTGGGTTATGCAATGTGCTGTGGGCCATGCGATTCGATGTGCTGGGGGTGATGCGATTAGATGTGCTGGAGGTGATTCAATGTGCTGTGGGCCATGCAATTCGATGTGCTGGGGGTGATGCAATGTGCTGTGAGTGATGCGATTCGATGTGCTGGGGGTTATGCAATGTGCTGTGGGCCATTTGATTCGATGTGCTGGGGGGGTGATGCGATTCGATGTGCTGGGGGTGATGCAATGTGCTGTGGGCCATGCGATTCGATGTGCTGGGGGTGATGCAATGTGCTGGGAGTGATGCGATTCGATGTACTGGGGGTGATGCAATGTTCTGTGGGTCATGCGATTCGATGTGCTGGGGTGATGCGATTCGATGTGCTGGGGGTGATGCAATGTGCTGTGAGTGATGCATTTCGATGTGCTGGGGTTATGCAATGTGCTGTGGGCCATGCGATTTGATGTGCTGGGGTGATGCGATTCGATGTGCTGGGGGTGATGCAATGTGCTGTGGGCCATGCGATTCGATGTGCTGAGGGTGATGCAATGTGCTGTGAGTGATGCGATTTGATGTGCTGGGGGTTATGCAATGTGCTGTGGGCCATGCGATTCGATGTGCTGGGGGTGATGCAATGTGCTGTGGGCTATACGATTCGATGTGCTGGGGGTGATGCAATGTGCTGTGGGCCATGCGATTCGATGTGCTGGGGGTGATGCAATGTGCTGTGGGCCATGCGATTCACTGTGCTGGGGGTGATGCAATGGGCTGTGGGCCATGTGATTCGATGTGCTGGGGTGATGCAATGTGCTGTGGGTCATGCGATTCGATGTGCTGGGGGTGTTTCAATGTGCTGTGAGTGATGCGATTTGATGTGCTGTGGGTTATGCAATGTGCTGTGGGCCATGCGATTTGATGTGCTGGGGGTGATGCGATTCGATGTGCTGGGGGTTATGCAATGTGCTGTGGGCCATGTGATTCGATGTGCTGGGGGTGATGCAATTCGATGTGCTGGGGGTGATGCAATGTGCTGTGGGCCATGCGATTCGATGTGCTGGGGGTGATGCAATGTGCTGTGGGCCATGCGATTCGATGTGCTGGGGGTGATGCAATGTGCTGTGGGCCATGCGATTCACTGTGCTGGGGGTGATGCAATGGGCTGTGGGCCATGTGATTCGATGTGCTGGGGTGATGCAATGTGCTGTGGGCCGTGCGATTCGATGTGCTGTGGGCCATGCGATTCGATGTGCTGGAGGTGATGCAATGTGATGTGAGTGATGCGATTCGATGTGCTGGGGTTATGCAATGTGCTGTGGGCCATGCGATTCGATGTGCTGAGGTGTTGCGATTCGATGTGCTGGGGGTAATGCAATGTGTTGTGGGCTATGCGATTCGATGTGCTGGGGGTGTTGCGATTCGATGTGCTGGGGGTGATGCAATGTGCTGTGGGCCATGCGATTCAATGTGCTGGGGGTGATGCAATGTGCTGGGAGTGATGCGATTCGATGTGCTGGGGGTGATGCAATGTCCTGTGGTCCATGCGATTCGATGTGCTGCGGGTGTTGCAATGTGCTGTGAGTGATGCGATTAGATGTGCTGGGGGTTATGCAATGTGCTGTGGGCCATGCGATTCGATGTGCTGGGGGGGGTGATGCGATTCGATGTGCTGGGGGTGATGCAATGTGCTGTGGGCCATGCGATTCGATGTGCTGGGGGTGATGCAATGTGCTGGGAGTGATGCGATTCGATGTGCTGGGGGTGATGCAATGTGCTGTGGGTCATGCGATTCGATGTGCTGGGGTGATGCGATTCGATGTGCTGGGGGTGATGCAATGTGCTGTGAGTGATGCGTTTCGATGTGCTGGGGTTATGCAATGTGCTGTGGGCCATGCAATTCGATGTGCTGGGGGTGATGCAATGTGCTGTGAGTGATGCAATTCGACGTGCTGGGAGTGTTGCAATGTGCTGTGAGTGATGCGATTCGATGTGCTGGGGGTTATGCAATGTGCTGTGGGCCATGTGATTCGATGTGCTGGGGGGGTGATGCGATTCGATGTGCTGGGGGTGATGCAATGTGCTGTGGGCCATGCGATTCGATGTGCTGGGGGTGATGCAATGTGCTGGGAGTGATGCGATTTGATGTGCTGGGGGTGATGCAATGTTCTGTGGGTCATGCGATTCGATGTGCTGGGGTGATGCGATTCGATGTGCTGGGGGTGATGCAATGTGCTGTGAGTGATGCGTTTCGATGTGCTGGGGTTATGCAATGTGCTGTGGGCCATGCGATTTGATGTGCTGGGGTGATGCGATTCGATGTGCTGGGGGTGATGCAATGTGCTGTGGGCCATGCGATTCGATGTGCTGAGGGTGATGCAATGTGCTGTGAGTGATGCGATTCGATGTGCTGGGGGTGATGCAATGTGCTGTGGGCCATGCGATTCGATGTGCTGGGGGTGATGCAATGTGCTGTGGGCCATGCGATTCGATGTGCTGGGGGTGATGCAATGTGCTGTGGGCCATGCGATTCACTGTGCTGGGGTGATGCAATGGGCTGTGGGCCATGTGATTCGATGTGCTGGGGTGATGCAATGTGCTGTGGGTCATGCGATTCGATGTGCTGGGGGTGTTTCAATGTGCTGTGAGTGATGCGATTTGATGTGCTGTGGGTTATGCAATGTGCTGTGGGCCATGCGATTTGATGTGCTGGGGGTGATGCGATTCGATGTGCTGGGGGTTATGCAATGTGCTGTGGGCCATGTGATTCGATGTGCTGGGGGGTGATGCGATTCGATGTGCTGGGGGTGATGCAATGTGCTGTGGGCCATGCGATTCGATGTGCTGGGGGTGATGCAATGTGCTGTGGGCCATGCGATTCGATGTGCTGGGGGTGATGCAATGTGCTGTGGGTCATGCGATTCGATGTGCTGGGGTGATGCGATTCGATGTGCTGGGGGTGATGCAATGTGCTGTGAGTGATGCGTTTCGATGTGCTGGGGTTATGCAATGTGCTGTGGGCCATGCGATTTGATGTGCTGGGGTGATGCGATTCGATGTGCTGGGGGTGATGCAATGTGCTGTGGGCCATGCGATTCGATGTGCTGGGGGTTATGCAATGTGCTGTGAGCCATGCGATTCGATGTGCTGGGGGTGTTGCAATGTGCTGTGAGTGATGCAATTCGATGTGCTGGGGGTGTTGCAATGTGCTGTGAGTGATCTGATTTGATGTACTGGGGGTTATGCAATGTGCTGTGGGCCATGCGATTTGATGTGCTGGGGGTGATGCGATTCAATGTGCTGGGGGTGATGCAATGTGCTGTGGGCCATGCGATTTGATGTGCTGGGGGTGATGCATTGTGCTGTGAGTGATGCGATTCGATGTGCTGGTGGTGATGCAATGTGCTGTAGGCCATGCGATTCGATGTGCTGGGGATATGCGATTCAATGTGCTGGGGGTGATGCAATGTGCTGTGAGCCATGCGATTCGATGTGCTGGGGTGATGCGATTCGATGTGCTGAGGGTGATGCAATGTGCTGTGAGTGATGCGATTTGATGTGCTGGGGGTGTTGCAATGTGCTGTGGGTTATGCGATTCGATGTGCTCAGGTGATGCGATTCAATGTGCTGGGGGTGATGCAATGTGCTGTGAGTGATGCGATTTGATGTGCTGGGGGTTATGCAATGTGCTGTGGGCCATGCGATTCGATGTGCTGGGGGTGATGCAACGTGCTGTGGGCTATGCGATTCGATGTGCTGGGGGTGATGCAATGTGCTGTGGGCCATGCGATTCGATGTGCTGGGGGTGATGCAATGTGCTGTGGGCCATGCGATTCACTGTGCTGGGGGTGATGCAATGGGCTGTGGGCCATGTGATTCGATGTGCTGAGGTGATGCAATGTGCTGTGGGTCATGCGATTCGATGTGCTGGGGGTGTTTCAATGTGCTGTGAGTGATGCGATTTGATGTGCTGTGGGTTATGCAATGTGCTGTGGGCCATGCGATTTGATGTGCTGGGGGTGATGCAATTCGATGTGCTGGGGGTTATGCAATGTGCTGTGGGCCATGTGATTCGATGTGCTGGGGGGTGATGCAATTCGATGTGCTGGGGGTGATGCAATGTGCTGTGGGCCATGCGATTCGATGTGCTGGGGGTGATGCAATGTGCTGTGGGCCATGCGATTCGATGTGCTGGGGGTGATGCAATGTGCTGTGGGCCATGCGATTCACTGTGCTGGGGGTGATGCAATGGGCTGTGGGCCATGTGATTCGATGTGCTGGGGTGATGCAATGTGCTGTGGGCCGTGCGATTCGATGTGCTGTGGGCCATGCGATTCGATGTGCTGGAGGTGATGCAATGTGATGTGAGTGATGCGATTCGATGTGCTGGGGATATGCAATGTGCTGTGGGCCATGCGATTCGATGTGCTGAGGGTGATGCAATGTGCTGGGGGTGTTGCGATTCAATGTGCTGGGGGTGATGCAATGTGCTGTGGGCCATGCGATTCAATGTGCTGGGGTTGATGCAATGTGCTGGGAGTGATGCGATTCGATGTGCTGGGGGTGATGCAATGTGCTGTGGGTCATGTGATTCGATGTGCTGGGGATGATGCAATGTGCTGTGGGCCATGCAATTCGATGTGCTGGGGGTGATGCAATGTCCTGTGGTCCATGCGATTCGATGTGCTGCGGGTGTTGCAATGTGCTGTGAGTGATGCGATTAGATGTGCTGGGGGTTATGCAATGTGCTGTGGGCCATGCGATTCGATGTGCTGGGGGGGGGGTGATGCGATTCGATGTGCTGGGGGTGATGCAATGTGCTGTGGGCCATGTGATTCGATGTGCTGGGGGTGATGCAATGTGCTGGGAGTGATGCGATTCGATGTGCTGGGGGTGATGCAATGTGCTGTGGGTCATGCGATTCGATGTGCTGGGGTGATGCGATTCGATGTGCTGGGGGTGATGCAATGTGCTGTGAGTGATGCGTTTCGATGTGCTGGGGTTATGCAATGTGCTGTGGGCCATGCGATTTGATGTGCTGGGGTGATGCGATTTGATGTGCTGGGGGTGATGCAATGTGCTGTGGGCCATGCGATTCGATGTGCTGAGGGTGATGCAATGTGCTGTGAGTGATGCGATTTGATGTGCTGGGGGTTATGCAATGTGCTGTGCGCCATGCGATTCGATGTGCTGGGGGTGATGCAATGTGCTGTGGGCCATGCGATTCGATGTGCTGGGGGTGATGCAATGTGCTGTGGGCCATGCGATTCGATGTGCTGGGGGTGATGCAATGTGCTGTGGGCCATGCGATTCACTGTGCTGGGGGATGATGCAATGGGCTGTGGGCCATGTGATTCGATGTGCTGAGGGTGATGCGATTCGATGTGCTGGGGGTGATGCAATGTGCTGTGGGCCATGCGATTCGATGTGCAGGGGGTGATGCAATGTGCTGTGGGCCATGCGATTCGATGTGCTGGGGGTGATGCAATGTGCTGTGGGCCATGCGATTCACTGTGCTGGGGGTGATGCAATGGGCTGTGGGCCATGTGATTCGATGTGCTAGGGTGATGCAATGTGCTGTGGGCCGTGCGATTCGATGTGCTGTGGGCCATGCGATTCGATGTGCTGGAGGTGATGCAATGTGCTGTGAGTGATGCGATTCGATGTGCTGGGGTTATGCAATGTGCTGTGGGCCATGCGATTCGATGTGCTGAGGTGTTGCGATTCGATGTGCTGGGGGTAATGCAATGTGTTGTGGGCCATGCGATTCGATGTGCTGGGGGTGTTGCGATTCGATGTGCTGGGGGTGATGCAATGAGCTGGGAGTGATGCGATTCGATATGCTGGGGGTGATGCAATGTGCTGTGGGTCATGCGATTCGATGTGCTGGGGATGATGCAATGTGCTGTGGGCCATGCAATTCGATGTGCTGGGGGTGATGCAATGTCCTGTGGTCCATGCGATTCGATGTGCTGCGGGTGTTGCAATGTGCTGTGAGTGATGCGATTAGATGTGCTGGGGGTTATGCAATGTGCTGTGGGCCATGCGATTCGATGTGCTGGGGGGGGGGTGATGCGATTCGATGTGCTGGGGGTGATGCAATGTGTTGTGGGCCATGCGATTTGATGTGCTGGGGGTGTTGCAATGTGCTGTGAGTGATGCGATTCGATGTGCTGGGGGTGATGCAATGTGCTGTGGGTCATGCGATTCGATGTGCTGGGGTGATGCGATTCGATGTGCTGGGGGTAATGCAATGTGCTGTGAGTGATGCGTTTCGATGTGCTGGGGTTATGCAATGTGCTGTGGGCCATGCGATTTGATGTGCTGGGGTGATGCGATTCGATGTGCTGGGGGTGATGCAATGTGCTGTGGGCCATGCGATTCGATGTGCTGGGGGTGTTGCAATGTGCTGTGAGTGATGCGATTCGATGTGCTGGGGGTGATGCCATGTTCTGTGGGCCATGCGATTTGATGTTCTGGGGGTGTTGCAATGTGCTGTGAGTGATGCGATTCAATGTGCTGGGGGTTATGCAATGTGCTATGGGCCAAGCGATTCGATGTGCTGGGGGTGATGCGATTCGATGTGCTGTGGGTGATGCAATGTGCTGTGGGCCATGCGATTCAATATTCTGGGGGTGATGTAATGTGCTGTGAGTGATGCGATTCGATGTGCAGGTGGTGATGCAATGTGCCGTGGGCCATGCGATTCGATGTGCTGGGGTGATGCGATTCGATGTGCTGGGGGTGATGCAATGTGCTGTGAGTGATGCGATACAATGTGCTGGGGGTTATGCAATGTGCTGTGGTCCATGCGATTCGATGTGCTGGGGTGATGCGATTTGATGTGCTTTGGGTGATGCAATGTGCTGTGGGCCATGCGATTCGATGTGCTGGGGGTGATGCAATGTGCTGTGAGTGATGCAATTCGATGTGCTGGGGGTTATGCAATGTGCTGTGGGCCATGCGATTCGATGTGCTGGGGTGATGCGATTCGATGTGCTGGGGGTGATGCAATGTGCTGTGAGTGATGCGATTTGATGTGCTGGGTGTGATGCAATGTGCTGTGGGCCATGTGATTCGATGTACTGGGGTTGATGCAATGTGCTGTGGTTGATGCGATTTGATGTGCTGGGGGTGATGCAATGTGCTGTGGGCCATGCGAATCGATGTGCTGGGGTGATGCGATTCGATGTGCTGGGGGCGATTCAATGTGCTGTGGGCCATGCGATTCGATGTGCTGGGGTGATGCGATTCAATGTGCTTAGGGTGATGCAATGTGCTGCGGGCCATGCGATTCGATGTGCTGGGGGTGTTGCAATGTGCTGTGAGTGATGCAATTCGATGTGCTGGGGGTGATGCAATGTGCTGTGGGCCATGCGATTCGACGTGCTGGAGGTGATGCAATGTGCTGTGGGTCATGCGATTCGATGTGCAGGGGGTGTTTCAATGTGCTGTGAGTGATGCGATTTGATGTGCTGTGGGTTATGCAATGTGCTGTGGGCCATGCGATTCGATGTGCTGGGGGTGATGCGATTAGATGTGCTGGAGGTGATTCAATGTGCTGTGGGCCATGCAATTCGATGTGCTGGGGGTGATGCAATGTGCTGTGAGTGATGCGATTCGATGTGCTGGGGGTTATGCAATGTGCTGTGGGCCATTTGATTCAATGTGCTGGGGGGGTGATGCGATTCGATGTGCTGGGGGTGATGCAATGTGCTGTGGGCCATGCGATTCGATGTGCTGGGGGTGATGCAATGTGCTGGGAGTGATGCGATTTGATGTGCTGGGGGTGATGCAATGTTCTGTGGGTCATGCGATTCGATGTGCTGGGGTGATGCGATTCGATGTGCTGGGGGTGATGCAATGTGCTGTGAGTGATGCGTTTCGATGTGCTGGGGTTATGCAATGTGCTGTGGGCCATGCGATTTGATGTGCTGGGGTGATGCGATTCGATGTGCTGGGGGTGATGCAATGTGCTGTGGGCCATGCGATTCGATGTGCTGAGGGTGATGCAATGTGCTGTGAGTGATGCGATTTGATGTGCTGGGGGTTATGCAATGTGCTGTGGGCCATGCGATTCGATGTGCTGGGGGTGATGCAACGTGCTGTGGGCTATGCGATTCGATGTGCTGGGGGTGATGCAATGTGCTGTGGGCCATGCGATTCGATGTGCTGGGGGTGATGCAATGTGCTGTGGGCCATGCGATTCACTGTGCTGGGGGTGATGCAATGGGCTGTGGGCCATGTGATTCGATGTGCTGGGGTGATGCAATGTGCTGTGGGTCATGCGATTCGATGTGCTGGGGGTGTTTCAATGTGCTGTGAGTGATGCGATTTGATGTGCTGTGGGTTATGCAATGTGCTGTGGGCCATGCGATTTGATGTGCTGGGGGTGATGCGATTCGATGTGCTGGGGGTTATGCAATGTGCTGTGGGCCATGTGATTCGATGTGCTGGGGGGTGATGCAATTCGATGTGCTGGGGGTGATGCAATGTGCTGTGGGCCATGCGATTCGATGTGCTGGGGGTGATGCAATGTGCTGTGGGCCATGCGATTCGATGTGCTGGGGGTGATGCAATGTGCTGTGGGCCATGCGATTCACTGTGCTGGGGGTGATGCAATGGGCTGTGGGCCATGTGATTCGATGTGCTGGGGTGATGCAATGTGCTGTGGGCCGTGCGATTCGATGTGCTGTGGGCCATGCGATTCGATGTGCTGGAGGTGATGCAATGTGATGTGAGTGATGCGATTCGATGTGCTGGGGGTGTTGCGATTCGATGTGCTGGGGGTGATGCAATGTGCTGTGGGCCATGCGATTCAATGTGCTGGGGTGATGCAATGTGCTGGGAGTGATGCGATTCGATGTGCTGGGGGTGATGCAATGTGCTGTGGGTCATGCGATTCGATGTGCTGGGGATGATGCAATGTGCTGTGGGCCATGCAATTCGATGTGCTGGGGGTGATGCAATGTCCTGTGGTCCATGCGATTCGATGTGCTGCGGGTGTTGCAATGTGCTGTGAGTGATGCGATTAGATGTGCTGGGGGTTATGCAATGTGCTGTGGGCCATGCGATTCGATGTGCTGGGGGGGGGGTGATGCGATTCGATGTGCTGGGGGTGATGCAATGTGCTGTGGGCCATGTGATTCGATGTGCTGGGGGTGATGCAATGTGCTGGGAGTGATGCGATTCGATGTGCTGGGGGTGATGCAATGTGCTGTGGGTCATGCGATTCGATGTGCTGGGGGTGATGCAATGTGCTGTGAGTGATGCGTTTCGATGTGCTAGGGTTATGCAATGTGCTGTGGGCCATGCGATTTGATGTGCTGGGGTGATGCGATTTGATGTGCTGGGGGTGATGCAATGTGCTGTGGGCCATGCGATTCGATGTGCTGAGGGTGATGCAATGTGCTGTGAGTGATGCGATTTGATGTGCTGGGGGTTATGCAATGTGCTGTGCGCCATGCGATTCGATGTGCTGGGGGTGATGCAATGTGCTGTGGGCCATGCGATTCGATGTGCTGGGGGTGATGCAATGTGATGTGGGCCATGCGATTCGATGTGCTGGGGGTGATGCAATGTGCTGTGGGCCATGCGATTCACTGTGCTGGGGGTGATGCAATGGGCTGTGGGCCATGTGATTCGATGTGCTGGGGGGTGATGCGATTCGATGTGCTGGGGGTGATGCAATGTGCTGTGGGCCATGCGATTCGATGTGCTGGGGGTGATGCAATGTGCTGTGGGCCATGCGATTCGATGTGCTGGGGGTGATGCAATGTGCTGTGGGCCATGCGATTCACTGTGCTGGGGGTGATGCAATGGGCTGTGGGCCATGTGATTCGATGTGCTAGGGTGATGCAATGTGCTGTGGGCCGTGCGATTCGATGTGCTGTGGGCCATGCGATTCGATGTGCTGGAGGTGATGCAATGTGCTGTGAGTGATGCAATTCGATGTGCTGGGGTTATGCAATGTGCTGTGGGCCATGCGATTCGATGTGCTGAGGTGTTGCGATTCGATGTGCTGGGGGTAATGCAATGTGTTGTGGGCCATGCGATTCGATGTGCTGGGGGTGTTGCGATTCGATGTGCTGGGGGTGATGCAATGTGCTGTGGGCCATGCGATTCGATGTGCTGGGGGTGATGCAATGTGCTGGGAGTGATGCGATTCGATATGCTGGGGGTGATGCAATGTGCTGTGGGTCATGCGATTCGATGTGCTGGGGATGATGCAATGTGCTGTGGGCCATGCAATTCGATGTGCTGGGGGTGATGCAATGTCCTGTGGTCCATGCGATTCGATGTGCTGCGGGTGTTGCAATGTGCTGTGAGTGATGCGATTAGATGTGCTGGGGGTTATGCAATGTGCTGTGGGCCATGCGATTCGATGTGCTGGGGGGGGGGTAATGCGATTCGATGTGCTGGGGGTGATGCAATGTGCTGTGGGCCATGCGATTCGATGTGCTGGGGGTGATGCAATGTGCTGGGAGTGATGCGATTCGATGTGCTGGGGGTGATGCAATGTGCTGTGGGTCATGCGATTCGATGTGCTGGGGTGATGCGATTCGATGTGCTGGGGGTGATGCAATGTGCTGTGAGTGATGCGTTTCGATGTGCTGGGGTTATGCAATGTGCTGTGGGCCATGCGATTTGATGTGCTGGGGTGATGCGATTCGATGTTCTGGGGGTGATGCAATGTGCTGTGGGCCATGCAATTCGATGTGCTGGGGGTGATGCAATGTGCTGTGAGTGATGCGATTCGACGTGCTGGGAGTGTTGCAATGTGCTGTGAGTGATGCGATTCGATGTGCTGGGGGTTATGCAATGTGCTGTGGGCCATGTGATTCGATGTGCTGGGGGGGTGATGCGATTCGATGTACTGGGGGTGATGCAATGTGCTGTGGGCCATGCGATTCGATGTGCTGGGGGTGATGCAATGTGCTGGGAGTGATGCGATTCGATGTGCTGGGGGTGATGCAATGTTCTGTGGGTCATGCGATTCGATGTGCTGGGGTGATGCAATTCGATGTGCTGGGGGTGATGCAATGTGCCTTTGAGTGATGCGTTTCGATGTGCTGGGGTTATGCAATGTGCTGTGGGCCATGCGATTTGATGTGCTGGGGTGATGCGATTCGATGTGCTGGGGGTGATGCAATGTGCTGTGGGCCATGCGATTCGATGTGCTGAGGGTGATGCAATGTGCTGTGAGTGATGCGATTTGATGTGCTGGGGTTATGCAATGTGCTGTGGGCCATGCGATTCGATGTGCTGGGGGTGATGCAATGTGCTGTGGGCCATGCGATTCGATGTGCTGGGGGTGATGCAATGTGCTGTGGGCCATGCGATTCGATGTGCTGGGGGTGATGCAATGTGCTGTGGGCCATGCGATTCACTGTGCTGGGGGTGATGCAATGGGCTGTGGGCCATGTGATTCGATGTGCTGGGGTGATGCAATGTGCTGTGGGTCATGCGATTCGATGTGCTGGGGGTGTTTCAATGTGCTGTGAGTGATGCGATTTGATGTGCTGTGGGTTATGCAATGTGCTGTGGGCCATGTGATTTGATGTGCTGGGGGTGATGCGATTCGATGTGCTGGGGGTTATGCAATGTGCTGTGGGCCATGTGATTCGATGTGCTGGGGGGTGATGCGATTCGATGTGCTGGGGGTGATGCAATGTGCTGTGGGCCATGCGATTCGATGTGCTGGGGGTGATGCAATGTGCTGTGGGCCATGCGATTCGATGTGCTGGGGGTGATGCAATGTGCTGTGGGTCATGCGATTCGATGTGCTGGGGTGATGCGATTCAATGTGCTGGGGGTGATGCAATGTGCTGTGAGTGATGCGTTTCGATGTGCTGGGGTTATGCAATGTGCTGTGGGCCATGCGATTTGATGTGCTGGGGTGATGCGATTCGATGTGCTGGGGGTGATGCAATGTGCTGTGGGCCATGCGATTCGATGTGCTGGGGGTTATGCAATGTGCTGTGGGCCATGCGATTCGATGTGCTGGGGGTGATGCAATGTGCTGTAGGCCATGCGATTCGATGTGCTGGGGGTAATGCAATGTGTTGTGGGCTATGCGATTCGATGTGCTGGGGGTGATGCAATGTGCTGTGGGCCATGCGATTCACTGTGCTGGGGGTGATGCAATGGGCTGTGGGCCATGTGATTCGATGTGCTGGGGTGATGCAATGTGCTGTGGGCCATGCGATTCGATGTGCTGTGGGCCATGCGATTCGATGTGCTGGAGGTGATGCAATGTGATGTGAGTGATGCGATTCGATGTGCTGGGGTTATGCAATGTGCTGTGGGCCATGCGATTCGATGTGCTGAGGTGTTGCGATTCGATGTGCTGGGGGTAATGCAATGTGTTGTGGGCTATGCGATTCGATGTGCTGGGGGTGTTGCGATTCGATGTGCTGGGGGTGATGCAATGTGCTGTGGGCCATGCGATTCAATGTGCTGGGGGTGATGCAATGTGCTGGGAGTGATGTGATTCGATGTGCTGGGGGTGATGCAATGTGCTGTGGGTCATGCGATTCGATGTGCTGGGGATGATGCAATGTGCTGTGGGCCATGCAATTCGATGTGCTGGGGGTGATGCAATGTCCTGTGGTCCATGCGATTCGATGTGCTGCGGGTGTTGCAATGTGCTGTGAGTGATGCGATTAGATGTGCTGGGGGTTATGCAATGTGCTGTGGGCCATGCGATTCGATGTGCTGGGGGGGGTGATGCGATTCGATGTGCTGGGGGTGATGCAATGTGCTGTGGGCCATGCGATTCGATGTGCTGGGGGTGATGCAATGTGCTGGGAGTGATGCGATTCGATGTGCTGGGGGTGATGCAATGTGCTGTGGGTCATGCGATTCGATGTGCTGGGGTGATGCGATTCGATGTGCTGGGGGTGATGCAATGTGCTGTGAGTGATGCGTTTCGATGTGCTGGGGTTATGCAATGTGCTGTGGGCCATGCGATTTGATGTGCTGGGGTGATGCGATTCGATGTGCTGGGGGTGATGCAATGTGCTGTGGGCCATGCGATTCGATGTGCTAAGGGTGATGCAATGTGCTGTGAGTGATGCGATTTGATGTGCTGGGGGTTATGCAATGTGCTGTGCGCCATGCGATTCGATGTGCTGGGGGTGATGCAATGTGCTGTGGGCCATGCGATTCGATGTGCTGGGGGTGATGCAATGTGCTGTGGGCCATGCGATTCGATGTGCTGGGGGTGATGCAATGTGCTGTGGGCCATGCGATTCACTGTGCTGGGGGTGATGCAATGGGCTGTGGGCCATGTGATTCGATGTGCTGGGGGTGATGCAATGTCCTGTGAGTGATGCGAGTAGATGTGCTGGGGGTGATGCAATGTGCTGTGAGTGATGCGATTCGATGTGCTGGGTGTTATGCAATTTGCTGTGGTCCATGCGATTCGATGTGTTTTGGGTGATGCAATGTGCTGTGGGCCATGCGATTCGTTGTGCTCGGGTGATGCGATTTGATGTGCTGGGGGTGATGCAATGTGCTGTGGTCCATGCGATTCGATGTGCCGGGGGTGATGCGATTCAATGTGCTGGGGGTGATGCAATGTGCTGTGAGTGATGCGATTCGACGTGCTGGGGGTGATGCAATGTGCTGTGGGCCATGCGATTCGATGTGCTGGGGGTGTTACAATGTGCTGTGAGTGATGCGATTCGATGTGCTGGGGGTTATGCAATGTGCTGTGGGCCATGCGATTCGATGTGCTGGGGGGGTGATGCGATTCGATGTGCTGGGGGTGATGCAATGTGCTGTGGGCCATGCGATTCGATGTACTGGGGGTGATGCAATGTGCTGGGAGTGATGCGATTCGATGTGCTGGGGGTGATGCAATGTGCTGTGGGTCATGCGATTCGATGTGCTGGGGGTAATGCAATGTGCTGTGAGTGATGCGTTTCGATGTGCTGGGGTTATGCAATGTGCTGTGGGCCATGCGATTCAATGTGCTGGGGTGATGCGATTTGATGTGCTGGGGGTGATGCAATGTGCTGTGGGCCATGCGATTCGATGTGATGGGGGTGTTGCAATGTGCTGTGAGTGATGCGATTCGATGTGCTGAGGGTTATGCAATGTACTGTGGACCATGCGATTCGATGTGCTGGGGTGATGCGATTCGATGTGCTGGGGGCGATTCAATGTGTTGTGGGCCATGCGATTCGATGTGCTGGGGTGATGCGATTCAATGTGCTGGGGGTGATGCAATGTGCTGCGGGCCATGCGATTCGATGTGCTGGGGGTGTTGCAATGTGCTGTGAGTGATGCAATTCGATGTGCTGGGGGTGATGCAATGTGCTGTGGGCCATGCGATTCGACGTGCTGGAGGTGATGCAATGTGCTGTGGGTCATGCGATTCGATGTGCAGGGGGTGTTTCAATGTGCTGTGAGTGATGCGATTTGATGTGCTGTGGGTTATGCAATGTGCTGTGGGCCATGCGATTCGATGTGCTGGGGGTGATGCGATTCGATGTGCTGGAGGTGATTCAATGTGCTGTGGGCCATGCAATTCGATGTGCTGGGGGTGATGCAATGTGCTGTGAGTGATGCGATTCGACGTGCTGGGAGTGTTGCAATGTGCTGTGAGTGATGTGATTCGATGTGCTGGGGGTTATGCAATGTGCTGTGGGCCATGTGATTCGATGTGCTGGGGGGGTGATGCGATTCGATGTGCTGGGGGTGATGCAATGTGCTGTGGGCCATGCGATTCGATGTGCTGGGGGTGATGCAATGTGCTGTGGGCCATGAAATTCGATGTGCTGGGGGTGATGCAATGTGCTGTGGGCCATGCGATTCACTGTGCTGGGGGTGATGCAATGGGCTGTGGGCCATGTGATTCGATGTGCTAGGGTGATGCAATGTGCTGTGGGCCGTGCGATTCGATGTGCTGTGGGCCATGCGATTCGATGTGCTGGAGGTGATGCAATGTGCTGTGAGTGATGCGATTCGATGTGCTGGGGTTATGCAATGTGCTGTGGGCCATGCGATTCGATGTGCTGAGGTGTTGCGATTCGATGTGCTGGGGGTAATGCAATGTGTTGTGGGCCATGCGATTCGATGTGCTTGGGGTGTTGCGATTCGATGTGCTGGGGGGTGATGCAATGTGCTGTGGGCCATGCGATTCGATGTGCTGGGGGTGATGCAATGTGCTGGGAGTGATGCAATTCGATGTGCTGGGGGTGATGCAATGTGCTGTGGGTCATGCGATTCGATGTGCTGGGGATGATGCAATGTGCTGTGGGCCATGCAATTCGATGTGCTGGGGGTGATGCAATGTCCTGTGGTCCATGCGATTCGATGTGCTGCGGGTGTTGCAATGTGCTGTGAGTGATGCGATTAGATGTGCTGGGGGTTATGCAATGTGCTGTGGGCCATGCGATTCGACGTGCTGGAGGTGATGCAATGTGCTGTGGGTCATGCGATTCGATGTGCAGGGGGTGTTTCAATGTGCTGTGAGTGATGCGATTTGATGTGCTGTGGGTTATGCAATGTGCTGTGGGCCATGCGATTCGATGTGCTGGGGGTGATGCGATTCGATGTGCTGGAGGTGATTCAATGTGCTGTGGGCCATGCAATTCGATGTGCTGGGGGTGATGCAATGTGCTGTGAGTGATGCGATTCGACGTGCTGGGAGTGTTGCAATGTGCTGTGAGTGATGTGATTCGATGTGCTGGGGGTTATGCAATGTGCTGTGGGCCATGTGATTCGATGTGCTGGGGGGGTGATGCAATTCGATGTGCTGGGGGTGATGCAATGTGCTGTGGGCCATGCGATTCGATGTGCTGGGGGTGATGCAATGTGCTGTGGGCCATGCGATTCGATGTGCTGGGGGTGATGCAATGTGCTGTGGGCCATGCGATTCACTGTGCTGGGGGTGATGCAATGGGCTGTGGGCCATGTGATTCGATGTGCTAGGGTGATGCAATGTGCTGTGGGCCGTGCGATTCGATGTGCTGTGGGCCATGCGATTCGATGTGCTGGAGGTGATGCAATGTGCTGTGAGTGATGCGATTCGATGTGCTGGGGTTATGCAATGTGCTGTGGGCCATGCGATTCGATGTGCTGAGGTGTTGCGATTCGATGTGCTGGGGGTAATGCAATGTGTTGTGGGCCATGCGATTCGATGTGCTTGGGGTGTTGCGATTCGATGTGCTGGGGGTGATGCAATGTGCTGTGGGCCATGCGATTCGATGTGCTGGGGGTGATGCAATGTGCTGGGAGTGATGCAATTCGATGTGCTGGGGGTGATGCAATGTGCTGTGGGTCATGCGATTCGATGTGCTGGGGATGATGCAATGTGCTGTGGGCCATGCAATTCGATGTGCTGGGGGTGATGCAATGTCCTGTGGTCCATGCGATTCGATGTGCTGCGGGTGTTGCAATGTGCTGTGAGTGATGCGATTAGATGTGCTGGGGGTTATGCAATGTGCTGTGGGCCATGCGATTCGATGTGCTGGGGGGGGGGTGATGCGATTCGATGTGCTGGGGGTGATGCAATGTGCTGTGAGTGATGCGTTTCGATGTGCTGGGGTTATGCAATGTGCTGTGGGCCATGCGATTTGATGTGCTGGGGTGATGCGATTCGATGTGCTGGGGGTGATGCAATGTGCTGTGGGCCATGCAATTCGATGTGCTGAGGGTGATGCAATGTGCTGTGAGTGATGCGATTTGATGTGCTGGGGTTATGCAATGTGCTGTGCGCCATGCGATTCGATGTGCTGGGGGTGATGCAATGTGCTGTGGGCCATGCGATTCGATGTGCTGGGGGTGATGCAATGTGCTGTGGGCCATGCGATTCGATGTGCTGGGGGTGATGCAATGTGCTGTGGGCCATGCGATTCACTGTGCTGGGGGTGATGCAATGGGCTGTGGGCCATGTGATTCGATGTGCTGGGGGTGATGCAATGTCCTGTGAGTGATGCGAGTAGATGTGCTGGGGGTGATGCAATGTGCTGTGAGTGATGCGATTCGATGTGCTGGGTGTTATGCAATTTGCTGTGGTCCATGTGATTCGATGTGTTGGGGGTGATGCAATGTGCTGTGGGCCATGCGATTCGTTGTGCTGGGGTGATGCGATTTGATGTGCTGGGGGTGATGCAATGTGCTGTGGTCCATGCGATTCGATGTGCCGGGGGTGATGCGATTTGATGTGCTGGGGGTGATGCAATGTGCTGTGAGTGATGCGATTCGATGTGCTGGGGGTGATGCAATGTGCTGTGGGCCATGCGATTCGATGTGCTGGGGGTAATGCAATGTGTTGTGGGCCATGCGATTCGATGTGCTGGGGGTGTTGCGATTCGATGTGCTGGGGGTGATGCAATGTGCTGTGGGCCATGCGATTCGATGTGCTGGGGGTGATGCAATGTGCTGGGAGTGATGCGATTCGATATGCTGGGGGTGATGCAATGTGCTGTGGGTCATGCGATTCGATGTGCTGGGGATGATGCAATGTGCTGTGGGCCATGCAATTCGATGTGCTGGGGGTGATGCAATGTCCTGTGGTCCACGCGATTCGATGTGCTGCGGGTGTTGCAATGTGCTGTGAGTGATGCGATTAGATGTGCTGGGGGTTATGCAATGTGCTGTGGGCCATGCGATTCGATGTGCTGGGGGGGGGTGATGCGATTCGATGTGCTGGGGGTGATGCAATGTGCTGTAGGCCATGCGATTCGATGTGCTGGGGGTGATGCAATGTGCTGGGAGTGATGCAATTCGATGTGCTGGGGGTGATGCAATGTGCTGTGGGTCATGCGATTCGATGTGCTGGGGTGATGCGATTCAATGTGCTGGGGGTGATGCAATGTGCTGTGAGTGATGCGTTTCGATGTGCTGGGGTTATGCAATGTGCTGTGGGCCATGCGATTTGATGTGCTGGGGTGATGCGATTCGATGTGCTGGGGGTGATGCAATGTGCTGTGGGCCATGCAATGTGCTGGGGTTATGCAATGTGCTGTGGGCCATGCGATTTGATGTGCTGGGGTGATGCGATTCGATGTGCTGGGGGTGATGCAATGTGCTGTGGGCCATGCAATTCGATGTGCTGGGGGTGATGCAATGTGCTGTGAGTGATGCGATTCGTTGTGCTGGGAGTGTTGCAATGTGCTGTGAGTGATGTGATTCGATGTGCTGGGGGTTATGCAATGTGCTGTGGGCCATGTGATTCGATGTGCTGGGGGGGTGATGCGATTCGATGTGCTGGGGGTGATGCAATGTGCTGTGGGCCATGCGATTCGATGTGCTGGGGGTGATGCAATGTGCTGGGAGTGATGCGATTCGATGTGCTGGGGGTGATGCAATGTGCTGTGGGTCATGCGATTCGATGTGCTGGGGTGATGCGATTCGATGTGCTGGGGGTGATGCAATGTGCTGTGAGTGATGCGTTTCGATGTGCTGGGGTTATGCAATGTGCTGTGGGCCATGCGATTTGATGTGCTGGGGTGATGCGATTCGATGTGCTGGGGGTGATGCAATGTGCTGTGGGCCATGCGATTCGATGTGCTGAGGGTGATGCAATGTGCTGTGAGTGATGCGATTTGATGTGCTGGGGGTTATGTAATGTGCTGTGGGCCATGCGATTCGATGTGCTGGGGGTGATGCAATGTGCTGTGGGCCATGCGATTCGATGTGCTGGGGGTGATGCAATGTGCTGTGGGCCATGCGATTCGATGTGCTGGGGGTGATGCAATGTGCTGTGGGCCATGCGATTCACTGTGCTGGGGGTGATGCAATGGGCTGTGGGCCATGTGATTCAATGTGCTGGGGTGATGCAATGTGCTGTGGGTCATGCGATTCGATGTGCTGGGGGTGTTTCAATGTGCTGTGAGTGATGCGATTTGATGTGCTGTGGGTTATGCAATGTGCTGTGGGCCATGCGATTTGATGTGCTGGGGGTGATGCGATTCGATGTGCTGGGGGTTATGCAATGTGCTGTGGGTCATGCGATTCGATGTGCTGGGGGTGTTTCAATGTGCTGTGAGTGATGCGATTTGATGTGCTGTGGGTTATGCAATGTGCTGTGGGCCATGCGATTTGATGTGCTGGGGGTGATGCGATTCGATGTGCTGGGGGTTATGCAATGTGCTGTGGGCCATGTGATTCGATGTGCTGGGGGGTGATGCGATTCGATGTGCTGGGGGTGATGCAATGTGCTGTGGGCCATGCGATTCGATGTGCTGGGGGTGATGCAATGTGCTGTAGGCCATGCGATTCGATGTGCTGGGGGTGATGCAATGTGCTGTGGGTCATGCGATTCGATGTGCTGGGGTGATGCGATTCGATGTGCTGGGGGTGATGCAATGTGCTGTGAGTGATGCGTTTCGATGTGCTGGGGTTATGCAATGTGCTGTGGGCCATGCGATTTGATGTACTGGGGTGATGCGATTCGATGTGCTGGGGGTGATGCAATGTGCTGTGGGCCATGCAATTCGATGTGCTGGGGGTTATGCAATGTGCTGTGGGCCATACGATTCGATGTGCTGGGGGTGATGCAATGTGCTGTGGGCCATGCGATTCGATGTGCTGGGGGTAATGCAATGTGTTGTGGGCTATGCGATTCGATGTGCTGGGGGTGATGCAATGTGCTGTGGGCCATGCGATTCACTGTGCTGGGGGTGATGCAATGGGCTGTGGGCTATGTGATTCGATGTGCTGGGGTGATGCAATGTGCTGTGGGCCGTGCGATTCGATGTGCTGTGGGCCATGCGATTCGATGTGCTGGAGGTGATGCAATGTGATGTGAGTGATGCGATTCGATGTGCTGGGGTTATGCAATGTGCTGTGGGCCATGCGATTCGATGTGCTGAGGTGTTGCGATTCGATGTGCTGGGGGTAATGCAATGTGTTGTGGGCTATGCGATTCGATGTGCTGGGGGTGTTGCGATTCGATGTGCTGGGGGTGATGCAATGTGCTGTGGGCCATGCGATTCAATGTGCTGGGGGTGATGCAATGTGCTGGGAGTGATGCGATTCGATGTGCTGGGGGTGATGCAATGTGCTGTGGGTCATGCGATTCGATGTGCTGGGGATGATGCAATGTGCTGTGGGCCATGCAATTCGATGTGCTGGGGGTGATGCAATGTCCTGTGGTCCATGCGATTCGATGTGCTGCGGGTGTTGCAATGTGCTGTGAGTGATGCGATTAGATGTGCTGGGGGTTATGCAATGTGCTGTGGGCCATGCGATTCGATGTGCTGGGGGGGTGATGCGATTCGATGTGCTGGGGGTGATGCAATGTGCTGTGGGCCATGCGATTCGATGTGCTGGGGGTGATGCAATGTGCTGGGAGTGATGCGATTCGATGTGCTGGGGGTGATGCAATGTGCTGTGGGTCATGCGATTCGATGTGCTGGGGTCATGCGATTCGATGTGCTGGGGGTGATGCAATGTGCTGTGAGTGATGCGTTTCGATGTGCTGGGGTTATGCAATGTGCTGTGGGCCATGCGATTTGATGTGCTGGGGTGATGCGATTCGATGTGCTGGGGGTGATGCAATGTGCTGTGGGCCATGCAATTCGATGTGCTGAGGGTGATGCAATGTGCTGTGAGTGATGCGATTTGATGTGCTGGGGGTTATGCAATGTGCTGTGCGCCATGCGATTCGATGTGCTGGGGGTGATGCAATGTGCTGTGGGCCATGCGATTCGATGTGCTGGGGGTGATGCAATGTGCTGTGGGCCATGCGATTCGATGTGCTGGGGGTGATGCAATGTGCTGTGGGCCATGCGATTCACTGTGCTGGGGGTGATGCAATGGGCTGTGGGCCATGTGATTCGATGTGCTGGGGGTGATGCAATGTCCTGTGAGTGATGCGAGTAGATGTGCTGGGGGTGATGCAATGTGCTGTGAGTGATGCGATTCGATGTGCTGGGTGTTATGCAATTTGCTGTGGTCCATGCGATTCGATGTGTTGGGGGTGATGCAATGTGCTGTGGGCCATGCGATTCGTTGTGCTGGGGTGATGCGATTTGATGTGCTGGGGGTGATGCAATGTGCTGTGGTCCATGCGATTCGATGTGCCGGGGGTGATGCGATTTGATGTGCTGGGGGTGATGCAATGTGCTGTGAGTGATGCGATTCGACGTGCTGGGGATGATGCAATGTGCTGTGGGCCATGCGATTCGATGTGCTGGGGGTGTTACAATGTGCTGTGAGTGATGCGATTCGATGTGCTGGGGGTTATGCAATGTGCTGTGGGCCATGCGATTCGATGTGCTGGGGGGGTGATGCGATTCGATGTGCTGGGGGTGATGCAATGTGCTGTGGGCCATGCGATTCGATGTACTGGGGGTGATGCAATTTGCTGGGAGTGATGCGATTCGATGTGCTGGGGGTGATGCAATGTGCTGTGGGTCATGCGATTCGATGTGCTGGGGTGATGCGATTCGATGTGCTGGGGGTAATGCAATGTGCTGTGAGTGATGCGTTTCGATGTGCTGGGGTTATGCAATGTGCTGTGGGCCATGCGATTCGATGTGCTGGGGGTGATGCAATGTGCTGTGGGCCATGCGATTCACTGTGCTGGGGGTGATGCAATGGGCTGTGGGCCATGTGATTCGATGTGCTGGGGGTGATGCAATGTCCTGTGAGTGATGCGAGTAGATGTGCTGGGGGTGATGCAATGTGCTGTGAGTGATGTGATTCGATGTGCTGGGTGTTATGCAATTTGCTGTGGTCCATGCGATTCGATGTGTTGGGGGTGATGCAATGTGCTGTGGGCCATGCGATTCGTTGTGCTGGGGTGATGCGATTTGATGTGCTGGGGGTGATGCAATGTGCTGTGGTCCATGCGATTCGATGTGCCGGGGGTGATGCGATTCGATGTGCTGGGGGTGATGCAATGTGCTGTGAGTGATGCGATTCGATGTGCTGGGGGTGATGCAATGTGCTGTGGGCCATGCGATTCGATGTGCTGGGGGTAATGCAATGTGTTGTGGGCCATGCGATTCGATGTGCTGGGGGTGTTGCGATTCGATGTGCTGGGGGTGATGCAATGTGCTGTGGGCCATGCGATTCGATGTGCTGGGGGTGATGCAATGTGCTGGGAGTGATGCGATTCGATATGCTGGGGGTGATGCAATGTGCTGTGGGTCATGCGATTCGATGTGCTGGGGATGATGCAATGTGCTGTGGGCCATGCAATTCGATGTGCTGGGGGTGATGCAATGTCCTGTGGTCCATGCGATTCGATGTGCTGCGGGTGTTGCAATGTGCTGTGAGTGATGCGATTAGATGTGCTGGGGGTTATGCAATGTGCTGTGGGCCATGCGATTCGATGTGCTGGGGGGGGGTGATGCGATTCGATGTGCTGGGGGTGATGCAATGTGCTGTGGGCCATGCGATTCGATGTGCTGGGGGTGATGCAATGTGCTGGGAGTGATGCAATTCGATGTGCTGGGGGTGATGCAATGTGCTGTGGGTCATGCGATTCGATGTGCTGGGGTGATGCGATTCGATGTGCTGGGGGTGATGCAATGTGCTGTGAGTGATGCGTTTCGATGTGCTGGGGTTATGCAATGTGCTGTGGGCCATGCGATTTGATGTGCTGGGGTGATGCGATTTGATGTGCTGGGGGTGATGCAATGTGCTGTGGGCCATGCAATTCGATGTGCTGGGGGTGATGCAATGTGCTGTGAGTGATGCGATTCGTTGTGCTGGGAGTGTTGCAATGTGCTGTGAGTGATGTGATTCGATGTGCTGGGGGTTATGCAATGCGCTGTGGGCCATGTGATTCGATGTGCTGGGGGGGTGATGCAATTCGATGTGCTGGGGGTGATGCAATGTGCTGTGGGCCATGCGATTCGATGTGCTGGGGGTGATGCAATGTGCTGGGAGTGATGCGATTCGATGTGCTGGGGGTGATGCAATGTTCTGTGGGTCATGCGATTCGATGTGCTGGGGTGATGCGATTCGATGTGCTGGGGGTGATGCAATGTGCTGTGAGTGATGCGTTTCGATGTGCTGGGGTTATGCAATGTGCTGTGGGCCATGCGATTTGATGTGCTGGGGTGATGCGATTCGATGTGCTGGGGGTGATGCAATGTGCTGTGGGCCATGCGTTTCGATGTGCTGAGGGTGATGCAATGTGCTGTGAGTGATGCGATTTGATGTGCTGGGGGTTATGTAATGTGCTGTGGGCCATGCGATTCGATGTGCTGGGGGTGATGCAATGTGCTGTGGGCCATGCGATTCGATGTGCTGGGGGTGATGCAATGTGCTGTGGGCCATGCGATTCGATGTGCTGGGGGTGATGCAATGTGCTGTGGGCCATGCGATTCACTGTGCTGGGGGTGATGCAATGGGCTGTGGGCCATGTGATTCGATGTGCTGGGGTGATGCAATGTGCTGTGGGTCATGCGATTCGATGTGCTGGGGGTGTTTCAATGTGCTGTGAGTGATGCGATTTGATGTGCTGGGGTTATGCAATGTGCTGTGGGCCATGCGATTTGATGTGCTGGGGGTGATGCGATTCGATGTGCTGGGGGTTATGCAATGTGCTGTGGGCCATGTGATTCGATGTGCTGGGGGGTGATGCGATTCGATGTGCTGGGGGTGATGCAATGTGCTGTGGGCCATGCGATTCGATGTGCTGGGGGTGATGCAATGGGCTGTGGGCCATGCGATTCGATGTGCTGGGGGTGATGCAATGTGCTGTGGGCCATGCGATTCGATGTGCTGGGGGTGATGCAATTTGCTGTGGGCCATGCGATTCACTGTGCTGGGGGTGATGCAATGGGCTGTGGGCCATGTGATTCGATGTGCTGGGGGTGATGCAATGTCCTGTGAGTGATGCGAGTAGATGTGCTGGGGGTGATGCAATGTGCTGTGAGTGATGCGATTCGATGTGCTGGGTGTTATGCAATTTGCTGTGGTCCATGCGATTCGATGTGTTGGGGGTGATGCAATGTGCTGTGGGCCATGCGATTCGTTGTGCTGGGGTGATGCGATTTGATGTGCTGGGGGTGATGCAATGTGCTGTGGTCCATGCGATTCGATGTGCCGGGGGTGATGCGATTCGATGTGCTGGGGGTGATGCAATGTGCTGTGAGTGATGCGATTCGACGTGCTGGGGGTGATGCAATGTGCTGTGGGCCATGCGATTCGATGTGCTGGGGGTGTTACAATGTGCTGTGAGTGATGCGATTCGATGTGCTGGGGGTTATGCAATGTGCTGTGGGTCATGCGATTCGATGTGCTGGGAAGATGCGATTCGATGTGCTGGGGGTAATGCAATGTGCTGTGAGTGATGCGTTTCAATGTGCTGGGGTTATGCAATGTGCTGTGGGCCATGCGATTCAATGTGCTGGGGTGATGCGATTTGATGTGCTGGGGGTGATGCAATGTGCTGTGGGCCATGCGATTCGATGTGCTGGGGGTGTTGCAATGTGCTGTGAGTGATGCGATTCGATGTGCTGGGGGTGATGGAATGTTCTGTGGGTCATGCGATTCGATGTGCTGGGGTGATGCGATTCGATGTGCTGGGGGTAATGCAATGTGCTGTGAGTGATGCGTTTCGATGTGCTGGGGTTATGCAATGTGCTGTGGGCCATGCGATTCGATGTGCTGGGGTGATGCGATTCGATGTGCTGGGGGTGATGCAATGTGCTGTGGGCCATGCGATTCGATGTGCTGGGGGTGTTGCAATGTGCTGTGAGTGATGCGATTCGATGTGCTGGGGGTGATGCCATGTTCTGTGGGCCATGCGATTTGATGTTCTGGGGGTGTTGCAATGTGCTGTGAGTGATGCGATTCAATGTGCTGGGGGTTATGCAATGTGCTATGGGCCAAGCGATTCGATGTGCTGGGGGTGATGCAATTCGATGTGCTGGGGGTGATGCAATGTGCTGTGGGCCATGCGATTCGATGTTCTGGGGGTGATGTAATGTGCTGTGAGTGATGCGATTCGATGTGCAGGTGGTGATGCAATGTGCCGTGGGCCATGCGATTCGATGTGCTGGGGTGATGCGATTCGATGTGCTGGGGGTGATGCAATGTGCTGTGAGTGATGCGATACAATGTGCTGGGGGTTATGCAATGTGCTGTGGTCCATGCGATTCGATGTGCTGGGGTGATGCGATTTGATGTGCTTTGGGTGATGCAATGTGCTGTGGGCCATGCGATTCGATGTGCTGGGGTGATGCGATTCGATGTGCTGGGGGTGATGCAATGTGCTGTGAGTGATGCAATTCGATGTTCTGGGGGTTATGCAATGTGCTGTGGGCCATGCGATTCGATGTGCTGGGGTGATGCGATTCGATGTGCTGGGGGTGATGCAATATGCTGTGAGTGATGCGATTTGATGTGCTGGGTGTGATGCAATGTGCTGTGGGCCATGTGATTCGATGTACTGGGGTTGATGCAATGTGCTGTGGTTGATGCGATTTGATGTGCTGGGGGTGATGCAATGTGCTGTGGGCCATGCGAATCGATGTGCTGGGGTGATGCAATGTGCTGTGGGCCGTGCGATTTGATGTGGGCCATGCGATTTGATGTGCTGGGGTGATGCAATGTGCTGTGAGTGATGCGATTCGATGTGCTGGGGGTTATGCAATGTACTGTGGACCATGCGATTCGATGTGCTGGGGTGATGCGATTCGATGTGCTGGGGGCGATTCAATGTGCTGTGGGCCATGCGATTCGATGTGCTGGGGTGATGCGATTCAATGTGCTGGGGGTGATGCAATGTGCTGCGGGCCATGCGATTCGATGTGCTGGGGGTGTTGCAATGTGCTGTGAGTGATGCAATTCGATGTGCTGGGGGTGATGCAATGTGCTGTGGGCCATGCGATTCGACGTGCTGGGGTGATGCGATTCAATATGCTGGGGGTGATGCAATGTGCTGCGGGCCATGCGATTCGATGTGCTGGGGGTGTTGCAATGTGCTGTGAGTGATGCAATTCGATGTGCTAGGGTGATGCAATGTGCTGTGGGCCGTGCGATTCGATGTGCTGTGGGCCATGCGATTCGATGTGCTGGAGGTGATGCAATGTGCTGTGAGTGATGCGATTCGATGTGCTGGGGTTATGCAATGTGCTGTGGGCCATGCGATTCGATGTGCTGAGGTGTTGCGATTCGATGTGCTGGGGGTAATGCAATGTGTTGTGGGCCATGCGATTCGATGTGCTGGGGTTATGCAATGTGCTGTGGGCCATGCGATTCGATGTGCTGGGGTGATGCGATTCAATGTGCTGGGGGTGATGCAATGTTCTGCGGGCCATGCGGTTCGATGTGCTGGGGGTGTTGCAATGTGCTGTGAGTGATGCAATTCGATGTGCTGGGGGTGATGCAATGTGCTGTGGGCCATGCGATTCGACGTGCTGGAGGTGATGCAATGTGCTGTGGGTCATGCGATTCGATGTACAGGGGGTGTTTCAATGTGCTGTGAGTGATGCGATTTGATGTGCTGTGGGTTATGCAATGTGCTGTGGGCCATGCGATTCGATGTGCTGGGGGTGATGCGATTCGATGTGCTGGGGGTGATTCAATGTGCTGTGGGCCATGCAATTCGATGTGCTGGGGGTGATGCAATGTGCTGTGAGTGATGCGATTCGACGTGCTGGGAGTGTTGCAATGTGCTGTGAGTGATGCGATTCAATGTGCTGGGGGTTATGCAATGTGCTGTGGGTCATGTGATTCGATGTGCTGGGGGGGGTGATGCGATTTGATGTGCTGGGGGTGATGCAATGTGCTGTGGGCCATGCGATTCGATGTGCTGGGGGTGATGCAATGTGCTGGGAGTGATGCGATTTGATGTGCTGGGGGTGATGCAATGTGCTGTGGGTCATGCGATTCGATGTGCTGGGGTGATGTGATTCGATGTGCTGGGGGTGATGCAATGTGCTGTGAGTGATGGGTTTCGATGTGCTGGGGTTATGCAATGTGCTGTGGGCCATGTGATTTGATGTGCTGGGGTGATGCGATTCGATGTGCTGGGGGTGATGCAATGTGCTGTGGGCCAAGCGATTCGATGTGCTGAGGGTGATGCAATGTGCTGTGAGTGATGCGATTTGATGTGCTGGGGGTTATGCAATGTGCTGTGGGCCATGCGATTCGATGTGCTGGGGGTGATGCAATGTGCTGTGGGCCATGCGATTCGATGTGCTGGGGGTGATGCAATGTGCTGTGGGCCATGCGATTTGATGTGCTGGGGGTGATGCAATGTGCTGTGGGCCATGCGATTCACTGTGCTGGGGGTGATGCAATGGGCTGTGGGCCATGTGATTCGATGTGCTGGGGTGATGCAATGTGTTGTGGGTCATGCGATTCGATGTGCTGGGGGTGTTTCAATATGCTGTGAGTGATGCGATTTGATGTGCTGTGGGTTATGCAATGTGCTGTGGGCCATGCGATTCGATGTGCTGGGGGTGATGCGATTCGATGTGCTGGGGGTTATGCAATGTGCTGTGGGGCCATGTGATTCGATGTGCTGGGGGGTGATGCGATTCGATGTGCTGGGGGTGATGCAATGTGCTGTGGGCCATGCGATTCGATGTGCTGGGGGTGATGCAATGTGCTGGGAGTGATGCGATTCGATGTGCTTGGGGTGATGCAATGTGCTGTGGGTCATGCGATTCGATGTGCTGGGGTGATGCGATTCGATGTGCTGGGGGTGATGCAATGTGCTGTGAGTGATGCGTTTCGATGTGCTGGGGTTATGCAATGTGCTGTGGGCCATGTGATTTGATGTGCTGGGGTGATGCGATTCGATGTGCTGGGGGTGATGCAATGTGCTGTGGGCCATGCGATTCGATGTGCTGAGGGTGATGCAATGTGCTGTGAGTGATGCGATTTGATGTGCTGGGGGTTATGCAATGTGCTGTGGGCCATGCGATTCGATGTGCTGGGGGTGATGCAATGTGCTGTGGGCCATGCGATTCGATGTGCTGGGGGTGATGCAATGTGCTGTGGGCCATGCGATTCGATGTGCTGGGGGTGATGCAATGTGCTGTGGGCCATGCGATTCACTGTGCTGGGGGTGATGCAATGGGCTGTGGGCCATGTGATTCGATGTGCTGGGGTGATGCAATGTGCTGTGGGCCGTGCGATTTGATGTGCTGTGGGCCATGCGATTCGATGTGCTGGAGGTGATGCAATGTGCTGTGAGTGATGCGATTCGATGTGCTGGGGTTATGCAATGTGCTGTGGGCCATGCGATTCAATGTGCTGAGGTGTTGCGATTCGATGTGCTGGGGGTAATGCAATGTGTTGTGGGCCATGCGATTTGATGTGCTAGGGGTGTTGCGATTCGATGTGCTGGGGGTGATGCAATGTGCTGTGGGCCATGCGATTCGATGTGCTGGGGGTGATGCAATGTGCTGGGAGTGATGCGATTCGATGTGCTGGGGGTGATGCAATGTCCTGTGGTCCATGCGATTAGATGTGCTGGGGGTGTTGCAATGTGCTGTGAGTGATGCAATTAGATGTGCTGGGGGTTATGCAATGTGCTGTGGGCCATGCGATTCGATGTGCTGGGGGGGTGATGCGATTCGATGTGCTGGGGGTGATGCAATGTGCTGTGGGCCATGCGATTCGATGTGCTGGGGGTGATGCACTGTGCTGGGAGTGATGCGATTCGATGTGCTGGGGGTGATGCAATGTGCTGTGGGTCATGCGATTCGATGTGCTGGGGTGATGCGATTCGATGTGCTGGGGGTGATGCAATGTGCTGTGAGTGATGCGTTTCGATATGCTGGGGTTATGCAATGTGCTGTGGGCCATGCGATTTGATGTGCTGGGGTGATGCGATTCGATGTGCTGGGGGTGATGCAATGTGCTGTGGGCCATGCGATTCGATGTGCTGAGGGTGATGCAATGTGCTGTGAGTGATGCGATTTGATGTGCTGGGGGTTATGCAATGTGCTGTGCGCCATGCGATTCGATGTGCTGGGGGTGATGCAATGTGCTGTGGGTCATGCGATTCGATGTGCTGGGGGTGATGCAATGTGCTGTGGGCCATGCGATTCACTGTGCTGGGGGTGATGCAATGGGCTGTGGGCCATGTGATTCGATGTGCTGGGGGTGATGCAATGTCCTGTGAGTGATGCGAGTAGATGTGCTGGGGGTGATGCAATATGCTGTGAGTGATGCGATTCGATGTGCTGGGTGTTATGCAATTTGCTGTGGTCCATGCGATTTGATGTGTTGGGGGTGATGCAATGTGCTGTGGGCCATGCGATTCGTTGTGCTGGGGTGATGCGATTTGATGTGCTGGGGGTGATGCAATGTGCTGTGGTCCATGCGATTTGATGTGCCGGGGGTGATGCGATTCGATGTGCTGGGGGTGATGCAATGTGCTGTGAGTGATGCGATTCGACATGCTGGGGGTGATGCAATGTGCTGTGGGCCATGCGATTCGATGTGCTGGGGGTGTTACAATGTGCTGTGAGTGATGTGATTCGATGTGCTGGGGGTTATGCAATGTGCTGTGGGCCATGCGATTCGATGTGCTGGGGGGGTGATGCGATTCGATGTGCTGGGGGTGATGCAATGTGCTGTGGGCCATGCGATTCGATGTACTGGGGGTGATGCAATGTGCTGGGAGTGATGCGATTCGATGTGCTGGGGGTGATGCAATGTGCTGTGGGTCATGCGATTCGATGTGCTGGGGTGATGCGATTCGATGTGCTGGGGGTAATGCAATGTGCTGTGAGTGATGCGTTTCGATGTGCTGGGGTTATGCAATGTGCTGTGGGCCATGCGATTCAATGTGCTGGGGTGATGCGATTTGATGTGCTGGGGGTGATGCAATGTGCTGTGGGCCATGCGATTCGATGTGCTGGGGGTGTTGCAATGTGCTGTGAGTGATGCGATTCGATGTGCTGGGGGTGATGGAATGTTCTGTGGGTCATGCGATTCGATGTGCTGGGGTGATGCGATTCGATGTGCTGGGGGTAATGCAATGTGCTGTGAGTGATGCGTTTCGATGTGCTGGGGTTATGCAATGTGCTGTGGGCCATGCGATTCGATGTGCTGGGGTGATGCGATTCGATGTGCTGGGGGTGATGCAATGTGCTGTGGGCCATGCGATTCGATGTGCTGGGGGTGTTGCAATGTGCTGTGAGTGATGCGATTCGATGTGCTGGGGGTGATGCCATGTTCTGTGGGCCATGCGATTTGATGTTCTGGGGGTGTTGCAATGTGCTATGAGTGATGCGATTCAATGTGCTGGGGGTTATGCAATGTGCTATGGGCCAAGCGATTCGATGTGCTGGGGGTGATGCGACTCGATGTGCTAGGGGTGATGCAATGTGCTGTGGGCCATGCGATTCGATGTTCTGGGGGTGATGTAATGTGCTGTGAGTGATGCTATTCGATGTGCAGGTGGTGATGCAATGTGCCGTGGGCCATGCGATTTGATGTGCTGGGGTGATGCGATTCGATGTGCTGGGGGTGATGCAATGTGCTGTGAGTGATGCGATACAATGTGCTGGGGGTTATGCAATGTGCTGTGGTCCATGCGATTCGATGTGCTGGGGTGATGCGATTTGATGTGCTTTGGGTGATGCAATGTGCTGTGGGCCATACGATTCGATGTGCTGGGGTGATGCGATTCGATGTGCTGGGGGTGATGCAATGTGCTGTGAGTGATGCAATTCGATGTGCTGGGGGTTATGCAATGTGCTGTGGGCCATGCGATTCGATGTGCTGGGGTGATGCGATTCGATGTGCTGGGGGTGATGCAATGTGCTGTGGGCCATGCGATTCAATGTGCTGGGGGTGATGCAATGTGCTGGGAGTGATGCGATTCGATGTGCTGGGGGTGATGCAATGTGCTGTGGGTCATGCGATTCGATGTGCTGGGGATGATGCAATGTGCTGTGGGCCATGCAATTCGATGTGCTGGGGGTGATGCAATGTCCTGTGGTCCATGCGATTCGATGTGCTGCGGGTGTTGCAATGTGCTGTGAGTGATGCGATTAGATGTGCTGGGGGTTATGCAATGTGCTGTGGGCCATGCGATTCGCTGTGCTGGGGGGGTGATGCGATTCGATGTGCTGGGGGTGATGCAATGTGCTGTGAGTGATGCGATTTGATGTGCTGGGTGTGATGCAATGTGCTGTGGGCCATGTGATTCGATGTACTGGGGTTGATGCAATGTGTTGTGGTTGATGCGATTTGATGTGCTGGGGGTGATGCAATGTGCTGTGGGCCATGCGAATCGATGTGCTGGGGTGATGCAATGTGCTGTGGGCCATGCGATTCGATGTGCTGGGGGTGATGCAATGTGCTGGGAGTGATGCGATTCGATGTGCTGGGGGTGATGCAATGTGCTGTGGGTCATGCGATTCGATGTGCTGGGGATGATGCAATGTGCTGTGGGCCATGCAATTCGATGTGCTGGGGGTGATGCAATGTCCTGTGGTCCATGCGATTAGATGTGCTGGGGGTGTTGCAATGTGCTGTGAGTGATGCAATTAGATGTGCTGGGGGTTATGCAATGTGCTGTGGGCCATGCGATTCGATGTGCTGGGGGGGTGATGCGATTCGATGTGCTGGGGGTGATGCAATGTGCTGTGGGCCATGCGATTCGATGTGCTGGGGGTGATGCACTGTGCTGGGAGTGATGCGATTCGATGTGCTGGGGGTGATGCAATGTGCTGTGGGTCATGCGATTCGATGTGCTGGGGTGATGTGATTCGATGTGCTGGGGGTGATGCAATGTGCTGTGAGTGATGCGTTTCGATGTGCTGGGGTTATGCAATGTGCTGTGGGCCATGCGATTTGATGTGCTGGGGTGATGCGATTCGATGTGCTGGGGGTGATGCAATGTGCTGTGGGCCATGCGATTCGATGTGCTGAGGGTGATGCAATGTGCTGTGAGTGATGCGATTTGATGTGCTGGGGGTTATGCAATGTGCTGTGCGCCATGCGATTCGATGTGCTGGGGGTGATGCAATGTGCTGTGGGTCATGCGATTCGATGTGCTGGGGGTGATGCAATGTGCTGTGGGCCATGCGATTCACTGTGCTGGGGGTGATGCAATGGGCTGTGGGCCATGTGATTCGATGTGCTGGGGGTGATGCAATGTCCTGTGGGTGATGCGAGTAGATGTGCTGGGGGTGATGCAATGTGCTGTGAGTGATGCGATTCGATGTGCTGGGTGTTATGCAATTTGCTGTGGTCCATGCGATTTGATGTGTTGGGGGTGATGCAATGTGCTGTGGGCCATGCGATTCGTTGTGCTGGGGTGATGCGATTTGATGTGCTGGGGGTGATGCAATGTGCTGTGGTCCATGCGATTCGATGTGCCGGGGGTGATGCGATTCGATGTGCTGGGGGTGATGCAATGTGCTGTGAGTGATGCGATTCGACGTGCTGGGGGTGATGCAATGTGCTGTGGGCCATGCGATTCGATGTGCTGGGGGTGTTACAATGTGCTGTGAGTGATGTGATTCGATGTGCTGGGGGTTATGCAATGTGCTGTGGGCCATGCGATTCGATGTGCTGGGGGGGTGATGCGATTCGATGTGCTGGGGGTGATGCAATGTGCTGTGGGCCATGCGATTCGATGTACTGGGGGTGATGCAATGTGCTGGGAGTGATGCGATTCGATGTGCTGGGGGTGATGCAATGTGCTGTGGGTCATGCGATTCGATGTGCTGGGGTGATGCGATTCGATGTGCTGGGGGTAATGCAATGTGCTGTGAGTGATGCGTTTCGATGTGCTGGGGTTATGCAATGTGCTGTGGGCCATGCGATTCAATGTGCTGGGGTGATGCGATTTGATGTGCTGGGGGTGATGCAATGTGCTGTGGGCCATGCGATTCGATGTGCTGGGGGTGTTGCAATGTGCTGTGAGTGATGCGATTCGATGTGCTGGGGGTGATGGAATGTTCTGTGGGTCATGCGATTCGATGTGCTGGGGTGATGCGATTCGATGTGCTGGGGGTAATGCAATGTGCTGTGAGTGATGCGTTTCGATGTGCTGGGGTTATGCAATGTGCTGTGGGCCATGCGATTCGATGTGCTGGGGTGATGCGATTCGATGTGCTGGGGGTGATGCAATGTGCTGTGGGCCATGCGATTCGATGTGCTGGGGGTGTTGCAATGTGCTGTGAGTGATGCGATTCGATGTGCTGGGGGTGATGCCATGTTCTGTGGGCCATGCGATTTGATGTTCTAGGGGTGTTGCAATGTGCTATGAGTGATGCGATTCAATGTGCTGGGGGTTATGCAATGTGCTATGGGCCAAGCGATTCGATGTGCTGGGGGTGATGCGATTCGATGTGCTAGGGGTGATGCAATGTGCTGTGGGCCATGCGATTCGATGTTCTGGGGGTGATGTAATGTGCTGTGAGTGATGCTATTCGATGTGCAGGTGGTGATGCAATGTGCCGTGGGCCATGCGATTCGATGTGCTGGGGTGATGCGATTCGATGTGCTGGGGGTGATGCAATGTGCTGTGAGTGATGCGATACAATGTGCTGGGGGTTATGCAATGTGCTGTGGTCCATGCGATTCGATGTGCTGGGGTGATGCGATTTGATGTGCTTTGGGTGATGCAATGTGCTGTGGGCCATACGATTCGATGTGCTGGGGTGATGCGATTCGATGTGCTGGGGGTGATGCAATGTGCTGTGAGTGATGCAATTCGATGTGCTGGGGGTTATGCAATGTGCTGTGGGCCATGCGATTCGATGTGCTGGGGTGATGCGATTCGATGTGCTGGGGGTGATGCAATGTGCTGTGGGCCATGCGATTCAATGTGCTGGGGGTGATGCAATGTGCTGGGAGTGATGCGATTCGATGTGCTGGGGGTGATGCAATGTGCTGTGGGTCATGCGATTCGATGTGCTGGGGATGATGCAATGTGCTGTGGGCCATGCAATTCGATGTGCTGGGGGTGATGCAATGTCCTGTGGTCCATGCGATTCGATGTGCTGCGGGTGTTGCAATGTGCTGTGAGTGATGCGATTAGATGTGCTGGGGGTTATGCAATGTGCTGTGGGCCATGCGATTCGATGTGCTGGGGGGGTGATGCGATTCGATGTGCTGGGGGTGATGCAATGTGCTGTGAGTGATGCGATTTGATGTGCTGGGTGTGATGCAATGTGCTGTGGGCCATGTGATTCGATGTACTGGGGTTGATGCAATGTGTTGTGGTTGATGCGATTTGATGTGCTGGGGGTGATGCAATGTGCTGTGGGCCATGCGAATCGATGTGCTGGGGTGATGCAATGTGCTGTGGGCCGTGCGATTTGATGTGGGCCATGCGATTTGATGTGCTGGTGTGATGCAATGTGCTGTGAGTGATGCGATTCGATGTGCTGGGGGTTATGCAATGTACTGTGGGCCATGCGATTTGATGTGCTGGGGTGATGCGATTCGATGTGCTGGGGGTGTTGCAATGTGCTGTGAGTGATGCAATTCGATGTGCTGGGAATGATGCAATGTGCTGTGGGCCATGTGATTCGACGTGCTGGAGGTGATGCAATGTGCTGTGGGTCATGCGATTCGATGTGCTGGGGGTGTTTCAATGTGCTGTGAGTGATGCGATTTGATGTGCTGGGGGTTATGCAATGTGCTGTGGGCCATGCGATTCGATGTGCTGGGGGTGATGCGATTCGATGTGCTGGGGGTGATGCAATGTGCTGTGGGCCATGCAATTCGATGTGCTGGGGGTGATGCAATGTGCTGTGAGTGATGCGATTCGACGTGCTGGGAGTGTTGCAATGTGCTGTGAGTGATGCGATTCGATGTGCTGGGGGTTATGCAATGTGCTGTGGGCCATGTGATTCGATGTGCTGGGGGGGTGATGTGATTCGATGTGCTGGGGGTGATGCAATGTGCTGTGGGCCATGCGATTCGATGTGCTGGGGGTGATGCAATGTGCTGGGAGTGATGCGATTCGATGTGCTGGGGGTGATGCAATGTGCTGTGGGTCATGCGATTCGATGTGCTGGGGTGATGCGATTCGATGTGCTGGGGGTGATGCAATGTGCTGTGAGTGATGCGTTTCGATGTGCTGGGGTTATGCAATGTGCTGTGGGCCATGCGATTCGATGTGCTGGGGTGATGCGATTCGATGTGCTGGGGGTGATGCAATGTGCTGTGGGCCATGCGATTCGATGTGCTGGGGGTGTTGCAATGTGCTGTGAGTGATGCGATTCGATGTGCTGGGGGTGATGCAATGTTCTGTGGGTCATGCGATTCGATGTGCTGGGGTGATGCGATTCGATGTGCTGGGGGTAATGCAATGTGCTGTGAGTGATGCGTTTCGATGTGCTGGGGTTATGCAATGTGCTGTGGGCCATGCGATTCGATGTGCTGGGGTGATGCGATTCGATGTGCTGGGGGTGATGCCATGTTCTGTGGGCCATGTGATTTGATGTTCTGGGGGTGTTGCAATGTGCTGTGAGTGATGCGATTCAATGTGCTGGGGGTTATGCAATGTGCTATGGGCCAAGCGATTCGATGTGCTTGGGGTGATGCGATTCGATGTGCTGGGGGTGATGCAATGTGCTGTGGGCCATGCGATTCGATGTGCTGGGGGTGATGTAATGTGCTGTGAGTGATGCGATTCGATGTGCAGGTGGTGATGCAATGTGCTGTGGGCCATGCGATTCGATGTGCTGGGGTGATGCGATTCGATGTGCTGGGGGTGATGCAATGTGCTGGGAGTGATGCGATTCGATGTGCTGGGGGTGATGCAATGTGCTGTGGGTCATGCGATTCGATGTGCTGGGGATGATGCAATGTGCTGTGGGCCATGCAATTCGATGTGCTGGGGGTGATGCAATGTCCTGTGGTCCATGCGATTAGATGTGCTGGGGGTGTTGCAATGTGCTGTGAGTGATGCAATTAGATGTGCTGGGGGTTATGCAATGTGCTGTGGGCCATGCGATTCGATGTGCTGGGGGGGTGATGCGATTCGATGTGCTGGGGGTGATGCAATGTGCTGTGGGCCATGCGATTCGATGTGCTGGGGGTGATGCACTGTGCTGGGAGTGATGCGATTCGATGTGCTGGGGGTGATGCAATGTGCTGTGGGTCATGCGATTCGATGTGCTGGGGTGATGTGATTCGATGTGCTGGGGGTGATGCAATGTGCTGTGAGTGATGCGTTTCGATGTGCTGGGGTTATGCAATGTGCTGTGGGCCATGCGATTTGATGTGCTGGGGTGATGCGATTCGATGTGCTGGGGGTGATGCAATGTGCTGTGGGCCATGCGATTCGATGTGCTGAGGGTGATGCAATGTGCTGTGAGTGATGCGATTTGATGTGCTGGGGGTTATGCAATGTGCTGTGCGCCATGCGATTCGATGTGCTGGGGGTGATGCAATGTGCTGTGGGTCATGCGATTCGATGTGCTGGGGGTGATGCAATGTGCTGTGGGCCATGCGATTCACTGTGCTGGGGGTGATGCAATGGGCTGTGGGCCATGTGATTCGATGTGCTGGGGGTGATGCAATGTCCTGTGGGTGATGCGAGTAGATGTGCTGGGGGTGATGCAATGTGCTGTGAGTGATGCGATTCGATGTGCTGGGTGTTATGCAATTTGCTGTGGTCCATGCGATTTGATGTGTTGGGGGTGATGCAATGTGCTGTGGGCCATGCGATTCGTTGTGCTGGGGTGATGCGATTTGATGTGCTGGGGGTGATGCAATGTGCTGTGGTCCATGCGATTCGATGTGCCGGGGGTGATGCGATTCGATGTGCTGGGGGTGATGCAATGTGCTGTGAGTGATGCGATTCGACGTGCTGGGGGTGATGCAATGTGCTGTGGGCCATGCGATTCGATGTGCTGGGGGTGTTACAATGTGCTGTGAGTGATGTGATTCGATGTGCTGGGGGTTATGCAATGTGCTGTGGGCCATGCGATTCGATGTGCTGGGGGGGTGATGCGATTCGATGTGCTGGGGGTGATGCAATGTGCTGTGGGCCATGCGATTCGATGTACTGGGGGTGATGCAATGTGCTGGGAGTGATGCGATTCGATGTGCTGGGGGTGATGCAATGTGCTGTGGGTCATGCGATTCGATGTGCTGGGGTGATGCGATTCGATGTGCTGGGGGTAATGCAATGTGCTGTGAGTGATGCGTTTCGATGTGCTGGGGTTATGCAATGTGCTGTGGGCCATGCGATTCAATGTGCTGGGGTGATGCGATTTGATGTGCTGGGGGTGATGCAATGTGCTGTGGGCCATGCGATTCGATGTGCTGGGGGTGTTGCAATGTGCTGTGAGTGATGCGATTCGATGTGCTGGGGGTGATGGAATGTTCTGTGGGTCATGCGATTCGATGTGCTGGGGTGATGCGATTCGATGTGCTGGGGGTAATGCAATGTGCTGTGAGTGATGCGTTTCGATGTGCTGGGGTTATGCAATGTGCTGTGGGCCATGCGATTCGATGTGCTGGGGTGATGCGATTCGATGTGCTGGGGGTGATGCAATGTGCTGTGGGCCATGCGATTCGATGTGCTGGGGGTGTTGCAATGTGCTGTGAGTGATGCGATTCGATGTGCTGGGGGTGATGCCATGTTCTGTGGGCCATGCGATTTGATGTTCTAGGGGTGTTGCAATGTGCTATGAGTGATGCGATTCAATGTGCTGGGGGTTATGCAATGTGCTATGGGCCAAGCGATTCGATGTGCTGGGGGTGATGCGATTCGATGTGCTAGGGGTGATGCAATGTGCTGTGGGCCATGCGATTCGATGTTCTGGGGGTGATGTAATGTGCTGTGAGTGATGCTATTCGATGTGCAGGTGGTGATGCAATGTGCCGTGGGCCATGCGATTCGATGTGCTGGGGTGATGCGATTCGATGTGCTGGGGGTGATGCAATGTGCTGTGAGTGATGCGATACAATGTGCTGGGGGTTATGCAATGTGCTGTGGTCCATGCGATTCGATGTGCTGGGGTGATGCGATTTGATGTGCTTTGGGTGATGCAATGTGCTGTGGGCCATACGATTCGATGTGCTGGGGTGATGCGATTCGATGTGCTGGGGGTGATGCAATGTGCTGTGAGTGATGCAATTCGATGTGCTGGGGGTTATGCAATGTGCTGTGGGCCATGCGATTCGATGTGCTGGGGTGATGCGATTCGATGTGCTGGGGGTGATGCAATGTGCTGTGGGCCATGCGATTCAATGTGCTGGGGGTGATGCAATGTGCTGGGAGTGATGCGATTCGATGTGCTGGGGGTGATGCAATGTGCTGTGGGTCATGCGATTCGATGTGCTGGGGATGATGCAATGTGCTGTGGGCCATGCAATTCGATGTGCTGGGGGTGATGCAATGTCCTGTGGTCCATGCGATTCGATGTGCTGCGGGTGTTGCAATGTGCTGTGAGTGATGCGATTAGATGTGCTGGGGGTTATGCAATGTGCTGTGGGCCATGCGATTCGATGTGCTGGGGGGGTGATGCGATTCGATGTGCTGGGGGTGATGCAATGTGCTGTGAGTGATGCGATTTGATGTGCTGGGTGTGATGCAATGTGCTGTGGGCCATGTGATTCGATGTACTGGGGTTGATGCAATGTGTTGTGGTTGATGCGATTTGATGTGCTGGGGGTGATGCAATGTGCTGTGGGCCATGCGAATCGATGTGCTGGGGTGATGCAATGTGCTGTGGGCCGTGCGATTTGATGTGGGCCATGCGATTTGATGTGCTGGTGTGATGCAATGTGCTGTGAGTGATGCGATTCGATGTGCTGGGGGTTATGCAATGTACTGTGGGCCATGCGATTTGATGTGCTGGGGTGATGCGATTCGATGTGCTGGGGGTGTTGCAATGTGCTGTGAGTGATGCAATTCGATGTGCTGGGAATGATGCAATGTGCTGTGGGCCATGCGATTCGACGTGCTGGAGGTGATGCAATGTGCTGTGGGTCATGCGATTCGATGTGCTGGGGGTGTTTCAATGTGCTGTGAGTGATGCGATTTGATGTGCTGGGGGTTATGCAATGTGCTGTGGGCCATGCGATTCGATGTGCTGGGGGTGATGCGATTCGATGTGCTGGGGGTGATGCAATGTGCTGTGGGCCATGCAATTCGATGTGCTGGGGGTGATGCAATGTGCTGTGAGTGATGCGATTCGACGTGCTGGGAGTGTTGCAATGTGCTGTGAGTGATGCGATTCGATGTGCTGGGGGTTATGCAATGTGCTGTGGGCCATGTGATTCGATGTGCTGGGGGGGTGATGTGATTCGATGTGCTGGGGGTGATGCAATGTGCTGTGGGCCATGCGATTCGATGTGCTGGGGGTGATGCAATGTGCTGGGAGTGATGCGATTCGATGTGCTGGGGGTGATGCAATGTGCTGTGGGTCATGCGATTCGATGTGCTGGGGTGATGCGATTCGATGTGCTGGGGGTGATGCAATGTGCTGTGAGTGATGCGTTTCGATGTGCTGGGGTTATGCAATGTGCTGTGGGCCATGCGATTCGATGTGCTGGGGTGATGCGATTCGATGTGCTGGGGTGATGCAATGTGCTGTGGGCCATGCGATTCGATGTGCTGGGGGTGTTGCAATGTGCTGTGAGTGATGCGATTCGATGTGCTGGGGGTGATGCAATGTTCTGTGGGTCATGCGATTCGATGTGCTGGGGTGATGCGATTCGATGTGCTGGGGGTAATGCAATGTGCTGTGAGTGATGCGTTTCGATGTGCTGGGGTTATGCAATGTGCTGTGGGCCATGCGATTCGATGTGCTGGGGTGATGCGATTCGATGTGCTGGGGGTGATGCCATGTTCTGTGGGCCATGTGATTTGATGTTCTGGGGGTGTTGCAATGTGCTGTGAGTGATGCGATTCAATGTGCTGGGGGTTATGCAATGTGCTATGGGCCAAGCGATTCGATGTGCTTGGGGTGATGCGATTCGATGTGCTGGGGGTGATGCAATGTGCTGTGGGCCATGCGATTCGATGTGCTGGGGGTGATGTAATGTGCTGTGAGTGATGCGATTCGATGTGCAGGTGGTGATGCAATGTGCTGTGGGCCATGCGATTCGATGTGCTGGGGTGATGCGATTCGATGTGCTGGGGGTGATGCAATGTGCTGTGAGTGATGCGATTCAATGTGCTGGGGGTTATGCAATGTGCTGTGGTCCATGCGATTCGATGTGCTGGGGTGATGCGATTTGATGTGCTTTGGGTGATGCAATGTGCTGTGGGCCATGCGATTCGATGTGCTGGGGTGATGCGATTCGATGTGCTGGGGGTGATGCAATGTGCTGTGAGTGATGCAATTCGATGTGCTGGGGGTTATGCAATGTGCTGTGGGCCATGCGATTCGATGTGCTGGGGTGATGCGATTCGATGTGCTGGGGGTGATGCAATGTGCTGTGAGTGATGCGATTTGATGTGCTGGGTGTGATGCAATGTGCTGTGGGCCATGTGATTCGATGTACTGGGGTTGATGCAATGTGCTGTGGTTGATGCGATTTGATGTGCTGGGGGTGATGCAATGTGCTGTGGGCCATGCGAATCGATGTGCTGGGGTGATGCAATGTGCTGTGGGCCGTGCGATTTGATGTGCTGGGGGTGATGCGATTCGATGTGCTGGGGGTGATGCAATGTGCTGTGGGCCATGCGATTTGATGTGCTGGGGGTGATGCATTGTGCTGTGAGTGATGCGATTCGATGTGCTGGTGGTGATGCAATATGCTGTAGGCCATGCGATTCGATGTGCTGGGGATATGCGATTCAATGTGCTGGGGGTGATGCAATGTGCTGTGAGCCATGCGATTCGATGTGCTGGGGTGATGCGATTCGATGTGCTGAGGGTGATGCAATGTGCTGTGAGTGATGCGATTTGATGTGCTGGGGGTGTTGCAATGTGCTGTGGGTTATGCGATTCGATGTGCTCAGGTGATGCGATTCAATGTGCTGGGGGTGATGCAATGTGCTGTGAGTGATGCGATTCGATGTGCTGGGGGTGATGCAATGTGCTGTGGGCCATGCGATTCGATGTGCTGGGGTGTTGCGATTCGATGTGCTGGGGGTGATGCCATGTGTTGTGGGCCATGCGATTCGATGTGCTGGGGGTGTTGCAATGTGCTGTGAGTGATGCGATTCGATGTGCTGGGGGTTATGCAATGTGCTGTGGGCCATGCGATTTGATGTGCTGGGGGTGATGCAATGTCCTGTGAGTGATGCGAGTAGATGTGCTGGGGGTGATGCAATGTGTTGTGAGTGATGCGATTCGATGTGCTGGGTGTTATGCAATTTGCTGTGGTCCATGCGATTCGATGTGTTGGGGGTGATGCAATGTGCTGTGGGCCATGCGATTCGTTGTGCTGGGGTGATGCGATTTGATGTGCTGGGGGTGATGCAATGTGCTGTGAGTGATGCGATTCGATGTGCTGGGGGTGATGCAATGTGCTGTGGTCCATGCGATTCGATGTGCTGGGGTGATGCGATTCGATGTGCTGGGGGTGATGCAATGTGCTGTGGGCCATGTGATTCGATGTGCTGGGGGTGATGCGATTCGATGTGCTGGGGGTGATGCAATGTGCTGTGAGTGATGCGATTCGACGTGCTGGGGGTGATGCAATGTCCTGTGGTCCATGCGATTCAATGTGCTGGGGGTGTTGCAATGTGCTGTGAGTGATGCGATTCGATGTGCTGGGGGTTATGCAATGTGCTGTGGGCCATGCGATTCGATGTGCTGGGGGGGTGATGCGATTCGATGTGCTGGGTGTGATGCAATGTGCTGTGGGCCATGCGATTCGATGTACTGGGGGTGATGCAATGTGCTGGGAGTGATGTGATTCGATGTGCTGGGGGTGATGCAATGTGCTGTGGGTCATGCGATTCGATGTGCTGGGGTGATGCGATTCGATGTGCTGGGGGTAATGCAATGTGCTGTGAGTGATGCGTTTCGATGTGCTGGGGTTATGCAATGTGCTGTGGGCCATGCGATTCAATGTGCTGGGGTGATGCGATTTGATGTGCTGGGGGTGATGCAATGTGCTGTGGGCCATGCGATTCGATGTGCTGGGGGTGTTGCAATGTGCTGTGAGTGATGCGATTCGATGTGCTGGGGGTGATGCAATGTTCTGTGGGTCATGCGATTCGATGTGCTGGGGTGATGCGATTCGATGTGCTGGGGGTAATGCAATGTGCTGTGAGTGATGCGTTTCGATGTGCTGGGGTTATGCAATGTGCTGTGGGCCATGCGATTCGATGTGCTGGGGTGATGCGATTCGATGTGCTGGGGGTGATGCAATGTGCTGTGGGCCATGCGATTCGATGTGCTGGGGTTGTTGCAATGTGCTGTGAGTGATGCGATTCGATGTGCTGGGGGTGATGCCATGTTCTGTGGGCCATGTGATTTGATGTTCTGGGGGTGTTGCAATGTGCTGTGAGTGATGCGATTCAATGTGCTGGGGGTTATGCAATGTGCTATGGGCCAAGCGATTCGATGTGCTTGGGGTGATGCGATTCGATGTGCTGGGGGTGATGCAATGTGCTGTGGGCCATGCGATTCGATGTGCTGGGGGTGATGTAATGTGCTGTGAGTGATGCGATTCGATGTGCAGGTGGTGATGCAATGTGCTGTGGGCCATGCGATTCGATGTGCTGGGGTGATGCGATTCGATGTGCTGGGGGTGATGCAATGTGCTGTGAGTTATGCGATTCAATGTGCTGGGGTTATGCAATGTGCTGTGGTCCATGCGATTCGATGTGCTGGGGTGATGCGATTTGATGTGCTTTGGGTGATGCAATGTGCTGTGGGCCATGCGATTCGATGTGCTGGGGTGATGCGATTCGATGTGCTGGGGGTGATGCAATGTGCTGTGAGTGATGCAATTCGATGTGCTGGGGGTTATGCAATGTGCTGTGGGCCATGCGATTCGATGTGCTGGGGTGATGCGATTCGATGTGCTGGGGGTGATGCAATGTGCTGTGAGTGATGCGATTTGATGTGCTGGGTGTGATGCAATGTGCTGTGGGCCATGTGATTCGATGTACTGGGGTTGATGCAATGTGCTGTGGTTGATGCGATTTGATGTGCTGGGCGTGATGCAATGTGCTGTGGGCCATGCGAATCGATGTGCTGGGGTGATGCAATGTGCTGTGGGCCGTGCGATTTGATGTGGGCCATGCGATTTGATGTGCTGGTGTGATGCAATGTGCTGTGAGTGATGCGATTCGATGTGCTGGGGGTTATGCAATGTACTGTGGGCCATGCGATTTGATGAGCTGGGGTGATGCGATTCGATGTGCTGGGGGTGTTGCAATGTGCTGTGAGTGATGCAATTCGATGTGCTGGGAATGATGCAATGTGCTGTGGGCCATGCGATTCGACGTCCTGGAGGTGATGCAATGTGCTGTGGGTCATGCGATTCGATGTGCTGGGGGTGTTTCAATGTGCTGTGAGTGATGCAATTTGATGTGCTGGGGGTTATGCAATGTGCTGTGGGCCATGCGATTCGATGTGCTGGGGGTGATGCGATTCGATGTGCTGGGGGTGATGCAATGTGCTGTGGGCCATGCAATTCGATGTGCTGGGGGTGATGCAATGTGCTGTGAGTGATGCGATTCGACGTGCTGGGAGTGTTGCAATGTGCTGTGAGTGATGCGATTCGATGTGCTGGGGGTTATGCAATGTGCTGTGGGCCATGCAATTCGATGTGCTGGGGTGATGCGATTCGATGTGCTGGGGGTGATGCAATGTGTTGTGGGCCATGAGATTCGATGTGCTGGGGGTGATGCAATGTGCTGTGAGTGATGCGATTCGATGTGCTGGGGTTATGCAATGTGCTGTGGGCCATGCGATTCGATGTGCTGAGGTGTTGCGATTCGATGTGCTGGGGGTGATGCAATGTGCTGTGGGCCATGCGATTCGATGTGCTGGGGGTGATGCAATGTGCTGGGAGTGATGCGATTCGATGTGCTGGGGGTGATGCAATGTGCTGTGGGTCATGCGATTCGATGTGCTGGGGTGATGCGATTTGATGTGCTGGGGGATGATGCAATGTGCTGTGAGTGATGCGTTTCGATGTGCTGGGGTTATGCAATGTGCTGTGGGCCATGCGATTTGATGTGCTGGGGTGATGCGATTTGATGTGCTGGGGGTGATGCAATGTGCTGTGGGCCATGCAATTCGATGTGCTGAGGGTGATGCAATGTGCTGTGAGTGATGCGATTTGATGTGCTGGGGGTTATGCAATGTGCTGTGGGCCATGCGATTCGATGTGCTGGGGGTGATGCAATGTGCTGTGGGCCATGCGATTCGATGTGCTGGGGGTGATGCAATGTGCTGTGGGCCATGCGATTCGATGTGCTGGGGGTGATGCAATGTGCTGTGGGCCATGCGATTCACTGTGCTGGGGGTGATGCAATGGGCTGTGGGCCATGTGATTCGATGTGCTGGGGTGATGCAATGTGCTGTGGGCCATGCGATTCGATGTGCTGTGGGCCATGTGATTCGATGTGCTGGAGGTGATGCAATGTGCTGTGAGTGATGCGATTCGATGTGCTGGGGTTATGCAATGTGCTGTGGGCCATGCGATTCGATGTGCTGAGGTGTTGCGATTCGATGTGCTGGGGGTAATGCAATGTGTTGTGGGCCATGCGATTCGATGTGCTGGGGGTGTTGCAATTCGATGTGCTGGGGGTGATGCAATGTGCTGGGAGTGATGCGATTCGATGTGCTGGGGATGATGCAATGTGCTGTGGGCCATGCAATTCGATGTGCTGGGGGTGATGCAATGTCCTGTGGTCCATGCGATTCGATGTGCTGGGGGTGTTGCAATGTGCTGTGAGTGATGCGATTAGATGTGCTGGGGGTTATGCAATGTGCTGTGGGCCATGCGATTCGATGTGCTGGGGGGTGATGCGATTCAATGTGCTGGGGGTGATGCAATGTGCTGGGAGTGATGCGATTCGATGTGCTGGGGATGATGCAATGTGCTGTGGGCCATGCAATTAGATGTGCTGGGGGTTATGCAATGTGCTGTGGGCCATGCGATTCGATGTGCTGGGGGTGATGCAATATGCTGGGAGTGATGCGATTCGATGTGCTGGGGGTGATGCAATGTGCTGTGGGTCATGCGATTCGATGTGCTGGGGTGATGCGATTCGATGTGCTGGGGGTGATGCAATGTGCTGTGAGTGATGCGTTTCGATGTGCTGGGGTTATGCAATGTGCTGTGGGCCATGCGATTTGATGTGCTGGGGTGATGCGATTCGATGTGCTGGGGGTGATGCAATGTGCTGTGGGCCATGCGATTCGATGTGCTGAGGGTGATGCAATGTGCTGTGAGTGATGCGATTTGATGTGCTGGGGGTTATGCAATGTGCTGTGGGCCATGCGATTCGATGTGCTGGGGGATGATGCAATGTGCTGTGGGCCATGCGATTAGATGTGCTGGGGGTGATGCAATGTGCTGTGGGCCATGCGATTCTCTGTGCTGGGGGTGATGCAATGGGCTGTGGGCCATGCGATTCGATGTGCTGGGGGTGATGACATGTGCTGTGGGCCATGCGATTCGATGTGCTGGGGGTGATGAAATGTGCTGTGGGCCATGCGATTCACTGTGCTGGGGGTGATGCAATGGGCTGTGGGCCATGTGATTCGATGTGCTGGGGTGATGCAATGTGCTGTGGGCCGTGCGATTCGATGTGCTGTGGGCCATGCGATTCGATGTGCTGGAGGTGATGCAATGTGCTGTGAGTGATGCGATTCGATGTGCTGGGGTTATGCAATATGCTGTAGGCCATGCGATTCGATGTGCTGGGGATATGCGATTCAATGTGCTGGGGGTGATGCAATGTGCTGTGAGCCATGCGATTCGATGTGCTGGGGTGATGCGATTCGATGTGCTGAGGGTGATGCAATGTGCTGTGAGTGATGTGATTTGATGTGCTGGGGGTGTTGCAATGTGCTGTGGGCCATGCGATTCGATGTGCTGGGGTGTTGCGATTCGATGTGCTGGGGATGATGCCATGTGTTGTGGGCCATGCGATTCGATGTGCTGGGGGTGTTGCAATGTGCTGTGAGTGATGCGATTCAATGTGCTGGGGGTTATGCAATGTGCTATGGGCCAAGCGATTCGATGTGCTTGGGATGATGCGATTCGATGTGCTGGGGGTGATGCAATGTGCTGTGGGCCATGCGATTCGATGTGCTGGGGGTGATGTAATGTGCTGTGAGTGATGCGATTCGATGTGCAGGTGGTGATGCAATGTGCTGTGGGCCATGCGATTTGATGTGCTGGGGTGATGCGATTCGATGTGCTGGGGGTGATGCAATGTGCTGTGGGCCATGCAATTCGATGTGCTGGGGTTGATGCAATGTGCTGTGAGTGATGCGATTCGATGTGCTGGGGGTTATGCAATGTGCTGTGGGCCATGTGATTCGATGTGCTGAGGGGGTGATGCGATTCGATGTGCTGGGGGTGATGCAATGTGCTGTGGGTCATGCGATTCGATGTGCTGGGGGTGTTTCAATGTGCTGTGAGTGATGCGATTTGATGTGCTGTGGGTTATGCAATGTGCTGTGGGCCATGCGTTTCAATGTGCTGGGGGTGATGTGATTCGATGTGCTGGGGGTGATGCAATGTGCTGTGGGCCATGCAATTCGATGTGCTGGGGGTGATGCAATGTGCTGTGAGTGATGCGATTCGACGTGCTGGTAGTGTTGCAATGTGCTGTGAGTGATGCGATTCGATGTGCTGGGGGTTATGCAATGTGCTGTGGGCCATGTGATTCGATGTGCTGGGGGGGTGATGCGATTCAATGTGCTGGTAGTGATGGAATGTGCTGTGGGCCATGCGATTCGATGTGCTGGGGGTGATGCAATGTGCTGGGAGTGATGCGATTTGACGTGCTGGGGGTGATGCAATGTGCTGTGGGTGATGCGATTTGATGTGCTGGGGGTGTTGCAATGTGCTGTGGGTGATGCGATTTGATGTGCTGGGGTTATGCAATGTGCTGAGGGCCATGCGATTCAATGTGCTGGGGTGATGCGATTCGATGTGCTGTGAGTGATGCGTTTCGATGTGCTGGGGTTATGCAATGTGCTGTGGGCCATGCGATTTGATGTGCTGGGGTGATGCGATTCGATGTGCTGGGGGTGATGCAATGTGCTGTGGGCCATGCAATTCGATGTGCTGAGGGTGATGCAATGTGCTGTGAGTGATGCGATTTGATGTGCTGGGGGTTATGCAATGTGCTGTGGGCCATGCGATTCGATGTGCTGGGGGTGATGCAATGTGCTGTGGGCCATGCGATTCGATGTGCTGGGGGTGATGCAATGTGCTGTGGGCCATGCGATTCGATGTGCTGGGGGTGATGCAATGTGCTGTGGGCCATGCGATTCGATGTGCTGTGGGCCATGTGATTCGATGTGCTGGAGGTGATGCAATGTGCTGTGAGTGATGCGATTCGATGTGCTGGGGTTATGCAATGTGCTGTGGGCCATGCGATTCGATGTGCTGAGGTGTTGCGATTCGATGTGCTGGGGGTAATGCAATGTGTTGTGGGCCATGCGATTCAAAGGGGGGGGGGGTGTTGCGATTCGATGTGCTGGGGGTGATGCAATGTGCTGGGAGTGATGCGATTCGATGTGCTGGGGATGATGCAATGTGCTGTGGGCCATGCAATTCGATGTGCTGGGGGTGATGCAATGTCCTGTGGTCCATGCGATTCGATGTGCTGGGGGTGTTGCAATGTGCTGTGAGTGATGCGATTAGATGTGCTGGGGGTTATGCAATGTGCTGTGGGCCATGCGATTCGATGTGCTGGGGGGTGATGCGATTCAATGTGCTGGGGGTGATGCAATGTGCTGGGAGTGATGCGATTCGATGTGCTGGGGATGATGCAATGTGCTGTGGGCCATGCAATTGGATGTGCTGGGGGTTATGCAATGTGCTGTGGGCCATGCGATTCGATGTGCTGGGGGTGATGCAATGTGCTGGGAGTGATGCGATTCGATGTGCTGGGGGTGATGCAATGTGCTGTGGGTCATGCGATTCGATGTGCTGGGGTGATGCGATTCGATGTGCTGGGGGTGATGCAATGTGCTGTGAGTGATGCGTTTCGATGTGCTGGGGTTATGCAATGTGCTGTGGGCCATGCGATTTGATGTGCTGGGGTGATGCGATTCGATGTGCTGGGGGTGATGCAATGTGCTGTGGGCCATGCGATTCGATGTGCTGAGGGTGATGCAATGTGCTGTGAGTGATGCGATTTGATGTGCTGGGGGTTATGCAATGTGCTGTGGGCCATGCGATTCGATGTGCTGGGGGATGATGCAATGTGCTGTGGGCCATGCGATTAGATGTGCTGGGGGTGATGCAATGTGCTGTGGGCCATGCGATTCTCTGTGCTGGGGGTGATGCAATGGGCTGTGGGCCATGCGATTCGATGTGCTGGGGGTGATGACATGTGCTGTGGGCCATGCGATTCGATGTGCTGGGGGTGATGAAATGTGCTGTGGGCCATGCGATTCACTGTGCTGGGGGTGATGCAATGGGCTGTGGGCCATGTGATTCGATGTGCTGGGGTGATGCAATGTGCTGTGGGCCGTGCGATTCGATGTGCTGTGGGCCATGCGATTCGATGTGCTGGAGGTGATGCAATGTGCTGTGAGTGATGCGATTCGATGTGCTGGGGTTATGCAATATGCTGTAGGCCATGCGATTCGATGTGCTGGGGATATGCGATTCAATGTGCTGGGGGTGATGCAATGTGCTGTGAGCCATGCGATTCGATGTGCTGGGGTGATGCGATTCGATGTGCTGAGGGTGATGCAATGTGCTGTGAGTGATGCGATTTGATGTGCTGGGGGTGTTGCAATGTGCTGTGGGCCATGCGATTCGATGTGCTGGGGTGTTGCGATTCGATGTGCTGGGGATGATGCCATGTGTTGTGGGCCATGCGATTCGATGTGCTGGGGGTGTTGCAATGTGCTGTGAGTGATGCGATTCGATGTGCTGGGGGTGATGCCATGTTCTGTGGGCCATGTGATTTGATGTTCTGGGGGTGTTGCAATGTGCTGTGAGTGATGCGATTCAATGTGCTGGGGGTTATGCAATGTGCTATGGGCCAAGCGATTCGATGTGCTTGGGGTGATGCGATTCGATGTGCTGGGGGTGATGCAATGTGCTGTGGGCCATGCGATTTGATGTGCTGGGGGTGATGTAATGTGCTGTGAGTGATGCGATTCGATGTGCAGGTGGTGATGCAATGTGCTGTGGGCCATGCGATTCGATGTGCTGGGGTGATGCGATTCGATGTGCTGGGGGTGATGCAATGTGCTGTGGGCCATGCAATTCGATGTGCTGGGGTTGATGCAATGTGCTGTGAGTGATGCGATTCGACGTGCTGGTAGTGTTGCAATGTGCTGTGAGTGATGCGATTCGATGTGCTGGGGGTTATGCAATGTGCTGTGGGCCATGTGATTCGATGTGCTGGGGGGGTGATGCGATTCGATGTGCTGGGGGTGATGCAATGTGCTGTGGGCCATGCGATTCGATGTGCTGGGGGTGATGCAATGTGCTGGGAGTGATGCGATTTGATGTGCTGGGGGTGATGCAATGTGCTGTGGGTGATGCGATTTGATGTGCTGGGGGTGTTGCAATGTGCTGTGGGTGATGCGATTTGATGTGCTGGGGTTATGCAATGTGCTGAGGGCCATGCGATTCAATGTGCTGGGGTGATGCGATTCGATGTGCTGTGAGTGATGCGTTTCGATGTGCTGGGGTTATGCAATGTGCTGTGGGCCATGCGATTTGATGTGCTGGGGTGATGCGATTCGATGTGCTGGGGGATGATGCAATGTGCTGTGGGCCATGCGATTCGATGTGCTGAGGGTGATGCAATGTGCTGTGAGTGATGCGATTTGATGTGCTGGGGGTTATGCAATGTGCTGTGGGCCATGCGATTCGATGTGCTGGGGGTGATGCAATGTGCTGTGGGCCATGCGATTCGATGTGCTGGGGGTGATGCAATGTGCTGTGGGCCATGCGATTCGATGTGCTGGGGGTGATGCAATGTGCTGTGGGCCATGCGATTCACTGTGCTGGGGGTGATGCAATGTGCTGTGGGCCATGCGATTCGATGTGTTGGGGGTTATGCAATGTGCTGTGGGCCATGTGATTCGATGTGCTGGGGGGTGATGCGATTCGATGTGCTGGGGGTGATGCAATGTGCTGTGGGCCATGCGATTCGATGTGCTGGGGGTGATGCAATGTGCTGGGAGTGATGCGATTCGATGTGCTGGGGGTGATGCAATGTGCTGTGGGTCATGCGATTCGATGTGCTGGGGTGATGTGATTTGATGTGCTGGGGGTGATGCAATGTGCTGTGAGTGATGCGTTTTGATGTGCTGGGGTTATGCAATGTGCTGTGGGCCATGCGATTTGATGTGCTGGGGTGATGCGATTCGATGTGCTGGGGGTGATGCAATGTGCTGTGGGCCATGTGATTCGATGTGCCGAGGGTGATGCAATGTGCTGTGAGTGATGCGATTTGATGTGCTGGGGGTTATGCAATGTGCTGTGGGCCATGCGATTCGATGTGCTGGGGGTGATGCAATGTGCTGTGGGCTATGCGATTCGATGTGCTGGGGGTGATGCAATGTGCTGTGGGCAATGCGATTCGATGTGCTGGGGGTGATGCAATGTGCTGTGGGCCATGCGATTCACTGTGCTGGGGGTGATGCAATGGGCTGTGGGCCATGTGATTCGATGTGCTGGGGTGATGCAATGTGCTGTGGGCCGTGCGATTCGATGTGCTGTGGGCCATGCGATTCGATGTGCTGGAGGTGATGCAATGTGCTGTGAGTGATGCGATTCGATGTGCTGGGGTTATGCAATGTGCTGTGGGCCATGCGATTCGATGTGCTGAGGTGTTGCGATTCGATGTGCTGGGGGTAATGCAATGTGTTGTGGGCCGTGCGATTCGATGTGCTGGGGGTGTTGCGATTCGATGTGCTGGGGGTGATGCAATGTGGTGTGGGCCATGCGATTCGATGTGCTGGGGGTGATGCAATGTGCTGGGAGTGATGCGATTCGATGTGCTGGGGGTGATGCAATGTGCTGTGGGTCATGCGATTCGATGTGCTGGGGATGATGCAATGTGCTGTGGGCCATGCAATTCGATGTGCTGGGGGTGATGCAATGTCCTGTGGTCCATGCGATTCGATGTGCTGGGGGTGTTGCAATGTGCTGTGAGTGATGCGATTAGATGTGCTGGGGGTTATGCAATGTGCTGTGGGCCATGCGATTCGATGTGCTGGGGGGGTGATGCGATTCGATGTGCTGGGGGTGATGCAATGTGCTGTGGGCCATGCGATTTGATGTGCTGGGGGTTATGCAATGTGCTGTGCGCCATGCGATTCGATGTGCTGGGGGTGATGCAATGTGCTGTGGGCCATGCGATTCGATGTGCTGGGGGTGATGCAATGTGCTGTGGGCCATGCGATTCGATGTGCTGGGGGTGATGCAATGTGCTGTGGGCCATGCGATTCACTGTGCTGGGGGTGATGCAATGGGCTGTGGGCCATGTGATTCGATGTGCTGGGGTGATGCAATGTGCTGTGGGCCGTGCGATTCGATGTGCTGTGGGCCATGCGATTCGATGTGCTGGAGGTGATGCAATGTGCTGTGAGTGATGCGATTCGATGTGCTGGGGTTATGCAATGTGCTGTGGGCCATGTGATTTGATGTGCTGGGGTGTTGCGATTCGAAGTGCTGGGGTAATGCAATGTGTTGTGGGCCATGCGATTCGATGTGCTGGGGGTGTTGCAATGTGCTGTGAGTGATGTGATTCGATGTACTGGGGGTTATGCAATGTGCTGTGGGCCATATGATTCGATGTGCTGGGGGTGATGCGATTCAATGTGCTGGGGGTGATGCAATGTGCTGTGGGCCATGCAATTTGATGTGCTGGGGGTGATGCATTGTGCTGTGAGTGATGCGATTTGATGTGCTGGTGGTGATGCAATGTGCTGTAGGCCATGCGATTCGATGTGCTGGGGATATGCGATTCAATGTGCTGGGGGTGATGCAATGTGCTGTGAGCCATGCGATTCGATGTGCTGGGGTGATGCGATTCGATGTGCTGGGGGTGATGCAATGTGCTTTGAGTGATGCGATTCGATGTGCTGGGGGTGATGCAATGTGCTGTGGGCCATGCGATTCGATGTGCTGGGGTGTTGCGATTCGATGTGCTGGGGGTGATGCCATGTGTTGTGGGCCATGCGATTCGATGTGCTGGGGGTGTTGCAATGTGCTGTGACTGATGCGATTCGATGTGCTGGGGGTTATGCAATGTGCTGTGGGCCATGTGATTCGATGTGCTGGGGGTGATGCAATGTGCTGTGAGTGATGCGATTTGATGTGCTGGGTGTTATGCAATTTGCTGTGGTCCATGCGATTCGATGTGTTGGGGGTGATGCAATGTGCTGTGGGCCATGCGATTCGTTGTGCTGGGGTGATGCGATTTGATGTGCTGGGGGTGATGCAATGTGCTGTGAGTGATGCGATTCGATGTGCTGGGGGTGATGCAATGTGCTGTGGTCCATGCGATTCGATGTGCTGGGGTGATGCGATTCGATGTGCTGGGGGTGATGCAATGTGCTGTGGGCCATGCGATTCGATGTGCTGGGGTGTTTCAATGTGCTGTGAGTGATGCGATTCAAAGTTCAGGGGGGTTATGCAATGTGCTGTGGGCCATGTGATTCGATGTGCTGGGGGTGATGCGATTCGATGTGCTGGGGGTGATGCAATGTGCTGTGAGTGATGCGATTCGACGTGCTGGGGGTGATGCAATGTGCTGTGGGCCATGCGATCCGATGTGCTGGGGGTGTTGCAATGTGCTGTGAGTGATGTGATTCGATGTGCTGGGGGTTATGCAATGTGCTGTGGGCCATGCGATTCGATGTGCTGGGGGGGTGATGCGATTCGATGTGCTGGGGGTGATGCAATGTGCTGTGGGTCATGTGATTCGATGTGCTGGGGTGATGCGATTCAAGGTGCTGGGGGTAATGCAATGTGCTGTGAGTGATGCGTTTCAATGTGCTGGGGTTATGCAATGTGCTGTGGGCCATGCGATTCAATGTGCTGGGGTGATGCGATTTGATGTGCTGGGGGTGATGCAATGTGCTGTGGGCCATGCGATTCGATGTGCTGGGGGTGTTGCAATGTGCTGTGAGTGATGCGATTCGATGTGCTGGGGGTGATGCAATGTTCTGTGGGTCATGCGATTCGATGTGCTCGGGTGATGCGATTCGATGTGCTGGGGGTAATGCAATGTGCTGTGAGTGATGCGTTTCGATGTGCTGGGGTTATGCAATGTGCTGTGGGCCATGCGATTCGATGTGCTGGGGTGATGCGATTCGATGTGCTGGGGGTGATGCAATGTGCTGTGGGCCATGCGATTCGATGTGCTGGGGGTGTTGCAATGTGCTGTGAGTGATGCGATTAGATGTGCTGGGGGTTATGCAATGTGCTGTGGGCCATGCGATTCGATGTGCTGGGGGGGTGATGCGATTCGATGTGCTGGGGGTGATGCAATGTGCTGTGGGCCATGCGATTTGATGTGCTGGGTGTGATGCAATGTGCTGGGAGTGATGCGATTCGATGTGCTGGGGGTGATGCAATGTGCTGTGGGTCATGCGATTCGATGTGCTGGGGTCATGCGATTCGATGTGCTGGGGGTGAAGCAATGTGCTGGGAGTGATGCGATTCGATGTGCTGGGGGTGATGCAATGTGCTGTGGGTCATGCGATTCGATGTGCTGGGGTGATGCGATTCGATGTGCTGGGGGTGATGCAATGTGCTGTGAGTGATGCGTTTCAATGTGCTGGGGTTATGCAATGTGCTGTGGGCCATGCGATTTGATGTGCTGGGGTGATGCGATTCGATGTGCTGGGGGTGATGCAATGTGCTGTGGGCCATGCGATTCGATGTGCTGAGGGTGATGCAATGTGCTGTGAGTGATGCGATTTGATGTGCTGGGGGTTATGCAATGTGCTGTGCGCCATGCGATTCGATGTGCTGGGGGTGATGCAATGTGCTGTGGGCCATGCGATTCGATGTGCTGGGGGTGATGCAATGTGCTGTGGGCCATGCGATTCGATGTGCTGGGGGTGATGCAATGTGCTGTGGGCCATGCGATTCACTGTGCTGGGGGTGATGCAATGGGCTGTGGGCCATGTGATTCGATGTGCTGGGGTGATGCAATGTGCTGTGGGCCGTGCGATTCGATGTGCTGTGGGCCATGCGATTCGATGTGCTGGAGGTGATGCAATGTGCTGTGAGTGATGCGATTCGATGTGCTGGGGTTATGCAATGTGCTGTGGGCCATGCGATTTGATGTGCTGGGGTGTTGCGATTCGAAGTGCTGGGGTAATGCAATGTGTTGTGGGACATGCGATTCGATGTGCTGGGGGTGTTGCAATGTGCTGTGAGTGATGCGATTCGATGTGCTGAGGGTGTTGCAATGTGCTGTGAGTGATGTGATTCGATGTACTGGGGGTTATGCAATGTGCTGTGGGCCATATGATTCGATGTGCTGGGGGTGATGCGATTCAATGTGCTGGGGGTGATGCAATGTGCTGTGGGCCATGCAATTTGATGTGCTGGGGGTGATGCATTGTGCTGTGAGTGATGCGATTTGATGTGCTGGTGGTGATGCAATGTGCTGTAGGCCATGCAATTCGATGTGCTGGGGATATGCGATTCAATGTGCTGGGGGTGATGCAATGTGCTGTGAGCCATGCGATTCGATGTGCTGGGGTGATGCGATTCGATGTGCTGGGGGTGATGCAATGTGCTTTGAGTGATGCGATTCGATGTGCTGGGGGTGATGCAATGTGCTGTGGGCCATGCGATTCGATGTGCTGGGGTGTTGCGATTCGATGTGCTGGGGGTGATGCCATGTGTTGTGGGCCATGCGATTCGATGTGCTGGGGGTGTTGCAATGTGCTGTGACTGATGCGATTCGATGTGCTGGGGGTTATGCAATGTGCTGTGGGCCATGCGATTCGATGTGCTGGGGGTGATGCAATGTGCTGTGAGTGATGCGATTTGATGTGCTGGGTGTTATGCAATTTGTTGTGGTCCATGCGATTCGATGTGTTGGGGGTGATGCAATGTGCTGTGGGCCATGCGATTCGTTGTGCTGGGGTGATGCGATTTGATGTGCTGGGGGTGATGCAATGTGCTGTGAGTGATGCGATTCGATGTGCTGGGGGTGATGCAATGTGCTGTGGTCCATGCGATTCGATGTGCTGGGGTGATGCGATTCGATGTGCTGGGGGTGATGCAATGTGCTGTGGGCCATGCGATTCGATGTGCTGGGGTGTTTCAATGTGCTGTGAGTGATGCGATTCGATGTTCAGGGGGGTTATGCAATGTGCTGTGGGCCATGTGATTCGATGTGCTGGGGGTGATGCGATTCGATGTGCTGGGGGTGATGCAATGTGCTGTGAGTGATGCGATTCGACGTGCTGGGGGTGATGCAATGTGCTGTGGGCCATGCGATCCGATGTGCTGGGGGTGTTGCAATGTGCTGTGAGTGATGCGATTCGATGTGCTGGGGGTTATGCAATGTGCTGTGGGCCATGCGATTCGATGTGCTGGGAGGGTGATGCGATTCGATGTGCTGGGGGTGATGCAATGTGCTGTGGGTCATGTGATTCGATGTGCTGGGGTGATGCGATTCAAGGTGCTGGGGGTAATGCAATGTGCTGTGAGTGATGCGTTTCGATGTGCTGGGGTTATGCAATGTGCTGTGGGCCATGCGATTCAATGTGCTGGGGTGATGCGATTTGATGTGCTGGGGGTGATGCAATGTGCTGTGGGCCATGCGATTCGATGTGCTGGGGGTGTTGCAATGTGCTGTGAGTGATGCGATTCGATGTGCTGGGGGTGATGCAATGTTCTGTGGGTCATGCGATTCGATGTGCTGGGGTGATGCGATTCGATGTGCTGGGGGTAATGCAATGTGCTGTGAGTGATGCGTTTCGATGTGCTGGGGTTATGCAATGTGCTGTGGGCCATGCGATTCGATGTGCTGGGGTGATGCGATTCGATGTGCTGGGGGTGATGCAATGTGCTGTGGGCCATGCGATTCGATGTGCTGGGGGTGTTGCAATGTGCTGTGAGTGATGCGATTCGATGTGCTGGGGGTGATGCCATGTTCTGTGGGCCATGCGAATTGATGTTCTGGGGGTGTTGCAATGTGCTGTGAGTGATGCGATTCAATGTGCTGGGGGTTATGCAATGTGCTATGGGCCAAGCGATTCGATGTGCTGGGGGTGATGCGATTCGATGTGCTGGGGGTGATGCAATGTGCTGTGGGCCATGCGATTCGATGTGCTGGGGGTGATGTAATGTGCTGTGAGTGATGCGTTTCGATGTGCTGGGGTTATGCAATGTGCTGTGGGCCATGCGATTCAATGTGCTGGGGTGATGCGATTTGATGTGCTGGGGGTGATGCAATGTGCTGTGGGCCATGCGATTTGATGTTCTGGGGGTGTTGCAATGTGCTGTGAGTGATGCGATTCAATGTGCTGGGGGTTATGCAATGTGCTATGGGCCAAGTGATTCAATGTGCTGGGGGTGATGCGATTCGATGTGCTGGGGGTGATGCAATGTGCTGTGGGCCATGCGATTCGATGTGCTGGGGGTTATGCAATGTGCTGTGGGCCATTTGATTCAATGTGCTGGGGGGGTGATGCGATTCGATGTGCTGGGGGTGATGCAATGTGCTGTGGGCCATGCGATTCGATGTGCTGGGGGTGATGCAATGTCCTGGGAGTGATGCGATTCGATGTGCTGGGGGTGATGCAATGTTCTGTGGGTCATGCGATTCGATGTGCTGGGGTGATGCGATTCGATGTGCTGGGGGTGATGCAATGTGCTGTGAGTGATGCGTTTCGATGTGCTGGGGTTATGCAATGTGCTGTGGGCCATGCGATTTGATGTGCTGGGGTGATGCGATTCGATGTGCTGGGGGTGATGCAATGTGCTGTGGGCCATGCGATTCGATGTGCTGAGGGTGATGCAATGTGCTGTGAGTGATGCGATTTGATGTGCTGGGGGTTATGCAATGTGCTGTGGGCCATGCGATTCGATGTGCTGGGGGTGATGCAACGTGCTGTGGGCTATGCGATTCGATGTGCTGGGGGTGATGCAATGTGCTGTGGGCCATGCGATTCGATGTGCTGGGGGTGATGCAATGTGCTGTGGGCCATGCGATTCACTGTGCTGGGGGTGATGCAATGGGCTGTGGGCCATGTGATTCGATGTGCTGGGGTGATGCAATGTGCTGTGGGTAATGCGATTCGATGTGCTGGGGGTGTTTCAATGTGCTGTGAGTGATGCGATTTGATGTGCTGTGGGTTATGCAATGTGCTGTGGGCCATGCGATTTGATTTGCTGGGGGTGATGCGATTCGATGTGCTGGGGGTTATGCAATGTGCTGTGGGCCATGTGATTCGATGTGCTGGGGGGTGATGCAATTCGATGTGCTGGGGGTGATGCAATGTGCTGTGGGCCATGCGATTCGATGTGCTGGGGGTGATGCAATGTGCTGTGGGCCATGCGATTCGATGTGCTGGGGGTGATGCAATGTGCTGTGGGCAATGCGATTCACTGTGCTGGGGGTGATGCAATGGGCTGTGGGCCATGTGATTCGATGTGCTGGGGTGATGCAATGTGCTGTGGGCCGTGCGATTCGATGTGCTGTGGGCCATGCGATTCGATGTGCTGGAGGTGATGCAATGTGATGTGAGTGATGCGATTCGATGTGCTGGGGTTATGCAATGTGCTGTGGGCCATGCGATTCGATGTGCTGAGGTGTTGCGATTTGATGTGCTGGGGGTAATGCAATGTGTTGTGGGCTATGCGATTCGATGTGCTGGGGGTGTTGCGATTCGATGTGCTGGGGGTGATGCAATGTGCTGTGGGCCATGCGATTCAATGTGCTGGGGGTGATGCAATGTGCTGTGGGTCATGCGATTCGATGTGCTGGGGATGATGCAATGTGCTGTGGTCCATGCGATTCGATGTGCTGCGGGTGTTGCAATGTGCTGTGAGTGATGCGATTAGATGTGCTGGGGGTTATGCAATGTGCTGTGGGCCATGCGATTCGATGTGCTGGGGGGGGGTGATGCGATTCGATGTGCTGGGGGTGATGCAATGTGCTGTGGGCCATGTGATTCGATGTGCTGGGGGTGATGCAATGTGCTGGGAGTGATGCGATTCGATGTGCTGGGGGTGATGCAATGTGCTGTGGGTAATGCGATTCGATGTGCTGGGGTGATGCGATTCGATGTGCTGGGGGTGATGCAATGTGCTGTGAGTGATGCGTTTCGATGTGCTGGGGTTATGCAATGTGCTGTGGGCCATGCGATTTGATGTGCTGGGGTGATGCGATTTGATGTGCTGGGGGTGATGCAATGTGCTGTGGGCCATGCGATTCGATGTGCTGAGGGTGATGCAATGTGCTGTGAGTGATGCGATTTGATGTGCTGGGGGTTATGCAATGTGCTGTGCGCCATGCGATTCGATGTGCTGGGGGTGATGCAATGTGCTGTGGGCCATGCGATTCGATGTGCTGGGGGTGATGCAATGTGCTGTGGGCCATGCGATTCGATGTGCTGGGGGTGATGCAATGTGCTGTGGGCCATGCGATTCACTGTGCTGGGGGTGATGCAATGGGCTGTGGGCCATGTGATTCGATGTGCTGGGGGGTGATGCGATTCGATGTGCTGGGGGTGATGCAATGTGCTGTGGGCCATGCGATTCGATGTGCTGGGGGTGATGCAATGTGCTGTGGGCCATGCGATTCGATGTGCTGGGGGTGATGCAATGTGCTGTGGGCCATGCGATTCACTGTGCTGGGGGTGATGCAATGGGCTGTGGGCCATGTGATTCGATGTGCTAGGGTGATGCAATGTGCTGTGGGCCGTGCGATTCGATGTGCTGTGGGCCATGCGATTCGATGTGCTGGAGGTGATGCAATGTGCTGTGAGTGATGCGATTCGATGTGCTGGGGTTATGCAATGTGCTGTGGGCCATGCGATTCGATGTGCTGAGGTGTTGCGATTCGATGTGCTGGGGGTAATGCAATGTGTTGTGGGCCATGCGATTCGATGTGCTGGGGGTGTTGCGATTCGATGTGCTGGGGGTGATGCAATGTGCTGTGGGCCATGCGATTCGATGTGCTGGGGGTGATGCAATGTGCTGGGAGTGATGCGATTCGATATGCTGGGGGTGATGCAATGTGCTGTGGGTCATGCGATTCAATGTGCTGGGGATGATGCAATGTGCTGTGGGCCATGCAATTCGATGTGCTGGGGGTGATGCAATGTCCTGTGGTCCATGCGATTCGATGTGCTGCGGGTGTTGCAATGTGCTGTGAGTGATGCGATTAGATGTGCTGGGGGTTATGCAATGTGCTGTGGGCCATGCGATTCGATGTGCTGGGGGGGGAGGTGATGCGATTCGATGTGCTGGGGGTGATGCAATGTGCTGTGGGCCATGCGATTCGATGTGCTGGGGGTGATGCAATGTGCTGGGAGTGATGCGATTCGATGTGCTGGGGGTGATGCAATGTGCTGTGGGTCATGCGATTCGATGTGCTGGGGTGATGCGATTCGATGTGCTGGGGGTGATGCAATGTGCTGTGAGTGATGCGTTTCGATGTGCTGGGGTTATGCAATGTGCTGTGGGCCATGCGATTTGATGTGCTGGGGTGATGCGATTCGATGTTCTGGGGGTGATGCAATGTGCTGTGGGCCATGCAATTCGATGTGCTGGGGGTGATGCAATGTGCTGTGAGTGATGCGATTCGATGTGCTGGGGGTTATGCAATGTGCTGTGGGCCATGTGATTCGATGTGCTGGGGGGGTGATGCGATTCGATGTGCTGGGGGTGATGCAATGTGCTGTGGGCCATGCGATTCGATGTGCTGGGGGTGATGCAATGTGCTGGGAGTGATGCGATTCGATGTGCTGGGGGTGATGCAATGTTCTGTGGGTCATGCGATTCGATGTGCTGGGGTGATGCGATTCGATGTGCTGGGGGTGATGCAATGTGCCTTTGAGTGATGCGTTTCGATGTGCTGGGGTTATGCAATGTGCTGTGGGCCATGCGATTTGATGTGCTGGGGTGATGCGATTCGATGTGCTGGGGGTGATGCAATGTGCTGTGGGCCATGCGATTCGATGTGCTGAGGGTGATGCAATGTGCTGTGAGTGATGCGATTTGATGTGCTGGGGTCATGCAATGTGCTGTGGGCCATGCGATTCGATGTGCTGGGGGTGATGCAATGTGCTGTGGGCCATGCGATTCGATGTGCTGGGGGTGATGCAATGTGCTGTGGGCCATGCGATTCGATGTGCTGGGGGTGATGCAATGTGCTGTGGGCCATGCGATTCACTGTGCTGGGGGTGATGCAATGGGCTGTGGGCCATGTGATTCGATGTGCTGGGGTGATGCAATGTGCTGTGGGTCATGGGATTCGATGTGCTGGGGGTGTTTTAATGTGCTGTGAGTGATGCGATTTGATGTGCTGTGGGTTATGCAATGTGCTGTGGGCCATGCGATTTGATGTGCTGGGGGTGATGCGATTCGATGTGCTGGGGGTTATGCAATGTGCTGTGGGCCATGTGATTCGATGTGCTGGGGGGTGATGCGATTCGATGTGCTGGGGGTGATGCAATGTGCTGTGGGCCATGCGATTCGATGTGCTGGGGGTGATGCAATGTGCTGTGGGCCATGCGATTCGATGTGCTGGGGGTGATGCAATGTGCTGTGGGTCATGCAATTCGATGTGCTGGGGTGATGCGATTCAATGTGCTGGGGTGATGCAATGTGCTGTGAGTGATGCGTTTCGATGTGCTGGGGTTATGCAATGTGCTGTGGGCCATGCGATTTGATGTGCTGGGGTGATGCGATTCGATGTGCTGGGGGTGATGCAATGTGCTGTGGGCCATGCGATTCGATGTGCTGGGGGTTATGCAATGTGCTGTGGGCCATGCGATTCGATGTGCTGGGGGTGATGCAATGTGCTGTAGGCCATGCGATTCGATGTGCTGGGGGTAATGCAATGTGTTGTGGGCTATGCGATTCGATGTGCTGGGGGTGATGCAATGTGCTGTGGGCCATGCGATTCACTGTGCTGGGGGTGATGCAATGGGCTGTGGGCCAAGTGATTCGATGTGCTGGGGTGATGCAATGTGCTGTGGGCCGTGCGATTCGATGTGCTGTGGGCCATGCGATTCGATGTGCTGGAGGTGATGCAATGTGATGTGAGTGATGCGATTCGATGTGCTGGGGTTATGCAATGTGCTGTGGGCCATGCGATTCGATGTGCTGAGGTGTTGCGATTCGATGTGCTGGGGGTAATGCAATGTGTTGTGGGCTATGCGATTCGATGTGCTGGGGGTGTTGCGATTCGATGTGCTGGGGGTGATGCAATGTGCTGTGGGCCATGCGATTCAATGTGCTGGGGGTGATGCAATGTGCTGTGGGCCATGCGATCCGATGTGCTGGGGGTGTTGCAATGTGCTGTGAGTGATGCGATTCGATGTGCTGGGGGTTATGCAATGTGCTGTGGGCCATGCGATTCGATGTGCTGGGGGGGTGATGCGATTCGATGTGCTGGGAGTGATGCAATGTGCTGTGGGTCATGTGATTCGATGAGCTGGGGTGATGCGATTCAAGGTGCTGGGGGTAATGCAATGTGCTGTGAGTGATGCGTTTCGATGTGCTGGGGTTATGCAATGTGCTGTGGGCCATGCGATTCAATGTGCTGGGGTGATGCGATTTGATGTGCTGGGGGTGATGCAATGTGCTGTGGGCCATGCGATTCGATGTGCTGGGGGTGTTGCAATGTGCTGTGAGTGATGCGATTCGATGTGCTGGGGGTGATGCAATGTTCTGTGGGTCATGCGATTCGATGTGCTGGGGTGATGCGATTCGATGTGCTGGGGGTAATGCAATGTGCTGTGAGTGATGTGTTTCGATGTGCTGGGGTTATGCAATGTGCTGTGGGCCATGCGATTCGATGTGCTGGGGTGATGCGATTCGATGTGCTGGGGGTGATGCAATGTGCTGTGGGCCATGCGATTCGATGTGCTGGGGGTGTTGCAATGTGCTGTGAGTGATGCGATTCGATGTGCTGGGGGTGATGCCATGTTCTGTGGGCCATGCGAATTGATGTTCTGGGGGTGTTGCAATGTGCTGTGAGTGATGCGATTCAATGTGCTGGGGGTTATGCAATGTGCTATGGGCCAAGCGATTCGATGTGCTGGGGGTGATGCGATTCGATGTGCTGGGGGTGATGCAATGTGCTGTGGGCCATGCGATTCGATGTGCTGGGGGTGATGTAATGTGCTGTGAGTGATGCGTTTCGATGTGCTGGGGTTATGCAATGTGCTGTGGGCCATGCGATTCAATGTGCTGGGGTGATGCGATTTGATGTGCTGGGGGTGATGCAATGTGCTGTGGGCCATGCGATTCGATGTGCTGGGGGTGTTGCAATGTGCTGTGAGTGATGCGATTCGATGTGCTGGGGGTGATGCAATGTTCTGTGGGTCATGCGATTCGATGTGCTGGGGTGATGCGATTCGATGTGCTGGGGGTAATGCAATGTGCTGTGAGTGATGCGTTTCGATGTGCTGGGGTTATGCAATGTGCTGTGGGCCATGCGATTCGATGTGCTGGGGTGATGCGATTCGATGTGCTGGGGGTGATGCAATGTGCTGTGGGCCATGCGATTCGATGTGCTGGGGGTGTTGCAATGTGCTGTGAGTGATGCGATTCGATGTGCTGGGGGTGATGCCATGTTCTGTGGGCCATGCGATTTGATGTTCTGGGGGTGTTGCAATGTGCTGTGAGTGATGCGATTCAATGTGCTGGGGGTTATGCAATGTGCTATGGGCCAAGCGATTCAATGTGCTGGGGGTGATGCGATTCGATGTGCTGGGGGTGATGCAATGTGCTGTGGGCCATGCGATTCGATGTGCTGGGGGTTATGCAATGTGCTGTGGGCCATTTGATTCAATGTGCTGGGGGGGTGATGCGATTCGATGTGCTGGGGGTGATGCAATGTGCTGTGGGCCATGCGATTCGATGTGCTGGGGGTGATGCAATGTCCTGGGAGTGATGCGATTCGATGTGCTGGGGGTGATGCAATGTTCTGTGGGTCATGCGATTCGATGTGCTGGGGTGATGCGATTCGATGTGCTGGGGGTGATGCAATGTGCTGTGAGTGATGCGTTTCGATGTGCTGGGGTTATGCAATGTGCTGTGGGCCATGCGATTTGATGTGCTGGGGTGATGCGATTCGATGTGCTGGGGGTGATGCAATGTGCTGTGGGCCATGCGATTCGATGTGCTGAGGGTGATGCAATGTGCTGTGAGTGATGCGATTTGATGTGCTGGGGGTTATGCAATGTGCTGTGGGCCATGCGATTCGATGTGCTGGGGGTGATGCAACGTGCTGTGGGCTATGCGATTCGATGTGCTGGGGGTGATGCAATGTGCTGTGGGCCATGCGATTCGATGTGCTGGGGGTGATGCAATGTGCTGTGGGCCATGCGATTCACTGTGCTGGGGGTGATGCAATGGGCTGTGGGCCATGTGATTCGATGTGCTGGGGTGATGCAATGTGCTGTGGGTAATGCGATTCGATGTGCTGGGGGTGTTTCAATGTGCTGTGAGTGATGCGATTTGATGTGCTGTGGGTTATGCAATGTGCTGTGGGCCATGCGATTTGATTTGCTGGGGGTGATGCGATTCGATGTGCTGGGGGTTATGCAATGTGCTGTGGGCCATGTGATTCGATGTGCTGGGGGGTGATGCAATTCGATGTGCTGGGGGTGATGCAATGTGCTGTGGGCCATGCGATTCGATGTGCTGGGGGTGATGCAATGTGCTGTGGGCCATGCGATTCGATGTGCTGGGGGTGATGCAATGTGCTGTGGGCAATGCGATTCACTGTGCTGGGGGTGATGCAATGGGCTGTGGGCCATGTGATTCGATGTGCTGGGGTGATGCAATGTGCTGTGGGCCGTGCGATTCGATGTGCTGTGGGCCATGCGATTCGATGTGCTGGAGGTGATGCAATGTGATGTGAGTGATGCGATTCGATGTGCTGGGGTTATGCAATGTGCTGTGGGCCATGCGATTCGATGTGCTGAGGTGTTGCGATTTGATGTGCTGGGGGTAATGCAATGTGTTGTGGGCTATGCGATTCGATGTGCTGGGGGTGTTGCGATTCGATGTGCTGGGGGTGATGCAATGTGCTGTGGGCCATGCGATTCAATGTGCTGGGGGTGATGCAATGTGCTGGGAGTGATGCGATTCGATGTGCTGGGGGTGATGCAACGTGCTGTGGGTCATGCGATTCGATGTGCTGGGGATGATGCAATGTGCTGTGGGCCATGCAATTCGATGTGCTGGGGGTGATGCAATGTCCTGTGGTCCATGCGATTCGATGTGCTGCGGGTGTTGCAATGTGCTGTGAGTGATGCGATTAGATGTGCTGGGGGTTATGCAATGTGCTGTGGGCCATGCGATTCGATGTGCTGGGGGGGGGGTGATGCGATTCGATGTGCTGGGGGTGATGCAATGTGCTGTGGGCCATGTGATTCGATGTGCTGGGGGTGATGCAATGTGCTGGGAGTGATGCGATTCGATGTGCTGGGGGTGATGCAATGTGCTGTGGGTAATGCGATTCGATGTGCTGGGGTGATGCGATTCGATGTGCTGGGGGTGATGCAATGTGCTGTGAGTGATGCGTTTCGATGTGCTGGGGTTATGCAATGTGCTGTGGGCCATGCGATTTGATGTGCTGGGGTGATGCGATTTGATGTGCTGGGGGTGATGCAATGTGCTGTGGGCCATGCGATTCGATGTGCTGAGGGTGATGCAATGTGCTGTGAGTGATGCGATTTGATGTGCTGGGGGTTATGCAATGTGCTGTGCGCCATGCGATTCGATGTGCTGGGGGTGATGCAATGTGCTGTGGGCCATGCGATTCGATGTGCTGGGGGTGATGCAATGTGCTGTGGGCCATGCGATTCGATGTGCTGGGGGTGATGCAATGTGCTGTGGGCCATGCGATTCACTGTGCTGGGGGTGATGCAATGGGCTGTGGGCCATGTGATTCGATATGCTGGGGGGTGATGCGATTCGATGTGCTGGGGGTGATGCAATGTGCTGTGGGCCATGCGATTCGATGTGCCGGGGGTGATGCAATGTGCTGTGGGCCATGCGATTCGATGTGCTGGGGGTGATTCAATGTGCTGTGGGCCATGCGATTCACTGTGCTGGGGGTGATGCAATGGGCTGTGGGCCATGTGATTCGATGTGCTAGGGTGATGCAATGTGCTGTGGGCCGTGCGATTCGATGTGCTGTGGGCCATGCGATTCGATGTGCTGGAGGTGATGCAATGTGCTGTGAGTGATGCGATTCGATGTGCTGGGGTTATGCAATGTGCTGTGGGCCATGCGATTCGATGTGCTGAGGTGTTGCGATTCGATGTGCTGGGGGTAATGCAATGTGTTGTGGGCCATGCGATTCGATGTGCTGGGGGTGTTGCGATTCGATGTGCTGGGGGTGATGCAATGTGCTGTGGGCCATGCGATTCGATGTGCTGGGGGTGATGCAATGTGCTGGGAGTGATGCGATTCGATATGCTGGGGGTGATGCAATGTGCTGTGGGTCATGCGATTCAATGTGCTGGGGATGATGCAATGTGCTGTGGGCCATGCAATTCGATGTGCTGGGGGTGATGCAATGTCCTGTGGTCCATGCGATTCGATGTGCTGCGGGTGTTGCAATGTGCTGTGAGTGATGCGATTAGATGTGCTGGGGGTGATGCAATGTGCTGTGGGCCATGCGATTCGATGTGCTGGGGGTGATGCAATGTGCTGGGAGTGATGCGATTCGATGTGCTGGGGGTGATGCAATGTGCTGTGGGTCATGCGATTCGATGTGCTGGGGTGATGCGATTCGATGTGCTGGGGGTGATGCAATGTGCTGTGAGTGATGCGTTTCGATGTGCTGGGGTTATGCAATGTGCTGTGGGCCATGCGATTTGATGTGCTGGGGTGATGCGATTCGATGTTCTGGGGGTGATGCAATGTGCTGTGGGCCATGCAATTCGATGTGCTGGGGGTGATGCAATGTGCTGTGAGTGATGCGATTCGACGTGCTGGGAGTGTTGCAATGTGCTGTGAGTGATGCGATTCGATGTGCTGGGGGTTATGCAATGTGCTGTGGGCCATGTGATTCGATGTGCTGGGGGGGTGATGCGATTCGATGTGCTGGGGGTGATGCAATGTGCTGTGGGCCATGCGATTCGATGTGCTGGGGGTGATGCAATGTGCTGGGAGTGATGCGATTCGATGTGCTGGGGGTGATGCAATGTTCTGTGGGTCATGCAATTCGATGTGCTGGGGTGATGCGATTCGATGTGCTGGGGGTGATGCAATGTGCCTTTGAGTGATGCGTTTCGATGTGCTGGGGTTATGCAATGTGCTGTGGGCCATGCGATTTGATGTGCTGGGGTGATGCGATTCGATGTGCTGGGGGTGATGCAATGTGCTGTGGGCCATGCGATTCGATGTGCTGAGGGTGATGCAATGTGCTGTGAGTGATGCGATTTGATGTGCTGGGGTCATGCAATGTGCTGTGGGCCATGCGATTCGATGTGCTGGGGGTGATGCAATGTGCTGTGGGCCATGCGATTCGATGTGCTGGGGGTGATGCAATGTGCTGTGGGCCATGCGATTCGATGTGCTGGGGGTGATGCAATGTGCTGTGGGCCATGCGATTCACTGTGCTGGGGGTGATGCAATGGGCTGTGGGCCATGTGATTCGATGTGCTGGGGTGATGCAATGTGCTGTGGGTCATGGGATTCGATGTGCTGGGGGTGTTTTAATGTGCTGTGAGTGATGCGATTTGATGTGCTGTGGGTTATGCAATGTGCTGTGGGCCATGCGATTTGATGTGCTGGGGGTGATGCGATTCGATGTGCTGGGGGTTATGCAATGTGCTGTGGGCCATGTGATTCGATGTGCTGGGGGGTGATGCGATTCGATGTGCTGGGGGTGATGCAATGTGCTGTGGGCCATGCGATTCGATGTGCTGGGGGTGATGCAATGTGCTGTGGGCCTTGCGATTCGATGTGCTGGGGGTGATGCAATGTGCTGTGGGTCATGCAATTCGATGTGCTGGGGTGATGCGATTCAATGTGCTGGGGGTGATGCAATGTGCTGTGAGTGATGCGTTTCGATGTGCTGGGGTTATGCAATGTGCTGTGGGCCATGCGATTTGATGTGCTGGGGTGATGCGATTCGATTTGCTGGGGGTGATGCAATGTGCTGTGGGCCATGCGATTCGATGTGCTGGGGGTTATGCAATGTGCTGTGGGCCATGCGATTCGATGTGCTGGGGGTGATGCAATGTGCTGTAGGCCATGCGATTCGATGTGCTGGGGGTAATGCAATGTGTTGTGGGCTATGCGATTCGATGTGCTGGGGGTGATGCAATGTGCTGTGGGCCATGCGATTCACTGTGCTGGGGGTGATGCAATGGGCTGTGGGCCATGTGATTCGATGTGCTGGGGTGATGCAATGTGCTGTGGGCCGTGCGATTCGATGTGCTGTGGGCCATGCGATTCGATGTGCTGGAGGTGATGCAATGTGATGTGAGTGATGCGATTCGATGTGCTGGGGTTATGCAATGTGCTGTGGGCCATGCGATTCGATGTGCTGAGGTGTTGCGATTCGATGTGCTGGGGGTAATGCAATGTGTTGTGGGCTATGCGATTCGATGTGCTGGGGGTGTTGCGATTCGATGTGCTGGGGGTGATGCAATGTGCTGTGGGCCATGCGATTCAATGTGCTGGGGGTGATGCAATGTGCTGGGAGTGATGTGATTCGATGTGCTGGGGGTGATGCAATGTGCTGTGGGTCATGCGATTCGATGTGCTGGGGATGATGCAATGTGCTGTGGTCCATGCGATTCGATGTGCTGCGGGTGTTGCAATGTGCTGTGAGTGATGCGATTAGATGTGCTGGGGGTTATGCAATGTGCTGTGGGCCATGCGATTCGATGTGCTGGGGGGGGTGATGCGATTTGATGTGCTGGGGGTGATGCAATGTGCTGTGGGCCATGCGATTCGATGTGCTGGGGGTGATGCAATGTGCTGGGAGTGATGCGATTCAATGTGCTGGGGGTGATGCAATGTGCTGTGGGTCATGCGATTCGATGTGCTGGGGTGATGTGATTCAATGTGCTGGGGGTGATGCAATGTGCTGTGAGTGATGCGTTTCGATGTGCTGGGGTTATGCAATGTGCTGTGGGCCATGCGATTTGATGTGCTGGGGTGATGCGATTCGATGTGCTGGGGGTGATGCAATGTGCTGTGGGCCATGCGATTCGATGTGCTGAGGGTGATGCAATGTGCTGTGAGTGATGCGATTTGATGTGCTGGGGGTTATGCAATGTGCTGTGCGCCATGCGATTCGATGTGCTGGGGGTGATGCAATGTGCTGTGGGCCATGCGATTCGATGTGCTGGGGGTGATGCAATGTGCTGTGGGCCATGCGATTCGATGTGCTGGGGGTGATGCAATGTGCTGTGGGCCATGCGATTCACTGTGCTGGGGGTGATGCAATGGGCTGTGGGCCATGTGATTCGATGTGCTGGGGGTGATGCAATGTCCTGTGAGTGATGCGAGTAGATGTGCTGGGGGTGATGCAATGTGCTGTGAGTGATGCGATTCGATGTGCTGGGTGTTATGCAATTTGCTGTGGTCCATGCCATTCGATGTGTTGGGGGTGATGCAATGTGCTGTGGGCCATGCGATTTGTTGTGCTGGGGTGATGCGATTTGATGTGCTGGGGGTGATGCAATGTGCTGTGGTCCATGCGATTCGATGTGGGCCGGGGGTGATGCGATTCGATGTGCTGGGGGTGATGCAATGTGCTGTGAGTGATGCGATTCGACGTGCTGGGGGTGATGCAATGTGCTGTGGGCCATGCGATCCGATGTGCTGGGGGTGTTACAATGTGCTGTGAGTGATGCGATTCGATGTGCTGGGGGTTATGCAATGTGCTGTGGGCCATGCGATTCGATGTGCTGGGGGGGTGATGCGATTCGATGTGCTGGGGGTGATGCAATGTGCTGTGGGCCATGCGATTCGATGTACTGGGGGTGATGCAATGTGCTGGGAGTGATGCGATTCGATGTGCTGGGGGTGATGCAATGTGCTGTGGGTCATGCGATTCGATGTGCTGGGGGTAATGCAATGTGCTGTGAGTGATGCGTTTCGATGTGCTGGGGTTATGCAATGTGCTGTGGGCCATGCGATTCGATGTGCTGGGGTGATGCGATTCGATGTGCTGGGGGTGATGCAATGTGCTGTGGGCCATGCGATTTGATGTGCTGGGGGTGTTGCAATGTGCTGTGAGTGATGCGATTCGATGTGCTGGGGGTGATGCCATGTTCTGTGGGCCATGCAATTTGATGTTCTGGGGGTGTTGCAATGTGCTGTGAGTGATGCGATTCAATGTGCTGGGGGTTATGCAATGTGCTATGGGCCAAGCGATTCGATGTGCTGGGGGTGATGCGATTCGATGTGCTGGGGGTGATGCAATGTGCTGTGGGTCATGCGATTCGATGTTCTGGGGGGGATGTAATGTGCTGTGAGTGATGCGATTCGATGTGCAGGTGGTGATGCAATGTGCCGTGGGCCATGCGATTCGATGTGCTGGGGTGATGCGATTCAATGTGCTGGGGGTGATGCAATGTGCTGTGAGTGATGCGATACAATGTGCTGGGGGTTATGCAATGTGCTGTGGTCCATGCGATTCGATGTGCTGGGGTGATGCGATTTGATGTGCTTTGGGTGATGCAATGTGCTGTGGGCCATGCGATTCGATGTGCTGGGGTGATGCGATTCGATGTGCTGGGGGTGATGCAATGTGCTGTGAGTGATGCAATTCGATGTGCTGGGGGTTATGCAATGTGCTGTGGGCCATGCGATTCGATGTGCTGGGGTGATGCGATTCGATGTGCTGGGGGTGATGCAATATGCTGTGAGTGATGCGATTTGATGTGCTGGGTGTGATGCAATGTGCTGTGGGCCATGTGATTCGATGTACTGGGGTTGATGCAATGTGCTGTGGTTGATGCGATTTGATGTGCTGGGGGTGATGCAATGTGCTGTGGGCCATGCGAATCGATGTGCTGGGGTGATGCAATGTGCTGTGGGCCGTGCGATTTGATGTGGGCCATGCGATTTGATGTGCTGGGGTGATGCAATGTGCTGTGAGTGATGCGATTCGATGTGCTGAGGGTTATGCAATGTACTGTGGACCATGCGATTCGATGTGCTGGGGTGATGCGATTCGATGTGCTGGGGGCGATTCAATGTGCTGTGGGCCATGCGATTCAATGTGCTGGGGTGATGCGATTCAATGTGCTGGGGGTGATGCAATGTGCTGCGGGCCATGCGATTCGATGTGCTGGGGGTGTTGCAATGTGCTGTGAGTGATGCAATTCGATGTGCTGGGGGTGATGCAATGTGCTGTGGGCCATGCGATTCGACGTGCTGGAGGTGATGCAATGTGCTGTGGGTCATGCGATTCGATGTGCAGGGGGTGTTTCAATGTGCTGTGAGTGATGCGATTTGATGTGCTGTGGGTTATGCAATGTGCTGTGGGCCATGCGATTCGATGTGCTGGGGGTGATGCGATTCGATGTGCTGGAGGTGATTCAATGTGCTGTGGGCCATGCAATTCGATGTGCTGGGGGTGATGCAATGTGCTGTGAGTGATGCGATTCGACGTGCTGGGAGTGTTGCAATGTGCTGTGAGTGATGTGATTCGATGTGCTGGGGGTTATGCAATGTGCTGTGGGCCATGTGATTCGATGTGCTGGGGGGGTGATGTGATTCGATGTGCTGGGGGTGATGCAATGTGCTGTGGGCCATGCGATTCGATGTGCTGGGGGTGATGCAATGTGCTGTGGGCCATGCGATTCGATGTGCTGGGGGTGATGCAATGTGCTGTGGGCCATGCGATTCACTGTGCTGGGGGTGATGCAATGGGCTGTGGGCCATGTGATTCGATGTGCTAGGGTGATGCAATGTGCTGTGGGCCGTGCGATTCGATGTGCTGTGGGCCATGCGATTCGATGTGCTGGAGGTGATGCAATGTGCTGTGAGTGATGCGATTCGATGTGCTGGGGTTATGCAATGTGCTGTGGGCCATGCGATTCGATGTGCTGAGGTGTTGCGATTCGATGTGCTGGGGGTAATGCAATGTGTTGTGGGCCATGCGATTCGATGTGCTTGGGGTGTTGCGATTCGATGTGCTGGGGGTGATGCAATGTGCTGTGGGCCATGCGATTCGATGTGCTGGGGGTGATGCAATGTGCTGGGAGTGATGCAATTCGATGTGCTGGGGGTGATGCAATGTGCTGTGGGTCATGCGATTCGATGTGCTGGGGATGATGCAATGTGCTGTGGGCCATGCAATTCGATGTGCTGGGGGTTATGCAATGTGCTGTGGGCCATGCGATTCGATGTGCTGGGGGGGGGGGTGATGCGATTCGATGTGCTGGGGGTGATGCAATGTGCTGTGGGCCATGCGATTCGATGTGCTGGGGGTGATGCAATGTGCTGGGAGTGATGCGATTCGATGTGCTGGGGGTGATGCAATGTGCTGTGGGTCATGCGATTCGATGTGCTGGGGTGATGCGATTCGATGTGCTGGGGGTGATGCAATGTGCTGTGAGTGATGCGTTTCGATGTGCTGGGGTTATGCAATGTGCTGTGGGCCATGCGATTTGATGTGCTGGGGTGATGCGATTCGATGTGCTGGGGGTGATGCAATGTGCTGTGGGCCATGCGATTTGATGTGCTGGGGGTGTTGCAATGTGCTGTGAGTGATGCGATTCGATGTGCTGGGGGTGATGCCATGTTCTGTGGGCCATGCGATTTGATGTTCTGGGGGTGTTGCAATGTGCTGTGAGTGATGCGATTCAATGTGCTGGGGGTTATGCAATGTGCTATGGGCCAAGCGATTCGATGTGCTGGGGGTGATGCGATTCGATGTGCTGGGGGTGATGCAATGTGCTGTGGGCCATGCGATTCGATGTTCTGGGGGTGATGTAATGTGCTGTGAGTGATGCGATTCGATGTGCAGGTGGTGATGCAATGTGCCGTGGGCCATGCGATTCGATGTGCTGGGGTGATGCGATTCGATGTGCTGGGGGTGATGCAATGTGCTGTGAGTGATGCGATACAATGTGCTGGGGGTTATGCAATGTGCTGTGGTCCATGCGATTCGATGTGCTGGGGTGATGCGATTTGATGTGCTTTGGGTGATGCAATGTGCTGTGGGCCATGCGATTCGATGTGCTGGGGTGATGCGATTCGATGTGCTGGGGGTGATGCAATGTGCTGTGAGTGATGCAATTCGATGTGCTGGGGGTTATGCAATGTGCTGTGGGCCATGCGATTCGATGTGCTGGGGTGATGCGATTCGATGTGCTGGGGGTGATGAAATATGCTGTGAGTGATGCGATTTGATGTGCTGGGTGTGATGCAATGTGCTGTGGGCCATGTGATTCGATGTACTGGGGTTGATGCAATGTGCTGTGGTTGATGCGATTTGATGTGCTGGGGGTGATGCAATGTGCTGTGGGCCATGCGAATCGATGTGCTGGGGTGATGCAATGTGCTGTGGGCCGTGCGATTTGATGTGGGCCATGCGATTTGATGTGCTGGGGTGATGCAATGTGCTGTGAGTGATGCGATTCGATGTGCTGAGGGTTATGCAATGTACTGTGGACCATGCGATTCGATGTGCTGGGGTGATGCGATTCGATGTGCTGGGGGCGATTCAATGTGCTGTGGGCCATGCGATTCGATGTGCTGGGGTGATGCGATTCAATGTGCTGGGGGTGATGCAATGTGCTGCGGGCCATGCGATTCGATGTGCTGGGGGTGTTGCAATGTGCTGTGAGTGATGCAATTCGATGTGCTGGGGGTGATGCAATGTGCTGTGGGCCATGCGATTCGACGTGCTGGAGGTGATGCAATGTGCTGTGGGTCATGCGATTCGATGTGCAGGGGGTGTTTCAATGTGCTGTGAGTGATGCGATTTGATGTGCTGTGGGTTATGCAATGTGCTGTGGGCCATGCGATTCGATGTGCTGGGGGTGATGCGATTCGATGTGCTGGAGGTGATTCAATGTGCTGTGGGCCATGCAATTCGATGTGCTGGGGGTGATGCAATGTGCTGTGAGTGATGCGATTCGACGTGCTGGGAGTGTTGCAATGTGCTGTGAGTGATGTGATTCGATGTGCTGGGGGTTATGCAATGTGCTGTGGGCCATGTGATTCGATGTGCTGGGGGGGTGATGCGATTCGATGTGCTGGGGGTGATGCAATGTGCTGTGGGCCATGCGATTCGATGTGCTGGGGGTGATGCAATGTGCTGTGGGCCATGCGATTCGATGTGCTGGGGGTGATGCAATGTGCTGTGGGCCATGCGATTCACTGTGCTGGGGGTGATGCAATGGGCTGTGGGCCATGTGATTCGATGTGCTAGGGTGATGCAATGTGCTGTGGGCCGTGCGATTCGATGTGCTGTGGGCCATGCGATTCGATGTGCTGGAGGTGATGCAATGTGCTGTGAGTGATGCGATTCGATGTGCTGGGGTTATGCAATGTGCTGTGGGCCATGTGATTCGATGTGCTGAGGTGTTGCGATTCGATGTGCTGGGGGTAATGCAATGTGTTGTGGGCCATGCGATTCGATGTGCTTGGGGTGTTGCGATTCGATGTGCTGGGGGTGATGCAATGTGCTGTGGGCCATGCGATTCGATGTGCTGGGGGTGATGCAATGTGCTGGGAGTGATGCAATTCGATGTGCTGGGGGTGATGCAATGTGCTGTGGGTCATGCGATTCGATGTGCTGGGGTGATGTGATTCGATGTGCTGGGGGTGATGCAATGTGCTGTGAGTGATGCGTTTCGATGTGCTGGGGTTATGCAATGTGCTGTGGGCCATGCGATTTGATGTGCTGGGGTGATGCGATTCGATGTGCTGGGGGTGATGCAATGTGCTGTGGGCCATGCGATTCGATGTGCTGAGGGTGATGCAATGTGCTGTGAGTGATGCGATTTGATGTGCTGGGGGTTATGCAATGTGCTGTGCGCCATGCGATTCGATGTGCTGGGGGTGATGCAATGTGCTGTGGGCCATGCGATTCGATGTGCTGGGGGTGATGCAATGTGCTGTGGGCCATGCGATTCGATGTGCTGGGGGTGATGCAATGTGCTGTGGGCCATGCGATTCACTGTGCTGGGGGTGATGCAATGGGCTGTGGGCCATGTGATTCGATGTGCTGGGGGTGATGCAATGTCCTGTGAGTGATGCGAGTAGATGTGCTGGGGGTGATGCAATGTGCTGTGAGTGATGCGATTCGATGTGCTGGGTGTTATGCAATTTGCTGTGGTCCATGCGATTCGATGTGTTGGGGGTGATGCAATGTGCTGTGGGCCATGCGATTTGTTGTGCTGGGGTGATGCGATTTGATGTGCTGGGGGTGATGCAATGTGCTGTGGGCCATGCGATTCGATGTGCTGGGGGTGATGCGATTCGATGTGCTGGAGGTGATTCAATGTGCTGTGGGCCATGCAATTCGATGTGCTGGGGGTGATGCAATGTGCTGTGAGTGATGCGATTCGACGTGCTGGGAGTGTTGCAATGTGCTGTGAGTGATGTGATTCGATGTGCTGGGGGTTATGCAATGTGCTGTGGGCCATGTGATTCGATGTGCTGGGGGGGTGATGCGATTCGATGTGCTGGGGGTGATGCAATGTGCTGTGGGCCATGCGATTCGATGTGCTGGGGGTGATGCAATGTGCTGTGGGCCATGCGATTCGATGTGCTGGGGGTGATGCAATGTGCTGTGGGCCATGCGATTCACTGTGCTGGGGGTGATGCAATGGGCTGTGGGCCATGTGATTCGATGTGCTAGGGTGATGCAATGTGCTGTGGGCCGTGCGATTCGATGTGCTGTGGGCCATGCGATTCGATGTGCTGGAGGTGATGCAATGTGCTGTGAGTGATGCGATTCGATGTGCTGGGGTTATGCAATGTGCTGTGGGCCATGCGATTCGATGTGCTGAGGTGTTGCGATTCGATGTGCTGGGGGTAATGCAATGTGTTGTGGGCCATGCGATTCGATGTGCTTGGGGTGTTGCGATTCGATGTGCTGGGGGTGATGCAATGTGCTGTGGGCCATGCGATTCGATGTGCTGGGGGTGATGCAATGTGCTGGGAGTGATGCAATTCGATGTGCTGGGGGTGATGCAATGTGCTGTGGGTCATGCGATTCGATGTGCTGGGGTGATGTTATTCGATGTGCTGGGGGTGATGCAATGTGCTGTGAGTGATGCGTTTCGATGTGCTGGGGTTATGCAATGTGCTGTGGGCCATGCGATTTGATGTGCTGGGGTGATGCGATTCGATGTGCTGGGGGTGATGCAATGTGCTGTGGGCCATGCGATTCGATGTGCTGAGGGTGATGCAATGTGCTGTGAGTGATGCGATTTGATGTGCTGGGGGTTATGCAATGTGCTGTGCGCCATGCGATTCGATGTGCTGGGGGTGATGCAATGTGCTGTGGGCCATGCGATTCGATGTGCTGGGGGTGATGCAATGTGCTGTGGGCCATGCGATTCGATGTGCTGGGGGTGATGCAATGTGCTGTGGGCCATGCGATTCACTGTGCTGGGGGTGATGCAATGGGCTGTGGGCCATGTGATTCGATGTGCTGGGGGTGATGCAATGTCCTGTGAGTGATGCGAGTAGATGTGCTGGGGGTGATGCAATGTGCTGTGAGTGATGCGATTCGATGTGCTGGGTGTTATGCAATTTGCTGTGGTCCATGCGATTCGATGTGTTGGGGGTGATGCAATGTGCTGTGGGCCATGCGATTTGTTGTGCTGGGGTGATGCGATTTGATGTGCTGGGGGTGATGCAATGTGCTGTGGTCCATGCGATTCGATGTGCCGGGGGTGATGCGATTCGATGTGCTGGGGGTGTTACAATGTGCTGTGAGTGATGCGATTCGATGTGCTGGGGGTTATGCAATGTGCTGTGGGCCATGCGATTCGATGTGCTGGGGGGGTGATGCGATTCGATGTGCTGGGGGTGATGCAATGTGCTGTGGGCCATGCGATTCGATGTACTGGGGGTGATGCAATGTGCTGGGAGTGATGCGATTCGATGTGCTGGGGGTGATGCAATGTGCTGTGGGTCATGCGATTCGATGTTGTGGGGGTAATGCAATGTGCTGTGAGTGATGCGTTTCGATGTGCTGGGGTTATGCAATGTGCTGTGGGCCATGCGATTCAATGTGCTGGGGTGATGCGATTTGATGTGCTGGGGGTGATGCAATGTGCTGTGGGCCATGCGATTCGATGTGCTGGGGGTGTTGCAATGTGCTGTGAGTGATGCGATTCGATGTGCTGGGGGTGATGGAATGTTCTGTGGGTCATGCGATTCGATGTGCTGGGGTGATGCGATTCGATGTGCTGGGGGTAATGCAATGTGCTGTGAGTGATGCGTTTCGATGTGCTGGGGTTATGCAATGTGCTGTGGGCCATGCGATTCGATGTGCTGGGGTGATGCGATTCGATGTGCTGGGGGTGATGCAATGTGCTGTGGGCCATGCGATTTGATGTGCTGGGGGTGTTGCAATGTGCTGTGAGTGATGCGATTCGATGTGCTGGGGGTGATGCCATGTTCTGTGGGCCATGCGATTTGATGTTCTGGGGGTGTTGCAATGTGCTGTGAGTGATGCGATTCAATGTGCTGGGGGTTATGCAATGTGCTATGGGCCAAGCGATTCGATGTGCTGGGGGTGATGCGATTCGATGTGCTGGGGGTGATGCAATGTGCTGTGGGCCATGCGATTCGATGTTCTGGGGGTGATGTAATGTGCTGTGAGTGATGCGATTCGATGTGCAGGTGGTGATGCAATGTGCCGTGGGCCATGCGATTCGATGTGCTGGGGTGATGCGATTCGATGTGCTGGGGGTGATGCAATGTGCTGTGAGTGATGCGATACAATGTGCTGGGGGTTATGCAATGTGCTGTGGTCCATGCGATTCGATGTGCTGGGGTGATGCGATTTGATGTGCTTTGGGTGATGCAATGTGCTGTGGGCCATGCGATTCGATGTGCTGGGGTGATGCGATTCGATGTGCTGGGGGTGATGCAATGTGCTGTGAGTGATGCAATTCGATGTGCTGGGGGTTATGCAATGTGCTGTGGGCCATGCGATTCGATGTGCTGGGGTGATGCGATTCGATGTGCTGGGGGTGATGCAATATGCTGTGAGTGATGCGATTTGATGTGCTGGGTGTGATGCAATGTGCTGTGGGCCATGTGATTCGATGTACTGGGGTTGATGCAATGTGCTGTGGTTGATGCGATTTGATGTTCTGGGGGTGATGCAATGTGCTGTGGGCCATGCGAATCGATGTGCTGGGGTGATGCAATGTGCTGTGGGCCGTGCGATTTGATGTGGGCCATGCGATTTGATGTGCTGGGGTGATGCAATGTGCTGTGAGTGATGCGATTCGATGTGCTGAGGGTTATGCAATGTACTGTGGACCATGCGATTCGATGTGCTGGGGTGATGCGATTTGATGTGCTGGGGGCGATTCAATGTGCTGTGGGCCATGCGATTCGATGTGCTGGGGTGATGCGATTCAATGTGCTGGGGGTGATGCAATGTGCTGCGGGCCATGCGATTCGATGTGCTGGGGGTGTTGCAATGTGCTGTGAGTGATGCAATTCGATGTGCTGGGGGTGATGCAATGTGCTGTGGGCCATGCGATTCGACGTGCTGGAGGTGATGCAATGTGCTGTGGGTCATGCGATTCGATGTGCAGGGGGTGTTTCAATGTGCTGTGAGTGATGCGATTTGATGTGCTGTGGGTTATGCAATGTGCTGTGGGCCATGCGATTCGATGTGCTGGGGGTGATGCGATTCGATGTGCTGGAGGTGATTCAATGTGCTGTGGGCCATGCAATTCGATGTGCTGGGGGTGATGCAATGTGCTGTGAGTGATGCGATTCGACGTGCTGGGAGTGTTGCAATGTGCTGTGAGTGATGTGATTCGATGTGCTGGGGGTTATGCAATGTGCTGTGGGCCATGTGATTCGATGTGCTGGGGGGGTGATGCGATTCGATGTGCTGGGGGTGATGCAATGTGCTGTGGGCCATGCGATTCGATGTGCTGGGGGTGATGCAATGTGCTGTGGGCCATGCGATTCGATGTGCTGGGGGTGATGCAATGTGCTGTGGGCCATGCGATTCACTGTGCTGGGGGTGATGCAATGGGCTGTGGGCCATGTGATTCGATGTGCTAGGGTGATGCAATGTGCTGTGGGCCGTGCGATTCGATGTGCTGTGGGCCATGCGATTCGATGTGCTGGAGGTGATGCAATGTGCTGTGAGTGATGCGATTCGATGTGCTGGGGTTATGCAATGTGCTGTGGGCCATGCGATTCGATGTGCTGAGGTGTTGCGATTCGATGTGCTGGGGGTAATGCAATGTGTTGTGGGCCATGCGATTCGATGTGCTTGGGGTGTTGCGATTCGATGTGCTGGGGGTGATGCAATGTGCTGTGGGCCATGCGATTCGATGTGCTGGGGGTGATGCAATGTGCTGGGAGTGATGCAATTCGATGTGCTGGGGGTGATGCAATGTGCTGTGGGTCATGCGATTCGATGTGCTGGGGATGATGCAATGTGCTGTGGGCCATGCAATTCGATGTGCTGGGGGTGATGCAATGTCCTGTGGTCCATGCGATTCGATGTGCTGCGGGTGTTGCAATGTGCTGTGAGTGATGCGATTAGATGTGCTGGGGGTTATGCAATGTGCTGTGGGCCATGCGATTCGATGTGCTGGGGGGGGGGGTGATGCGATTCGATGTGCTGGGGGTGATGCAATGTGCTGTGGGCCATGCGATTCGATGTGCTGGGGGTGATGCAATGTGCTGGGAGTGATGCGATTCGATGTGCTGGGGGTGATGCAATGTGCTGTGGGTCATGCGATTCGATGTGCTGGGGTGATGCGATTCGATGTGCTGGGGGTGATGCAATGTGCTGTGAGTGATGCGTTTCGATGTGCTGGGGTTATGCAATGTGCTGTGGGCCATGCGATTTGATGTGCTGGGGTGATGCGATTCGATGTGCTGGGGGTGATGCAATGTGCTGTGGGCCATGCGATTTGATGTGCTGGGGGTGTTGCAATGTGCTGTGAGTGATGCGATTCGATGTGCTGGGGGTGATGCCATGTTCTGTGGGCCATGCGATTTGATGTTCTGGGGGTGTTGCAATGTGCTGTGAGTGATGCGATTCAATGTGCTGGGGGTTATGCAATGTGCTATGGGCCAAGCGATTCGATGTGCTGGGGGTGATGCGATTCGATGTGCTGGGGGTGATGCAATGTGCTGTGGGCCATGCGATTCGATGTTCTGGGGGTGATGTAATGTGCTGTGAGTGATGCGATTCGATGTGCAGGTGGTGATGCAATGTGCCGTGGGCCATGCGATTCGATGTGCTGGGGTGATGCGATTCGATGTGCTGGGGGTGATGCAATGTGCTGTGAGTGATGCGATACAATGTGCTGGGGGTTATGCAATGTGCTGTGGGCCATGCGATTCGATGTGCTGGGGTGATGCGATTCGATGTGCTGGGGGTGATGCAATGTGCTGTGAGTGATGCAATTCGATGTGCTGGGGGTTATGCAATGTGCTGTGGGCCATGCGATTCGATGTGCTGGGGTGATGCGATTCGATGTGCTGGGGGTGATGCAATATGCTGTGAGTGATGCGATTTGATGTGCTGGGTGTGATGCAATGTGCTGTGGGCCATGTGATTCGATGTACTGGGGTTGATGCAATGTGCTGTGGTTGATGCGATTTGATGTGCTGGGGGTGATGCAATGTGCTGTGGGCCATGCGAATCGATGTGCTGGGGTGATGCAATGTGCTGTGGGCCATGCGATTTGATGTGGGCCATGCGATTTGATGTGCTGGGGTGATGCAATGTGCTGTGAGTGATGCGATTCGATGTGCTGAGGGTTATGCAATGTACTGTGGACCATGCGATTCGATGTGCTGGGGTGATGCGATTCGATGTGCTGGGGGCGATTCAATGTGCTGTGGGCCATGCGATTCGATGTGCTGGGGTGATGCGATTCAATGTGCTGGGGGTGATGCAATGTGCTGCGGGCCATGCGATTCGATGTGCTGGGGGTGTTGCAATGTGCTGTGAGTGATGCAATTCGATGTGCTGGGGGTGATGCAATGTGCTGTGGGCCATGCGATTCGACGTGCTGGAGGTGATGCAATGTGCTGTGGGTCATGCGATTCGATGTGCAGGGGGTGTTTCAATGTGCTGTGAGTGATGCGATTTGATGTGCTGTGGGTTATGCAATGTGCTGTGGGCCATGCGATTCGATGTGCTGGGGGTGATGCGATTCGATGTGCTGGAGGTGATTCAATGTGCTGTGGGCCATGCAATTCGATGTGCTGGGGGTGATGCAATGTGCTGTGAGTGATGCGATTCGACGTGCTGGGAGTGTTGCAATGTGCTGTGAGTGATGTGATTCGATGTGCTGGGGGTTATGCAATGTGCTGTGGGCCATGTGATTCGATGTGCTGGGGGGGTGATGCGATTCGATGTGCTGGGGGTGATGCAATGTGCTGTGGGCCATGCGATTCGATGTGCTGGGGGTGATGCAATGTGCTGTGGGCCATGCGATTCGATGTGCTGGGGGTGATGCAATGTGCTGTGGGCCATGCGATTCACTGTGCTGGGGGTGATGCAATGGGCTGTGGGCCATGTGATTCGATGTGCTAGGGTGATGCAATGTGCTGTGGGCCGTGCGATTCGATGTGCTGTGGGCCATGCGATTCGATGTGCTGGAGGTGATGCAATGTGCTGTGAGTGATGCGATTCGATGTGCTGGGGTTATGCAATGTGCTGTGGGCCATGCGATTCGATGTGCTGAGGTGTTGCGATTCGATGTGCTGGGGGTAATGCAATGTGTTGTGGGCCATGCGATTCGATGTGCTTGGGGTGTTGCGATTCGATGTGCTGGGGGTGATGCAATGTGCTGTGGGCCATGCGATTCGATGTGCTGGGGGTGATGCAATGTGCTGGGAGTGATGCAATTCGATGTGCTGGGGGTGATGCAATGTGCTGTGGGTCATGCGATTCGATGTGCTGGGGATGATGCAATGTGCTGTGGGCCATGCAATTCGATGTGCTGGGGGTGATGCAATGTCCTGTGGTCCATGCAATTCGATGTGCTGCGGGTGTTGCAATGTGCTGTGAGTGATGCGATTAGATGTGCTGGGGGTTATGCAATGTGCTGTGGGCCATGCGATTCGATGTGCTGGGGGGGGGGGTGATGCGATTCGATGTGCTGGGGGTGATGCAATGTGCTGTGGGCCATGCGATTCGATGTGCTGGGGGTGATGCAATGTGCTGGGAGTGATGCGATTCGATGTGCTGGGGGTGATGCAATGTGCTGTGGGTCATGCGATTCGATGTGCTGGGGTGATGCGATTCGATGTGCTGGGGGTGATGCAATGTGCTGTGAGTGATGCGTTTCGATGTGCTGGGGTTATGCAATGTGCTGTGGGCCATGCGATTTGATGTGCTGGGGTGATGCGATTCGATGTGCTGGGGGTGATGCAATGTGCTGTGGGCCATGCAATTCGATGTGCTGAGGGTGATGCAATGTGCTGTGAGTGATGCGATTTGATGTGCTGGGGGTTATGCAATGTGCTGTGCGCCATGCGATTCGATGTGCTGGGGGTGATGCAATGTGCTGTGGGCCATGCGATTCGATGTGCTGGGGGTGATGCAATGTGCTGTGGGCCATGCGATTCGATGTGCTGGGGGTGATGCAATGTGCTGTGGGCCATGCGATTCACTGTGCTGGGGGTGATGCAATGGGCTGTGGGCCATGTGATTCGATGTGCTGGGGGTGATGCAATGTCCTGTGAGTGATGCGAGTAGATGTGCTGGGGGTGATGCAATGTGCTGTGAGTGATGCGATTCGATGTGCTGGGTGTTATGCAATTTGCTGTGGTCCATGCGATTCGATGTGTTGGGGGTGATGCAATGTGCTGTGGGCCATGCAATTCGTTGTGCTGGGGTGATGCGATTTGATGTGCTGGGGGTGATGCAATGTGCTGTGGTCCATGCGATTCGATGTGCCGGGGGTGATGCGATTCGATGTGCTGGGGGTGATGCAATGTGCTGTGAGTGATGCGATTCGATGTGCTGGGGGTGATGCAATGTGCTGTGGGCCATGCGATTCGATGTGCTGGGGGTAATGCAATGTGTTGTGGGCCATGCGATTCGATGTGCTGGGGGTGTTGCGATTCGATGTGCTGGGGGTGATGCAATGTGCTGTGGGCCATGCGATTCGATGTGCTGGGGGTGATGCAATGTGCTGGGAGTGATGCGATTCGACATGCTGGGGGTGATGCAATGTGCTGTGGGTCATGCGATTGGATGTGCTGGGGATGATGCAATGTGCTGTGGGCCATGCAATTCGATGTGCTGGGGGTGATGCAATGTCCTGTGGTCCATGCGATTCGATGTGCTGCGGGTGTTGCAATGTGCTGTGAGTGATGCGATTAGATGTGCTGGGGGTTATGCAATGTGCTGTGGGCCATGCGATTCGATGTGCTGGGGGGGGGGGTGATGCGATTCAATGTGCTGGGGGTGATGCAATGTGCTGTGGGCCATGCGATTCGATGTGCTGGGGGTGATGCAATGTGCTGGGAGTGATGCAATTCGATGTGCTGGGGGTGATGCAATGTGCTGTGGGTCATGCGATTCGATGTGCTGGGGTGATGCGATTCGATGTGCTGGGGGTGATGCAATGTGCTGTGAGTGATGCGTTTCGATGTGCTGGGGTTATGCAATGTGCTGTGGGCCATGCGATTTGATGTGCTGGGGTGATGCGATTCGATGTGCTGGGGGTGATGCAATGTGCTGTGGGCCATGCAATTCGATGTGCTGGGGGTGATGCAATGTGCTGTGAGTGATGCGATTCGTTGTGCTGGGAGTGTTGCAATGTGCTGTGAGTGATGTGATTCAATGTGCTGGGGGTTATGCAATGTGCTGTGGGCCATGTGATTCGATGTGCTGGGGGGGTGATGCGATTCGATGTGCTGGGGGTGATGCAATGTGCTGTGGGCCATGCGATTCGATGTGCTGGGGGTGATGCAATGTGCTGGGAGTGATGCGATTCGATGTGCTGGGGGTGATGCAATGTTCTGTGGGTCATGCGATTCGATGTGCTGGGGTGATGCGATTCGATGTGCTGGGGGTGATGCAATGTGCTGTGAGTGATGCGTTTCGATGTGCTGGGGTTATGCAATGTGCTGTGGGCCATGCGATTTGATGTGCTGGGGTGATGCGATTCGATGTGCTGGGGGTGATGCAATGTGCTGTGGGCCATGCGATTCGATGTGCTGAGGGTGATGCAATGTGCTGTGAGTGATGCGATTTGATGTGCTGGGGGTTATGTAATGTGCTGTGGGCCATGCGATTCGATGTGCTGGGGGTGATGCAATGTGCTGTGGGCCATGCGATTCGATGTGCTGGGGGTGATGCAATGTGCTGTGGGCCATGCGATTCGATGTGCTGGGGGTGATGCAATGTGCTGTGGGCCATGCGATTCACTGTGCTGGGGGTGATGCAATGGGCTGTGGGCCATGTGATTCGATGTGCTGGGGTGATGCAATGTGCTGTGGGTCATGCGATTCGATGTGCTGGGGGTGTTTCAATGTGCTGTGAGTGATGCGATTTGATGTGCTGTGGGTTATGCAATGTGCTGTGGGCCATGCGATTTGATGTGCTGGGGGTGATGCGATTCGATGTGCTGGGGGTTATGCAATGTGCTGTGGGCCATGTGATTCGATGTGCTGGGGGGTGATGCGATTCGATGTGCTGGGGGTGATGCAATGTGCTGTGGGCCATGCGATTCGATGTGCTGGGGGTGATGCAATGTGCTGTAGGCCATGCGATTCGATGTGCTGGGGGTGATGCAATGTGCTGTGGGTCATGCGATTCGATGTGCTGGGGTGATGCGATTCGATGTGCTGGGGGTGATGCAATGTGCTGTGAGTGATGCGTTTCGATGTGCTGGGGTTATGCAATGTGCTGTGGGCCATGCGATTTGATGTACTGGGGTGATGCGATTCGATGTGCTGGGGGTGATGCAATGTGCTGTGGGCCATGCGATTCGATGTGCTGGGGGTTATGCAATGTGCTGTGGGCCATGCGATTCGATGTGCTGGGGGTGATGCAATGTGCTGTGGGCCATGCGATTCGATGTGCTGGGGGTAATGCAATGTGTTGTGGGCTATGCGATTCGATGTGCTGGGGGTGATGCAATGTGCTGTGGGCCATGCGATTCACTGTGCTGGGGGTGATGCAATGGGCTGTGGGCCATGTGATTCGATGTGCTGGGGTGATGCAATGTGCTGTGGGCCGTGCGATTCGATGTGCTGTGGGCCATGCGATTCGATGTGCTGGAGGTGATGCAATGTGATGTGAGTGATGCGATTCGATGTGCTGGGGTTATGCAATGTGCTGTGGGCCATGCGATTCGATGTGCTGAGGTGTTGCGATTCGATGTGCTGGGGGTGATGCAATGTGCTGTGGGCCATGCGATTCAATGTGCTGGGGGTGATGCAATGTGCTGGGAGTGATGCGATTCGATGTGCTGGGGGTGATGCAATGTGCTGTGGGTCATGCGATTCGATGTGCTGGGGATGATGCAATGTGCTGTGGGCCATGCAATTCGATGTGCTGGGGGTGATGCAATGTCCTGTGGTCCATGCGATTCGATGTGCTGCGGGTGTTGCAATGTGCTGTGAGTGATGCGATTAGATGTTCTGGGGGTTATGCAATGTGCTGTGGGCCATGCGATTCGATGTGCTGGGGGTGATGCAATGTGCTGGGAGTGATGCGATTCGATGTGCTGGGGGTGATGCAATGTGCTGTGGGTCATGCGATTCGATGTGCTGGGGTGATGCGATTCGATGTGCTGGGGGTGATGCAATGTGCTGTGAGTGATGCGTTTCGATGTGCTGGGGTTATGCAATGTGCTGTGGGCCATGCGATTTGATGTGCTGGGGTGATGCGATTCGATGTGCTGGGGGTGATGCAATGTGCTGTGGGCCATGCGATTCGATGTGCTGAGGGTGATGCAATGTGCTGTGAGTGATGCGATTTGATGTGCTGGGGGTTATGCAATGTGCTGTGCGCCATGCGATTCGATGTGCTGGGGGTGATGCAATGTGCTGTGGGCCATGCGATTCGATGTGCTGGGGGTGATGCAATGTGCTGTGGGCCATGCGATTCGATGTGCTGGGGGTGATGCAATGTGCTGTGGGCCATGCGATTCACTGTGCTGGGGGTGATGCAATGGGCTGTGGGCCATGTGATTCGATGTGCTGGGGGTGATGCAATGTCCTGTGAGTGATGCGAGTAGATGTGCTGGGGGTGATGCAATGTGCTGTGAGTGATGCGATTCGATGTGCTGGGTGTTATGCAATTTGCTGTGGTCCATGCGATTCGATGTGTTGGGGGTGATGCAATGTGCTGTGGGCCATGCGATTCGTTGTGCTGGGGTGATGCGATTTGATGTGCTGGGGGTGATGCAATGTGCTGTGGTCCATGCGATTCGATGTGCCGGGGGTGATGCAATTTGATGTGCTGGGGGTGATGCAATGTGCTGTGAGTGATGCGATTCGACGTGCTGGGGGTGATGCAATGTGCTGTGGGCCATGCGATTCGATGTGCTGGGGGTGTTACAATGTGCTGTGAGTGATGCGATTCGATGTGCTGGGGGTTATGCAATGTGCTGTGGGCCATGCGATTCGATGTGCTGGGGGGGTGATGCGATTCGATGTGCTGGGGGTGATGCAATGTGCTGTGGGCCATGCGATTCGATGTACTGGGGGTGATGCAATTTGCTGGGAGTGATGCGATTCGATGTGCTGGGGGTGATGCAATGTGCTGTGGGTCATGCGATTCGATGTGCTGGGGTGATGCGATTCGATGTGCTGGGGGTAATGCAATGTGCTGTGAGTGATGCGTTTCGATGTGCTGGGGTTATGCAATGTGCTGTGGGCCATGCGATTCGATGTGCTGGGGGTGATGCAATGTGCTGTGGGCCATGCGATTCACTGTGCTGGGGGTGATGCAATGGGCTGTGGGCCATGTGATTCGATGTGCTGGGGGTGATGCAATGTCCTGTGAGTGATGCGAGTAGATGTGCTGGGGGTGATGCAATGTGCTGTGAGTGATGCGATTCGATGTGCTGGGTGTTATGCAATTTGCTGTGGTCCATGCGATTCGATGTGTTGGGGGTGATGCAATGTGCTGTGGGCCATGCGATTCGTTGTGCTGGGGTGATGCGATTTGATGTGCTGGGGGTGATGCAATGTGCTGTGGTCCATGCGATTCGATGTGCCGGGGGTGATGCGATTCGATGTGCTGGGGGTGATGCAGTGTGCTGTGAGTGATGCGATTCGATGTGCTGGGGGTGATGCAATGTGCTGTGGGCCATGCGATTCGATGTGCTGGGGGTAATGCAATGTGTTGTGGGCCATGCGATTCGATGTGCTGGGGGTGTTGCGATTCGATGTGCTGGGGGTGATGCAATGTGCTGTGGGCCATGCGATTCGATGTGCTGGGGGTGATGCAATGTGCTGGGAGTGATGCGATTCGATATGCTGGGGGTGATGCAATGTGCTGTGGGTCATGCGATTCAATGTGCTGGGGATGATGCAATGTGCTGTGGGCCATGCAATTCGATGTGCTGGGGGTGATGCAATGTCCTGTGGTCCATGCGATTCGATGTGCTGCGGGTGTTGCAATGTGCTGTGAGTGATGCGATTAGATGTGCTGGGGGTTATGCAATGTGCTGTGGGCCATGCGATTCGATGTGCTGGGGGGGGGTGATGCAATTCGATGTGCTGGGGGTGATGCAATGTGCTGTGGGCCATGCGATTCGATGTGCTGGGGGTGATGCAATGTGCTGGGAGTGATGCAATTCGATGTGCTGGGGGTGATGCAATGTGCTGTGGGTCATGCGATTCGATGTGCTGGGGTGATGCGATTCGATGTGCTGGGGGTGATGCAATGTGCTGTGAGTGATGCGTTTCGATGTGCTGGGGTTATGCAATGTGCTGTGGGCCATGCGATTTGATGTGCTGGGGTGATGCGATTCGATGTGCTGGGGGTGATGCAATGTGCTGTGGGCCATGCAATTCGATGTGCTGGGGGTGATGCAATGTGCTGTGAGTGATGCGATTCGTTGTGCTGGGAGTGTTGCAATGTGCTGTGAGTGATGTGATTCGATGTGCTGGGGGTTATGCAATGTGCTGTGGGCCATGTGATTCGATGTGCTGGGGGGGTGATGCGATTCGATGTGCTGGGGGTGATGCAATGTGCTGTGGGCCATGCGATTCGATGTGCTGGGGGTGATGCAATGTGCTGGGAGTGATGCGATTCGATGTGCTGGGGGTGATGCAATGTTCTGTGGGTCATGCGATTCGATGTGCTGGGGTGATGCGATTCGATGTGCTGGGGGTGATGCAATGTGCTGTGAGTGATGCGTTTCGATGTGCTGGGGTTATGCAATGTGCTGTGGGCCATGCGATTTGATGTGCTGGGGTGATGCGATTCGATGTGCTGGGGGTGATGCAATGTGCTGTGGGCCATGCGATTCGATGTGCTGAGGGTGATGCGATTTGATGTGCTGGGGATGATGCAATGTGCTGTGGGCCATGCAATTCGATGTGCTGGGGGTGATGCAATGTCCTGTGGTCCATGCAATTCGATGTGCTGCGGGTGTTGCAATGTGCTGTGAGTGATGCGATTAGATGTGCTGGGGGTTATGCAATGTGCTGTGGGCCATGCGATTCGATGTGCTGGGGGGGGGGTGATGCGATTCGATGTGCTGGGGGTGATGCAATGTGCTGTGGGCCATGCGATTCGATGTGCTGGGGGTGATGCAATGTGCTGGGAGTGATGCGATTCGATGTGCTGGGGGTGATGCAATGTGCTGTGGGTCATGCGATTCGATGTGCTGGGGTGATGCGATTCGATGTGCTGGGGGTGATGCAATGTGCTGTGAGTGATGCGTTTCGATGTGCTGGGGTTATGCAATGTGCTGTGGGCCATGCGATTTGATGTGCTGGGGTGATGCGATTCGATGTGCTGGGGGTGATGCAATGTGCTGTGGGCCATGCAATTCGATGTGCTGAGGGTGATGCAATGTGCTGTGAGTGATGCGATTTGATGTGCTGGGGGTTATGCAATGTGCTGTGCGCCATGCGATTCGATGTGCTGGGGGTGATGCAATGTGCTGTGGGCCATGCGATTCGATGTGCTGGGGGTGATGCAATGTGCTGTGGGCCATGCGATTCGATGTGCTGGGGGTGATGCAATGTGCTGTGGGCCATGCGATTCACTGTGCTGGGGGTGATGCAATGGGCTGTGGGCCATGTGATTCGATGTGCTGGGGGTGATGCAATGTCCTGTGAGTGATGCGAGTAGATGTGCTGGGGGTGATGCAATGTGCTGTGAGTGATGCGATTCGATGTGCTGGGTGTTATGCAATTTGCTGTGGTCCATGCGATTCGATGTGTTGGGGGTGATGCAATGTGCTGTGGGCCATGCAATTCGTTGTGCTGGGGTGATGCGATTTGATGTGCTGGGGGTGATGCAATGTGCTGTGGTCCATGCGATTCGATGTGCCGGGGGTGATGCGATTCGATGTGCTGGGGGTGATGCAATGTGCTGTGAGTGATGCGATTCGATGTGCTGGGGGTGATGCAATGTGCTGTGGGCCATGCGATTCGATGTGCTGGGGGTAATGCAATGTGTTGTGGGCCATGCGATTCGATGTGCTGGGGGTGTTGCGATTCGATGTGCTGGGGGTGATGCAATGTGCTGTGGGCCATGCGATTCGATGTGCTGGGGGTGATGCAATGTGCTGGGAGTGATGCGATTCGATATGCTGGGGGTGATGCAATGTGCTGTGGGTCATGCGATTGGATGTGCTGGGGATGATGCAATGTGCTGTGGGCCATGCAATTCGATGTGCTGGGGGTGATGCAATGTCCTGTGGTCCATGCGATTCGATGTGCTGCGGGTGTTGCAATGTGCTGTGAGTGATGCGATTAGATGTGCTGGGGGTTATGCAATGTGCTGTGGGCCATGCGATTCGATGTGCTGGGGGGGGGGGGTGATGCGATTCGATGTGCTGGGGGTGATGCAATGTGCTGTGGGCCATGCGATTCGATGTGCTGGGGGTGATGCAATGTGCTGGGAGTGATGCAATTCGATGTGCTGGGGGTGATGCAATGTGCTGTGGGTCATGCGATTCGATGTGCTGGGGTGATGCGATTCGATGTGCTGGGGGTGATGCAATGTGCTGTGAGTGATGCGTTTCGATGTGCTGGGGTTATGCAATGTGCTGTGGGCCATGCGATTTGATGTGCTGGGGTGATGCGATTCGATGTGCTGGGGGTGATGCAATGTGCTGTGGGCCATGCAATTCGATGTGCTGGGGGTGATGCAATGTGCTGTGAGTGATGCGATTCGTTGTGCTGGGAGTGTTGCAATGTGCTGTGAGTGATGTGATTCAATGTGCTGGGGGTTATGCAATGTGCTGTGGGCCATGTGATTCGATGTGCTGGGGGGGTGATGCGATTCGATGTGCTGGGGGTGATGCAATGTGCTGTGGGCCATGCGATTCGATGTGCTGGGAGTGATGCAATGTGCTGGGAGTGATGCGATTCGATGTGCTGGGGGTGATGCAATGTTCTGTGGGTCATGCGATTCGATGTGCTGGGGTGATGCGATTCGATGTGCTGGGGGTGATGCAATGTGCTGTGAGTGATGCGTTTCGATGTGCTGGGGTTATGCAATGTGCTGTGGGCCATGCGATTTGATGTGCTGGGGTGATGCGATTCGATGTGCTGGGGGTGATGCAATGTGCTGTGGGCCATGCGATTCGATGTGCTGAGGGTGATGCAATGTGCTGTGAGTGATGCGATTTGATGTGCTGGGGGTTATGTAATGTGCTGTGGGCCATGCGATTCGATGTGCTGGGGGTGATGCAATGTGCTGTGGGCCATGCGATTCGATGTGCTGGGGGTGATGCAATGTGCTGTGGGCCATGCGATTCGATGTGCTGGGGGTGATGCAATGTGCTGTGGGCCATGCGATTCACTGTGCTGGGGGTGATGCAATGGGCTGTGGGCCATGTGATTCGATGTGCTGGGGTGATGCAATGTGCTGTGGGTCATGCGATTCGATGTGCTGGGGGTGTTTCAATGTGCTGTGAGTGATGCGATTTGATGTGCTGTGGGTTATGCAATGTGCTGTGGGCCATGCGATTTGATGTGCTGGGGGTGATGCGATTCGATGTGCTGGGGGTTATGCAATGTGCTGTGGGCCATGTGATTCGATGTGCTGGGGGGTGATGCGATTCGATGTGCTGGGGGTGATGCAATGTGCTGTGGGCCATGCGATTCGATGTGCTGGGGGTGATGCAATGTGCTGTAGGCCATGCGATTCGATGTGCTGGGGGTGATGCAATGTGCTGTGGGTCATGCGATTCGATGTGCTGGGGTGATGCGATTCGATGTGCTGGGGGTGATGCAATGTGCTGTGAGTGATGCGTTTCGATGTGCTGGGGTTATGCAATGTGCTGTGGGCCATGCGATTTGATGTACTGGGGTGATGCGATTCGATGTGCTGGGGGTGATGCAATGTGCTGTGGGCCATGCGATTCGATGTGCTGGGGGTTATGCAATGTGCTGTGGGCCATGCGATTCGATGTGCTGGGGGTGATGCAATGTGCTGTGGGCCATGCGATTCGATGTGCTGGGGGTAATGCAATGTGTTGTGGGCTATGCGATTCGATGTGCTGGGGGTGATGCAATGTGCTGTGGGCCATGCGATTCACTGTGCTGGGGGTGATGCAATGGGCTGTGGGCCATGTGATTCGATGTGCTGGGGTGATGCAATGTGCTGTGGGCCGTGCGATTCGATGTGCTGTGGGCCATGCGATTCGATGTGCTGGAGGTGATGCAATGTGATGTGAGTGATGCGATTCGATGTGCTGGGGTTATGCAATGTGCTGTGGGCCATGCGATTCGATGTGCTGAGGTGTTGCGATTCGATGTGCTGGGGGTGATGCAATGTGCTGTGGGCCATGCGATTCAATGTGCTGGGGGTGATGCAATGTGCTGGGAGTGATGCGATTCGATGTGCTGGGGGTGATGCAATGTGCTGTGGGTCATGCGATTCGATGTGCTGGGGATGATGCAATGTGCTGTGGGCCATGCAATTCGATGTGCTGGGGGTGATGCAATGTCCTGTGGTCCATGCGATTCGATGTGCTGCGGGTGTTGCAATGTGCTGTGAGTGATGCGATTAGATGTTCTGGGGGTTATGCAATGTGCTGTGGGCCATGCGATTCGATGTGCTGGGGGGGTGATGCGATTCGATGTGCTGGGGGTGATGCAATGTGCTGTGGGCCATGCGATTCGATGTGCTGGGGGTGATGCAATGTGCTGGGAGTGATGCGATTCGATGTGCTGGGGGTGATGCAATGTGCTGTGGGTCATGCGATTCGATGTGCTGGGGTGATGCGATTCGATGTGCTGGGGGTGATGCAATGTGCTGTGAGTGATGCGTTTCGATGTGCTGGGGTTATGCAATGTGCTGTGGGCCATGCGATTTGATGTGCTGGGGTGATGCGATTCGATGTGCTGGGGGTGATGCAATGTGCTGTGGGCCATGCGATTCGATGTGCTGAGGGTGATGCAATGTGCTGTGAGTGATGCGATTTGATGTGCTGGGGGTTATGCAATGTGCTGTGCGCCATGCGATTCGATGTGCTGGGGGTGATGCAATGTGCTGTGGGCCATGCGATTCGATGTGCTGGGGGTGATGCAATGTGCTGTGGGCCATGCGATTCGATGTGCTGGGGGTGATGCAATGTGCTGTGGGCCATGCGATTCACTGTGCTGGGGGTGATGCAATGGGCTGTGGGCCATGTGATTCGATGTGCTGGGGGTGATGCAATGTCCTGTGAGTGATGCGAGTAGATGTGCTGGGGGTGATGCAATGTGCTGTGAGTGATGCGATTCGATGTGCTGGGTGTTATGCAATTTGCTGTGGTCCATGCGATTCGATGTGTTGGGGGTGATGCAATGTGCTGTGGGCCATGCAATTCGTTGTGCTGGGGTGATGCGATTTGATGTGCTGGGGGTGATGCAATGTGCTGTGGTCCATGCGATTCGATGTGCCGGGGGTGATGCGATTCGATGTGCTGGGGGTGATGCAATGTGCTGTGAGTGATGCGATTCGATGTGCTGGGGGTGATGCAATGTGCTGTGGGCCATGCGATTCGATGTGCTGGGGGTAATGCAATGTGTTGTGGGCCATGCGATTCGATGTGCTGGGGGTGTTGCGATTCGATGTGCTGGGGGTGATGCAATGTGCTGTGGGCCATGCGATTCGATGTGCTGGGGGTGATGCAATGTGCTGGGAGTGATGCGATTCGATATGCTGGGGGTGATGCAATGTGCTGTGGGTCATGCGATTGGATGTGCTGGGGATGATGCAATGTGCTGTGGGCCATGCAATTCGATGTGCTGGGGGTGATGCAATGTCCTGTGGTCCATGCGATTCGATGTGCTGCGGGTGTTGCAATGTGCTGTGAGTGATGCGATTAGATGTGCTGGGGGTTATGCAATGTGCTGTGGGCCATGCGATTCGATGTGCTGGGGGGGGGGTGATGCGATTCGATGTGCTGGGGGTGATGCAATGTGCTGTGGGCCATGCGATTCGATGTGCTGGGGGTGATGCAATGTGCTGGGAGTGATGCAATTCGATGTGCTGGGGGTGATGCAATGTGCTGTGGGTCATGCGATTCGATGTGCTGGGGTGATGCGATTCGATGTGCTGGGGGTGATGCAATGTGCTGTGAGTGATGCGTTTCGATGTGCTGGGGTTATGCAATGTGCTGTGGGCCATGCGATTTGATGTGCTGGGGTGATGCGATTCGATGTGCTGGGGGTGATGCAATGTGCTGTGGGCCATGCAATTCGATGTGCTGGGGGTGATGCAATGTGCTGTGAGTGATGCGATTCGTTGTGCTGGGAGTGTTGCAATGTGCTGTGAGTGATGTGATTCAATGTGCTGGGGGTTATGCAATGTGCTGTGGGCCATGTGATTCGATGTGCTGGGGGGGTGATGCGATTCGATGTGCTGGGGGTGATGCAATGTGCTGTGGGCCATGCGATTCGATGTGCTGGGAGTGATGCAATGTGCTGGGAGTGATGCGATTCGATGTGCTGGGGGTGATGCAATGTTCTGTGGGTCATGCGATTCGATGTGCTGGGGTGATGCGATTCGATGTGCTGGGGGTGATGCAATGTGCTGTGAGTGATGCGTTTCGATGTGCTGGGGTTATGCAATGTGCTGTGGGCCATGCGATTTGATGTGCTGGGGTGATGCGATTCGATGTGCTGGGGGTGATGCAATGTGCTGTGGGCCATGCGATTCGATGTGCTGAGGGTGATGCAATGTGCTGTGAGTGATGCGATTTGATGTGCTGGGGGTTATGTAATGTGCTGTGGGCCATGCGATTCGATGTGCTGGGGGTGATGCAATGTGCTGTGGGCCATGCGATTCGATGTGCTGGGGGTGATGCAATGTGCTGTGGGCCATGCGATTCGATGTGCTGGGGGTGATGCAATGTGCTGTGGGCCATGCGATTCACTGTGCTGGGGGTGATGCAATGGGCTGTGGGCCATGTGATTCGATGTGCTGGGGTGATGCAATGTGCTGTGGGTCATGCGATTCGATGTGCTGGGGGTGTTTCAATGTGCTGTGAGTGATGCGATTTGATGTGCTGTGGGTTATGCAATGTGCTGTGGGCCATGCGATTTGATGTGCTGGGGGTGATGCGATTCGATGTGCTGGGGGTTATGCAATGTGCTGTGGGCCATGTGATTCGATGTGCTGGGGGGTGATGCGATTCGATGTGCTGGGGGTGATGCAATGTGCTGTGGGCCATGCGATTCGATGTGCTGGGGGTGATGCAATGTGCTGTAGGCCATGCGATTCGATGTGCTGGGGGTGATGCAATGTGCTGTGGGTCATGCGATTCGATGTGCTGGGGTGATGCGATTCGATGTGCTGGGGGTGATGCAATGTGCTGTGAGTGATGCGTTTCGATGTGCTGGGGTTATGCAATGTGCTGTGGGCCATGCGATTTGATGTACTGGGGTGATGCGATTCGATGTGCTGGGGGTGATGCAATGTGCTGTGGGCCATGCGATTCGATGTGCTGGGGGTTATGCAATGTGCTGTGGGCCATGCGATTCGATGTGCTGGGGGTGATGCAATGTGCTGTGGGCCATGCGATTCGATGTGCTGGGGGTAATGCAATGTGTTGTGGGCTATGCGATTCGATGTGCTGGGGGTGATGCAATGTGCTGTGGGCCATGCGATTCACTGTGCTGGGGGTGATGCAATGGGCTGTGGGCCATGTGATTCGATGTGCTGGGGTGATGCAATGTGCTGTGGGCCGTGCGATTCGATGTGCTGTGGGCCATGCGATTCGATGTGCTGGAGGTGATGCAATGTGATGTGAGTGATGCGATTCGATGTGCTGGGGTTATGCAATGTGCTGTGGGCCATGCGATTCGATGTGCTGAGGTGTTGCGATTCGATGTGCTGGGGGTGATGCAATGTGCTGTGGGCCATGCGATTCAATGTGCTGGGGGTGATGCAATGTGCTGGGAGTGATGCGATTCGATGTGCTGGGGGTGATGCAATGTGCTGTGGGTCATGCGATTCGATGTGCTGGGGATGATGCAATGTGCTGTGGGCCATGCAATTCGATGTGCTGGGGGTGATGCAATGTCCTGTGGTCCATGCGATTCGATGTGCTGCGGGTGTTGCAATGTGCTGTGAGTGATGCGATTAGATGTTCTGGGGGTTATGCAATGTGCTGTGGGCCATGCGATTCGATGTGCTGGGGGGGTGATGCGATTCGATGTGCTGGGGGTGATGCAATGTGCTGTGGGCCATGCGATTCGATGTGCTGGGGGTGATGCAATGTGCTGGGAGTGATGCGATTCGATGTGCTGGGGGTGATGCAATGTGCTGTGGGTCATGCGATTCGATGTGCTGGGGTGATGCGATTCGATGTGCTGGGGGTGATGCAATGTGCTGTGAGTGATGCGTTTCGATGTGCTGGGGTTATGCAATGTGCTGTGGGCCATGCGATTTGATGTGCTGGGGTGATGCGATTCGATGTGCTGGGGGTGATGCAATGTGCTGTGGGCCATGCGATTCGATGTGCTGAGGGTGATGCAATGTGCTGTGAGTGATGCGATTTGATGTGCTGGGGGTTATGCAATGTGCTGTGCGCCATGCGATTCGATGTGCTGGGGGTGATGCAATGTGCTGTGGGCCATGCGATTCGATGTGCTGGGGGTGATGCAATGTGCTGTGGGCCATGCGATTCGATGTGCTGGGGGTGATGCAATGTGCTGTGGGCCATGCGATTCACTGTGCTGGGGGTGATGCAATGGGCTGTGGGCCATGTGATTCGATGTGCTGGGGGTGATGCAATGTCCTGTGAGTGATGCGAGTAGATGTGCTGGGGGTGATGCAATGTGCTGTGAGTGATGCGATTCGATGTGCTGGGTGTTATGCAATTTGCTGTGGTCCATGCGATTCGATGTGTTGGGGGTGATGCAATGTGCTGTGGGCCATGCGATTCGTTGTGCTGGGGTGATGCGATTTGATGTGCTGGGGGTGATGCAATGTGCTGTGGTCCATGCGATTCGATGTGCCGGGGGTGATGCAATTTGATGTGCTGGGGGTGATGCAATGTGCTGTGAGTGATGCGATTTGATGTGCTGGGGGTGATGCAATGTGCTGTGGTCCATGCGATTCGATGTGCCGGGGGTGATGCGATTCGATGTGCTGGGGGTGATGCAGTGTGCTGTGAGTGATGCGATTCGATGTGCTGGGGGTGATGCAATGTGCTGTGGGCCATGCGATTCGATGTGCTGGGGGTAATGCAATGTGTTGTGGGCCATGCGATTCGATGTGCTGGGGGTGTTGCGATTCGATGTGCTGGGGGTGATGCAATGTGCTGTGGGCCATGCGATTCGATGTGCTGGGGGTGATGCAATGTGCTGGGAGTGATGCGATTCGATATGCTGGGGGTGATGCAATGTGCTGTGGGTCATGCGATTCAATGTGCTGGGGATGATGCAATGTGCTGTGGGCCATGCAATTCGATGTGCTGGGGGTGATGCAATGTCCTGTGGTCCATGCGATTCGATGTGCTGCGGGTGTTGCAATGTGCTGTGAGTGATGCGATTAGATGTGCTGGGGGTTATGCAATGTGCTGTGGGCCATGCGATTCGATGTGCTGGGGGGGGTGATGCAATTCGATGTGCTGGGGGTGATGCAATGTGCTGTGGGCCATGCGATTCGATGTGCTGGGGGTGATGCAATGTGCTGGGAGTGATGCAATTCGATGTGCTGGGGGTGATGCAATGTGCTGTGGGTCATGCGATTCGATGTGCTGGGGTGATGCGATTCGATGTGCTGGGGGTGATGCAATGTGCTGTGAGTGATGCGTTTCGATGTGCTGGGGTTATGCAATGTGCTGTGGGCCATGCGATTTGATGTGCTGGGGTGATGCGATTCGATGTGCTGGGGGTGATGCAATGTGCTGTGGGCCATGCAATTCGATGTGCTGGGGGTGATGCAATGTGCTGTGAGTGATGCGATTCGTTGTGCTGGGAGTGTTGCAATGTGCTGTGAGTGATGTGATTCGATGTGCTGGGGGTTATGCAATGTGCTGTGGGCCATGTGATTCGATGTGCTGGGGGGGTGATGCGATTCGATGTGCTGGGGGTGATGCAATGTGCTGTGGGCCATGCGATTCGATGTGCTGGGGGTGATGCAATGTGCTGGGAGTGATGCGATTCGATGTGCTGGGGGTGATGCAATGTTCTGTGGGTCATGCGATTCGATGTGCTGGGGTGATGCGATTCGATGTGCTGGGGGTGATGCAATGTGCTGTGAGTGATGCGTTTCGATGTGCTGGGGTTATGCAATGTGCTGTGGGCCATGCGATTTGATGTGCTGGGGTGATGCGATTCGATGTGCTGGGGGTGATGCAATGTGCTGTGGGCCATGCGATTCGATGTGCTGAGGGTGATGCAATGTGCTGTGAGTGATGCGATTTGATGTGCTGGGGGTTATGTAATGTGCTGTGGGCCATGCGATTCGATGTGCTGGGGGTGATGCAATGTGCTGTGGGCCATGCGATTCACTGTGCTGGGGGTGATGCAATGGGCTGTGGGCCATGTGATTCGATGTGCTGGGGTGATGCAATGTGCTGTGGGTCATGCGATTCGATGTGCTGGGGGTGTTTCAATGTGCTGTGAGTGATGCGATTTGATGTGCTGTGGGTTATGCAATGTGCTGTGGGCCATGCGATTTGATGTGCTGGGGGTGATGCGATTCGATGTGCTGGGGGTTATGCAATGTGCTGTGGGCCATGTGATTCGATGTGCTGGGGGGTGATGCGATTCGATGTGCTGGGGGTGATGCAATGTGCTGTGGGCCATGCGATTCGATGTGCTGGGGGTGATGCAATGTTCTGTGGGCCATGCGATTCGATGTGCTGGGGGTGATGCAATGTGCTGTGGGTCATGCGATTCGATGTGCTGGGGTGATGCGATTCGATGTGCTGGGGGTGATGCAATGTGCTGTGAGTGATGCGTTTCGATGTGCTGGGGTTATGCAATGTGCTGTGGGCCATGCGATTTGATGTACTGGGGTGATGCGATTTGATGTGCTGGGGGTGATGCAATGTGCTGTGGGCCATGCGATTCGATGTGCTGGGGGTTATGCAATGTGCTGTGGGCCATGCGATTCGATGTGCTGGGGGTGATGCAATGTGCTGTGGGCCATGCGATTCGATGTGCTGGGGGTAATGCAATGTGTTGTGGGCTATGCGATTCGATGTGCTGGGGGTGATGCAATGTGCTGTGGGCCATGCGATTCACTGTGCTGGGGGTGATGCAATGGGCTGTGGGCCATGTGATTCGATGTGCTGGGGTGATGCAATGTGCTGTGGGCCATGCGATTCGATGTGCTGGAGGTGATGCAATGTGATGTGAGTGATGCGATTCGATGTGCTGGGGTTATGCAATGTGCTGTGGGCCATGCGATTCGATGTGCTGAGGTGTTGCGATTCGATGTGCTGGGGGTAATGCAATGTGTTGTGGGCTATGCGATTCGATGTGCTGGGGGTGTTGCGATTCGATGTGCTGGGGGTGATGCAATGTGCTGTGGGCCATGCGATTCAATGTGCTGGGGGTGATGCAATGTGCTGGGAGTGATGCGATTCGATGTGCTGGGGGTGATGCAATGTGCTGTGGGTCATGCGATTCGATGTGCTGGGGATGATGCAATGTGCTGTGGGCCATGCAATTCGATGTGCTGGGGGTGATGCAATGTCCTGTGGTCCTTGCGATTCGATGTGCTGCGGGTGTTGCAATGTGCTGTGAGTGATGCGATTAGATGTGCTGGGGGTTATGCAATGTGCTGTGGGCCATGCGATTCGATGTGCTGGGGGGGTGATGCGATTCGATGTGCTGGGGGTGATGCAATGTGCTGTGGGCCATGCGATTCGATGTGCTGGGGGTGATGCAATGTGCTGGGAGTGATGCGATTCGATGTGCTGGGGGTGATGCAATGTGCTGTGGGTCATGCGATTCGATGTGCTGGGGTGATGCGATTCGATGTGCTGGGGGTGATGCAATGTGCTGTGAGTGATGCGTTTCGATGTGCTGGGGTTATGCAATGTGCTGTGGGCCATGCGATTTGATGTGCTGGGGTGATGCGATTCGATGTGCTGGGGGTGATGCAATGTGCTGTGGGCCATGCGATTCGATGTGCTGAGGGTGATGCAATGTGCTGTGAGTGATGCGATTTGATGTGCTGGGGGTTATGCAATGTGCTGTGCGCCATGCGATTCGATGTGCTGGGGGTGATGCAATGTGCTGTGGGCCATGCGATTCGATGTGCTGGGGGTGATGCAATGTGCTGTGGGCCATGCGATTCGATGTGCTGGGGGTGATGCAATGTGCTGTGGGCCATGCGATTCACTGTGCTGGGGGTGATGCAATGGGCTGTGGGCCATGTGATTCGATGTGCTGGGGGTGATGCAATGTCCTGTGAGTGATGCGAGTAGATGTGCTGGGGGTGATGCAATGTGCTGTGAGTGATGCGATTCGATGTGCTGGGTGTTATGCAATTTGCTGTGGTCCATGCGATTCGATGTGTTGGGGGTGATGCAATGTGCTGTGGGCCATGCGATTCGTTGTGCTGGGGTGATGCGATTTGATGTGCTGGGGGTGATGCAATGTGCTGTGGTCCATGCGATTCGATGTGCCGGGGGTGATGCGATTCGATGTGCTGGGGGTGATGCAATGTGCTGTGAGTGATGCGATTCGACGTGCTGGGGGTGATGCAATGTGCTGTGGGCCATGCGATTCGATGTGCTGGGGGTGTTACAATGTGCTGTGAGTGATGCGATTCGATGTGCTGGGGGTTATGCAATGTGCTGTGGGCCATGCGATTCGATGTGCTGGGGGGGTGATGCGATTCGATGTGCTGGGGGTGATGCAATGTGCTGTGGGCCATGCGATTCGATGTACTGGGGGTGATGCAATTTGCTGGGAGTGATGCGATTCGATGTGCTGGGGGTGATGCAATGCGCTGTGGGTCATGCGATTCGATGTGCTGGGGTGATGCGATTCGATGTGCTGGGGGTAATGCAATGTGCTGTGAGTGATGCGTTTCGATGTGCTGGGGTTATGCAATGTGCTGTGGGCCATGCGATTCAATGTGCTGGGGTGATGCGATTTGATGTGCTGGGGGTGATGCAATGTGCTGTGGGCCATGCGATTCGATGTGCTGGGGGTGTTGCAATGTGCTGTGAGTGATGCGATTCGATGTGCTGGGGGTGATGGAATGTTCTGTGGGTCATGCGATTCGATGTGCTGGGGTGATGCGATTCGATGTGCTGGGGGTAATGCAATGTGCTGTGAGTGATGCGTTTCGATGTGCTGGGGTTATGCAATGTGCTGTGGGCCATGCGATTCGATGTGCTGGGGTGATGCGATTCGATGTGCTGGGGGTGATGCAATGTGCTGTGGGCCATGCGATTCGATGTGCTGGGGGTGTTGCAATGTGCTGTGAGTGATGCGATTCAATGTGCTGGGGGTTATGCAATGTGCTATGGGCCAAGCGATTCGATGTGCTGGGGGTGATGCGATTCGATGTGCTGGGGGTGATGCAATGTGCTGTGGGCCATGCGATTCGATGTTCTGGGGGTGATGTAATGTGCTGTGAGTGATGCGATTCGATGTGCAGGTGGTGATGCAATGTGCCGTGGGCCATGCGATTCGATGTGCTGGGGTGATGCGATTCGATGTGCTGGGGGTGTTGCAATGTGCTGTGAGTGATGCGATTCGATGTGCTGGGGGTGATGCCATGTTCTGTGGGCCATGCGATTTGATGTTCTGGGGGTGTTGCAATGTGCTGTGAGTGATGCGATTCAATGTGCTGGGGGTTATGCAATGTGCTATGGGCCAAGCGATTCGATGTGCTGGGGGTGATGCGATTCGATGTGCTGGGGGTGATGCAATGTGCTGTGGGCCATGCGATTCGATGTTCTGGGGGTGATGTAATGTGCTGTGAGTGATGCGATTCGATGTGCAGGTGGTGATGCAATGTGCCGTGGGCCATGCGATTCGATGTGCTGGGGTGATGCGATTCGATGTGCTGGGGGTGATGCAATGTGCTGTGAGTGATGCGATACAATGTGCTGGGGGTTATGCAATGTGCTGTGGTCCATGCGATTCGATGTGCTGGGGTGATGCGATTTGATGTGCTTTGGGTGATGCAATGTGCTGTGGGCCATGCGATTCGATGTGCTGGGGTGATGCGATTCGATGTGCTGGGGGTGATGCAATGTGCTGTGAGTGATGCAATTCGATGTTCTGGGGGTTATGCAATGTGCTGTGGGCCATGCGATTCGATGTGCTGGGGTGATGCGATTCGATGTGCTGGGGGTGATGCAATATGCTGTGAGTGATGCGATTTGATGTGCTGGGTGTGATGCAATGTGCTGTGGGCCATGTGATTCGATGTACTGGGGTTGATGCAATGTGCTGTGGTTGATGCGATTTGATGTGCTGGGGGTGATGCAATGTGCTGTGGGCCATGCGAATCGATGTGCTGGGGTGATGCAATGTGCTGTGGGCCGTGCGATTTGATGTGGGCCATGCGATTTGATGTGCTGGGGTGATGCAATGTGCTGTGAGTGATGCGATTCGATGTGCTGGGGGTTATGCAATGTACTGTGGACCATGCGATTCGATGTGCTGGGGTGATGCGATTCGATGTGCTGGGGGCGATTCAATGTGCTGTGGGCCATGCGATTCGATGTGCTGGGGTGATGCGATTCAATGTGCTGGGGGTGATGCAATGTGCTGCGGGCCATGCGATTCGATGTGCTGGGGGTGTTGCAATGTGCTGTGAGTGATGCAATTCGATGTGCTGGGGGTGATGCAATGTGCTGTGGGCCATGCGATTTGACGTGCTGGAGGTGATGCAATGTGCTGTGGGTCATGCGATTCGATGTGCAGGGGGTGTTTCAATGTGCTGTGAGTGATGCGATTTGATGTGCTGTGGGTTATGCAATGTGCTGTGGGCCATGCGATTCGATGTGCTGGGGGTGATGCGATTCGATGTGCTGGGGGTGATTCAATGTGCTGTGGGCCATGCAATTCGATGTGCTGGGGGTGATGCAATGTGCTGTGAGTGATGCGATTCGACGTGCTGGGAGTGTTGCAATGTGCTGTGAGTGATGTGATTCGATGTGCTGGGGGTTATGCAATGTGCTGTGGGCCATGTGATTCGATGTGCTGGGGGGGTGATGCGATTCGATGTGCTGGGGGTGATGCAATGTGCTGTGGGCCATGCGATTCGATGTGCTGGGGGTGATGCAATGTGCTGTGGGCCATGCGATTCGATGTGCTGGGGGTGATGCAATGTGCTGTGGGCCATGCGATTCACTGTGCTGGGGGTGATGCAATGGGCTGTGGGCCATGTGATTCGATGTGCTAGGGTGATGCAATGTGCTGTGGGCCGTGCGATTCGATGTGCTGTGGGCCATGCGATTCGATGTGCTGGAGGTGATGCAATGTGCTGTGAGTGATGCGATTCGATGTGCTGGGGTTATGCAATGTGCTGTGGGCCATGCGATTCGATGTGCTGAGGTGTTGCGATTCGATGTGCTGGGGGTAATGCAATGTGTTGTGGGCCATGCGATTCGATGTGCTGGGGTTATGCAATGTGCTGTGGGCCATGCGATTCGATGTGCTGGGGTGATGCGATTCAATGTGCTGGGGGTGATGCAATGTGCTGCGGGCCATGCGGTTCGATGTGCTGGGGGTGTTGCAATGTGCTGTGAGTGATGCAATTCGATGTGCTGGGGGTGATGCAATGTGCTGTGGGCCATGCGATTCGACGTGCTGGAGGTGATGCAATGTGCTGTGGGTCATGCGATTCGATGTACAGGGGGTGTTTCAATGTGCTGTGAGTGATGCGATTTGATGTGCTGTGGGTTATGCAATGTGCTGTGGGCCATGCGATTCGATGTGCTGGGGGTGATGCGATTCGATGTGCTGGGGGTGATTCAATGTGCTGTGGGCCATGCAATTCGATGTGCTGGGGGTGATGCAATGTGCTGTGAGTGATGCGATTCGACGTGCTGGGAGTGTTGCAATGTGCTGTGAGTGATGCGATTCAATGTGCTGGGGGTTATGCAATGTGCTGTGGGTCATGTGATTCGATGTGCTGGGGGGGGGTGATGCGATTCGATGTGCTGGGGGTGATGCAATGTGCTGTGGGCCATGCGATTCGATGTGCTGGGGGTGATGCAATGTGCTGGGAGTGATGCGATTTGATGTGCTGGGGGTGATGCAATGTGCTGTGGGTCATGCGATTCGATGTGCTGGGGTGATGCGATTCGATGTGCTGGGGGTGATGCAATGTGCTGTGAGTGATGGGTTTCGATGTGCTGGGGTTATGCAATGTGCTGTGGGCCATGTGATTTGATGTGCTGGGGTGATGCGATTCGATGTGCTGGGGGTGATGCAATGTGCTGTGGGCCAAGCGATTCGATGTGCTGAGGGTGATGCAATGTGCTGTGAGTGATGCGATTTGATGTGCTGGGGGTGATGCAATGTGCTGTGGGTCATGCGATTCGATGTGCTGGGGTGATGCGATTCGATGTGCTGGGGGTGATGCAATGTGCTGTGAGTGATGGGTTTCGATGTGCTGGGGTTATGCAATGTGCTGTGGGCCATGTGATTTGATGTGCTGGGGTGATGCGATTCGATGTGCTGGGGGTGATGCAATGTGCTGTGGGCCAAGCGATTCGATGTGCTGAGGGTGATGCAATGTGCTGTGAGTGATGCGATTTGATGTGCTGGGGGTTATGCAATGTGCTGTGGGCCATGCGATTCGATGTGCTGGGGGTGATGCAATGTGCTGTGGGCCATGCGATTCGATGTGCTGAGGGTGATGCAATGTGCTGTGGGCCATGCGATTCGATGTGCTGGGGGTGATGCAATGTGCTGTGGGCCATGCGATTCGATGTGCTGGGGGTGATGCAATGTGCTGTGGGCCATGCGATTTGATGTGCTGGGGGTGATGCAATGTGCTGTGGGCCATGCGATTCACTGTGCTGGGGGTGATGCAATGGGCTGTGGGCCATGTGATTCGATGTGCTGGGGTGATGCAATGTGTTGTGGGTCATGCGATTCGATGTGCTGGGGGTGTTTCAATATGCTGTGAGTGATGCGATTTGATGTGCTGTGGGTTATGCAATGTGCTGTGGGCCATGCGATTCGATGTGCTGGGGGTGATGCGATTCGATGTGCTGGGGGTTATGCAATGTGCTGTGGGCCATGTGATTCGATGTGCTGGGGGGTGATGCGATTCGATGTGCTGGGGGTGATGCAATGTGCTGTGGGCCATGCGATTCGATGTGCTGGGGGTGATGCAATGTGCTGGGAGTGATGCGATTCGATGTGCTTGGGGTGATGCAATGTGCTGTGGGTCATGCGATTCGATGTGCTGGGGTGATGCGATTCGATGTGCTGGGGGTGATGCAATGTGCTGTGAGTGATGCATTTCGATGTGCTGGGGTTATGCAATGTGCTGTGGGCCATGTGATTTGATGTGCTGGGGTGATGCGATTCGATGTGCTGGGGGTGATGCAATGTGCTGTGGGCCATGCGATTCGATGTGCTGAGGGTGATGCAATGTGCTGTGAGTGATGCGATTTGATGTGCTGGGGGTTATGCAATGTGCTGTGGGCCATGCGATTCGATGTGCTGGGGGTGATGCAATGTGCTGTGGGCCATGCGATTCGATGTGCTGGGGGTGATGCAATGTGCTGTGGGCCATGCGATTCGATGTGCTGGGGGTGATGCAATGTGCTGTGGGCCATGCGATTCACTGTGCTGGGGGTGATGCAATGGGCTGTGGGCCATGTGATTCGATGTGCTGGGGTGATGCAATGTGCTGTGGGCCGTGCGATTTGATGTGCTGTGGGCCATGCGATTCGATGTGCTGGAGGTGATGCAATGTGCTGTGAGTGATGCGATTCGATGTGCTGGGGTTATGCAATGTGCTGTGGGCCATGCGATTCGATGTGCTGAGGTGTTGCGATTCGATGTGCTGGGGGTAATGCAATGTGTTGTGGGCCATGCGATTTGATGTGCTAGGGGTGTTGCGATTCGATGTGCTGGGGGTGATGCAATGTGCTGTGGGCCATGCGATTCGATGTGCTGGGGGTGATGCAATGTGCTGGGAGTGATGCGATTCGATGTGCTGGGGGTGATGCAATGTGCTGTGGGTCATGCGATTCGATGTGCTGGGGATGATGCAATGTGCTGTGGGCCATGCAATTCGATGTGCTGGGGGTGATGCAATGTCCTGTGGTCCATGCGATTAGATGTGCTGGGGGTGTTGCAATGTGCTGTGAGTGATGCAATTAGATGTGCTGGGGGTTATGCAATGTGCTGTGGGCCATGCGATTCGATGTGCTGGGGGGGTGATGCGATTCGATGTGCTGGGGGTGATGCAATGTGCTGTGGGCCATGCGATTCGATGTGCTGGGGGTGATGCACTGTGCTGGGAGTGATGCGATTCAATGTGCTGGGGGTGATGCAATGTGCTGTGGGTCATGCGATTCGATGTGCTGGGGTGATGCGATTCGATGTGCTGGGGGTGATGCAATGTGCTGTGAGTGATGCGTTTCGATGTGCTGGGGTTATGCAATGTGCTGTGGGCCATGCGATTTGATGTGCTGGGGTGATGCGATTCGATGTGCTGGGGGTGATGCAATGTGCTGTGGGCCATGCGATTCGATGTGCTGAGGGTGATGCAATGTGCTGTGAGTGATGCGATTTGATGTGCTGGGGGTTATGCAATGTGCTGTGCGCCATGCGATTCGATGTGCTGGGGGTGATGCAATGTGCTGTGGGTCATGCGATTCGATGTGCTGGGGGTGATGCAATGTGCTGTGGGCCATGCGATTCTCTGTGCTGGGGGTGATGCAATGGGCTGTGGGCCATGTGATTCGATGTGCTGGGGGTGATGCAATGTCCTGTGAGTGATGCGAGTAGATGTGCTGGGGGTGATGCAATGTGCTGTGAGTGATGCGATTCGATGTGCTGGGTGTTATGCAATTTGCTGTGGTCCATGCGATTTGATGTGTTGGGGGTGATGCAATGTGCTGTGGGCCATGCGATTCGTTGTGCTGGGGTGATGCGATTTGATGTGCTGGGGGTGATGCAATGTGCTGTGGTCCATGCGATTCGATGTGCCGGGGGTGATGCGATTCGATGTGCTGGGGGTGATGCAATGTGCTGTGAGTGATGCGATTCGACGTGCTGGGGGTGATGCAATGTGCTGTGGGTCATGCGATTCGATGTGCTGGGGGTGTTACAATGTGCTGTGAGTGATGTGATTCGATGTGCTGGGGGTTATGCAATGTGCTGTGGGCCATGCGATTCGATGTGCTGGGGGGGTGATGCGATTCGATGTGCTGGGGGTGATGCAATGTGCTGTGGGCCATGCGATTCGATGTACTGGGGGTGATGCAATGTGCTGGGAGTGATGCGATTCGATGTGCTGGGGGTGATGCAATGTGCTGTGGGTCATGCGATTCGATGTGCTGGGGTGATGCGATTCGATGTGCTGGGGGTAATGCAATGTGCTGTGAGTGATGCGTTTCGATGTGCTGGGGTTATGCAATGTGCTGTGGGCCATGCGATTCAATGTGCTGGGGTGATGCGATTTGATGTGCTGGGGGTGATGCAATGTGCCGTGGGCCATGCGATTCGATGTGCTGGGGGTGTTGCAATGTGCTGTGAGTGATGCGATTCGATGTGCTGGGGGTGATGGAATGTTCTGTGGGTCATGCGATTCGATGTGCTGGGGTGATGCGATTCGATGTGCTGGGGGTAATGCAATGTGCTGTGAGTGATGCGTTTCGATGTGCTGGGGTTATGCAATGTGCTGTGGGCCATGCGATTCGATGTGCTGGGGTGATGCGATTCGATGTGCTGGGGGTGATGCAATGTGCTGTGGGCCATGCGATTCGATGTGCTGGGGGTGTTGCAATGTGCTGTGAGTGATGCGATTCGATGTGCTGGGGGTGATGCCATGTTCTGTGGGCCATGCGATTTGATGTTCTGGGGGTGTTGCAATGTGCTATGAGTGATGCGATTCAATGTGCTGGGGGTTATGCAATGTGCTATGGGCCAAGCGATTCGATGTGCTGGGGGTGATGCGATTCGATGTGCTAGGGGTGATGCAATGTGCTGTGGGCCATGCGATTCGATGTTCTGGGGGTGATGTAATGTGCTGTGAGTGATGCTATTCGATGTGCAGGTGGTGATGCAATGTGCCGTGGGCCATGCGATTCGATGTGCTGGGGTGATGCGATTCGATGTGCTGGGGGTGATGCAATGTGCTGTGAGTGATGCGATACAATGTGCTGGGGGTTATGCAATGTGCTGTGGTCCATGCGATTCGATGTGCTGGGGTGATGCGATTTGATGTGCTTTGGGTGATGCAATGTGCTGTGGGCCATACGATTCGATATGCTGGGGTGATGCGATTCGATGTGCTGGGGGTGATGCAATGTGCTGTGAGTGATGCAATTCGATGTGCTGGGGGTTATGCAATGTGCTGTGGGCCATGCGATTCGATGTGCTGGGGTGATGCGATTCGATGTGCTGGGGGTGATGCAATGTGCTGTGGGCCATGCGATTCAATGTGCTGGGGGTGATGCAATGTGCTGGGAGTGATGCGATTTGATGTGCTGGGGGTGATGCAATGTGCTGTGGGTCATGCGATTCGATGTGCTGGGGATGATGCAATGTGCTGTGGGCCATGCAATTCGATGTGCTGGGGGTGATGCAATGTCCTGTGGTCCATGCGATTCGATGTGCTGCGGGTGTTGCAATGTGCTGTGAGTGATGCGATTAGATGTGCTGGGGGTTATGCAATGTGCTGTGGGCCATGCGATTCGATGTGCTGGGGGGGTGATGCGATTCGATGTGCTGGGGGTGATGCAATGTGCTGTGAGTGATGCGATTTGATGTGCTGGGTGTGATGCAATGTGCTGTGGGCCATGTGATTCGATGTACTGGGGTTGATGCAATGTGCTGTGGTTGATGCGATTTGATGTGCTGGGGGTGATGCAATGTGCTGTGGGCCATGCGAATCGATGTGCTGGGGTGATGCAATGTGCTGTGGGCCGTGCGATTTGATGTGGGCCATGCGATTTGATGTGCTGGTGTGATGCAATGTGCTGTGAGTGATGCGATTCGATGTGCTGGGGGTTATGCAATGTACTGTGGGCCATGCGATTTGATGTGCTGGGGTGATGCGATTCGATGTGCTGGGGGTGTTGCAATGTGCTGTGAGTGATGCAATTCGATGTGCTGGGAATGATGCAATGTGCTGTGGGCCATGCGATTCGACGTGCTGGAGGTGATGCAATGTGCTGTGGGTCATGCGATTCGATGTGCTGGGGGTGTTTCAATGTGCTGTGAGTGATGCGATTTGATGTGCTGGGGGTTATGCAATGTGCTGTGGGCCATGCGATTCGATGTGCTGGGGGTGATGCGATTCGATGTGCTGGGGGTGATGCAATGTGCTGTGGGCCATGCAATTCGATGTGCTGGGGGTGATGCAATGTGCTGTGAGTGATGCGATTCGACGTGCTGGGAGTGTTGCAATGTGCTGTGAGTGATGCGATTCGATGTGCTGGGGGTTATGCAATGTGCTGTGGGCCATGTGATTCGATGTGCTGGGGGGTGATGTGATTCGATGTGCTGGGGGTGATGCAATGTGCTGTGGGCCATGCGATTCGATGTGCTGGGGGTGATGCAATGTGCTGGGAGTGATGCGATTCGATGTGCTGGGGGTGATGCAATGTGCTGTGGGTCATGCGATTCGATGTGCTGGGGTGATGCGATTCGATGTGCTGGGGGTGATGCAATGTGCTGTGAGTGATGCGTTTCGATGTGCTGGGGTTATGCAATGTGCTGTGGGCCATGCAATTCGATGTGCTGGGGTGATGCGATTCGATGTGCTGGGGGTGATGCAATGTGCTGTGGGCCATGCGATTCGATGTGCTGGGGGTGTTGCAATGTGCTGTGAGTGATGCGATTCGATGTGCTGGGGGTGATGCAATGTTCTGTGGGTCATGCGATTCGATGTGCTGGGGTGATGCGATTCGATGTGCTGGGGGTAATGCAATGTGCTGTGAGTGATGCGTTTCGATGTGCTGGGGTTATGCAATGTGCTGTGGGCCATGCGATTCGATGTGCTGGGGTGATGCGATTCGATGTGCTGGGGGTGATGCCATGTTCTGTGGGCCATGTGATTTGATGTTCTGGGGGTGTTGCAATGTGCTGTGAGTGATGCGATTCAATGTGCTGGGGGTTATGCAATGTGCTATGGGCCAAGCGATTCGATGTGCTTGGGGTGATGCGATTCGATGTGCTGGGGGTGATGCAATGTGCTGTGGGCCATGCGATTCGATGTGCTGGGGGTGATGTAATGTGCTGTGAGTGATGCGATTCGATGTGCAGGTGGTGATGCAATGTGCTGTGGGCCATGCGATTCGATGTGCTGGGGTGATGCGATTCGATGTGCTGGGGGTGATGCAATGTGCTGTGAGTGATGCGATTCAATGTCCTGGGGGTTATGCAATGTGCTGTGGTCCATGCGATTCGATGTGCTGGGGTGATGCGATTTGATGTGCTTTGGGTGATGCAATGTGCTGTGGGCCATGCGATTTGATGTGCTGGGGTGATGCGATTCGATGTGCTGGGGGTGATGCAATGTGCTGTGAGTGATGCAATTCGATGTGCTGGGGGTTATGCAATGTGCTGTGGGCCATGCGATTCGATGTGCTGGGGTGATGCGATTCGATGTGCTGGGGGTGATGCAATGTGCTGTGAGTGATGCGATTTGATGTGCTGGGTGTGATGCAATGTGCTGTGGGCCATGTGATTCAATGTACTGGGGTTGATGCAATGTGCTGTGGTTGATGCGATTTGATGTGCTGGGGGTGATGCAATGTGCTGTGGGCCATGCGAATCGATGTGCTGGGGTGATGCAATGTGCTGTGGGCCGTGCGATTTGATGTGCTGGGGGTGATGCGATTCGATGTGCTGGGGGTGATGCAATGTGCTGTGGGCCATGCGATTTGATGTGCTGGGGGTGATGCATTGTGCTGTGAGTGATGCGATTCGATGTGCTGGTGGTGATGCAATATGCTGTAGGCCATGCGATTCGATGTGCTGGGGATATGCGATTCAATGTGCTGGGGGTGATGCAATGTGCTGTGAGCCATGCGATTCGATGTGCTGGGGTGATGCGATTCGATGTGCTGAGGGTGATGCAATGTGCTGTGAGTGATGCGATTTGATGTGCTGGGGGTGTTGCAATGTGCTGTGGGTTATGCGATTCGATGTGCTCAGGTGATGCGATTCAATGTGCTGGGGGTGATGCAATGTGCTGTGAGTGATGCGATTCGATGTGCTGGGGGTGATGCAATGTGCTGTGGGCCATGCGATTCGATGTGCTGGGGTGTTGCGATTCGATGTGCTGGGGGTGATGCCATGTGTTGTGGGCCATGCGATTCGATGTGCTGGGGGTGTTGCAATGTGCTGTGAGTGATGCGATTCGATGTGCTGGGGGTTATGCAATGTGCTGTGGGCCATGCGATTTGATGTGCTGGGGGTGATGCAATGTCCTGTGAGTGATGCGAGTAGATGTGCTGGGGGTGATGCAATGTGTTGTGAGTGATGCGATTCGATGTGCTGGGTGTTATGCAATTTGCTGTGGTCCATGCGATTCGATGTGTTGGGGGTGATGCAATGTGCTGTGGGCCATGCGATTCGTTGTGCTGGGGTGATGCGATTTGATGTGCTGGGGGTGATGCAATGTGCTGTGAGTGATGCGATTCGATGTGCTGGGGGTGATGCAATGTGCTGTGGTCCATGCGATTCGATGTGCTGGGGTGATGCGATTCGATGTGCTGGGGGTGATGCAATGTGCTGTGGGCCATGCGATTCGATGTGCTGGGGGTGATGCGATTCGATGTGCTGGGGGTGATGCAATGTGCTGTGAGTGATGCGATTCGACGTGCTGGGGGTGATGCAATGTCCTGTGGTCCATGCGATTCAATGTGCTGGGGGTGTTGCAATGTGCTGTGAGTGATGCGATTCGATGTGCTGGGGGTTATGCAATGTGCTGTGGGCCATGCGATTCGATGTGCTGGGGGGGTGATGCGTTTCGATGTGCTGGGTGTGATGCAATGTGCTGTGGGCCATGCGATTCGATGTACTGGGGGTGATGCAATGTGCTGGGAGTGATGTGATTCGATGTGCTGGGGGTGATGCAATGTGCTGTGGGTCATGCGATTCGATGTGCTGGGGTGATGCGATTCGATGTGCTGGGGGTAATGCAATGTGCTGTGAGTGATGCGTTTCGATGTGCTGGGGTTATGCAATGTGCTGTGGGCCATGCGATTCAATGTGCTGGGGTGATGCGATTTGATGTGCTGGGGGTGATGCAATGTGCTGTGGGCCATGCGATTCGATGTGCTGGGGGTGTTGCAATGTGCTGTGAGTGATGCGATTCGATGTGCTGGGGGTGATGCAATGTGCTGTGGGTCATGCGATTCGATGTGCTGGGGTGATGCGATTCGATGTGCTGGGGGTAATGCAATGTGCTGTGAGTGATGCGTTTCGATGTGCTGGGGTTATGCAATGTGCTGTGGGCCATGCGATTCGATGTGCTGGGGTGATGCGATTCGATGTGCTGGGGGTGATGCAATGTGCTGTGGGCCATGCGATTCGATGTGCTGGGGTTGTTGCAATGTGCTGTGAGTGATGCGATTCGATGTGCTGGGGGTGATGCCATGTTCTGTGGGCCATGTGATTTGATGTTCTGGGGGTGTTGCAATGTGCTGTGAGTGATGCGATTCAATGTGCTGGGGGTTATGCAATGTGCTATGGGCCAAGCGATTCGATGTGCTTGGGGTGATGCGATTCGATGTGCTGGGGGTGATGCAATGTGCTGTGGGCCATGCGATTCGATGTGCTGGGGGTGATGTAATGTGCTGTGAGTGATGCGATTCGATGTGCAGGTGGTGATGCAATGTGCTGTGGGCCATGCGATTCGATGTGCTGGGGTGATGCGATTCGATGTGCTGGGGGTGATGCAATGTGCTGTGAGTTATGCGATTCAATGTGCTGGGGTTATGCAATGTGCTGTGGTCCATGCGATTCGATGTGCTGGGGTGATGCGATTTGATGTGCTTTGGGTGATGCAATGTGCTGTGGGCCATGCGATTCGATGTGCTGGGGTGATGCGATTCGATGTGCTGGGGGTGATGCAATGTGCTGTGAGTGATGCAATTCGATGTGCTGGGGGTTATGCAATGTGCTGTGGGCCATGCGATTCGATGTGCTGGGGTGATGCGATTCGATGTGCTGGGGGTGATGCAATGTGCTGTGAGTGATGCGATTTGATGTGCTGGGTGTGATGCAATGTGCTGTGGGCCATGTGATTCGATGTACTGGGGTTGATGCAATGTGCTGTGGTTGATGCGATTTGATGTGCTGGGGGTGATGCAATGTGCTGTGGGCCATGCGAATCGATGTGCTGGGGTGATGCAATGTGCTGTGGGCCGTGCGATTTGATGTGGGCCATGCGATTTGATGTGCTGGTGTGATGCAATGTGCTGTGAGTGATGCGATTCGATGTGCTGGGGGTTATGCAATGTACTGTGGGCCATGCGATTTGATGAGCTGGGGTGATGCGATTCGATGTGCTGGGGGTGTTGCAATGTGCTGTGAGTGATGCAATTCGATGTGCTGGGAATGATGCAATGTGCTGTGGGCCATGCGATTCGACGTCCTGGAGGTGATGCAATGTGCTGTGGGTCATGCGATTCGATGTGCTGGGGGTGTTTCAATGTGCTGTGAGTGATGCGATTTGATGTGCTGGGGGTTATGCAATGTGCTGTGGGCCATGCGATTCGATGTGCTGGGGGTGATGCGATTCGATGTGCTGGGGGTGATGCAATGTGCTGTGGGCCATGCAATTCGATGTGCTGGGGGTGATGCAATGTGCTGTGAGTGATGCGATTCGACGTGCTGGGAGTGTTGCAATGTGCTGTGAGTGATGCGATTCGATGTGCTGGGGGTTATGCAATGTGCTGTGGGCCATGCAATTCGATGTGCTGGGGTGATGCGATTCGATGTGCTGGGGGTGATGCAATGTGTTGTGGGCCATGAGATTCGATGTGCTGGGGGTGATGCAATGTGCTGTGAGTGATGCGATTCGATGTGCTGGGGTTATGCAATGTGCTGTGGGCCATGCGATTCGATGTGCTGAGGTGTTGCGATTCGATGTGCTGGGGTTATGCAATGTGCTGTGGGCCATGCGATTCGATGTGCTGGGGGTGATGCAATGTGCTGGGAGTGATGCGATTCGATGTGCTGGGGGTGATGCAATGTGCTGTGGGTCATGCGATTCGATGTGCTGGGGTGATGCGATTTGATGTGCTGGGGGATGATGCAATGTGCTGTGAGTGATGCGTTTCGATGTGCTGGGGTTATGCAATGTGCTGTGGGCCATGCGATTTGATGTGCTGGGGTGATGCGATTCGATGTGCTGGGGGTGATGCAATGTGCTGTGGGCCATGCAATTCGATGTGCTGAGGGTGATGCAATGTGCTGTGAGTGATGCGATTTGATGTGCTGGGGGTTATGCAATGTGCTGTGGGCCATGCGATTCGATGTGCTGGGGTGATGCAATGTGCTGTGGGCCATGCGATTCGATGTGCTGGGGGTGATGCAATGTGCTGTGGGCCATGCGATTCGATGTGCTGGGGGTGATGCAATGTGCTGTGGGCCATGCGATTCACTGTGCTGGGGGTGATGCAATGGGCTGTGGGCCATGTGATTCGATGTGCTGGGGTGATGCAATGTGCTGTGGGCCATGCGATTCGATGTGCTGTGGGCCATGTGATTCGATGTGCTGGAGGTGATGCAATGTGCTGTGAGTGATGCGATTCAATGTGCTGGGGATGATGCCATGTGTTGTGGGCCATGCGATTCGATGTGCTGGGGGTGTTGCAATGTGCTGTGAGTGATGCGATTCGATGTGCTGGGGGTGATGCCATGTTCTGTGGGCCATGTGATTTGATGTTCTGGGGGTGTTGCAATGTGCTGTGAGTGATGCGATTCAATGTGCTGGGGGTTATGCAATGTGCTATGGGCCAAGCGATTCGATGTGCTTGGGGTGATGCGATTCGATGTGCTGGGGGTGATGCAATGTGCTGTGGGCCATGCAATTCGATGTGCTGGGGGTGATGCAATGTCCTGTGGTCCATGCGATTCGATGTGCTGGGGGTGTTGCAATGTGCTGTGAGTGATGCGATTAGATGTGCTGGGGGTTATGCAATGTGCTGTGGGCCATGCGATTCGATGTGCTGGGGGGTGATGCGATTCAATGTGCTGGGGGTGTTGCGATTCGATGTGCTGGGGGTAATGCAATGTGTTGTGGGCCATGCGATTCGATGTGCTGGGGGTGTTGCGATTCGATGTGCTGGGGGTGATGCAATGTGCTGGGAGTGATGCGATTCGATGTGCTGGGGATGATGCAATGTGCTGTGGGCCATGCAATTCGATGTTCTGGGGGTGATGCAATGTCCTGTGGTCCATGCGATTCGATGTGCTGGGGGTGTTGCAATGTGCTGTGAGTGATGCGATTAGATGTGCTGGGGGTTATGCAATGTGCTGTGGGCCATGCGATTCGATGTGCTGGGGGGTGATGCGATTCAATGTGCTGGGGGTGATGCAATGTGCTGTGGGCCATGCGATTCGATGTGCTGGGGGTGATGCAATGTGCTGGGAGTGATGCGATTCGATGTGCTGGGGGTGATGCAATGTGCTGTGGGTCATGCGATTCGATGTGCTGGGGTGATGCGATTCGATGTGCTGGGGGTGATGCAATGTGCTGTGAGTGATGCGTTTCGATGTGCTGGGGTTATGCAATGTGCTGTGGGCCATGCGATTTGATGTGCTGGGGTGATGCGATTCGATGTGCTGGGGGTGATGCAATGTGCTGTGGGCCATGCGATTCGATGTGCTGAGGGTGATGCAATGTGCTGTGAGTGATGCGATTTGATGTGCTGGGGGTTATGCAATGTGCTGTGGGCCACGCGATTCGATGTGCTGGGGGATGATGCAATGTGCTGTGGGCCATGCGATTAGATGTGCTGGGGGTGATGCAATGTGCTGTGGGCCATGCGATTCTCTGTGCTGGGGGTGATGCAATGGGCTGTGGGCCATGCGATTCGATGTGCTGGGGGTGATGACATGTGCTGTGGGCCATGCGATTCGATGTGCTGGGGGTGATGAAATGTGCTGTGGGCCATGCGATTCACTGTGCTGGGGGTGATGCAATGGGCTGTGGGCCATGTGATTCGATGTGCTGGGGTGATGCAATGTGCTGTGGGCCGTGCGATTCGATGTGCTGTGGGCCATGCGATTCGATGTGCTGGAGGTGATGCAATGTGCTGTGAGTGATGCGATTCGATGTGCTGGGGTTATGCAATATGCTGTAGGCCATGCGATTCGATGTGCTGGGGATATGCGATTCAATGTGCTGGGGGTGATGCAATGTGCTGTGAGCCATGCAATTCGATGTGCTGGGGTGATGCGATTCGATGTGCTGGGGGTGTTGCAATGTGCTGTGGGCCATGCGATTCGATGTGCTGGGGTGTTGCGATTCGATGTGCTGGGGATGATGCCATGTGTTGTGGGCCATGCGATTCGATGTGCTGGGGGTGTTGCAATGTGCTGTGAGTGATGCGATTCGATGTGCTGGGGGTGATGCCATGTTCTGTGGGCCATGTGATTTGATGTTCTGGGGGTGTTGCAATGTGCTGTGAGTGATGCGATTCAATGTGCTGGGGGTTATGCAATGTGCTATGGGCCAAGCGATTCGATGTGCTTGGGGTGATGCGATTCGATGTGCTGGGGGTGATGCAATGTGCTGTGGGCCATGCGATTCGATGTGCTGGGGGTGATGTAATGTGCTGTGAGTGATGCGATTCGATGTGCAGGTGGTGATGCAATGTGCTGTGGGCCATGCGATTCGATGTGCTGGGGTGATGCGATTCGATGTGCTGGGGGTGATGCAATGTGCTGTGGGCCATGCAATTCGATGTGCTGGGGTTGATGCAATGTGCTGTGAGTGATGCGATTCGATGTGCTGGGGGTTATGCAATGTGCTGTGGGCCATGTGATTCGATGTGCTGAGGGGGTGATGCGATTCGATGTGCTGGGGGTGATGCAATGTGCTGTGGGTCATGCGATTCGATGTGCTGGGGGTGTTTCAATGTGCTGTGAGTGATGCGATTTGATGTGCTGTGGGTTATGCAATGTGCTGTGGGCCATGCGATTCGATGTGCTGGGGGTGATGCGATTCGATGTGCTGGGGGTGATGCAATGTGCTGTGGGCCATGCAATTCGATGTGCTGGGGGTGATGCAATGTGCTGTAAGTGATGCGATTCGACGTGCTGGTAGTGTTGCAATGTGCTGTGAGTGATGCGATTCGATGTGCTGGGGGTTATGCAATGTGCTGTGGGCCATGTGATTCGATGTGCTGGGGGGGTGATGCGATTCGATGTGCTGGGGGTGATGCAATGTGCTGTGGGCCATGCGATTCGATGTGCTGGGGGTGATGCAATGTGCTGGGAGTGATGCGATTTGACGTGCTGGGGGTGATGCAATGTGCTGTGGGTGATGCGATTTGATGTGCTGGGGGTGTTGCAATGTGCTGTGGGTGATGCGATTTGATGTGCTGGGGTTATGCAATGTGCTGAGGGCCATGCAATTCAATGTGCTGGGGTGATGCGATTCGATGTGCTGTGAGTGATGCGTTTCGATGTGCTGGGGTTATGCAATGTGCTGTGGGCCATGCGATTTGATGTGCTGGGGTGATGCGATTCGATGTGCTGGGGGTGATGCAATGTGCTGTGGGCCATGCAATTCGATGTGCTGAGGGTGATGCAATGTGCTGTGAGTGATGCGATTTGATGTGCTGGGGCTTATGCAATGTGCTGTGGGCCATGCGATTCGATGTGCTGGGGGTGATGCAATGTGCTGTGGGCCATGCGATTCGATGTGCTGGAGGTGATGCAATGTGCTGTGGGCCATGCGATTCGATGTGCTGGGGGTGATGCAATGTGCTGTGGGCCATGCGATTCACTGTGCTGGGGGTGATGCAATGGGCTGTGGGCCATGTGATTCGATGTGCTGGGGTGATGCAATGTGCTGTGGGCCATGCGATTCGATGTGCTGTGGGCCATGTGATTCGATGTGCTGGAGGTGATGCAATGTGCTGTGAGTGATGCGATTCGATGTGCTGGGGTTATGCAATGTGCTGTGGGCCATGCGATTCGATGTGCTGAGGTGTTGCGATTCGATGTGCTGGGGGTAATGCAATGTGTTGTGGGCCATGCGTTTCGATGTGCTGGGGGTGTTGCGATTCGATGTGCTGGGGGTGATGCAATGTGCTGGGAGTGATGCGATTCGATGTGCTGGGGATGATGCAATGTGCTGTGGGCCATGCAATTCGATGTGCTGGGGGTGATGCAATGTCCTGTGGTCCATGCGATTCGATGTGCTGGGGGTGTTGCAATGTGCTGTGAGTGATGCGATTAGATGTGCTGGGGGTTATGCAATGTGCTGTGGGCCATGCGATTCGATGTGCTGGGGGGTGATGCGATTCAATGTGCTGGGGGTGATGCAATGTGCTGGGAGTGATGCGATTCGATGTGCTGGGGATGATGCAATGTGCTGTGGGCCATGCAATTCGATGTGCTGGGGGTTATGCAATGTGCTGTGGGCCATGCGATTCGATGTGCTGGGGGTGATGCAATGTGCTGGGAGTGATGCGATTCGATGTGCTGGGGGTGATGCAATGTGCTGTGGGTCATGCGATTCGATGTGCTGGGGTGATGCGATTCGATGTGCTGGGGGTGATGCAATGTGCTGTGAGTGATGCGTTTCGATGTGCTGGGGTTATGCAATGTGCTGTGGGCCATGCGATTTGATGTGCTGGGGTGATGCGATTCGATGTGCTGGGGGTGATGCAATGTGCTGTGGGCCATGCGATTCGATGTGCTGAGGGTGATGCAATGTGCTGTGAGTGATGCAATTTGATGTGCTGGGGGTTATGCAATGTGCTGTGGGCCATGCGATTCGATGTGCTGGGGGATGATGCAATGTGCTGTGGGCCATGCGATTAGATGTGCTGGGGGTGATGCAATGTGCTGTGGGCCATGCGATTCTCTGTGCTGGGGGTGATGCAATGGGCTGTGGGCCATGCGATTCGATGTGCTGGGGGTGATGACATGTGCTGTGGGCCATGCGATTCGATGTGCTGGGGGTGATGAAATGTGCTGTGGGCCATGCGATTCACTGTGCTGGGGGTGATGCAATGGGCTGTGGGCCATGTGATTCGATGTGCTGGGGTGATGCAATGTGCTGTGGGCCGTGCGATTCGATGTGCTGTGGGCCATGCGATTCGATGTGCTGGAGGTGATGCAATGTGCTGTGAGTGATGCGATTCGATGTGCTGGGGTTATGCAATATGCTGTAGGCCATGCGATTCGATGTGCTGGGGATATGCGATTCAATGTGCTGGGGGTGATGCAATGTGCTGTGAGCCATGCGATTCGATGTGCTGGGGTGATGCGATTCGATGTGCTGAGGGTGATGCAATGTGCTGTGAGTGATGCGATTTGATGTGCTGGGGGTGTTGCAATGTGCTGTGGGCCATGCGATTCGATGTGCTGGGGTGTTGCGATTCGATGTGCTGGGGATGATGCCATGTGTTGTGGGCCATGCGATTCGATGTGCTGGGGGTGTTGCAATGTGCTGTGAGTGATGCGATTCGATGTGCTGGGGGTGATGCCATGTTCTGTGGGCCATGTGATTTGATGTTCTGGGGGTGTTGCAATGTGCTGTGAGTGATGCGATTCAATGTGCTGGGGGTTATGCAATGTGCTATGGGCCAAGCGATTTGATGTGCTTGGGGTGATGCGATTCGATGTGCTGGGGGTGATGCAATGTGCTGTGGGCCATGCGATTCGATGTGCTGGGGGTGATGTAATGTGCTGTGAGTGATGCGATTCGATGTGCAGGTGGTGATGCAATGTGCTGTGGGCCATGCGATTCGATGTGCTGGGGTGATGCGATTCGATGTGCTGGGGGTGATGCAATGTAGTGTGGGCCATGCAATTCGATGTGCTGGGGTTGATGCAATGTGCTGTGAGTGATGCGATTCGATGTGCTGGGGGTTATGCAATGTGCTGTGGGCCATGTGATTCGATGTGCTGAGGGGGTGATGCGATTCGATGTGCTGGGGGTGATGCAATGTGCTGTGGGTCATGCGATTCGATGTGCTGGGGGTGTTTCAATGTGCTGTGAGTGATGCGATTTGATGTGCTGTGGGTGATGCAATGTGCTGTGGGTGATGCGATTTGATGTGCTAGGGGTGTTGCAATGTGCTGTGGGTGATGCGATTTGATGTGCTGGGGTTATGCAATGTGCTGAGGGCCATGCGATTCAATGTGCTGGGGTGATGCAATGTGCTGTGAGTGATGCGATTCGACGTGCTGGTAGTGTTGCAATGTGCTGTGAGTGATGCGATTCGACGTGCTGGGGGTGATGCAATGTCCTGTGGTCCATGCGATTCAATGTGCTGGGGGTGTTGCAATGTGCTGTGAGTGATGCGATTCGATGTGCTGGGGGTTATGCAATGTGCTGTGGGCCATGCGATTCGATGTGCTGGGGGGGTGATGCGATTCGATGTGCTGGGTGTGATGCAATGTGCTGTGGGCCATGCGATTCGATGTACTGGGGGTGATGCAATGTGCTGGGAGTGATGTGATTCGATGTGCTGGGGGTGATGCAATGTGCTGTGGGTCATGCGATTCGATGTGCTGGGGTGATGCGATTCGATGTGCTGGGGGTAATGCAATGTGCTGTGAGTGATGCGTTTCGATGTGCTGGGGTTATGCAATGTGCTGTGGGCCATGCGATTCAATGTGCTGGGGTGATGCGATTTGATGTGCTGGGGGTGATGCAATGTGCTGTGGGCCATGCGATTCGATGTGCTGGGGGTGTTGCAATGTGCTGTGAGTGATGCGATTCGATGTGCTGGGGGTGATGCAATGTGCTGTGGGTCATGCGATTCGATGTGCTGGGGTGATGCGATTCGATGTGCTGGGGGTAATGCAATGTGCTGTGAGTGATGCGTTTCGATGTGCTGGGGTTATGCAATGTGCTGTGGGCCATGCGATTCGATGTGCTGGGGTGATGCGATTCGATGTGCTGGGGGTGATGCAATGTGCTGTGGGCCATGCGATTCGATGTGCTGGGGTTGTTGCAATGTGCTGTGAGTGATGCGATTCGATGTGCTGGGGGTGATGCCATGTTCTGTGGGCCATGTGATTTGATGTTCTGGGGGTGTTGCAATGTGCTGTGAGTGATGCGATTCAATGTGCTGGGGGTTATGCAATGTGCTATGGGCCAAGCGATTCGATGTGCTTGGGGTGATGCGATTCGATGTGCTGGGTGTGATGCAATGTGCTGTGGGCCATGCGATTCGATGTACTGGGGGTGATGCAATGTGCTGGGAGTGATGTGATTCGATGTGCTGGGGGTGATGCAATGTGCTGTGGGTCATGCGATTCGATGTGCTGGGGTGATGCGATTCGATGTGCTGGGGGTAATGCAATGTGCTGTGAGTGATGCGTTTCGATGTGCTGGGGTTATGCAATGTGCTGTGGGCCATGCGATTCAATGTGCTGGGGTGATGCGATTTGATGTGCTGGGGGTGATGCAATGTGCTGTGGGCCATGCGATTCGATGTGCTGGGGGTGTTGCAATGTGCTGTGAGTGATGCGATTCGATGTGCTGGGGGTGATGCAATGTGCTGTGGGTCATGCGATTCGATGTGCTGGGGTGATGCGATTCGATGTGCTGGGGGTAATGCAATGTGCTGTGAGTGATGCGTTTCGATGTGCTGGGGTTATGCAATGTGCTGTGGGCCATGCGATTCGATGTGCTGGGGTGATGCGATTCGATGTGCTGGGGGTGATGCAATGTGCTGTGGGCCATGCGATTCGATGTGCTGGGGTTGTTGCAATGTGCTGTGAGTGATGCGATTCGATGTGCTGGGGGTGATGCCATGTTCTGTGGGCCATGTGATTTGATGTTCTGGGGGTGTTGCAATGTGCTGTGAGTGATGCGATTCAATGTGCTGGGGGTTATGCAATGTGCTATGGGCCAAGCGATTCGATGTGCTTGGGGTGATGCGATTCGATGTGCTGGGGGTGATGCAATGTGCTGTGGGCCATGCGATTCGATGTGCTGGGGGTGATGTAATGTGCTGTGAGTGATGCGATTCGATGTGCAGGTGGTGATGCAATGTGCTGTGGGCCATGCGATTCGATGTGCTGGGGTGATGCGATTCGATGTGCTGGGGGTGATGCAATGTGCTGTGAGTTATGCGATTCAATGTGCTGGGGTTATGCAATGTGCTGTGGTCCATGCGATTCGATGTGCTGGGGTGATGCGATTTGATGTGCTTTGGGTGATGCAATGTGCTGTGGGCCATGCGATTCGATGTGCTGGGGTGATGCGATTCGATGTGCTGGGGGTGATGCAATGTGCTGTGAGTGATGCAATTCGATGTGCTGGGGGTTATGCAATGTGCTGTGGGCCATGCGATTCGATGTGCTGGGGTGATGCGATTCGATGTGCTGGGGGTGATGCAATGTGCTGTGAGTGATGCGATTTGATGTGCTGGGTGTGATGCAATGTGCTGTGGGCCATGTGATTCGATGTACTGGGGTTGATGCAATGTGCTGTGGTTGATGCGATTTGATGTGCTGGGGGTGATGCAATGTGCTGTGGGCCATGCGAATCGATGTGCTGGGGTGATGCAATGTGCTGTGGGCCGTGCGATTTGATGTGGGCCATGCGATTTGATGTGCTGGTGTGATGCAATGTGCTGTGAGTGATGCGATTCGATGTGCTGGGGGTTATGCAATGTACTGTGGGCCATGCGATTTGATGAGCTGGGGTGATGCGATTCGATGTGCTGGGGGTGTTGCAATGTGCTGTGAGTGATGCAATTCGATGTGCTGGGAATGATGCAATGTGCTGTGGGCCATGCGATTCGACGTCCTGGAGGTGATGCAATGTGCTGTGGGTCATGCGATTCGATGTGCTGGGGGTGTTTCAATGTGCTGTGAGTGATGCGATTTGATGTGCTGGGGGTTATGCAATGTGCTGTGGGCCATGCGATTCGATGTGCTGGGGGTGATGCGATTCGATGTGCTGGGGGTGATGCAATGTGCTGTGGGCCATGCAATTCGATGTGCTGGGGGTGATGCAATGTGCTGTGAGTGATGCGATTCGACGTGCTGGGAGTGTTGCAATGTGCTGTGAGTGATGCGATTCGATGTGCTGGGGGTTATGCAATGTGCTGTGGGCCATGCAATTCGATGTGCTGGGGTGATGCGATTCGATGTGCTGGGGGTGATGCAATGTGTTGTGGGCCATGAGATTCGATGTGCTGGGGGTGATGCAATGTGCTGTGAGTGATGCGATTCGATGTGCTGGGGTTATGCAATGTGCTGTGGGCCATGCGATTCGATGTGCTGAGGTGTTGCGATTCGATGTGCTGGGGGTGATGCAATGTGCTGTGGGCCATGCGATTCGATGTGCTGGGGGTGATGCAATGTGCTGGGAGTGATGCGATTCGATGTGCTGGGGGTGATGCAATGTGCTGTGGGTCATGCGATTCGATGTGCTGGGGTGATGCGATTTGATGTGCTGGGGGATGATGCAATGTGCTGTGAGTGATGCGTTTCGATGTGCTGGGGTTATGCAATGTGCTGTGGGCCATGCGATTTGATGTGCTGGGGTGATGCGATTCGATGTGCTGGGGGTGATGCAATGTGCTGTGGGCCATGCAATTCGATGTGCTGAGGGTGATGCAATGTGCTGTGAGTGATGCGATTTGATGTGCTGGGGGTTATGCAATGTGCTGTGGGCCATGCGATTCGATGTGCTGGGGTGATGCAATGTGCTGTGGGCCATGCGATTCGATGTGCTGGGGGTGATGCAATGTGCTGTGGGCCATGCGATTCGATGTGCTGGGGGTGATGCAATGTGCTGTGGGCCATGCGATTCACTGTGCTGGGGGTGATGCAATGGGCTGTGGGCCATGTGATTCGATGTGCTGGGGTGATGCAATGTGCTGTGGGCCATGCGATTCGATGTGCTGTGGGCCATGTGATTCGATGTGCTGGAGGTGATGCAATGTGCTGTGAGTGATGCGATTCGATGTGCTGGGGTTATGCAATGTGCTGTGGGCCATGCAATTCGATGTGCTGGGGGTGATGCAATGTCCTGTGGTCCATGCGATTCGATGTGCTGGGGGTGTTGCAATGTGCTGTGAGTGATGCGATTAGATGTGCTGGGGGTTATGCAATGTGCTGTGGGCCATGCGATTCGATGTGCTGGGGGGTGATGCGATTCAATGTGCTGGGGGTGTTGCGATTCGATGTGCTGGGGGTAATGCAATGTGTTGTGGGCCATGCGATTCGATGTGCTGGGGGTGTTGCGATTCGATGTGCTGGGGGTGATGCAATGTGCTGGGAGTGATGCGATTCGATGTGCTGGGGATGATGCAATGTGCTGTGGGCCATGCAATTCGATGTTCTGGGGGTGATGCAATGTCCTGTGGTCCATGCGATTCGATGTGCTGGGGGTGTTGCAATGTGCTGTGAGTGATGCGATTAGATGTGCTGGGGGTTATGCAATGTGCTGTGGGCCATGCGATTCGATGTGCTGGGGGGTGATGCGATTCAATGTGCTGGGGGTGATGCAATGTGCTGGGAGTGATGCGATTCGATGTGCTGGGGATGATGCAATGTGCTGTGGGCCATGCAATTCGATGTGCTGGGGGTTATGCAATGTGCTGTGGGCCATGCGATTCGATGTGCTGGGGGTGATGCAATGTGCTGGGAGTGATGCGATTCGATGTGCTGGGGGTGATGCAATGTGCTGTGGGTCATGCGATTCGATGTGCTGGGGTGATGCGATTCGATGTGCTGGGGGTGATGCAATGTGCTGTGAGTGATGCGTTTCGATGTGCTGGGGTTATGCAATGTGCTGTGGGCCATGCGATTTGATGTGCTGGGGTGATGCGATTCGATGTGCTGGGGGTGATGCAATGTGCTGTGGGCCATGCGATTCGATGTGCTGAGGGTGATGCAATGTGCTGTGAGTGATGCGATTTGATGTGCTGGGGGTTATGCAATGTGCTGTGGGCCACGCGATTCGATGTGCTGGGGGATGATGCAATGTGCTGTGGGCCATGCGATTAGATGTGCTGGGGGTGATGCAATGTGCTGTGGGCCATGCGATTCTCTGTGCTGGGGGTGATGCAATGGGCTGTGGGCCATGCGATTCGATGTGCTGGGGGTGATGACATGTGCTGTGGGCCATGCGATTCGATGTGCTGGGGGTGATGAAATGTGCTGTGGGCCATGCGATTCACTGTGCTGGGGGTGATGCAATGGGCTGTGGGCCATGTGATTCGATGTGCTGGGGTGATGCAATGTGCTGTGGGCCGTGCGATTCGATGTGCTGTGGGCCATGCGATTCGATGTGCTGGAGGTGATGCAATGTGCTGTGAGTGATGCGATTCGATGTGCTGGGGTTATGCAATATGCTGTAGGCCATGCGATTCGATGTGCTGGGGATATGCGATTCAATGTGCTGGGGGTGATGCAATGTGCTGTGAGCCATGCAATTCGATGTGCTGGGGTGATGCGATTCGATGTGCTGGGGGTGTTGCAATGTGCTGTGGGCCATGCGATTCGATGTGCTGGGGTGTTGCGATTCGATGTGCTGGGGATGATGCCATGTGTTGTGGGCCATGCGATTCGATGTGCTGGGGGTGTTGCAATGTGCTGTGAGTGATGCGATTCGATGTGCTGGGGGTGATGCCATGTTCTGTGGGCCATGTGATTTGATGTTCTGGGGGTGTTGCAATGTGCTGTGAGTGATGCGATTCAATGTGCTGGGGGTTATGCAATGTGCTATGGGCCAAGCGATTCGATGTGCTTGGGGTGATGCGATTCGATGTGCTGGGGGTGATGCAATGTGCTGTGGGCCATGCGATTCGATGTGCTGGGGGTGATGTAATGTGCTGTGAGTGATGCGATTCGATGTGCAGGTGGTGATGCAATGTGCTGTGGGCCATGCGATTCGATGTGCTGGGGTGATGCGATTCGATGTGCTGGGGGTGATGCAATGTGCTGTGGGCCATGCAATTCGATGTGCTGGGGTTGATGCAATGTGCTGTGAGTGATGCGATTCGATGTGCTGGGGGTTATGCAATGTGCTGTGGGCCATGTGATTCGATGTGCTGAGGGGGTGATGCGATTCGATGTGCTGGGGGTGATGCAATGTGCTGTGGGTCATGCGATTCGATGTGCTGGGGGTGTTTCAATGTGCTGTGAGTGATGCGATTTGATGTGCTGTGGGTTATGCAATGTGCTGTGGGCCATGCGATTCGATGTGCTGGGGGTGATGCGATTCGATGTGCTGGGGGTGATGCAATGTGCTGTGGGCCATGCAATTCGATGTGCTGGGGGTGATGCAATGTGCTGTAAGTGATGCGATTCGACGTGCTGGTAGTGTTGCAATGTGCTGTGAGTGATGCGATTCGATGTGCTGGGGGTTATGCAATGTGCTGTGGGCCATGTGATTCGATGTGCTGGGGGGGTGATGCGATTCGATGTGCTGGGGGTGATGCAATGTGCTGTGGGCCATGCGATTCGATGTGCTGGGGGTGATGCAATGTGCTGGGAGTGATGCGATTTGACGTGCTGGGGGTGATGCAATGTGCTGTGGGTGATGCGATTTGATGTGCTGGGGGTGTTGCAATGTGCTGTGGGTGATGCGATTTGATGTGCTGGGGTTATGCAATGTGCTGAGGGCCATGCAATTCAATGTGCTGGGGTGATGCGATTCGATGTGCTGTGAGTGATGCGTTTCGATGTGCTGGGGTTATGCAATGTGCTGTGGGCCATGCGATTTGATGTGCTGGGGTGATGCGATTCGATGTGCTGGGGGTGATGCAATGTGCTGTGGGCCATGCAATTCGATGTGCTGAGGGTGATGCAATGTGCTGTGAGTGATGCGATTTGATGTGCTGGGGCTTATGCAATGTGCTGTGGGCCATGCGATTCGATGTGCTGGGGGTGATGCAATGTGCTGTGGGCCATGCGATTCGATGTGCTGGGGGTGATGCAATGTGCTGTGGGCCATGCGATTCGATGTGCTGGGGGTGATGCAATGTGCTGTGGGCCATGCGATTCACTGTGCTGGGGGTGATGCAATGGGCTGTGGGCCATGTGATTCGATGTGCTGGGGTGATGCAATGTGCTGTGGGCCATGCGATTCGATGTGCTGTGGGCCATGTGATTCGATGTGCTGGAGGTGATGCAATGTGCTGTGAGTGATGCGATTCGATGTGCTGGGGTTATGCAATGTGCTGTGGGCCATGCGATTCGATGTGCTGAGGTGTTGCGATTCGATGTGCTGGGGGTAATGCAATGTGTTGTGGGCCATGCGTTTCGATGTGCTGGGGGTGTTGCGATTCGATGTGCTGGGGGTGATGCAATGTGCTGGGAGTGATGCGATTCGATGTGCTGGGGATGATGCAATGTGCTGTGGGCCATGCAATTCGATGTGCTGGGGGTGATGCAATGTCCTGTGGTCCATGCGATTCGATGTGCTGGGGGTGTTGCAATGTGCTGTGAGTGATGCGATTAGATGTGCTGGGGGTTATGCAATGTGCTGTGGGCCATGCGATTCGATGTGCTGGGGGGTGATGCGATTCAATGTGCTGGGGGTGATGCAATGTGCTGGGAGTGATGCGATTCGATGTGCTGGGGATGATGCAATGTGCTGTGGGCCATGCAATTCGATGTGCTGGGGGTTATGCAATGTGCTGTGGGCCATGCGATTCGATGTGCTGGGGGTGATGCAATGTGCTGGGAGTGATGCGATTCGATGTGCTGGGGGTGATGCAATGTGCTGTGGGTCATGCGATTCGATGTGCTGGGGTGATGCGATTCGATGTGCTGGGGGTGATGCAATGTGCTGTGAGTGATGCGTTTCGATGTGCTGGGGTTATGCAATGTGCTGTGGGCCATGCGATTTGATGTGCTGGGGTGATGCGATTCGATGTGCTGGGGGTGATGCAATGTGCTGTGGGCCATGCGATTCGATGTGCTGAGGGTGATGCAATGTGCTGTGAGTGATGCAATTTGATGTGCTGGGGGTTATGCAATGTGCTGTGGGCCATGCGATTCGATGTGCTGGGGGATGATGCAATGTGCTGTGGGCCATGCGATTAGATGTGCTGGGGGTGATGCAATGTGCTGTGGGCCATGCGATTCTCTGTGCTGGGGGTGATGCAATGGGCTGTGGGCCATGCGATTCGATGTGCTGGGGGTGATGACATGTGCTGTGGGCCATGCGATTCGATGTGCTGGGGGTGATGAAATGTGCTGTGGGCCATGCGATTCACTGTGCTGGGGGTGATGCAATGGGCTGTGGGCCATGTGATTCGATGTGCTGGGGTGATGCAATGTGCTGTGGGCCGTGCGATTCGATGTGCTGTGGGCCATGCGATTCGATGTGCTGGAGGTGATGCAATGTGCTGTGAGTGATGCGATTCGATGTGCTGGGGTTATGCAATATGCTGTAGGCCATGCGATTCGATGTGCTGGGGATATGCGATTCAATGTGCTGGGGGTGATGCAATGTGCTGTGAGCCATGCGATTCGATGTGCTGGGGTGATGCGATTCGATGTGCTGAGGGTGATGCAATGTGCTGTGAGTGATGCGATTTGATGTGCTGGGGGTGTTGCAATGTGCTGTGGGCCATGCGATTCGATGTGCTGGGGTGTTGCGATTCGATGTGCTGGGGATGATGCCATGTGTTGTGGGCCATGCGATTCGATGTGCTGGGGGTGTTGCAATGTGCTGTGAGTGATGCGATTCGATGTGCTGGGGGTGATGCCATGTTCTGTGGGCCATGTGATTTGATGTTCTGGGGGTGTTGCAATGTGCTGTGAGTGATGCGATTCAATGTGCTGGGGGTTATGCAATGTGCTATGGGCCAAGCGATTCGATGTGCTTGGGGTGATGCGATTCGATGTGCTGGGGGTGATGCAATGTGCTGTGGGCCATGCGATTCGATGTGCTGGGGGTGATGTAATGTGCTGTGAGTGATGCGATTCGATGTGCAGGTGGTGATGCAATGTGCTGTGGGCCATGCGATTCGATGTGCTGGGGTGATGCGATTCGATGTGCTGGGGGTGATGCAATGTGCTGTGGGCCATGCAATTCGATGTGCTGGGGTTGATGCAATGTGCTGTGAGTGATGCGATTCGATGTGCTGGGGGTTATGCAATGTGCTGTGGGCCATGTGATTCGATGTGCTGAGGGGGTGATGCGATTCGATGTGCTGGGGGTGATGCAATGTGCTGTGGGTCATGCGATTCGATGTGCTGGGGGTGTTTCAATGTGCTGTGAGTGATGCGATTTGATGTGCTGTGGGTGATGCAATGTGCTGTGGGTGATGCGATTTGATGTGCTAGGGGTGTTGCAATGTGCTGTGGGTGATGCGATTTGATGTGCTGGGGTTATGCAATGTGCTGAGGGCCATGCGATTCAATGTGCTGGGGTGATGCAATGTGCTGTGAGTGATGCGATTCGACGTGCTGGTAGTGTTGCAATGTGCTGTGAGTGATGCGATTCGACGTGCTGGGGGTTATGCAATGTGCTGTGGGCCATGTGATTCGATGTGCTGGGGGGGTGATGCGATTCGATGTGCTGGGGGTGATGCAATGTGCTGTGGGCCATGCGATTCGATGTGCTGGGGGTGATGCAATGTGCTGGGAGTGATGCGATTTGATGTGCTGGGGGTGATGCAATGTGCTGTGGGTGATGCGATTTGATGTGCTAGGGGTGTTGCAATGTGCTGTGGGTGATGCGATTTGATGTGCTGGGGTTATGCAATGTGCTGAGGGCCATGCGATTCAATGTGCTGGGGTGATGCGATTCGATGTGCTGTGAGTGATGCGTTTCGATGTGCTGGGGTTATGCAATGTGCTGTGGGCCATGCGATTTGATGTGCTGGGGTGATGCGATTCGATGTGCTGGGGGATGATGCAATGTGCTGTGGGCCATGCGATTCGATGTGCTGAGGGTAATGCAATGTGCTGTGAGTGATGCGATTTGATGTGCTGGGGGTTATGCAATGTGCTGTGGGCCATGCGATTCGATGTGCTGGGGGTGATGCAATGTGCTGTGGGCCATGCGATTCGATGTGCTGGGGGTGATGCAATGTGCTGTGGGCCATGCGATTCGATGTGCTGGGGGTGATGCAATGTGCTGTGGGCCATGCGATTCACTGTGCTGGGGGTGATGCAATGGGCTGTGAGCCATGTGATTCGATGTGCTGGGGGTGTTTCAATGTGCTGTGAGTGATGCGATTTGATGTGCTGTGGGTTATGCAATGTGCTGTGGGCCATGCGATTCGATGTGCTGGGGGTGATGCGATTCAATGTGCTGGGGGTGATGCAATGTGCTGTGGGCCATGCAATTCGATGTGCTGGGGGTGATGCAATGTGCTGTGAGTGATGCGATTCGACATGCTGGGAGTGTTGCAATGTGCTGTGAGTGATGCGATTCGATGTGCTGGGGGTGATGCATGTGCTGTGGGCCATGCGATTCGATGTGCTGGGGGTGATGCAATGTGCTGGGAGTGATGCGATTCGATGTGCTGGGGGTGATGCAATGTGCTGTGGGTCATGCGATTCGATGTGCTGGGGTGATGTGATTTGATGTGCTGGGGGTGATGCAATGTGCTGTGAGTGATGCGTTTTGATGTGCTGGGGTTATGCAATGTGCTGTGGGCCATGCGATTTGATGTGCTGGGGTGATGCGATTCGATGTGCTGGGGGTGATGCAATGTGCTGTGGGCCATGCGATTCGATGTGCTGAGGGTGATGCAATGTGCTGTGAGTGATGCGATTTGATGTGCTGGGGGTTATGCAATGTGCTGTGGGCCATGCGATTCGATGTGCTGGGGGTGATGCAATGTGCTGTGGGCCATGCGATTCACTGTGCTGGGGGTGATGCAATGGGCTGTGGGCCATGTGATTCGATGTGCTGGGGTGATGCAATGTGCTGTGGGCCGTGCGATTCGATGTGCTGTGGGCCATGCGATTCGATGTGCTGGAGGTGATGCAATGTGCTGTGAGTGATGCGATTCGATGTGCTGGGGTTATGCAATGTGCTGTGGGCCATGCGATTCGATGTGCTGAGGTGTTGCGATTCGATGTGCTGGGGGTAATGCAATGTGTTGTGGGCCGTGCGATTCGATGTGCTGGGGGTGTTGCGATTCGATGTGCTGGGGGTGATGCAATGTGGTGTGGGCCATGCGATTCGATGTGCTGGGGGTGATGCAATGTGCTGGGAGTGATGCGATTCGATGTGCTGGGGGTGATGCAATGTGCTGTGGGTCATGCGATTCGATGTGCTGGGGATGATGCAATGTGCTGTGGGCCATGCAATTCGATGTGCTGGGGGTGATGCAATGTCCTGTGGTCCATGCGATTCGATGTGCTGGGGGTGTTGCAATGTGCTGTGAGTGATGCGATTAGATGTGCTAGGGGTTATGCAATGTGCTGTGGGCCATGCGATTCGATGTGCTGGGGGGGTGATGCGATTCGATGTGCTGGGGGTGATGCAATGTGCTGTGGGCCATGCGATTTGATGTGCTGGGGGTTATGCAATGTGCTGTGCGCCATGCGATTCGATGTGCTGGGGGTGATGCAATGTGCTGTGGGCCATGCGATTCGATGTGCTGGGGGTGATGCAATGTGCTGTGGGCCATGCGATTCGATGTGCTGGGGGTGATGCAATGTGCTGTGGGCCATGCGATTCACTGTGCTGGGGGTGATGCAATGGGCTGTGGGCCATGTGATTCGATGTGCTGGGGTGATGCAATGTGCTGTGGGCCGTGCGATTCGATGTGCTGTGGGCCATGCGATTCGATGTGCTGGAGGTGATGCAATGTGCTGTGAGTGATGCGATTTGATGTGCTGGGGTTATGCAATGTGCTGTGGGCCATGTGATTTGATGTGCTGGGGTGTTGCGATTCGAAGTGCTGGGGTAATGCAATGTGTTGTGGGCCATGCGATTCGATGTGCTGGGGGTGTTGCAATGTGCTGTGAGTGATGCGATTCGATGTGCTGGGGGTGTTGCAATGTGCTGTGAGTGATGTGATTCGATGTACTGGGGGTTATGCAATGTGCTGTGGGCCATATGATTCGATGTGCTGGGGGTGATGCGATTCAATGTGCTGGGGGTGATGCAATGTGCTGTGGGCCATGCAATTTGATGTGCTGGGGGTGATGCAATGTGCTGTGAGCCATGCGATTCGATGTGCTGGGGTGATGCGATTCGATGTGCTGGGGGTGATGCAATGTGCTTTGAGTGATGCGATTCGATGTGCTGGGGGTGATGCAATGTGCTGTGGGCCATGCGATTCGATGTGCTGGGGTGTTGCGATTCGATGTGCTGGGGGTGATGCCATGTGTTGTGGGCCATGCGATTCGATGTGCTGGGGGTGTTGCAATGTGCTGTGACTGATGCGATTCGATGTGCTGGGGGTTATGCAATGTGCTGTGGGCCATGCGATTCGATGTGCTGGGGGTGATGCAATGTGCTGTGAGTGATGCGATTTGATGTGCTGGGTGTTATGCAATTTGCTGTTGGTCTATGCGATTCGATGTGTTGGGGGTGATGCAATGTGCTGTGGGCCATGCGATTCGTTGTGCTGGGGTGATGCGATTTGATGTGCTGGGGGTGATGCAATGTGCTGTGGGCCATGCGATTCAATGTGCTGGGGTGATGCGATTTGATGTGCTGGGGGTGATGCAATGTGCTGTGGGCCATGCGATTCGATGTGCTGGGGGTGTTGCAATGTGCTGTGAGTGATGCGATTCGATGTGCTGGGGGTGATGCAATGTTCTGTGGGTCATGTGATTCGATGTGCTGGGGTGATGCGATTCGATGTGCTGGGGTTATGCAATGTGCTGTGGGCCATGCGATTCGATGTGCTGGGGTGATGCGATTCGATGTGCTGGGGGTGATGCAATGTGCTGTGGGCCATGCGATTCGATGTGCTGGGGGTGTTGCAATGTGCTGTGAGTGATGCGATTCGATGTGCTGGGGGTGATGCCATGTTCTGTGGGCCATGCGATTTGATGTTCTGGGGGTGTTGCAATGTGCTGTGAGTGATGCGATTCAATGTGCTGGGGGTTATGCAATGTGCTATGGGCCAAGCGATTCAATGTGCTGTGGGCCATGCGATTCGATGTGCTGGGGGTGATGTAATGTGCTGTGAGTGATGCGATTCGATGTGCAGGTGGTGATGCAATGTGCTGTGGGCCATGCGATTCGATGTGCTGGGGTGATGCGATTCGATGTGCTGGGGGTGATGCAATGTGTTGTGGGCCATGCGATTCGATGTGCTGGGGGTGATGCAATGTGCTGTGAGTGATGCGATTCGATGTGCAGGGGTTATGCAATGTGCTGTGGGCCATGCGATTCGATATGCTGAGGTGTTGCGATTCGATGTGCTGGGGGTAATGCAATGTGTTGTGGGCCATGCGATTCGATGTGCTGGGGTGATGCAATGTGCTGGGAGTGATGCGATTCGATGTGCTGGGGGTGATGCAATGTGCTGTGGGCCATGCGATTCGATGTGCTGGGGGTGATGCAATGTGCTGTGGGCCATGCGATTCGATGTGCTGGGGGTGATGCAATGTGCTGTGGGCCATGCGATTCACTGTGCTGGGGGTGATGCAATGGGCTGTGGGCCATGTGATTCGATGTGCTGGGGTGATGCAATGTCCTGTGAGTGATGCGAGTAGATGTGCTGGGGGTGATAAAATGTGCTGTGAGTGATGCAATTCGATGTGCTGGGTGTTATGCAATTTGCTGTGGTCCATGCGATTCGATGTGTTGGGGGTGATGCAATGTGCTGTGGGCCATGCGATTCGTTGTGCTGGGGTGATGCGATTTGATGTGCGGGGGGTGATGCAATGTGCTGTGGTCCATGCAATTCGATGTGCTGGGGGTAATGCAATGTGCTGTGAGTGATGCGTTTCGATGTGCTGGGGTTATGCAATGTGCTGTGGGCCATGCGATTCAATGTGCTGGGGTGATGCGATTTGATGTGCTGGGGGTGATGCAATGTGATGTGGGCCATGCGATTCGATGTGCTGGGGGTGTTGCAATGTGCTGTGAGTGATGCGATTCGATGTGCTGGGGGTGATGGAATGTTCTGTGGGTCATGCGATTCGATGTGCTGGGGTGATGCGATTCGATGTGCTGGGGGTAATGCAATGTGCTGTGAGTGATGCGTTTCGATGTGCTGGGGTTATGCAATGTGCTGTGGGCCATGCGATTCGATGTGCTGGGGTGATGCGATTCGATGTGCTGGGGGTGATGCAATGTGCTGTGGGCCATGCGATTCGATGTGCTGGGGGTGTTGCAATGTGCTGTGAGTGATGCGATTCGATGTGCTGGGGGTGATGCCATGTTCTGTGGGCCATGCGATTTGATGTTCTGGGGGTGTTGCAATGTGCTGTGAGTGATGCGATTCAATGTGCTGGGGGTTATGCAATGTGTTATGGGCCAAGCGATTCGATGTGCTGGGGGTGATGCGATTCGATGTGCTGGGGGTGATGCAATGTGCTGTGGGCCATGCGATTCGATGTTCTGGGGGTGATGTAATGTGCTGTGAGTGATGCGATTCGATGTGCAGGTGGTGATGCAATGTGCCGTGGGCCATGCGATTCGATGTGCTGGGGTGATGCGATTCGATGTGCTGGGGGTGATGCAATGTGCTGTGAGTGATGCGATACAATGTGCTGGGGGTTATGCAATGTGCTGTGGTCCATGCGATTCGATGTGCTGGAGTGATGCGATTTGATGTGCTTTGGGTGATGCAATGTGCTGTGGGCCATACGATTCGATGTGCTGGGGTGATGCGATTCGATGTGTTGGGGGTGATGCAATGTGCTGTGAGTGATGCAATTCGATGTGCTGGGGGTTATGCAATGTGCTGTGGGCCATGCGATTCGATGTGCTGGGGTGATGCGATTCGATGTGCTGGGGGTGATGCAATGTGCTGTGAGTGATGCGATTTGATGTGCTGGGTGTGATGCAGTGTGCTGTGGGCCATGTGATTCGATGTACTGGGGTTGATGCAATGTGCTGTGGTTGATGCGATTTGATGTGCTGGGGGTGATGCAATGTGCTGTGGGCCATGCGAATCGATGTGCTGGGGTGATGCAATGTGCTGTGGGCCGTGCGATTTGATGTGGGCCATGCGATTTGATGTGCTGGGGTGATGCAATGTGCTGTGAGTGATGCGATTCGATGTGCTGGGGGTTATGCAATGTACTGTGGGCCATGCGATTCGATGTGCTGGGGTGATGCGATTCGATGTGCTGGGGGCGATTCAATGTGCTGTGGGCCATGCAATTCGATGTGCTGGGGTGATGCGATTCAATGTGCTGGGGGTGATGCAATGTGCTGCGGGCCATGCGATTCGATGTGCTGGGGGTGTTGCAATGTGCTGTGAGTGATGCAATTCGATGTGCTGGGGGTGATGCAATGTGCTGTGGGCCATGCGATTCGACGTGCTGGAGGTGATGCAATGTGCTGTGGGTCATGCGATTCGATGTACAGGGGGTGTTTCAATGTGCTGTGAGTGATGCGATTTGATGTGCTGTGGGTTATGCAATGTGCTGTGGGCCATGCGATTCGATGTGCTGGGGGTGATGCGATTCGATGTGCTGGGGGTGATGCAATGTGCTGTGAGTGATGCGATTCGACGTGCTGGGAGTGTTGCAATGTGCTGTGAGTGATGCGATTCGATGTGCTGGGGGTTATGCAATGTGCTGTGGGCCATGTGATTCGATGTGCTGTGGGGTGATGCGATTCGATGTGCTGGGGGTGATGCAATGTGCTGTGGGCCATGCGATTCGATGTGCTGGGGGTGATGCAATGTGCTGGGAGTGATGCGATTTGATGTGCTGGGGGTGATGCAATGTGCTGTGGGTGATGCGATTCGATGTGCTGGGGTGATGCGATTCGATGTGCTGGGGGTGATGCAATGTGCTGTGAGTGATGGGTTTCGATGTGCTGGGGTTATGCAATGTGCTGTGGGCCATGCAATTTGATGTGCTGGGGTGATGCGATTCGATGTGCTGGGGGTGATGCAATGTGCTGTGGGCCATGCGATTCGATGTGCTGAGGGTGATGCAATGTGCTGTGAGTGATGCGATTTGATGTGCTGGGGGTTATGCAATGTGCTGTGGGCCATGCGATTCGATGTGCTGGGGGTGATGCAATGTGCTGTGGGCCATGCGATTCGATGTGCTGGGGGTGATGCAATGTGCTGTGGGCCATGCGATTCGATGTGCTGGGGGTGATGCAATGTGCTGTGGGCCATGCGATTCACTGTGCTGGGGGTGATGCAATGGGCTGTGGGCCATGTGATTCGATGTGCTGGGGTGATGCAATGTGCTGTGGGTCATGCGATTCGATGTGCTGGGGGTGTTTCAATGTGCTGTGAGTGATGCGATTTGATGTGCTGTGGGTTATGCAATGTGCTGTGGGCCATGCGATTCGATGTGCTGGGGGTGATGCGATTCGATGTGCTGGGGGTTATGCAATGTGCTGTGGGCCATGTGATTCGATGTGCTGGGGGGTGATGCGATTCGATGTGCTGGGGGTGATGCAATGTGCTGTGGGCCATGCGATTCGATGTGCTGGGGGTGATGCAATGTGCTGGGAGTGATGCGATTCGATGTGCTGGGGGTGATGCAATGTGCTGTGGGTCATGCGATTCGATGTGCTGGGGTGATGCGATTCGATGTGCTGGGGGTGATGCAATGTGCTGTGAGTGATGGGTTTCGATGTGCTGGGGTTATGCAATGTGCTGTGGGCCATGCGATTTGATGTGCTGGGGTGATGCGATTCAATGTGCTGGGGGTGATGCAATGTGCTGTGGGCCATGCGATTCGATGTGCTGAGGGTGATGCAATGTGCTGTGAGTGATGCGATTTGATGTGCTGGGGGTTATGCAATGTGCTGTGGGCCATGCGATTCGATGTGCTGGGGGTGATGCAATGTGCTGTGGGCCATGCGATTCGATGTGCTGGGGGTGATGCAATGTGCTGTGGGCCATGCGATTCGATGTGCTGGGGGTGATGCAATGTGCTGTGGGCCATGCGATTCACTGTGCTGGGGGTGATGCAATGGGCTGTGGGCCATGTGATTCGATGTGCTGGGGTGATGCAATGTGCTGTAAGCCGTGCGATTTGATGTGCTGTGGGCCATGCGATTCGATGTGCTGGAGGTGATGCAATGTGCTGTAAGTGATGCGATTCGATGTGCTGGGGTTATGCAATGTGCTGTGGGCCATGCGATTCGATGTGCTGAGGTGTTGCGATTCGATGTGCTGGGGGTAATGCAATGTGTTGTGGGCCATGCGATTCGATGTGCTAGGGGTGTTGCGATTCGATGTGCTGGGGGTGATGCAATGTGCTGTGGGCCATGCGATTCGATGTGCTGGGGGTGATGCAATGTGCTGGGAGTGATGCGATTCGATGTGCTGGGGGTGATGCAATGTGCTGTGGGTCAAGCGATTCGATGTGCTGGGGATGATGCAATGTGCTGTGGGCCATGCAATTCGATGTGCTGGGGGTGATGCAATGTCCTGTGGTCCATGCGATTAGATGTGCTGGGGGTGTTGCAATGTGCTGTGAGTGATGCGATTAGATGAGCTGGGGGTTATGCAATGTGCTGTGGGCCATGCGATTCGATGTGCTGGGGGGGGGGGGTGATGCGATTCGATGTGCTGGGGGTGATGCAATGTGCTGTGGGCCATGCGATTCGATGTGCTGGGGGTGATGCAATGTGCTGGGAGTGATGCGATTCGATGTGCTGGGGGTGATGCAATGTGCTGTGGGTCATGCGATTCGATGTGCTGGGGTGATGCGATTCGATGTGCTGGGGGTGATGCAATGTGCTGTGAGTGATGCGTTTCAATGTGCTGGGGTTATGCAATGTGAAGTGCGCCATGCGATTCGATGTGCTGGGGGTGATGCAATGTGCTGTGGGCCATGCGATTCGATGTGCTGGGGGTGATGCAATGTGCTGTGGGCCATGCGATTCAATGTGCTGGGGGTGATGCAATGTGCTGTGGGCCATGCGATTCACTGTGCTGGGGGTGATGCAATGGGCTGTGGGCCATGTGATTCGATGTGCTGGGGTGATGCAATGTGCTGTGGGCCGTGCGATTCGATGTGCTGTGGGCCATGCGATTCGATGTGCTGGAGGTGATGCAATGTGCTGTGAGTGATGCGATTCGATGTGCTGGGGTTATGCAATGTGCTGTGGGCCATGCGATTCGATGTGCTGGGGTGTTGCGATTCGAAGTGCTGGGGTAATGCAATGTGTTGTGGGCCATGCGATTCGATGTGCTGGGGGTGTTGCAATGTGCTGTGAGTGATGCGATTCGATGTGCTGGGGGTGTTGCAATGTGCTGTGAGTGATGTGATTCGATGTACTGGGGGTTATGCAATGTGCTGTGGGCCATGTGATTCGATGTGCTGGGGGTGATGCGATTCAATGTGCTGGGGGTGATGCAATGTGCTGTGGGCCATGCAATTTGATGTGCTGGGGGTGATGCATTGTGCTGTGAGTGATGCGATTCGATGTGCTGGTGGTGATGCAATGTGCTGTAGGCCATGCGATTCGATGTGCTGGGGATATGCGATTCAATGTGCTGGGGGTGATGCAATGTGCTGTGAGCCATGCGATTCGATGTGCTGGGGTGATGCGATTCGATGTGCTGGGGGTGATGCAATGTGCTTTGAGTGATGCGATTCGATGTGCTGGGGGTGATGCAATGTGCTGTGGGCCATGCGATTCGATGTGCTGGGGTGTTGCGATTCGATGTGCTGGGGGTGATGCCATGTGTTGTGGGCCATGCGATTCGATGTGCTGGGGGTGTTGCAATGTGCTGTGACTGATGCGATTCGATGTGCTGGGGGTTATGCAATGTGCTGTGGGCCATGCGATTCGATGTGCTGGGGGTGATGCAATGTGCTGTGAGTGATGCGATTCGATGTGCTGGGTGTTATGCAATTTGCTGTGGTCCATGCGATTCGATGTGTTGGGGGTGATGCAATGTGCTGTGGGCCATGCGATTCGTTGTGCTGGGGTGATGCGATTTGATGTGCTGGGGGTGATGCAATGTGCTGTGAGTGATGCGATTCGATGTGCTGGGGGTGATGCAATGTGCTGTGGTCCATGCGATTCGATGTGCTGGGGTGATGCGATTTGATGTGCTGGGGGTGATGCAATGTGCTGTGGGCCATGCGATTCGATGTGCTGGGGTGTTTCAATGTGCTGTGAGTGATGCGATTCGATGTTCAGGGGGGTTATGCAATGTGCTGTGGGCCATGTGATTCGATGTGCTGGGGGTGATGCGATTCGATGTGCTGGGGGTGATGCAATGTGCTGTGAGTGATGCGATTCGACGTGCTGGGGGTGATGCAATGTGCTGTGGGCCATGCGATCCGATGTGCTGGGGGTGTTGCAATGTGCTGTGAGTTATGCAATTCGATTTGCGGGGGGATATGCAATATGCTGTGGGCCATGCGATTCGATGTGCTGGGGGGGTGATGCGATTCGATGTGCTGGGGGTGATGCAATGTGCTGTGGGTCATGTGATTCGATGTGCTGGGGTGATGCGATTCAAGGTGCTGGGGGTAATGCAATGTGCTGTGAGTGATGCGTTTCGATGTGCTGGGGTTATGCAATGTGCTGTGGGCCATGCGATTCAATGTGCTGGGGTGATGCGATTTGATGTGCTGGGGGTGATGCAATGTGCTGTGGGCCATGCGATTCGATGTGCTGGGGGTGTTGCAATGTGCTGTGAGTGATGCGATTCGATGTGCTGGGGGTGATGCAATGTTCTGTGGGTCATGCGATTCGATGTGCTGGGGTGATGCGATTCGATGTGCTGGGGGTAATGCAATGTGCTGTGAGTGATGCGTTTCGATGTGCTGGGGTTATGCAATGTGCTGTGGGCCATGCGATTCGATGTGCTGGGGTGATGCGATTCGATGTGCTGGGGGTGATGCAATGTGCTGTGGGCCATGCGATTCGATGTGCTGGGGGTGTTGCAATGTGCTGTGAGTGATGCGATTCGATGTGCTGGGGGTGATGCCATGTTCTGTGGGCCATGCGATTTGATGTTCTGGGGGTGTTGCAATGTGCTGTGAGTGATGCGATTCAATGTGCTGGGGGTTATGCAATGTGCTATGGGCCAAGCGATTCGATGTGCTGGGGGTGATGCGATTCGATGTGCTGGGGGTGATGCAATGTGTTGTGGGCCATGCGATTTGATGTGCTGGGGGTGATGCAATGTGCTGTGAGTGATGCGATTCGATGTGCTGGGGTTATGCAATGTGCTGTGGGCCATGCGATTCGATATGCTGAGGTGTTGCAATTCGATGTGCTGGGGGTAATGCAATGTGTTGTGGGCCATGCGATTCGATGTGCTGGGGGTGTTGCGATTCGATGTGCTGGGGGTGATGCAATGTGCTGTGGGCCATGCGATTCGATGTGCTGGGGTGATGCAATGTGCTGGGAGTGATGCGATTCGATGTGCTGGGGGTGATGCAATGTGCTGTGGGTCATGCGATTTGATGTGCTGGGGATGATGCAATGTGCTGTGGGCCATGCAATTCGATGTGCTGGGGGTGATGCAATGTCCTGTTGTCCATGCAATTCGATGTGCTGGGGGTGTTGCAATGTGCTGTGAGCCATGCGATTCGATGTGCTGGGGTGTTGCGATTCGATGTGCTGGGGGTGATGCCATGTGTTGTGGGCCATGCGATTTGATGTGCTGGGGGTGTTGCAATGTGCTGTGAGTGATGCGATTCGATGTGCTGGGGGTTATGTAATGTGCTGTGGGCCATGCGATTTGATGTTCTGGGGGTGTTGCAATGTGCTGTGAGTGATGCGATTCAATGTGCTGGGGGTTATGCAATGTGCTATGGGCCAAGCGATTCGATGTGCTGGGGGTGATGCGATTCGATGTGCTGGGGGTGATGCAATGTGCTGTGGGTCATGCGATTCGATGTGCTGGGGGTGATGTAATTTGCTGTGAGTGATGCGATTCGATGTGCAGGTGGTGATGCAATGTGCTGTGGGCCATGCGATTCGATGTGCTGGGGTGATGCGATTCGATGTGCTGGGGGTGATGCAATGTGTTGTGGGCCATGCGATTCAATGTGCTGGGGGTGATGCAATGTGCTGTGAGTGATGCGATTCGATGTGCTGGGGTTATGCAATGTGCTGTGGGCCATGCGATTCGATGTGCTGAGGTGTTGCGATTCGATGTGCTGGGGGTAATGCAATGTGTTGTGGGCCATGCCATTCGATGTGCTGGGGGTGATGCAATGTGCTGGGAGTGATGCAATGTGCTGTGGGTCATGCGATTCGATGTGCTGGGGATGATGCAATGTGCTGTGGGCCATGCAATTCGATGTGCTGGGGGTGATGCAATGTCCTGTGGTCCATGCGATTCGATGTGCTGGGGGTGTTGCAATGTGCTGTAAGTGATGCGATTAGATGTGCTGGGGGTTATGCAATGTGCTGTGGGCCATGCGATTCGATGTGCTGGGGTGATGCAATTCGATGTGCTGGGGGTGATGCAATGTGCTGTGAGTGATGCGTTTCGATGTGCTGGGGTTATGCAATGTGCTGTGGGCCATGCGATTTGATGTGCTGGGGTGATGCGATTCGATGTGCTGGGGGTGATGCAATGTGCTGTGGGCCATGCGATTCGATGTGCTGGGGTGATGCGATTCGATGTGCTGGGGGCGATTCAATGTGCTGTGGGCCATGCGATTCGATGTGCTGGGGTGATGCGATTCAATGTGCTGGGGGTGATGCAATGTGCTGCGGGCCATGCGATTCGATGTGCTGGGGGTGTTGCAATGTGCTGTGAGTGATGCAATTCGATGTGCTGCGGTCGATGCAATGTGCTGTGGGCCATGCGATTCGACGTGCTGGAGGTGATGCAATGTGCTGTGGGTCATGCGATTCGATGTGCTGGGGGTGTTTCAATGTGCTGTGAGTGATGCGATTTGATGTGCTGTGGGTTATGCAATGTGCTGTGGGCCATGCGATTCGATGTGCTGGGGGTGATGCGATTCGATGTGCTGGGGGTGATGCAATGTGCTGTGGGCCATGCAATTCGATGTGCTGGGGTTGATGCAATGTGCTGTGAGTGATGCGATTCAACGTGCTGGGAGTGTTGCAATGTGCTGTGAGTGATGCGATTCGATTTGCTGGGGGTTATGCAATGTGCTGTGGGCCATGTGATTCGATGTGCTGAGGGGGTGATGCGATTCGATGTGCTGGGGGTGATGCAATGTGCTGTGGGTCATGCGATTCGATGTGCTGGGGGTGTTTCAATGTGCTGTGAGTGATGCGATTTGATGTGCTGTGGGTTATGCAATGTGCTGTGGGCCATGCGATTAGATATGCTGGGGGTGATGCGATTCGATGTGCTGGGGGTGATGCAATGTGCTGTGGGCCATGCAATTCGATGTGCTGGGGGTGATGCAATGTGCTGTGAGTGATGCGATTCGACGTGCTGGTAGTGTTGCAATGAGCTGTGAGTGATGCGATTCGATGTGCTGGGGGTTATGCAATGTGCTGTGGGCCATGTGATTCGATGTGCTGGGGGGGTGATGCGATTCGATGTGCTGGGGGTGATGCAATGTGCTGTGGGCCATGCGATTCGATGTGCTGGGGGTGATGCAACGTGCTGGGAGTGATGCGATTTGATGTGCTGGGGGTGATGCAATGTGCTGTGGGTGATGCGATTTGATGTGCTGGGGTTATGCAATGTGCTGAGGGCCATGCGATTCAATGTGCTGGGGAGATGCGATTCGATGTGCTGTGAGTGATGCGTTTCGATGTGCTGGGGTTATGCAGTGTGCTGTGGGCCATGCGATTTGATGTGCTGGGGTGATGCGATTCGATGTGCTGGGGGATGATGCAATGTGCTGTGGGCCATGCGATTCGATGTGCTGAGGGTGATGCAATGTGCTGTGAGTGATGCGATTTGATGTGCTGGGGGTTATGCAATGTGCTGTGGGCCATGCGATTCGATGTGCTGGGGGTGATGCAATGTGCTGTGGGCCATGCGATTTGATGTGCTGGGGGTGATGCAATGTGCTGTGGGCCATGCGATTCGATGTGCTGGGGGTGATGCAATGTGCTGTGGGCCATGCGATTCACTGTGCTGGGGGTGATGCAATGGGCTGTGGGCCATGTGATTCGATGTGCTGGGGGTGTTTCAATGTGCTGTGAGTGATGCGATTTGATGTGCTGTGGGTTATGCAATGTGCTGTGGGCCATGCGATTCGATGTGCTGGGGGTGATGCGATTCGATGTGCTGGGGGTGATGCAATGTGCTGTGGGCCATGCAATTCGATGTGCTGGGGGTGATGCAATGTGCTGTGAGTGATGCGATTCGACATGCTGGGAGTGTTGCAATGTGCTGTGAGTGATGCGATTCGATGTGTTGGGGGTTATGCAATGTGCTGTGGGCCATGTGATTCGATGTGCTGGGGGGTGATGCGATTCGATGTGCTGGGGGTGATGCAATGTGCTGTGGGCCATGCGATTCGATGTGCTGGGGGTGATGCAATGTGCTGGGAGTGATGCGATTCGATGTGCTGGGGGTGATGCAATGTGCTGTGGGTCATGCGATTCGATGTGCTGGGGTGATGTGATTTGATGTGCTGGGGGTGATGCAATGTGCTGTGAGTGATGCGTTTTGATGTGCTGGGGTTATGCAATGTGCTGTGGGCCATGCGATTTGATGTGCTGGGGTGATGCGATTCGATGTGCTGGGGGTGATGCAATGTGCTGTGGGCCATGCGATTCGATGTGCTGAGGGTGATGCAATGTGCTGTGAGTGATGCGATTTGATGTGCTGGGGGTTATGCAATGTGCTGTGGGCCATGCGATTCGATGTGCTGGGGGTGATGCAATGTGCTGTGGGCCATGCGATTCGATGTGCTGGGGGTGATGCAATGTGCTGTGGGCAATGCGATTCGATGTGCTGGGGGTGATGCAATGTGCTGTGGGCCATGCGATTCACTGTGCTGGGGGTGATGCAATGGGCTGTGGGCCATGTGATTCGATGTGCTGGGGTGATGCAATGTGCTGTGGGCCGTGCGATTCGATGTGCTGTGGGCCATGCGATTCGATGTGCTGGAGGTGATGCAATGTGCTGTGAGTGATGCGATTCGATGTGCTGGGGTTATGCAATGTGCTGTGGGCCATGCGATTCGATGTGCTGGGGGTGATGCAATGTGCTGTGGGCAATGCGATTCGATGTGCTGGGGGTGATGCAATGTGCTGTGGGCCATGCGATTCGATGTGCTGGGGGTGATGCAATGTGCTGTGGGCCATGCGATTCACTGTGCTGGGGGTTATGCAATGTGCTGTGGGCCATGCGATTCGATGTGCTGGGGTGTTGCGATTCGATGTGCTGGGGTAATGCAATGTGTTGTGGGCCATGCGATTCGATGTGCTGGGGGTGTTGCAATGTGCTGTGAGTGATGCGATTTGATGTGCTGGGGGTGTTGCAATGTGCTGTGAGTGATGTGATTCGATGTACTGGGGGTTATGCAATGTGCTGTGGGCCATGCGATTCGATGTGCTGGGGGTGATGCGATTCAATGTGCTGGGGGTGATGCAATGTGCTGTGGGCCATGCGATTTGATGTGCTGGGGGTGATGCATTGTGCTGTGAGTGATGCGATTCGATGTGCTGGGGGTGATGCAATGTGCTGTAGGCCATGCGATTCGATGTGCTGGGGGATATGCGATTCAATGTGCTGGGGGTGATGCAATGTGCTGTGAGCCATGCGATTCGATGTGCTGGGGTGATGCGATTCGATGTGCTGAGGGTGATGCAATGTGCTGTGAGTGATGCAATTTGATGTGCTGGGGGTGTTGTAATGTGCTGTGGGCCATGCGATTCGATGTGCTGGGGTGTTGCGATTCGATGTGCTGGGGGTGATGCCATGTGTTGTGGGCCATGCGATTCGATGTGCTGGGGGTGTTGCAATGTGCTGTGAGTGATGCAATTCGATGTGCTGGGGGTTATGCAATGTGCCGTGGGCCATGCGATTTGATGTGCTGGGGGGTGATGCAATGTCCTGTGAGTGATGCGATTCGATGTGCTGGGTGTTATGCAATTTTCTGTGGTCTATGCGATTCGATGTGTTGGGGGTGATGCAATGTGCTGTGGGCCATGCGATTCGTTGTGCTGGGGTGATGCGATTTGATGTGCTGGGGGTGATGCAATGTGCTGTGAGTGATGCGATTCGATATGCTGGGGGTGATGCAATGTGCTGTGGTCCATGCGATTCGATGTGCTGGGGTGATGCGATTCGATGTGCTGGGGGTGATGCAATGTGCTGTGGGCCATGTGATTCGATGTGCTGGGGTGTTTCAATGTGCTGTGAGTGATGCGATTCGATGTTCAGGGGGCTTATGCAATGTGCTGTGGGCCATGTGATTCGATGTGCTGGGGGTGATGCGATTCGATGTGCTGGGGGTGATGCAATGTGCTGTGAGTGATGTGATTCGACGTGCTGGGGGTGATGCAATGTGCTGTGGGCCATGCGATTCGATGTGGTGGGGGTGTTGCAATGTGCTGTGAGTGATGCGATTCGATGTGCTGGGGGTTATGCAATGTGCTGTGGGCCATGCGATTTGATGTGCTGGGGGGGGTGATGCGATTCGATGTGCAGGGGGTGATGCAATGTGCTGTGGGCCATGCGATTCAATGTACTGGGGGTGATGCAATGTGCTGGGAGTGATGCGATTCGATGTGCTGGGGGATGATGCAATGTGCTGTGGGTCATGCGATTCGATGTGCTGGGGTGATGCGATTCGATGTGCTGGGGGTGATGCAATGTGCTGTGAGTGATGCGATTCAATGTGCTGGGGGTTATGCAATGTGCTGTGGTCCATGCGATTCGATGTGCTGGGGTTATGCGATTTGATGTGCTTTGGGTGATGCAATGTGCTGTAGGCCATGCGATTCGATGTGCTGGGGTGATGCGATTCGATGTGCTGGGGGTGATGCAATGTGCTGTGAGTGATGCAATTCGATGTGCTGGGGGTTATGCAATGTGCTGTGGGCCATGCGATTCGATGTGCTGGGGTGATGCGATTCGATGTGCTGGGGGTGATGCAATGTGCTGTGAGTGATGCAATTTGATGTGCTGGGTGTGATGCAATGTGCTGTGGGCCATGTGATTCGATGTACTGGGGTTGATGCAATGTGCTGTGGTTGATGCGATTTGATGTGCTGGGGGTGATGCAATGTGCTGTGGGCCATGCGAATCGATGTGCTGGGGTGATGAAATGTGCTGTGGGCCATGCGATTTGATGTGCTGGGGTGATGCAATGTGCTGTGAGTGATGCGATTCGATGTGCTGGGGGTTATGCAATGTACTGTGGGCCATGCGATTCGATGTGCTGGGGTGATGCGATTCGATGTGCTGGGGGCGATTCAATGTGCTGTGGGCCATGCGATTCGATGTGCTGGGGTGATGCGATTCAATGTGCTGGGGGTGATGCAATGTGCTGCGGGCCATGCGATTCGATGTGCTGGGGGTGTTGCAATGTGCTGTGAGTGATGCAATTTGATGTGCTGCGGTCGATGCAATGTGCTGTGGGCCATGCGATTCGACGTGCTGGAGGTGATGCAATGTGCTGTGGGTCATGTGATTCGATGTGCTGGGGGTGTTTCAATGTGCTGTGAGTGATGCGATTTGATGTGCTGTGGGTTATGCAATGTTCTGTGGGCCATGCGATTCGATGTGCTGGGGGTGATGCGATTCGATGTGCTGGGGGTGATGCAATGTGCTGTGGGCCATGCAATTTGATGTGCTGGGGTTGATGCAATGTGCTGTGAGTGATGCGATTCGATGTGCTGGGGGTTATGCAATGTGCTGTGGGCCATGTGATTCGATGTGCTGAGGGGGTGATGCGATTCGATGTGCTGGGGGTGATGTAATGTGCTGTGGGTCATGCGATTCGATGTGCTGGGGGTGATGCAATGTGCTGTGAGTGATGCGATTTGATGTGCTGGTAGTGTTGCAATGTGCTGTGAGTGATGCGATTCGATGTGCTGGGGGTTATGCAATGTGCTGTGGGCCATGTGATTCGATGTGCTGGGGGGGTGATGCGATTCGATGTGCTGGGGGTGATGCAATGTGCTGTGGGCCATGCGATTCGATGTGCTGGGGGTGATGCAATGTGCTGGGAGTGATGCGATTTGATGTGCTGGGGGTGATGCAATGTGCTGTGGGTGATGCGATTTGATGTGCTGGGGGTGTTGCAATGTGCTGTGGGTGATGCGATTTGATGTGCTGGGGTTATGCAATGTGCTGAGGGCCATGCGATTCAATGTGCTGGGGTGATGCGATTCGATGTGCTGTGAGTGATGCGTTTCGATGTGCTGGGGTTATGCAATGTGCTGTGGGCCATGCGATTTGATGTGCTGGGGTGATGCGATTCGATGTGCTGGGGGATGATGCAATGTGCTGTGGGCCATGCGATTCGATGTGCTGAGGGTGATGCAATGTGCTGTGAGTGATGCGATTTGATGTGCTGTGGGTTATGCAATGTGCTGTGGGCCATGCGATTCGATGTGCTGGGGGTGATGCGATTTGATGTGCTGGGGGTGATGCAATGTGCTGTGGGCCATGCAATTCGATGTGCTGGGGGTGATGCAATGTGCTGTGAGTGATACGATTCGACATGCTGGGAGTGTTGCAATGTGCTGTGAGTGATGCGATTCGATGTGTTGGGGGTTATGCAATGTGCTGTGGGCCATGTGATTCGATGTGCTGGGGGGTGATGCGATTCGATGTGCTGGGGGTGATGCAATGTGCTGTGGGCCATGCGATTCGATGTGCTGGGGGTGATGCAATGTGCTGGGAGTGATGCGATTCGATGTGCTGGGGGTGATGCAATGTGCTGTGGGTCATGCAATTCGATGTGCTGGGGTGATGTGATTTGATGTGCTGGGGGTGATGCAATGTGCTGTGAGTGATGCGTTTTGATGTGCTGGGGTTATGCAATGTGCTGTGGGCCATGCGATTTGATGTGCTGGGGTGATGCGATTCGATGTGCTGGGGGTGATGCAATGTGCTGTGGGCCATGCGATTCGATGTGCTGAGGGTGATGCAATGTGCTGTGAGTGATGCGATTTGATGTGCTGGGGGTTATGCAATGTGCTGTGGGCCATGCGATTCGATGTGCTGGGGGTGATGCAATGTGCTGTGGGCCATGCGATTCGATGTGCTGGGGGTGATGCAATGTGCTGTGGGCAATGCGATTCGATGTGCTGGGGGTGATGCAATGTGCTGTGGGCCATGCGATTCACTGTGCTGGGGGTGATGCAATGGGCTGTGGGCCATGTGATTCGATGTGCTGGGGTGATGCAATGTGCTGTGGGCCGTGCGATTCGATGTGCTGTGGGCCATGCGATTCGATGTGCTGGAGGTGATGCAATGTGCTGTGAGTGATGCGATTCGATGTGCTGGGGTTATGCAATGTGCTGTGGGCCATGCGATTCGATGTGCTAAGGTGTTGCGATTCGATGTGCTGGGGGTAATGCAATGTGTTGTGGGCCATGCGATTCGATGTGCTGGGGGTGTTGCGATTCGATGTGCTGGGGGTGATGCAATGTGGTGTGGGCCATGCGATTCGATGTGCTGGGGGTGATGCAATGTGCTGGGAGTGATGCGATTCGATGTGCTGGGGGTGATGCAATGTGCTGTGGGTCATGCGATTCGATGTGCTGGGGATGATGCAATGTGCTGTGGGCCATGCAATTCGATGTGCTGGGGGTGATGCAATGTCCTGTGGTCCATGCGACTCGATGTGCTGGGTGTGATGCAATGTGCTGGGAGTGATGCGATTCGATGTGCTGGGGGTGATGCAATGTGCTGTGGGTCATGCGATTCGATGTGCTGGGGTCATGCGATTCGATGTGCTGGGGGTGATGCAATGTGCTGTGAGTGATGCGTTTCGATGTGCTGGGGTTATGCAATGTACTGTGGGCTATGTGATTTGATGTGCTGGGATGATGCGATTCGATGTGCTGGGGGTGATGCAATGTGCTGTGGGCCATGCGATTCGATGTGCTGAGGGTGATGCAATGTGCTGTGAGTGATGCGATTTGATGTGCTGGGGGTTATGCAATGTGCTGTGGGCCATGTGATTCGATGTGCTGGGGTGATGCGATTCGATGTGCTGGGGGTGATGCAATGTGCTGTGAGTGATGCAATTCGATGTGCTGGGGGTTATGCAATGTGCTGTGGGCCATGCGATTCGATGTGCTGGGGTGATGCGATTCGATGTGCTGGGGGTGATGCAATGTGCTGTGAGTGATGCAATTTGATGTGCTGGGTGTGATGCAATGTGCTGTGGGCCATGTGATTCGATGTACTGGGGTTGATGCAATGTGCTGTGGTTGATGCGATTTGATGTGCTGGGGGTGATGCAATGTGCTGTGGGCCATGCGAATCGATGTGCTGGGGTGATGAAATGTGCTGTGGGCCATGCGATTTGATGTGCTGGGGTGATGCAATGTGCTGTGAGTGATGCGATTCGATGTGCTGGGGGTTATGCAATGTACTGTGGGCCATGCGATTCGATGTGCTGGGGTGATGCGATTCGATGTGCTGGGGGCGATTCAATGTGCTGTGGGCCATGCGATTCGATGTGCTGGGGTGATGCGATTCAATGTGCTGGGGGTGATGCAATGTGCTGCGGGCCATGCGATTCGATGTGCTGGGGGTGTTGCAATGTGCTGTGAGTGATGCAATTTGATGTGCTGCGGTCGATGCAATGTGCTGTGGGCCATGCGATTCGACGTGCTGGAGGTGATGCAATGTGCTGTGGGTCATGTGATTCGATGTGCTGGGGGTGTTTCAATGTGCTGTGAGTGATGCGATTTGATGTGCTGTGGGTTATGCAATGTTCTGTGGGCCATGCGATTCGATGTGCTGGGGGTGATGCGATTCGATGTGCTGGGGGTGATGCAATGTGCTGTGGGCCATGCAATTTGATGTGCTGGGGTTGATGCAATGTGCTGTGAGTGATGCGATTCGATGTGCTGGGGGTTATGCAATGTGCTGTGGGCCATGTGATTCGATGTGCTGAGGGGGTGATGCGATTCGATGTGCTGGGGGTGATGTAATGTGCTGTGGGTCATGCGATTCGATGTGCTGGGGGTGATGCAATGTGCTGTGAGTGATGCGATTTGATGTGCTGGTAGTGTTGCAATGTGCTGTGAGTGATGCGATTCGATGTGCTGGGGGTTATGCAATGTGCTGTGGGCCATGTGATTCGATGTGCTGGGGGGGTGATGCGATTCGATGTGCTGGGGGTGATGCAATGTGCTGTGGGCCATGCGATTCGATGTGCTGGGGGTGATGCAATGTGCTGGGAGTGATGCGATTTGATGTGCTGGGGGTGATGCAATGTGCTGTGGGTGATGCGATTTGATGTGCTGGGGGTGTTGCAATGTGCTGTGGGTGATGCGATTTGATGTGCTGGGGTTATGCAATGTGCTGAGGGCCATGCGATTCAATGTGCTGGGGTGATGCGATTCGATGTGCTGTGAGTGATGCGTTTCGATGTGCTGGGGTTATGCAATGTGCTGTGGGCCATGCGATTTGATGTGCTGGGGTGATGCGATTCGATGTGCTGGGGGATGATGCAATGTGCTGTGGGCCATGCGATTCGATGTGCTGAGGGTGATGCAATGTGCTGTGAGTGATGCGATTTGATGTGCTGTGGGTTATGCAATGTGCTGTGGGCCATGCGATTCGATGTGCTGGGGGTGATGCGATTTGATGTGCTGGGGGTGATGCAATGTGCTGTGGGCCATGCAATTCGATGTGCTGGGGGTGATGCAATGTGCTGTGAGTGATACGATTCGACATGCTGGGAGTGTTGCAATGTGCTGTGAGTGATGCGATTCGATGTGTTGGGGGTTATGCAATGTGCTGTGGGCCATGTGATTCGATGTGCTGGGGGGTGATGCGATTCGATGTGCTGGGGGTGATGCAATGTGCTGTGGGCCATGCGATTCGATGTGCTGGGGGTGATGCAATGTGCTGGGAGTGATGCGATTCGATGTGCTGGGGGTGATGCAATGTGCTGTGGGTCATGCGATTCGATGTGCTGGGGTGATGTGATTTGATGTGCTGGGGGTGATGCAATGTGCTGTGAGTGATGCGTTTTGATGTGCTGGGGTTATGCAATGTGCTGTGGGCCATGCGATTTGATGTGCTGGGGTGATGCGATTCGATGTGCTGGGGGTGATGCAATGTGCTGTGGGCCATGCGATTCGATGTGCTGAGGGTGATGCAATGTGCTGTGAGTGATGCGATTTGATGTGCTGGGGGTTATGCAATGTGCTGTGGGCCATGCGATTCGATGTGCTGGGGGTGATGCAATGTGCTGTGGGCCATGCGATTCGATGTGCTGGGGGTGATGCAATGTGCTGTGGGCAATGCGATTCGATGTGCTGGGGGTGATGCAATGTGCTGTGGGCCATGCGATTCACTGTGCTGGGGGTGATGCAATGGGCTGTGGGCCATGTGATTCGATGTGCTGGGGTGATGCAATGTGCTGTGGGCCGTGCGATTCGATGTGCTGTGGGCCATGCGATTCGATGTGCTGGAGGTGATGCAATGTGCTGTGAGTGATGCGATTCGATGTGCTGGGGTTATGCAATGTGCTGTGGGCCATGCGATTCGATGTGCTAAGGTGTTGCGATTCGATGTGCTGGGGGTAATGCAATGTGTTGTGGGCCATGCGATTCGATGTGCTGGGGGTGTTGCGATTCGATGTGCTGGGGGTGATGCAATGTGGTGTGGGCCATGCGATTCGATGTGCTGGGGGTGATGCAATGTGCTGGGAGTGATGCGATTCGATGTGCTGGGGGTGATGCAATGTGCTGTGGGTCATGCGATTCGATGTGCTGGGGATGATGCAATGTGCTGTGGGCCATGCAATTCGATGTGCTGGGGGTGATGCAATGTCCTGTGGTCCATGCGACTCGATGTGCTGGGTGTGATGCAATGTGCTGGGAGTGATGCGATTCGATGTGCTGGGGGTGATGCAATGTGCTGTGGGTCATGCGATTCGATGTGCTGGGGTCATGCGATTCGATGTGCTGGGGGTGATGCAATGTGCTGTGAGTGATGCGTTTCGATGTGCTGGGGTTATGCAATGTACTGTGGGCTATGTGATTTGATGTGCTGGGATGATGCGATTCGATGTGCTGGGGGTGATGCAATGTGCTGTGGGCCATGCGATTCGATGTGCTGAGGGTGATGCAATGTGCTGTGAGTGATGCGATTTGATGTGCTGGGGGTTATGCAATGTGCTGTGGGCCATGTGATTCGATGTGCTGGGGTGATGCGATTCGATGTGCTGGGGGTGATGCAATGTGCTGTGAGTGATGCAATTCGATGTGCTGGGGGTTATGCAATGTGCTGTGGGCCATGCGATTCGATGTGCTGGGGTGATGCGATTCGATGTGCTGGGGGTGATGCAATGTGCTGTGAGTGATGCAATTTGATGTGCTGGGTGTGATGCAATGTGCTGTGGGCCATGTGATTCGATGTACTGGGGTTGATGCAATGTGCTGTGGTTGATGCGATTTGATGTGCTGGGGGTGATGCAATGTGCTGTGGGCCATGCGAATCGATGTGCTGGGGTGATGAAATGTGCTGTGGGCCATGCGATTTGATGTGCTGGGGTGATGCAATGTGCTGTGAGTGATGCGATTCGATGTGCTGGGGGTTATGCAATGTACTGTGGGCCATGCGATTCGATGTGCTGGGGTGATGCGATTCGATGTGCTGGGGGCGATTCAATGTGCTGTGGGCCATGCGATTCGATGTGCTGGGGTGATGCGATTCAATGTGCTGGGGGTGATGCAATGTGCTGCGGGCCATGCGATTCGATGTGCTGGGGGTGTTGCAATGTGCTGTGAGTGATGCAATTTGATGTGCTGCGGTCGATGCAATGTGCTGTGGGCCATGCGATTCGACGTGCTGGAGGTGATGCAATGTGCTGTGGGTCATGTGATTCGATGTGCTGGGGGTGTTTCAATGTGCTGTGAGTGATGCGATTTGATGTGCTGTGGGTTATGCAATGTTCTGTGGGCCATGCGATTCGATGTGCTGGGGGTGATGCGATTCGATGTGCTGGGGGTGATGCAATGTGCTGTGGGCCATGCAATTTGATGTGCTGGGGTTGATGCAATGTGCTGTGAGTGATGCGATTCGATGTGCTGGGGGTTATGCAATGTGCTGTGGGCCATGTGATTCGATGTGCTGAGGGGGTGATGCGATTCGATGTGCTGGGGGTGATGTAATGTGCTGTGGGTCATGCGATTCGATGTGCTGGGGGTGATGCAATGTGCTGTGAGTGATGCGATTTGATGTGCTGGTAGTGTTGCAATGTGCTGTGAGTGATGCGATTCGATGTGCTGGGGGTTATGCAATGTGCTGTGGGCCATGTGATTCGATGTGCTGGGGGGGTGATGCGATTCGATGTGCTGGGGGTGATGCAATGTGCTGTGGGCCATGCGATTCGATGTGCTGGGGGTGATGCAATGTGCTGGGAGTGATGCGATTTGATGTGCTGGGGGTGATGCAATGTGCTGTGGGTGATGCGATTTGATGTGCTGGGGGTGTTGCAATGTGCTGTGGGTGATGCGATTTGATGTGCTGGGGTTATGCAATGTGCTGAGGGCCATGCGATTCAATGTGCTGGGGTGATGCGATTCGATGTGCTGTGAGTGATGCGTTTCGATGTGCTGGGGTTATGCAATGTGCTGTGGGCCATGCGATTTGATGTGCTGGGGTGATGCGATTCGATGTGCTGGGGGATGATGCAATGTGCTGTGGGCCATGCGATTCGATGTGCTGAGGGTGATGCAATGTGCTGTGAGTGATGCGATTTGATGTGCTGTGGGTTATGCAATGTGCTGTGGGCCATGCGATTCGATGTGCTGGGGGTGATGCGATTTGATGTGCTGGGGGTGATGCAATGTGCTGTGGGCCATGCAATTCGATGTGCTGGGGGTGATGCAATGTGCTGTGAGTGATACGATTCGACATGCTGGGAGTGTTGCAATGTGCTGTGAGTGATGCGATTCGATGTGTTGGGGGTTATGCAATGTGCTGTGGGCCATGTGATTCGATGTGCTGGGGGGTGATGCGATTCGATGTGCTGGGGGTGATGCAATGTGCTGTGGGCCATGCGATTCGATGTGCTGGGGGTGATGCAATGTGCTGGGAGTGATGCGATTCGATGTGCTGGGGGTGATGCAATGTGCTGTGGGTCATGCGATTCGATGTGCTGGGGTGATGTGATTTGATGTGCTGGGGGTGATGCAATGTGCTGTGAGTGATGCGTTTTGATGTGCTGGGGTTATGCAATGTGCTGTGGGCCATGCGATTTGATGTGCTGGGGTGATGCGATTCGATGTGCTGGGGGTGATGCAATGTGCTGTGGGCCATGCGATTCGATGTGCTGAGGGTGATGCAATGTGCTGTGAGTGATGCGATTTGATGTGCTGGGGGTTATGCAATGTGCTGTGGGCCATGCGATTCGATGTGCTGGGGGTGATGCAATGTGCTGTGGGCCATGCGATTCGATGTGCTGGGGGTGATGCAATGTGCTGTGGGCAATGCGATTCGATGTGCTGGGGGTGATGCAATGTGCTGTGGGCCATGCGATTCACTGTGCTGGGGGTGATGCAATGGGCTGTGGGCCATGTGATTCGATGTGCTGGGGTGATGCAATGTGCTGTGGGCCGTGCGATTCGATGTGCTGTGGGCCATGCGATTCGATGTGCTGGAGGTGATGCAATGTGCTGTGAGTGATGCGATTCGATGTGCTGGGGTTATGCAATGTGCTGTGGGCCATGCGATTCGATGTGCTAAGGTGTTGCGATTCGATGTGCTGGGGGTAATGCAATGTGTTGTGGGCCATGCGATTCGATGTGCTGGGGGTGTTGCGATTCGATGTGCTGGGGGTGATGCAATGTGGTGTGGGCCATGCGATTCGATGTGCTGGGGGTGATGCAATGTGCTGGGAGTGATGCGATTCGATGTGCTGGGGGTGATGCAATGTGCTGTGGGTCATGCGATTCGATGTGCTGGGGATGATGCAATGTGCTGTGGGCCATGCAATTCGATGTGCTGGGGGTGATGCAATGTCCTGTGGTCCATGCGACTCGATGTGCTGGGTGTGATGCAATGTGCTGGGAGTGATGCGATTCGATGTGCTGGGGGTGATGCAATGTGCTGTGGGTCATGCGATTCGATGTGCTGGGGTCATGCGATTCGATGTGCTGGGGGTGATGCAATGTGCTGTGAGTGATGCGTTTCGATGTGCTGGGGTTATGCAATGTACTGTGGGCTATGTGATTTGATGTGCTGGGATGATGCGATTCGATGTGCTGGGGGTGATGCAATGTGCTGTGGGCCATGCGATTCGATGTGCTGAGGGTGATGCAATGTGCTGTGAGTGATGCGATTTGATGTGCTGGGGGTTATGCAATGTGCTGTGGGCCATGCGATTCGATGTGCTGGGGGTGATGCAATGTGCTGTGGGCCATGCGATTCGATGTGCTGGGGGTGATGCAATGTGCTGTGGGCCATGCGATTTGATGTGCTGGGGGTGATGCAATGTGCTGTGGGCCATGCGATTCACTGTGCTGGGGGTGATGCAATGAACTGTGGGCCATGTGATTCGATGTGCTGGGGTGATGCAATGTGCTGTGGAATGTGCGATTCGATGTGCTGCGGGCCATGCGATTCGATGTGCTGGAGGTGATGCAATGTGCTGTGAGTGATGCGATTCGATGTGCTGGGGTTATGCAATGTGCTGTGGGCCATGCGATTCGATGTGCTGGGGTGTTGCGATTCGATGTGCTGGGGTAATGCAATGTGTTGTGGGCCATGCGATTTGATGTGCTGGGGGTGTTGCAATGTGCTGTGAGTGATGCAATTCGATGTGCTGGGGGTGTTGCAATGTGCTGTGAGTGATGTGATTCGATGTACTGGGGGTTATGCAATGTGCTGTGGGCCATGCGATTCGATGTGCTGGGGGTGATGTTATTCAATGTGCTGGGGGTGATGCAATGTGCTGTGGGCCATGCGATTTGATGTGCTGGGGGTGATGCATTGTGCTGTGAGTGATGCGATTCGATGTGCTGGTGGTGATGCAATGTGATGTAGGCCATGCGATTCGATGTGCTGGGGATATGCGATTCAATGTGCTGGGGGTGATGCAATGTGCTGTGAGCCATGCGATTCGATGTGCTGGGGGTGTTTCAATGTGCTGTGAGTGATGCGATTTGATGTGCTGTGGGTTATGCAATGTGCTGTGGGCCATGCGATTCGATGTGCTGGGGGTGATGCGATTCGATGTGCTGGGGGTGATGCAATGTGCTGTGGGCCATGCAATTCGATGTGCTGGGGGTGATGCAATGTGCTGTGAGTGATGCGATTCGACGTGCTGGGAGTGTTGCAATGTGCTGTGAGTGATGCGATTCGATGTGCTGGGGGTTATGCAATGTGCTGTGGGCCATGTGATTCGATGTGCTGGGGGGGTGATGCGATTCGATGTGCTGGGGGTGATGCAATGTGCTGTGGGCCATGCGATTCGATGTGCTGGGGGTGATGCAATGTGCTGGGAGTGATGCGATTTGATGTGCTGGGGGTGATGCAATGTGCTGTGGGTGATTCGATTTGATGTGCTGGGGTGATGCGATTCGATGTGCTGGGGGTGATGCAATGTGCTGTGGGCCATGCGATTCGATGTGCTGAGGGTGATGCAATGTGCTGTGAGTGATGCGATTTGATGTGCTGGGGGTTATGCAATGTGCTGTGGGCCATGCGATTCGATGTGCTGGGGGTGATGCAATGTGCTGTGGGCCATGCGATTCGATGTGCTGGGGGTGATGCAATGTGCTGTGGGCAATGCGATTCGATGTGCTGGGGGTGATGCAATGTGCTGTGGGCCATGCGATTCACTGTGCTGGGGGTGATGCAATGGGCTGTGGGCCATGTGATTCGATGTGCTGGGGTGATGCAATGTGCTGTGGGCCGCGCGATTCGATGTGCTGTGGGCCATGCGATTCGATGTGCTGGAGGTGATGCAATGTGCTGTGAGTGATGCGATTCGATGTGCTGGGGTTATGCAATGTGCTGTGGGCCATGCGATTCGATGTGCTGAGGTGTTGCGATTCGATGTGCTGGGGGTAATGCAATGTGTTGTGGGCCATGCGATTCGATGTGCTGGGGGTGTTGCGATTCGATGTGCTGGGGGTGATGCAATGTGGTGTGGGCCATGCGATTCGATGTGCTGGGGGTGATGCAATGTGCTGGGAGTGATGCGATTCGATGTGCTGGGGGTGATGCAATGTGCTGTGGGTCATGCGATTCGATGTGCTGGGGATGATGCAATGTGCTGTGGGCCATGTGATTCGATGTGCTGGGGGGGTGATGCGATTCGATGTGCTGGGGGTGATGCAATGTGCTGTGGGCCATGCGATTCGATGTGCTGGGGGTGATGCAATGTGCTGGGAGTGATGCGATTTGATGTGCTGGGGGTGATGCAATGTGCTGTGGGTGATGCGATTTGATGTGCTGGGGGTGTTGCAATGTGCTGTGGGTGATGCGATTTGATGTGCTGGGGTTATGCAATGTGCTGTGGGCCATGCGATTCAATGTGCTGGGGTGATGCGATTCGATGTGCTGTGAGTGATGCGTTTCGATGTGCTGGGGTTATGCAATGTGCTGTGGGCCATGCGATTTGATGTGCTGGGGTGATGCGATTCGATGTGCTGGGGGTGATGCAATGTGCTGTGGGCCATGCGATTCGATGTGCTGAGGGTGATGCAATGTGCTGTGAGTGATGCGATTTGATGTGCTGGGGGTTATGCAATGTGCTGTGGGCCATGCGATTCGATGTGCTGGGGGTGATGCAATGTGCTGTGGGCCATGCGATTCGATGTGCTGGGGGTGATGCAATGTGCTGTGGGCCATGCGATTCGATGTGCTGGGGGTGATGAAATGTGCTGTGGGCCATGCGATTCACTGTGCTGGGGGTGATGCAATGGGCTGTGGGCCATGTGATTCGATGTGCTGGGGTGATGCAATGTGCTGTGGGTCATGCGATTCGATGTGCTGGGGGTGTTTCAATGTGCTGTGAGTGATGCGATTTGATGTGCTGTGGGTTATGCAATGTGCTGTGGGCCATGCGATTCGATGTGCTGGGGGTGATGCGATTCGATGTGCTGGGGGTGATGCAATGTGCTGTGGGCCATGCAATTCGATGTGCTGGGGGTGATGCAATGTGCTGTGAGTGATGCGATTCGACATGCTGGGAGTGTTGCAATGTGCTGTGAGTGATGCGATTCGATGTGTTGGGGGTTATGCAATGTGCTGTGGGCCATGCGATTCGATGTGCTGGGGTGATGTGATTTGATGTGCTGGGGGTGATGCAATGTGCTGTGAGTGATGCGTTTCGATGTGCTGGGGTTATGCAATGTGCTGTGGGCCATGCGATTTGATGTGCTGGGGTGATGCGATTCGATGTGCTGGGGGTGATGCAATGTGCTGTGGGCCATGCGATTCGATGTGCTGAGGGTGATGCAATGTGCTGTGAGTGATGCGATTTGATGTGCTGGGGGTTATGCAATGTGCTGTGGGCCATGCGATTCAATGTGCTCGGGGTGATGCAATGTGCTGTGGGCCATGCGATTCGATGTGCTGGGGGTGATGCAATGTGCTGTGGGCAATGCGATTCGATGTGCTGGGGGTGATGCAATGTGCTGTGGGCCATGCGATTCACTGTGCTGGGGGTGATGCAATGGGCTGTGGGCCATGTGATTCGATGTGCTGGGGTGATGCAATGTGCTGTGGGCCGTGCGATTCGATGTGCTGTGGGCCATGCGATTCGATGTGCTGGAGGTGATGCAATGTGCTGTGAGTGATGCGATTCGATGTGCTGGGGTTATGCAATGTGCTGTGGGCCATGCGATTCGATGTGCTGAGGTGTTGCGATTCGATGTGCTGGGGGTAATGCAATGTGTTGTGGGCCATGCGATTCGATGTGCTGGGGGTGTTGCGATTCGATGTGCTGGGGGTGATGCAATGTGGTGTGGGCCATGCGATTCGATGTGCTGGGGGTGATGCAATGTGCTGGGAGTGATGCGATTCGATGTGCTGGGGGTGATGCAATGTGCTGTGGGTCATGCGATTCGATGTGCTGGGGATAATGCAATGTGCTGTGGGCCATGCAATTCGATGTGCTGGGGGTGTTGCAATGTGCTGTGAGTGATGCGATTAGATGTGCTGGGGGTTATGCAATGTGCTGTGGGCCATGCGATTCGATGTGCTGGGGGGTGATGCGATTCGATGTGCTGGGGGTGATGCAATGTGCTGTGGGCCATGCGATTTGATGTGCTGGGGGTGATGCAATGTGCTGGGAGTGATGCGATTCGATGTGCTGGGGGTGATGCAATGTGCTGTGGGTCATGCGATTCGATGTGCTGGGGTGATGCGATTCGATGTGCTGGGGGTGATGCAATGTGCTGTGAGTGATGCGTTTCGATGTGCTGGGGTTATGCAATGTACTGTGGGCTATGTGATTTGATGTGCTGGGGTGATGCGATTCGATGTGCTGGGGGTGATGCAATGTGCTGTGGGCCATGCGATTTGATGTGCTGGGGTGATGCAATGTGCTGTGAGTGATGCAATTCGATGTGCTGGGGGTTATGCAATGTGCTGTGGTCCATGCGATTCGATGTGCTGGGGTGATGCGATTTGATGTGCTTTGGGTGATGCAATGTGCTGTGGGCCATGCGATTCGATGTGCTGGGGGTGATGCAATGTGCTGTGAGTGATGCAATTCGATGTGCTGGGGGTTATGCAATGTGCTGTGGGCCATGCGATTCGATGTGCTGGGCTGATGCGATTGGATGTGCTGGGGGTGATGCAATGTGCTGTGAGTGATGCGATTTGATGTGCTGGGTGTGATGCAATGTGCTGTGGGCCATGTGATTCGATGTACTGGGGTTGATGCAATGTGCTGTGGTTGATGCGATTTGATGTGCTGGGGGTGATGCAATGTGCTGTGGGCCATGCGAATCGATGTGCTGGGGTGATGCGATTCGATGTGCTGGGGGCGATTCAATGTGCTGTGGGCCATGCGATTCGATGTGCTGGGGTGATGCGATTCAATGTGCTGGGGGTGATGCAATGTGCTGCGGGCCATGCGATTCGATGTGCTGGGGGTGTTGCAATGTGCTGTGAGTGATGCAATTCGATGTGCTGGGGGTGATGCAATGTGCTGTGGGCCATGCGATTCGACGTGCTGGAGGTGATGCAATGTGCTGTGGGTCATGCGATTCGATGTGCAGGGGGTGTTTCAATGTGCTGTGAGTGATGCGATTTGATGTGCTGTGGGTTATGCAATGTGCTGTGGGCCATGCGATTCGATGTGCTGGGGGTGATGCGATTAGATGTGCTGGAGGTGATTCAATGTGCTGTGGGCCATGCAATTCGATGTGCTGGGGGTGATGCAATGTGCTGTGAGTGATGCGATTCGATGTGCTGGGGGTTATGCAATGTGCTGTGGGCCATTTGATTCGATGTGCTGGGGGGGTGATGCGATTCGATGTGCTGGGGGTGATGCAATGTGCTGTGGGCCATGCGATTCGATGTGCTGGGGGTGATGCAATGTGCTGGGAGTGATGCAATTCGATGTACTGGGGGTGATGCAATGTTCTGTGGGTCATGCGATTCGATGTGCTGGGGTGATGCGATTCGATGTGCTGGGGGTGATGCAATGTGCTGTGAGTGATGCGTTTCAATGTGCTGGGGTTATGCAATGTGCTGTGGGCCATGCGATTTGATGTGCTGGGGTGATGCGATTCGATGTGCTGGGGGTGATGCAATGTGCTGTGGGCCATGCGATTCGATGTGCTGAGGGTGATGCAATGTGCTGTGAGTGATGCGATTTGATGTGCTGGGGGTTATGCAATGTGCTGTGGGCCATGCGATTCGATGTGCTGGGGGTGATGCAATGTGCTGTGGGCTATACGATTCGATGTGCTGGGGGTGATGCAATGTGCTGTGGGCCATGCGATTCGATGTGCTGGGGGTGATGCAATGTGCTGTGGGCCATGCGATTCACTGTGCTGGGGGTGATGCAATGGGCTGTGGGCCATGTGATTCGATGTGCTGGGGTGATGCAATGTGCTGTGGGTCATGCGATTCGATGTGCTGGGGGTGTTTCAATGTGCTGTGAGTGATGCGATTTGATGTGCTGTGGGTTATGCAATGTGCTGTGGGCCATGCGATTTGATGTGCTGGGGGTGATGCGATTCGATGTGCTGGGGGTTATGCAATGTGCTGTGGGCCATGTGATTCGATGTGCTGGGGGGTGATGCAATTCGATGTGCTGGGGGTGATGCAATGTGCTGTGGGCCATGCGATTCGATGTGCTGGGGGTGATGCAATGTGCTGTGGGCCATGCGATTCGATGTGCTGGGGGTGATGCAATGTGCTGTGGGCCATGCGATTCACTGTGCTGGGGGTGATGCAATGGGCTGTGGGCCATGTGATTCGATGTGCTGGGGTGATGCAATGTGCTGTGGGCCGTGCGATTCGATGTGCTGTGGGCCATGCGATTCGATGTGCTGGAGGTGATGCAATGTGCTGTGGGCTATACGATTCGATGTGCTGGGGGTGATGCAATGTGCTGTGGGCCATGCGATTCGATGTGCTGGGGGTGATGCAATGTGCTGTGGGCTATACGATTCGATGTGCTGGGGGTGATGCAATGTGCTGTGGGCCATGCGATTCGATGTGCTGGGGGTGATGCAATGTGCTGTGGGCCATGCGATTCACTGTGCTGGGGGTGATGCAATGGGCTGTGGGCCATGTGATTCGATGTGCTGGGGTGATGCAATGTGCTGTGGGTCATGCGATTCGATGTGCTGGGGGTGTTTCAATGTGCTGTGAGTGATGCGATTTGATGTGCTGTGGGTTATGCAATGTGCTGTGGGCCATGCGATTTGATGTGCTGGGGGTGATGCGATTCGATGTGCTGGGGGTTATGCAATGTGCTGTGGGCCATGTGATTCGATGTGCTGGGGGGTGATGCAATTCGATGTGCTGGGGGTGATGCAATGTGCTGTGGGCCATGCGATTCGATGTGCTGGGGGTGATGCAATGTGCTGTGGGCCATGCGATTCGATGTGCTGGGGGTGATGCAATGTGCTGTGGGCCATGCGATTCACTGTGCTGGGGGTGATGCAATGGGCTGTGGGCCATGTGATTCGATGTGCTGGGGTGATGCAATGTGCTGTGGGCCGTGCGATTCGATGTGCTGTGGGCCATGCGATTCGATGTGCTGGAGGTGATGCAATGTGATGTGAGTGATGCGATTCGACGTGCTGGGAGTGTTGCAATGTGCTGTGAGTGATGCGATTCGATGTGCTGGGGATTATGCAATGTGCTGTGGGCCATGTGATTCGATGTGCTGGGGGGGTGATGCGATTCGATGTGCTGGGGGTGATGCAATGTGCTGTGGGCCATGCGATTCGATGTGCTGGGGGTGATGCAATGTGCTGGGAGTGATGCGATTTGATGTGCTGGGGGTGATGCAATGTGCTGTGGGTGATGCGATTTGATGTGCTGGGGTGATGCGATTCGATGTGCTGGGGGTGATGCAATGTGCTGTGGGCCATGCGATTCGATGTGCTGAGGGTGATGCAATGTGCTGTGAGTGATGCGATTTGATGTGCTGGGGGTGATGCAATGTGCTGTGGGCCATGCGATTCGATGTGCTGGGGGTGATGCAATGTGCTGTGGGTCATGCGATTCGATGTGCTGGGGTGATGCGATTCAATGTGCTGGGGGTGATGCAATGTGCTGTGAGTGATGCGTTTCGATGTGCTGGGGTTATGCAATGTGCTGTGGGCCATGCGATTTGATGTGCTGGGGTGATGCGATTCGATGTGCTGGGGGTGATGCAATGTGCTGTGGGCCATGCGATTCGATGTGCTGGGGGTGATGCAATGTGCTGTGGGCAATGCGATTCGATGTGCTGGGGGTGATGCAATGTGCTGTGGGCCATGCGATTCACTGTGCTGGGGGTGATGCAATGGGCTGTGGGCCATGTGATTCGATGTGCTGGGGTGATGCAATGTGCTGTGGGCCGCGCGATTCGATGTGCTGTGGGCCATGCGATTCGATGTGCTGGAGGTGATGCAATGTGCTGTGAGTGATGCGATTCGATGTGCTGGGGTTATGCAATGTGCTGTGGGCCATGCGATTCGATGTGCTGAGGTGTTGCGATTCGATGTGCTGGGGGTAATGCAATGTGTTGTGGGCCATGCGATTCGATGTGCTGGGGGTGTTGCGATTCGATGTGCTGGGGGTGATGCAATGTGGTGTGGGCCATGCGATTCAATGTGCTGGGGGTGATGCAATGTGCTGGGAGTGATGCGATTCGATGTGCTGGGGGTGATGCAATGTGCTGTGGGTCATGCGATTCGATGTGCTGGGGATGATGCAATGTGCTGTGGGCCATGTGATTCGATGTGCTGGGGGGGTGATGCGATTCGATGTGCTGGGGGTGATGCAATGTGCTGTGGGCCATGCGATTCGATGTGCTGGGGGTGATGCAATGTGCTGGGAGTGATGCGATTTGATGTGCTGGGGGTGATGCAATGTGCTGTGGGTGATGCAATTTGATGTGCTGGGGGTGTTGCAATGTGCTGTGGGTGATGCGATTTGATGTGCTGGGGTTATGCAATGTGCTGTGGGCCATGCGATTCAATGTGCTGGGGTGATGCGATTCGATGTGTTGTGAGTGATGCGTTTCGATGTGCTGGGGTTATGCAATGTGCTGTGGGCCATGCGATTTGATGTGCTGGGGTGATGCGATTCGATGTGCTGGGGGTGATGCAATGTGCTGTGGGCCATGCGATTCGATGTGCTGAGGGTGATGCAATGTGCTGTGAGTGATGCGATTTGATGTGCTGGGGGTTATGCAATGTGCTGTGGGCCATGCGATTCAATGTGCTGGGGGTGATGCAATGTGCTGTGGGCCATGCGATTCGATGTGCTGGGGGTGATGCAATGTGCTGTGGGCAATGCGATTCGATGTGCTGGGGGTGATGCAATGTGCTGTGGGCCATGCGATTCACTGTGCTGGGGGTGATGCAATGGGCTGTGGGCCATGTGATTCGATGTGCTGGGGTGATGCAATGTGCTGTGGGCCGTGCGATTCGATGTGCTGTGGGCCATGCGATTCGATGTGCTGGAGGTGATGCAATGTGCTGTGAGTGATGTGATTCGATGTGCTGGGGTTATGCAATGTGCTGTGGGCCATGCGATTCGATGTGCTGAGGTGTTGCGATTCGATGTGCTGGGGGTAATGCAATGTGTTGTGGGCCATGCGATTCGATGTGCTGGGGGTGTTGCGATTCGATGTGCTGGGGGTGATGCAATGTGGTGTGGGCCATGCGATTCGATGTGCTGGGGGTGATGCAATGTGCTGGGAGTGATGCGATTCGATGTGCTGGGGGTGATGCAATGTGCTGTGGGTCATGCGATTCGATGTGCTGGGGATGATGCAATGTGCTGTGGGCCATGCAATTCGATGTGCTGGGGGTGATGCAATGTCCTGTGGTCCATGCGATTCGATGTGCTGGGGGTGTTGCAATGTGCTGTGAGTGATGCGATTAGATGTGCTGGGGGTTATGCAATGTGCTGTGGGCCATGCGATTCGATGTGCTGGGGGGTGATGCGATTCGATGTGCTGGGGGTGATACAATGTGCTGTGGGCCATGCGATTTGATGTGCTGGGGGTGATGCAATGTGCTGGGAGTGATGCGATTCGATGTGCTGGGGGTGATGCAATGTGCTGTGGGTCATGCGATTCGATGTGCTGGGGTGATGCGATTCGATGTGCTGGGGGTGATGCAATGTGCTGTGAGTGATGCGTTTCGATGTGCTGGGGTTATGCAATGTACTGTGGGCTATGTGATTTGATGTGCTGGGGTGATGCGATTCGATGTGCTGGGGGTGATGCAATGTGCTGTGGGCCATGCGATTTGATGTGCTGGGGTGATGCAATGTGCTGTGAGTGATGCAATTCGATGTGCTGGGGGTTATGCAATGTGCTGTGGTCCATGCGATTCGATGTGCTGGGGTGATGCGATTTGATGTGCTTTGGGTGATGCAATGTGCTGTGGGCCATGCGATTCGATGTGCTGGGGGTGATGCAATGTGCTGTGAGTGATGCAATTCGATGTGCTGGGGGTTATGCAATGTGCTGTGGGCCATGCGATTCGATGTGCTGGGGTGATGCGATTGGATGTGCTGGGGGTGATGCAATGTGCTGTGAGTGATGCGATTTGATGTGCTGGGTGTGATGCAATGTGCTGTGGGCCATGTGATTCGATGTACTGGGGTTGATGCAATGTGCTGTGGTTGATGCGATTTGATGTGCTGGGGGTGATGCAATGTGCTGTGGGCCATGCGAATCGATGTGCTGGGGTGATGCGATTCGATGTGCTGGGGGCGATTCAATGTGCTGTGGGCCATGCGATTCGATGTGCTGGGGTGATGCGATTCAATGTGCTGGGGGTGATGCAATGTGCTGCGGGCCATGCGATTCGATGTGCTGGGGGTGTTGCAATGTGCTGTGAGTGATGCAATTCGATGTGCTGGGGGTGATGCAATGTGCTGTGGGCCATGCGATTCGACGTGCTGGAGGTGATGCAATGTGCTGTGGGTCATGCGATTCGATGTGCAGGGGGTGTTTCAATGTGCTGTGAGTGATGCGATTTGATGTGCTGTGGGTTATGCAATGTGCTGTGGGCCATGCGATTCGATGTGCTGGGGGTGATGCGATTAGATGTGCTGGAGGTGATTCAATGTGCTGTGGGCCATGCAATTCGATGTGCTGGGGGTGATGCAATGTGCTGTGAGTGATGCGATTCGATGTGCTGGGGGTTATGCAATGTGCTGTGGGCCATTTGATTCGATGTGCTGGGGGGGTGATGCGATTCGATGTGCTGGGGGTGATGCAATGTGCTGTGGGCCATGCGATTCGATGTGCTGGGGGTGATGCAATGTGCTGGGAGTGATGCGTTTCGATGTGCTGGGGTTATGCAATGTGCTGTGGGCCATGCGATTCGATGTGCTGGGGTGATGCGATTCGATGTGCTGGGGGTGATGCAATGTGCTGTGGGCCATGCGATTCGATGTGCTGGGGTTGTTGCAATGTGCTGTGAGTGATGCGATTCGATGTGCTGGGGGTGATGCCATGTTCTGTGGGCCATGTGATTTGATGTTCTGGGGGTGTTGCAATGTGCTGTGAGTGATGCGATTCAATGTGCTGGGGGTTATGCAATGTGCTATGGGCCAAGCGATTCGATGTGCTTGGGGTGATGCGATTCGATGTGCTGGGGGTGATGCAATGTGCTGTGGGCCATGCGATTCGATGTGCTGGGGGTGATGTAATGTGCTGTGAGTGATGCGATTCGATGTGCAGGTGGTGATGCAATGTGCTGTGGGCCATGCGATTCGATGTGCTGGGGTGATGCGATTCGATGTGCTGGGGGTGATGCAATGTGCTGTGAGTTATGCGATTCAATGTGCTGGGGTTATGCAATGTGCTGTGGTCCATGCGATTCGATGTGCTGGGGTGATGCGATTTGATGTGCTTTGGGTGATGCAATGTGCTGTGGGCCATGCGATTCGATGTGCTGGGGTGATGCGATTCGATGTGCTGGGGGTGATGCAATGTGCTGTGAGTGATGCAATTCGATGTGCTGGGGGTTATGCAATGTGCTGTGGGCCATGCGATTCGATGTGCTGGGGTGATGCGATTCGATGTGCTGGGGGTGATGCAATGTGCTGTGAGTGATGCGATTTGATGTGCTGGGTGTGATGCAATGTGCTGTGGGCCATGTGATTCGATGTACTGGGGTTGATGCAATGTGCTGTGGTTGATGCGATTTGATGTGCTGGGGGTGATGCAATGTGCTGTGGGCCATGCGAATCGATGTGCTGGGGTGATGCAATGTGCTGTGGGCCGTGCGATTTGATGTGGGCCATGCGATTTGATGTGCTGGTGTGATGCAATGTGCTGTGAGTGATGCGATTCGATGTGCTGGGGGTTATGCAATGTACTGTGGGCCATGCGATTTGATGAGCTGGGGTGATGCGATTCGATGTGCTGGGGGTGTTGCAATGTGCTGTGAGTGATGCAATTCGATGTGCTGGGAATGATGCAATGTGCTGTGGGCCATGCGATTCGACGTCCTGGAGGTGATGCAATGTGCTGTGGGTCATGCGATTCGATGTGCTGGGGGTGTTTCAATGTGCTGTGAGTGATGCGATTTGATGTGCTGGGGGTTATGCAATGTGCTGTGGGCCATGCGATTCGATGTGCTGGGGGTGATGCCATTCGATGTGCTGGGGGTGATGCAATGTGCTGTGGGCCATGCAATTCGATGTGCTGGGGGTGATGCAATGTGCTGTGAGTGATGCGATTCGACGTGCTGGGAGTGTTGCAATGTGCTGTGAGTGATGCGATTCGATGTGCTGGGGGTTATGCAATGTGCTGTGGGCCATGCAATTCGATGTGCTGGGGTGATGCGATTCGATGTGCTGGGGGTGATGCAATGTGTTGTGGGCCATGAGATTCGATGTGCTGGGGGTGATGCAATGTGCTGTGAGTGATGCGATTCGATGTGCTGGGGTTATGCAATGTGCTGTGGGCCATGCGATTCGATGTGCTGAGGTGTTGCGATTCGATGTGCTGGGGGTGATGCAATGTGCTGTGGGCCATGCGATTCGATGTGCTGGGGGTGATGCAATGTGCTGGGAGTGATGCGATTCGATGTGCTGGGGGTGATGCAATGTGCTGTGGGTCATGCGATTCGATGTGCTGGGGTGATGCGATTTGATGTGCTGGGGGATGATGCAATGTGCTGTGAGTGATGCGTTTCGATGTGCTGGGGTTATGCAATGTGCTGTGGGCCATGCGATTTGATGTGCTGGGGTGATGCGATTCGATGTGCTGGGGGTGATGCAATGTGCTGTGGGCCATGCAATTCGATGTGCTGAGGGTGATGCAATGTGCTGTGAGTGATGCGATTTGATGTGCTGGGGGTTATGCAATGTGCTGTGGGCCATGCGATTCGATGTGCTGGGGTGATGCAATGTGCTGTGGGCCATGCGATTCGATGTGCTGGGGGTGATGCAATGTGCTGTGGGCCATGCGATTCGATGTGCTGGGGGTGATGCAATGTGCTGTGGGCCATGCGATTCACTGTGCTGGGGGTGATGCAATGGGCTGTGGGCCATGTGATTCGATGTGCTGGGGTGATGCAATGTGCTGTGGGCCATGCGATTCGATGTGCTGTGGGCCATGTGATTCGATGTGCTGGAGGTGATGCAATGTGCTGTGAGTGATGCGATTCGATGTGCTGGGGTTATGCAATGTGCTGTGGGCCATGCAATTCGATGTGCTGGGGGTGATGCAATGTCCTGTGGTCCATGCGATTCGATGTGCTGGGGGTGTTGCAATGTGCTGTGAGTGATGCGATTAGATGTGCTGGGGGTTATGCAATGTGCTGTGGGCCATGCGATTCGATGTGCTGGGGGGTGATGCGATTCAATGTGCTGGGGGTGTTGCGATTCGATGTGCTGGGGGTAATGCAATGTGTTGTGGGCCATGCGATTCGATGTGCTGGGGGTGTTGCGATTCGATGTGCTGGGGGTGATGCAATGTGCTGGGAGTGATGCGATTCGATGTGCTGGGGGTTATGCAATGTGCTGTGGGCCATGTGATTCGATGTGCTGAGGGGGTGATGCGATTCGATGTGCTGGGGGTGATGCAATGTGCTGTGGGTCATGCGATTCGATGTGCTGGGGGTGTTTCAATGTGCTGTGAGTGATGCGATTTGATGTGCTGTGGGTTATGCAATGTGCTGTGGGCCATGCGATTCGATGTGCTGGGGGTGATGCGATTCGATGTGCTGGGGGTGATGCAATGTGCTGTGGGCCATGCAATTCGATGTGCTGGGGGTGATGCAATGTGCTGTAAGTGATGCGATTCGACGTGCTGGTAGTGTTGCAATGTGCTGTGAGTGATGCGATTCGATGTGCTGGGGGTTATGCAATGTGCTGTGGGCCATGTGATTCGATGTGCTGGGGGGGTGATGCGATTCGATGTGCTGGGGGTGATGCAATGTGCTGTGGGCCATGCGATTCGATGTGCTGGGGGTGGTGCAATGTGCTGGGAGTGATGCGATTTGACGTGCTGGGGGTGATGCAATGTGCTGTGGGTGATGCGATTTGATGTGCTGGGGGTGTTGCAATGTGCTGTGGGTGATGCGATTTGATGTGCTGGGGTTATGCAATGTGCTGAGGGCCATGCAATTCAATGTGCTGGGGTGATGCGATTCGATGTGCTGTGAGTGATGCGTTTCGATGTGCTGGGGTTATGCAATGTGCTGTGGGCCATGCGATTTGATGTGCTGGGTGATGCGATTCGATGTGCTGGGGGTGATGCAATGTGCTGTGGGCCATGCAATTCGATGTGCTGAGGGTGATGCAATGTGCTGTGAGTGATGCGATTTGATGTGCTGGGGCTTATGCAATGTGCTGTGGGCCATGCGATTCGATGTGCTGGGGGTGATGCAATGTGCTGTGGGCCATGCGATTCGATGTGCTGGGGGTGATGCAATGTGCTGTGGGCCATGCGATTCGATGTGCTGGGGGTGATGCAATGTGCTGTGGGCCATGCGATTCACTGTGCTGGGGGTGATGCAATGGGCTGTGGGCCATGTGATTCGATGTGCTGGGGTGATGCAATGTGCTGTGGGCCATGCGATTCGATGTGCTGTGGGCCATGTGATTCGATGTGCTGGAGGTGATGCAATGTGCTGTGAGTGATGCGATTCGATGTGCTGGGGTTATGCAATGTGCTGTGGGCCATGCGATTCGATGTGCTGAGGTGTTGCGATTCGATGTGCTGGGGGTAATGCAATGTGTTGTGGGCCATGCGTTTCGATGTGCTGGGGGTGTTGCGATTCGATGTGCTGGGGGTGATGCAATGTGCTGGGAGTGATGCGATTCGATGTGCTGGGGATGATGCAATGTGCTGTGGGCCATGCAATTCGATGTGCTGGGGGTGATGCAATGTCCTGTGGTCCATGCGATTCGATGTGCTGGGGGTGTTGCAATGTGCTGTGAGTGATGCGATTAGATGTGCTGGGGGTTATGCAATGTGCTGTGGGCCATGCGATTCGATGTGCTGGGGGGTGATGCGATTCAATGTGCTGGGGGTGATGCAATGTGCTGGGAGTGATGCGATTCGATGTGCTGGGGATGATGCAATGTGCTGTGGGCCATGCAATTCGATGTGCTGGGGGTTATGCAATGTGCTGTGGGCCATGCGATTCGATGTGCTGGGGGTGATGCAATGTGCTGGGAGTGATGCGATTCGATGTGCTGGGGGTGATGCAATGTGCTGTGGGTCATGCGATTCGATGTGCTGGGGTGATGCGATTCGATGTGCTGGGGGTGATGCAATGTGCTGTGAGTGATGCGTTTCGATGTGCTGGGGTTATGCAATGTGCTGTGGGCCATGCGATTTGATGTGCTGGGGTGATGCGATTCGATGTGCTGGGGGTGATGCAATGTGCTGTGGGCCATGCGATTCGATGTGCTGAGGGTGATGCAATGTGCTGTGAGTGATGCAATTTGATGTGCTGGGGGTTATGCAATGTGCTGTGGGCCATGCGATTCGATGTGCTGGGGGATGATGCAATGTGCTGTGGGCCATGCGATTAGATGTGCTGGGGGTGATGCAATGTGCTGTGGGCCATGCGATTCTCTGTGCTGGGGGTGATGCAATGGGCTGTGGGCCATGCGATTCGATGTGCTGGGGGTGATGACATGTGCTGTGGGCCATGCGATTCGATGTGCTGGGGGTGATGAAATGTGCTGTGGGCCATGCGATTCACTGTGCTGGGGGTGATGCAATGGGCTGTGGGCCATGTGATTCGATGTGCTGGGGTGATGCAATGTGCTGTGGGCCGTGCGATTCGATGTGCTGTGGGCCATGCGATTCGATGTGCTGGAGGTGATGCAATGTGCTGTGAGTGATGCGATTCGATGTGCTGGGGTTATGCAATATGCTGTAGGCCATGCGATTCGATGTGCTGGGGATATGCGATTCAATGTGCTGGGGGTGATGCAATGTGCTGTGAGCCATGCGATTCGATGTGCTGGGGTGATGCGATTCGATGTGCTGAGGGTGATGCAATGTGCTGTGAGTGATGCGATTTGATGTGCTGGGGGTGTTGCAATGTGCTGTGGGCCTTGCGATTCGATGTGCTGGGGATGATGCCATGTGTTGTGGGCCATGCGATTCGATGTGCTGGGGGTGTTGCAATGTGCTGTGAGTGATGCGATTCGATGTGCTGGGGGTGATGCCATGTTCTGTGGGCCATGTGATTTGATGTTCTGGGGGTGTTGCAATGTGCTGTGAGTGATGCGATTCAATGTGCTGGGGGTTATGCAATGTGCTATGGGCCAAGCGATTCGATGTGCTTGGGGTGATGCGATTCGATGTGCTGGGGGTGATGCAATGTGCTGTGGGCCATGCGATTCGATGTGCTGGGGGTGATGTAATGTGCTGTGAGTGATGCGATTCGATGTGCAGGTGGTGATGCAATGTGCTGTGGGCCATGCGATTCGATGTGCTGGGGTGATGCGATTCGATGTGCTGGGGGTGATGCAATGTGCTGTGGGCCATGCAATTCGATGTGCTGGGGTTGATGCAATGTGCTGTGAGTGATGCGATTCGATGTGCTGGGGGTTATGCAATGTGCTGTGGGCCATGTGATTCGATGTGCTGAGGGGGTGATGCGATTCGATGTGCTGGGGGTGATGCAATGTGCTGTGGGTCATGCGATTCGATGTGCTGGGGGTGTTTCAATGTGCTGTGAGTGATGCGATTTGATGTGCTGTGGGTGATGCAATGTGCTGTGGGTGATGCGATTTGATGTGCTAGGGGTGTTGCAATGTGCTGTGGGTGATGCGATTTGATGTGCTGGGGTTATGCAATGTGCTGAGGGCCATGCGATTCAATGTGCTGGGGTGATGCAATGTGCTGTGAGTGATGCGATTCGACGTGCTGGTAGTGTTGCAATGTGCTGTGAGTGATGCGATTCGACGTGCTGGGGGTTATGCAATGTGCTGTGGGCCATGTGATTCGATGTGCTGGGGGGGTGATGCGATTCGATGTGCTGGGGGTGATGCAATGTGCTGTGGGCCATGCGATTCGATGTGCTGGGGGTGATGCAATGTGCTGGGAGTGATGCGATTTGATGTGCTGGGGGTGATGCAATGTGCTGTGGGTGATGCGATTTGATGTGCTAGGGGTGTTGCAATGTGCTGTGGGTGATGCGATTTGATGTGCTGGGGTTATGCAATGTGCTGAGGGCCATGCGATTCAATGTGCTGGGGTGATGCGATTCGATGTGCTGTGAGTGATGCGTTTCGATGTGCTGGGGTTATGCAATGTGCTGTGGGCCATGCGATTTGATGTGCTGGGGTGATGCGATTCGATGTGCTGGGGGATGATGCAATGTGCTGTGGGCCATGCGATTCGATGTGCTGAGGGTAATGCAATGTGCTGTGAGTGATGCGATTTGATGTGCTGGGGGTTATGCAATGTGCTGTGGGCCATGCGATTCGATGTGCTGGGGGTGATGCAATGTGCTGTGGGCCATGCGATTCGATGTGCTGGGGGTGATGCAATGTGCTGTGGGCCATGCGATTCGATGTGCTGGGGGTGATGCAATGTGCTGTGGGCCATGCGATTCACTGTGCTGGGGTTATGCAATGTGCTGTGGGCCATGCGATTTGATGTGCTGGGGTGATGCGATTCGATGTGCTGGGGGATGATGCAATGTGCTGTGGGCCATGCGATTCGATGTGCTGAGGGTAATGCAATGTGCTGTGAGTGATGCGATTTGATGTGCTGGGGGTTATGCAATGTGCTGTGGGCCATGCGATTCGATGTGCTGGGGGTGATGCAATGTGCTGTGGGCCATGCGATTCGATGTGCTGGGGGTGATGCAATGTGCTGTGGGCCATGCGATTCGATGTGCTGGGGGTGATGCAATGTGCTGTGGGCCATGCGATTCACTGTGCTGGGGGTGATGCAATGGGCTGTGAGCCATGTGATTCGATGTGCTGGGGGTGTTTCAATGTGCTGTGAGTGATGCGATTTGATGTGCTGTGGGTTATGCAATGTGCTGTGGGCCATGCGATTCGATGTGCTGGGGGTGATGCGATTCAATGTGCTGGGGGTGATGCAATGTGCTGTGGGCCATGCAATTCGATGTGCTGGGGGTGATGCAATGTGCTGTGAGTGATGCGATTCGACATGCTGGGAGTGTTGCAATGTGCTGTGAGTGATGCGATTCGATGTGCTGGGGGTGATGCAATGTGCTGGGAGTGATGCGATTCGATGTGCTGGGGGTGATGCAATGTGCTGTGGGTCATGCGATTCGATGTGCTGGGGTGATGTGATTTGATGTGCTGGGGGTGATGCAATGTGCTGTGAGTGATGCGTTTTGATGTGCTGGGGTTATGCAATGTGCTGTGGGCCATGCGATTTGATGTGCTGGGGTGATGCGATTCGATGTGCTGGGGGTGATGCAATGTGCTGTGGGCCATGCGATTCGATGTGCTGAGGGTGATGCAATGTGCTGTGAGTGATGCGATTTGATGTGCTGGGGGTTATGCAATGTGCTGTGGGCCATGCGATTCGATGTGCTGGGGGTGATGCAATGTGCTGTGGGCCATGCGATTCACTGTGCTGGGGGTGATGCAATGGGCTGTGGACCATGTGATTCGATGTGCTGGGGTGATGCAATGTGCTGTGGGCCGTGCGATTCGATGTGCTGTGGGCCATGCGATTCGATGTGCTGAGGTGTTGCGATTCGATGTGCTGGGGGTAATGCAATGTGTTGTGGGCCGTGCGATTCGATGTGCTGGGGGTGTTGCGATTCGATGTGCTGGGGGTGATGCAATGTGGTGTGGGCCATGCGATTCGATGTGCTGGGGGTGATGCAATGTGCTGGGAGTGATGCGATTCGATGTGCTGGGGGTGATGCAATGTGCTGTGGGTCATGCGATTCGATGTGCTGGGGATGATGCAATGTGCTGTGGGCCATGCAATTCGATGTGCTGGGGGTGATGCAATGTCCTGTGGTCCATGCGATTCGATGTGCTGGGGGTGTTGCAATGTGCTGTGAGTGATGCGATTAGATGTGCTAGGGGTTATGCAATGTGCTGTGGGCCATGCGATTCGATGTGCTGGGGGGGTGATGCGATTCGATGTGCTGGGGGTGATGCAATGTGCTGTGGGCCATGCGATTTGATGTGCTGGGGGTTATGCAATGTGCTGTGCGCCATGCGATTCGATGTGCTGGGGGTGATGCAATGTGCTGTGGGCCATGCGATTCGATGTGCTGGGGGTGATGCAATGTGCTGTGGGCCATGCGATTCGATGTGCTGGGGGTGATGCAATGTGCTGTGGGCCATGCGATTCACTGTGCTGGGGGTGATGCAATGGGCTGTGGGCCATGTGATTCGATGTGCTGGGGTGATGCAATGTGCTGTGGGCCGTGCGATTCGATGTGCTGTGGGCCATGCGATTCGATGTGCTGGAGGTGATGCAATGTGCTGTGAGTGATGCGATTTGATGTGCTGGGGTTATGCAATGTGCTGTGGGCCATGTGATTTGATGTGCTGGGGTGTTGCGATTCGAAGTGCTGGGGTAATGCAATGTGTTGTGGGCCATGCGATTCGATGTGCTGGGGGTGTTGCAATGTGCTGTGAGTGATGCGATTCGATGTGCTGGGGGTGTTGCAATGTGCTGTGAGTGATGTGATTCGATGTACTGGGGGTTATGCAATGTGCTGTGGGCCATATGATTCGATGTGCTGGGGGTGATGCGATTCAATGTGCTGGGGGTGATGCAATGTGCTGTGGGCCATGCAATTTGATGTGCTGGGGGTGATGCAATGTGCTGTGAGCCATGCGATTCGATGTGCTGGGGTGATGCGATTCGATGTGCTGGGGGTGATGCAATGTGCTTTGAGTGATGCGATTCGATGTGCTGGGGGTGATGCAATGTGCTGTGGGCCATGCGATTCGATGTGCTGGGGTGTTGCGATTCGATGTGCTGGGGGTGATGCCATGTGTTGTGGGCCATGCGATTCGATGTGCTGGGGGTGTTGCAATGTGCTGTGACTGATGCGATTCGATGTGCTGGGGGTTATGCAATGTGCTGTGGGCCATGCGATTCGATGTGCTGGGGGTGATGCAATGTGCTGTGAGTGATGCGATTTGATGTGCTGGGTGTTATGCAATTTGCTGTTGGTCTATGCGATTCGATGTGTTGGGGGTGATGCAATGTGCTGTGGGCCATGCGATTCGTTGTGCTGGGGTGATGCGATTTGATGTGCTGGGGGTGATGCAATGTGCTGTGGGCCATGCGATTCAATGTGCTGGGGTGATGCGATTTGATGTGCTGGGGGTGATGCAATGTGCTGTGGGCCATGCGATTCGATGTGCTGGGGGTGTTGCAATGTGCTGTGAGTGATGCGATTCGATGTGCTGGGGGTGATGCAATGTTCTGTGGGTCATGTGATTCGATGTGCTGGGGTGATGCGATTCGATGTGCTGGGGTTATGCAATGTGCTGTGGGCCATGCGATTCGATGTGCTGGGGTGATGCGATTCGATGTGCTGGGGGTGATGCAATGTGCTGTGGGCCATGCGATTCGATGTGCTGGGGGTGTTGCAATGTGCTGTGAGTGATGCGATTCGATGTGCTGGGGGTGATGCCATGTTCTGTGGGCCATGCGATTTGATGTTCTGGGGGTGTTGCAATGTGCTGTGAGTGATGCGATTCAATGTGCTGGGGGTTATGCAATGTGCTATGGGCCAAGCGATTCAATGTGCTGTGGGCCATGCGATTCGATGTGCTGGGGGTGATGTAATGTGCTGTGAGTGATGCGATTCGATGTGCAGGTGGTGATGCAATGTGCTGTGGGCCATGCGATTCGATGTGCTGGGGTGATGCGATTCGATGTGCTGGGGGTGATGCAATGTGTTGTGGGCCATGCGATTCGATGTGCTGGGGGTGATGCAATGTGCTGTGAGTGATGCGATTCGATGTGCAGGGGTTATGCAATGTGCTGTGGGCCATGCGATTCGATATGCTGAGGTGTTGCGATTCGATGTGCTGGGGGTAATGCAATGTGTTGTGGGCCATGCGATTCGATGTGCTGGGGTGATGCAATGTGCTGGGAGTGATGCGATTCGATGTGCTGGGGGTGATGCAATGTGCTGTGGGCCATGCGATTCGATGTGCTGGGGGTGATGCAATGTGCTGTGGGCCATGCGATTCGATGTGCTGGGGGTGATGCAATGTGCTGTGGGCCATGCGATTCACTGTGCTGGGGGTGATGCAATGGGCTGTGGGCCATGTGATTCGATGTGCTGGGGTGATGCAATGTCCTGTGAGTGATGCGAGTAGATGTGCTGGGGGTGATAAAATGTGCTGTGAGTGATGCAATTCGATGTGCTGGGTGTTATGCAATTTGCTGTGGTCCATGCGATTCGATGTGTTGGGGGTGATGCAATGTGCTGTGGGCCATGCGATTCGTTGTGCTGGGGTGATGCGATTTGATGTGCGGGGGGTGATGCAATGTGCTGTGGTCCATGCAATTCGATGTGCTGGGGGTAATGCAATGTGCTGTGAGTGATGCGTTTCGATGTGCTGGGGTTATGCAATGTGCTGTGGGCCATGCGATTCAATGTGCTGGGGTGATGCGATTTGATGTGCTGGGGGTGATGCAATGTGATGTGGGCCATGCGATTCGATGTGCTGGGGGTGTTGCAATGTGCTGTGAGTGATGCGATTCGATGTGCTGGGGGTGATGGAATGTTCTGTGGGTCATGCGATTCGATGTGCTGGGGTGATGCGATTCGATGTGCTGGGGGTAATGCAATGTGCTGTGAGTGATGCGTTTCGATGTGCTGGGGTTATGCAATGTGCTGTGGGCCATGCGATTCGATGTGCTGGGGTGATGCGATTCGATGTGCTGGGGGTGATGCAATGTGCTGTGGGCCATGCGATTCGATGTGCTGGGGGTGTTGCAATGTGCTGTGAGTGATGCGATTCGATGTGCTGGGGGTGATGCCATGTTCTGTGGGCCATGCGATTTGATGTTCTGGGGGTGTTGCAATGTGCTGTGAGTGATGCGATTCAATGTGCTGGGGGTTATGCAATGTGTTATGGGCCAAGCGATTCGATGTGCTGGGGGTGATGCGATTCGATGTGCTGGGGGTGATGCAATGTGCTGTGGGCCATGCGATTCGATGTTCTGGGGGTGATGTAATGTGCTGTGAGTGATGCGATTCGATGTGCAGGTGGTGATGCAATGTGCCGTGGGCCATGCGATTCGATGTGCTGGGGTGATGCGATTCGATGTGCTGGGGGTGATGCAATGTGCTGTGAGTGATGCGATACAATGTGCTGGGGGTTATGCAATGTGCTGTGGTCCATGCGATTCGATGTGCTGGAGTGATGCGATTTGATGTGCTTTGGGTGATGCAATGTGCTGTGGGCCATACGATTCGATGTGCTGGGGTGATGCGATTCGATGTGTTGGGGGTGATGCAATGTGCTGTGAGTGATGCAATTCGATGTGCTGGGGGTTATGCAATGTGCTGTGGGCCATGCGATTCGATGTGCTGGGGTGATGCGATTCGATGTGCTGGGGGTGATGCAATGTGCTGTGAGTGATGCGATTTGATGTGCTGGGTGTGATGCAGTGTGCTGTGGGCCATGTGATTCGATGTACTGGGGTTGATGCAATGTGCTGTGGTTGATGCGATTTGATGTGCTGGGGGTGATGCAATGTGCTGTGGGCCATGCGAATCGATGTGCTGGGGTGATGCAATGTGCTGTGGGCCGTGCGATTTGATGTGGGCCATGCGATTTGATGTGCTGGGGTGATGCAATGTGCTGTGAGTGATGCGATTCGATGTGCTGGGGGTTATGCAATGTACTGTGGGCCATGCGATTCGATGTGCTGGGGTGATGCGATTCGATGTGCTGGGGGCGATTCAATGTGCTGTGGGCCATGCAATTCGATGTGCTGGGGTGATGCGATTCAATGTGCTGGGGGTGATGCAATGTGCTGCGGGCCATGCGATTCGATGTGCTGGGGGTGTTGCAATGTGCTGTGAGTGATGCAATTCGATGTGCTGGGGGTGATGCAATGTGCTGTGGGCCATGCGATTCGACGTGCTGGAGGTGATGCAATGTGCTGTGGGTCATGCGATTCGATGTACAGGGGGTGTTTCAATGTGCTGTGAGTGATGCGATTTGATGTGCTGTGGGTTATGCAATGTGCTGTGGGCCATGCGATTCGATGTGCTGGGGGTGATGCGATTCGATGTGCTGGGGGTGATGCAATGTGCTGTGAGTGATGCGATTCGACGTGCTGGGAGTGTTGCAATGTGCTGTGAGTGATGCGATTCGATGTGCTGGGGGTTATGCAATGTGCTGTGGGCCATGTGATTCGATGTGCTGTGGGGTGATGCGATTCGATGTGCTGGGGGTGATGCAATGTGCTGTGGGCCATGCGATTCGATGTGCTGGGGGTGATGCAATGTGCTGGGAGTGATGCGATTTGATGTGCTGGGGGTGATGCAATGTGCTGTGGGTGATGCGATTCGATGTGCTGGGGTGATGCGATTCGATGTGCTGGGGGTGATGCAATGTGCTGTGAGTGATGGGTTTCGATGTGCTGGGGTTATGCAATGTGCTGTGGGCCATGCAATTTGATGTGCTGGGGTGATGCGATTCGATGTGCTGGGGGTGATGCAATGTGCTGTGGGCCATGCGATTCGATGTGCTGAGGGTGATGCAATGTGCTGTGAGTGATGCGATTTGATGTGCTGGGGGTTATGCAATGTGCTGTGGGCCATGCGATTCGATGTGCTGGGGGTGATGCAATGTGCTGTGGGCCATGCGATTCGATGTGCTGGGGGTGATGCAATGTGCTGTGGGCCATGCGATTCGATGTGCTGGGGGTGATGCAATGTGCTGTGGGCCATGCGATTCACTGTGCTGGGGGTGATGCAATGGGCTGTGGGCCATGTGATTCGATGTGCTGGGGTGATGCAATGTGCTGTGGGTCATGCGATTCGATGTGCTGGGGGTGTTTCAATGTGCTGTGAGTGATGCGATTTGATGTGCTGTGGGTTATGCAATGTGCTGTGGGCCATGCGATTCGATGTGCTGGGGGTGATGCGATTCGATGTGCTGGGGGTTATGCAATGTGCTGTGGGCCATGTGATTCGATGTGCTGGGGGGTGATGCGATTCGATGTGCTGGGGGTGATGCAATGTGCTGTGGGCCATGCGATTCGATGTGCTGGGGGTGATGCAATGTGCTGGGAGTGATGCGATTCGATGTGCTGGGGGTGATGCAATGTGCTGTGGGTCATGCGATTCGATGTGCTGGGGTGATGCGATTCGATGTGCTGGGGGTGATGCAATGTGCTGTGAGTGATGGGTTTCGATGTGCTGGGGTTATGCAATGTGCTGTGGGCCATGCGATTTGATGTGCTGGGGTGATGCGATTCAATGTGCTGGGGGTGATGCAATGTGCTGTGGGCCATGCGATTCGATGTGCTGAGGGTGATGCAATGTGCTGTGAGTGATGCGATTTGATGTGCTGGGGGTTATGCAATGTGCTGTGGGCCATGCGATTCGATGTGCTGGGGGTGATGCAATGTGCTGTGGGCCATGCGATTCGATGTGCTGGGGGTGATGCAATGTGCTGTGGGCCATGCGATTCGATGTGCTGGGGGTGATGCAATGTGCTGTGGGCCATGCGATTCACTGTGCTGGGGGTGATGCAATGGGCTGTGGGCCATGTGATTCGATGTGCTGGGGTGATGCAATGTGCTGTAAGCCGTGCGATTTGATGTGCTGTGGGCCATGCGATTCGATGTGCTGGAGGTGATGCAATGTGCTGTAAGTGATGCGATTCGATGTGCTGGGGTTATGCAATGTGCTGTGGGCCATGCGATTCGATGTGCTGAGGTGTTGCGATTCGATGTGCTGGGGGTAATGCAATGTGTTGTGGGCCATGCGATTCGATGTGCTAGGGGTGTTGCGATTCGATGTGCTGGGGGTGATGCAATGTGCTGTGGGCCATGCGATTCGATGTGCTGGGGGTGATGCAATGTGCTGGGAGTGATGCGATTCGATGTGCTGGGGGTGATGCAATGTGCTGTGGGTCAAGCGATTCGATGTGCTGGGGATGATGCAATGTGCTGTGGGCCATGCAATTCGATGTGCTGGGGGTGATGCAATGTCCTGTGGTCCATGCGATTAGATGTGCTGGGGGTGTTGCAATGTGCTGTGAGTGATGCGATTAGATGAGCTGGGGGTTATGCAATGTGCTGTGGGCCATGCGATTCGATGTGCTGGGGGGGGGGGGTGATGCGATTCGATGTGCTGGGGGTGATGCAATGTGCTGTGGGCCATGCGATTCGATGTGCTGGGGGTGATGCAATGTGCTGGGAGTGATGCGATTCGATGTGCTGGGGGTGATGCAATGTGCTGTGGGTCATGCGATTCGATGTGCTGGGGTGATGCGATTCGATGTGCTGGGGGTGATGCAATGTGCTGTGAGTGATGCGTTTCAATGTGCTGGGGTTATGCAATGTGAAGTGCGCCATGCGATTCGATGTGCTGGGGGTGATGCAATGTGCTGTGGGCCATGCGATTCGATGTGCTGGGGGTGATGCAATGTGCTGTGGGCCATGCGATTCAATGTGCTGGGGGTGATGCAATGTGCTGTGGGCCATGCGATTCACTGTGCTGGGGGTGATGCAATGGGCTGTGGGCCATGTGATTCGATGTGCTGGGGTGATGCAATGTGCTGTGGGCCGTGCGATTCGATGTGCTGTGGGCCATGCGATTCGATGTGCTGGAGGTGATGCAATGTGCTGTGAGTGATGCGATTCGATGTGCTGGGGTTATGCAATGTGCTGTGGGCCATGCGATTCGATGTGCTGGGGTGTTGCGATTCGAAGTGCTGGGGTAATGCAATGTGTTGTGGGCCATGCGATTCGATGTGCTGGGGGTGTTGCAATGTGCTGTGAGTGATGCGATTCGATGTGCTGGGGGTGTTGCAATGTGCTGTGAGTGATGTGATTCGATGTACTGGGGGTTATGCAATGTGCTGTGGGCCATGTGATTCGATGTGCTGGGGGTGATGCGATTCAATGTGCTGGGGGTGATGCAATGTGCTGTGGGCCATGCAATTTGATGTGCTGGGGGTGATGCATTGTGCTGTGAGTGATGCGATTCGATGTGCTGGTGGTGATGCAATGTGCTGTAGGCCATGCGATTCGATGTGCTGGGGATATGCGATTCAATGTGCTGGGGGTGATGCAATGTGCTGTGAGCCATGCGATTCGATGTGCTGGGGTGATGCGATTCGATGTGCTGGGGGTGATGCAATGTGCTTTGAGTGATGCGATTCGATGTGCTGGGGGTGATGCAATGTGCTGTGGGCCATGCGATTCGATGTGCTGGGGTGTTGCGATTCGATGTGCTGGGGGTGATGCCATGTGTTGTGGGCCATGCGATTCGATGTGCTGGGGGTGTTGCAATGTGCTGTGACTGATGCGATTCGATGTGCTGGGGGTTATGCAATGTGCTGTGGGCCATGCGATTCGATGTGCTGGGGGTGATGCAATGTGCTGTGAGTGATGCGATTCGATGTGCTGGGTGTTATGCAATTTGCTGTGGTCCATGCGATTCGATGTGTTGGGGGTGATGCAATGTGCTGTGGGCCATGCGATTCGTTGTGCTGGGGTGATGCGATTTGATGTGCTGGGGGTGATGCAATGTGCTGTGAGTGATGCGATTCGATGTGCTGGGGGTGATGCAATGTGCTGTGGTCCATGCGATTCGATGTGCTGGGGTGATGCGATTTGATGTGCTGGGGGTGATGCAATGTGCTGTGGGCCATGCGATTCGATGTGCTGGGGTGTTTCAATGTGCTGTGAGTGATGCGATTCGATGTTCAGGGGGGTTATGCAATGTGCTGTGGGCCATGTGATTCGATGTGCTGGGGGTGATGCGATTCGATGTGCTGGGGGTGATGCAATGTGCTGTGGGCCATGCGATCCGATGTGCTGGGGGTGTTGCAATGTGCTGTGAGTTATGCAATTCGATTTGCGGGGGGATATGCAATATGCTGTGGGCCATGCGATTCGATGTGCTGGGGGGGTGATGCGATTCGATGTGCTGGGGGTGATGCAATGTGCTGTGGGTCATGTGATTCGATGTGCTGGGGTGATGCGATTCAAGGTGCTGGGGGTAATGCAATGTGCTGTGAGTGATGCGTTTCGATGTGCTGGGGTTATGCAATGTGCTGTGGGCCATGCGATTCAATGTGCTGGGGTGATGCGATTTGATGTGCTGGGGGTGATGCAATGTGCTGTGGGCCATGCGATTCGATGTGCTGGGGGTGTTGCAATGTGCTGTGAGTGATGCGATTCGATGTGCTGGGGGTGATGCAATGTTCTGTGGGTCATGCGATTCGATGTGCTGGGGTGATGCGATTCGATGTGCTGGGGGTAATGCAATGTGCTGTGAGTGATGCGTTTCGATGTGCTGGGGTTATGCAATGTGCTGTGGGCCATGCGATTCGATGTGCTGGGGTGATGCGATTCGATGTGCTGGGGGTGATGCAATGTGCTGTGGGCCATGCGATTCGATGTGCTGGGGGTGTTGCAATGTGCTGTGAGTGATGCGATTCGATGTGCTGGGGGTGATGCCATGTTCTGTGGGCCATGCGATTTGATGTTCTGGGGGTGTTGCAATGTGCTGTGAGTGATGCGATTCAATGTGCTGGGGGTTATGCAATGTGCTATGGGCCAAGCGATTCGATGTGCTGGGGGTGATGCGATTCGATGTGCTGGGGGTGATGCAATGTGTTGTGGGCCATGCGATTTGATGTGCTGGGGGTGATGCAATGTGCTGTGAGTGATGCGATTCGATGTGCTGGGGTTATGCAATGTGCTGTGGGCCATGCGATTCGATATGCTGAGGTGTTGCAATTCGATGTGCTGGGGGTAATGCAATGTGTTGTGGGCCATGCGATTCGATGTGCTGGGGGTGTTGCGATTCGATGTGCTGGGGGTGATGCAATGTGCTGTGGGCCATGCGATTCGATGTGCTGGGGTGATGCAATGTGCTGGGAGTGATGCGATTCGATGTGCTGGGGGTGATGCAATGTGCTGTGGGTCATGCGATTTGATGTGCTGGGGATGATGCAATGTGCTGTGGGCCATGCAATTCGATGTGCTGGGGGTGATGCAATGTCCTGTTGTCCATGCAATTCGATGTGCTGGGGGTGTTGCAATGTGCTGTGAGCCATGCGATTCGATGTGCTGGGGTGTTGCGATTCGATGTGCTGGGGGTGATGCCATGTGTTGTGGGCCATGCGATTTGATGTGCTGGGGGTGTTGCAATGTGCTGTGAGTGATGCGATTCGATGTGCTGGGGGTTATGTAATGTGCTGTGGGCCATGCGATTTGATGTTCTGGGGGTGTTGCAATGTGCTGTGAGTGATGCGATTCAATGTGCTGGGGGTTATGCAATGTGCTATGGGCCAAGCGATTCGATGTGCTGGGGGTGATGCGATTCGATGTGCTGGGGGTGATGCAATGTGCTGTGGGTCATGCGATTCGATGTGCTGGGGGTGATGTAATTTGCTGTGAGTGATGCGATTCGATGTGCAGGTGGTGATGCAATGTGCTGTGGGCCATGCGATTCGATGTGCTGGGGTGATGCGATTCGATGTGCTGGGGGTGATGCAATGTGTTGTGGGCCATGCGATTCAATGTGCTGGGGGTGATGCAATGTGCTGTGAGTGATGCGATTCGATGTGCTGGGGTTATGCAATGTGCTGTGGGCCATGCGATTCGATGTGCTGAGGTGTTGCGATTCGATGTGCTGGGGGTAATGCAATGTGTTGTGGGCCATGCCATTCGATGTGCTGGGGGTGATGCAATGTGCTGGGAGTGATGCAATGTGCTGTGGGTCATGCGATTCGATGTGCTGGGGATGATGCAATGTGCTGTGGGCCATGCAATTCGATGTGCTGGGGGTGATGCAATGTCCTGTGGTCCATGCGATTCGATGTGCTGGGGGTGTTGCAATGTGCTGTAAGTGATGCGATTAGATGTGCTGGGGGTTATGCAATGTGCTGTGGGCCATGCGATTCGATGTGCTGGGGTGATGCAATTCGATGTGCTGGGGGTGATGCAATGTGCTGTGAGTGATGCGTTTCGATGTGCTGGGGTTATGCAATGTGCTGTGGGCCATGCGATTTGATGTGCTGGGGTGATGCGATTCGATGTGCTGGGGGTGATGCAATGTGCTGTGGGCCATGCGATTCGATGTGCTGGGGTGATGCGATTCGATGTGCTGGGGGCGATTCAATGTGCTGTGGGCCATGCGATTCGATGTGCTGGGGTGATGCGATTCAATGTGCTGGGGGTGATGCAATGTGCTGCGGGCCATGCGATTCGATGTGCTGGGGGTGTTGCAATGTGCTGTGAGTGATGCAATTCGATGTGCTGCGGTCGATGCAATGTGCTGTGGGCCATGCGATTCGACGTGCTGGAGGTGATGCAATGTGCTGTGGGTCATGCGATTCGATGTGCTGGGGGTGTTTCAATGTGCTGTGAGTGATGCGATTTGATGTGCTGTGGGTTATGCAATGTGCTGTGGGCCATGCGATTCGATGTGCTGGGGGTGATGCGATTCGATGTGCTGGGGGTGATGCAATGTGCTGTGGGCCATGCAATTCGATGTGCTGGGGTTGATGCAATGTGCTGTGAGTGATGCGATTCAACGTGCTGGGAGTGTTGCAATGTGCTGTGAGTGATGCGATTCGATTTGCTGGGGGTTATGCAATGTGCTGTGGGCCATGTGATTCGATGTGCTGAGGGGGTGATGCGATTCGATGTGCTGGGGGTGATGCAATGTGCTGTGGGTCATGCGATTCGATGTGCTGGGGGTGTTTCAATGTGCTGTGAGTGATGCGATTTGATGTGCTGTGGGTTATGCAATGTGCTGTGGGCCATGCGATTAGATATGCTGGGGGTGATGCGATTCGATGTGCTGGGGGTGATGCAATGTGCTGTGGGCCATGCAATTCGATGTGCTGGGGGTGATGCAATGTGCTGTGAGTGATGCGATTCGACGTGCTGGTAGTGTTGCAATGAGCTGTGAGTGATGCGATTCGATGTGCTGGGGGTTATGCAATGTGCTGTGGGCCATGTGATTCGATGTGCTGGGGGGGTGATGCGATTCGATGTGCTGGGGGTGATGCAATGTGCTGTGGGCCATGCGATTCGATGTGCTGGGGGTGATGCAACGTGCTGGGAGTGATGCGATTTGATGTGCTGGGGGTGATGCAATGTGCTGTGGGTGATGCGATTTGATGTGCTGGGGTTATGCAATGTGCTGAGGGCCATGCGATTCAATGTGCTGGGGAGATGCGATTCGATGTGCTGTGAGTGATGCGTTTCGATGTGCTGGGGTTATGCAGTGTGCTGTGGGCCATGCGATTTGATGTGCTGGGGTGATGCGATTCGATGTGCTGGGGGATGATGCAATGTGCTGTGGGCCATGCGATTCGATGTGCTGAGGGTGATGCAATGTGCTGTGAGTGATGCGATTTGATGTGCTGGGGGTTATGCAATGTGCTGTGGGCCATGCGATTCGATGTGCTGGGGGTGATGCAATGTGCTGTGGGCCATGCGATTTGATGTGCTGGGGGTGATGCAATGTGCTGTGGGCCATGCGATTCGATGTGCTGGGGGTGATGCAATGTGCTGTGGGCCATGCGATTCACTGTGCTGGGGGTGATGCAATGGGCTGTGGGCCATGTGATTCGATGTGCTGGGGGTGTTTCAATGTGCTGTGAGTGATGCGATTTGATGTGCTGTGGGTTATGCAATGTGCTGTGGGCCATGCGATTCGATGTGCTGGGGGTGATGCGATTCGATGTGCTGGGGGTGATGCAATGTGCTGTGGGCCATGCAATTCGATGTGCTGGGGGTGATGCAATGTGCTGTGAGTGATGCGATTCGACATGCTGGGAGTGTTGCAATGTGCTGTGAGTGATGCGATTCGATGTGTTGGGGGTTATGCAATGTGCTGTGGGCCATGTGATTCGATGTGCTGGGGGGTGATGCGATTCGATGTGCTGGGGGTGATGCAATGTGCTGTGGGCCATGCGATTCGATGTGCTGGGGGTGATGCAATGTGCTGGGAGTGATGCGATTCGATGTGCTGGGGGTGATGCAATGTGCTGTGGGTCATGCGATTCGATGTGCTGGGGTGATGTGATTTGATGTGCTGGGGGTGATGCAATGTGCTGTGAGTGATGCGTTTTGATGTGCTGGGGTTATGCAATGTGCTGTGGGCCATGCGATTTGATGTGCTGGGGTGATGCGATTCGATGTGCTGGGGGTGATGCAATGTGCTGTGGGCCATGCGATTCGATGTGCTGAGGGTGATGCAATGTGCTGTGAGTGATGCGATTTGATGTGCTGGGGGTTATGCAATGTGCTGTGGGCCATGCGATTCGATGTGCTGGGGGTGATGCAATGTGCTGTGGGCCATGCGATTCGATGTGCTGGGGGTGATGCAATGTGCTGTGGGCAATGCGATTCGATGTGCTGGGGGTGATGCAATGTGCTGTGGGCCATGCGATTCACTGTGCTGGGGGTGATGCAATGGGCTGTGGGCCATGTGATTCGATGTGCTGGGGTGATGCAATGTGCTGTGGGCCGTGCGATTCGATGTGCTGTGGGCCATGCGATTCGATGTGCTGGAGGTGATGCAATGTGCTGTGAGTGATGCGATTCGATGTGCTGGGGTTATGCAATGTGCTGTGGGCCATGCGATTCGATGTGCTGGGGGTGATGCAATGTGCTGTGGGCAATGCGATTCGATGTGCTGGGGGTGATGCAATGTGCTGTGGGCCATGCGATTCGATGTGCTGGGGGTGATGCAATGTGCTGTGGGCCATGCGATTCACTGTGCTGGGGGTTATGCAATGTGCTGTGGGCCATGCGATTCGATGTGCTGGGGTGTTGCGATTCGATGTGCTGGGGTAATGCAATGTGTTGTGGGCCATGCGATTCGATGTGCTGGGGGTGTTGCAATGTGCTGTGAGTGATGCGATTTGATGTGCTGGGGGTGTTGCAATGTGCTGTGAGTGATGTGATTCGATGTACTGGGGGTTATGCAATGTGCTGTGGGCCATGCGATTCGATGTGCTGGGGGTGATGCGATTCAATGTGCTGGGGGTGATGCAATGTGCTGTGGGCCATGCGATTTGATGTGCTGGGGGTGATGCATTGTGCTGTGAGTGATGCGATTCGATGTGCTGGGGGTGATGCAATGTGCTGTAGGCCATGCGATTCGATGTGCTGGGGGATATGCGATTCAATGTGCTGGGGGTGATGCAATGTGCTGTGAGCCATGCGATTCGATGTGCTGGGGTGATGCGATTCGATGTGCTGAGGGTGATGCAATGTGCTGTGAGTGATGCAATTTGATGTGCTGGGGGTGTTGTAATGTGCTGTGGGCCATGCGATTCGATGTGCTGGGGTGTTGCGATTCGATGTGCTGGGGGTGATGCCATGTGTTGTGGGCCATGCGATTCGATGTGCTGGGGGTGTTGCAATGTGCTGTGAGTGATGCAATTCGATGTGCTGGGGGTTATGCAATGTGCCGTGGGCCATGCGATTTGATGTGCTGGGGGGTGATGCAATGTCCTGTGAGTGATGCGATTCGATGTGCTGGGTGTTATGCAATTTTCTGTGGTCTATGCGATTCGATGTGTTGGGGGTGATGCAATGTGCTGTGGGCCATGCGATTCGTTGTGCTGGGGTGATGCGATTTGATGTGCTGGGGGTGATGCAATGTGCTGTGAGTGATGCGATTCGATATGCTGGGGGTGATGCAATGTGCTGTGGTCCATGCGATTCGATGTGCTGGGGTGATGCGATTCGATGTGCTGGGGGTGATGCAATGTGCTGTGGGCCATGTGATTCGATGTGCTGGGGTGTTTCAATGTGCTGTGAGTGATGCGATTCGATGTTCAGGGGGCTTATGCAATGTGCTGTGGGCCATGTGATTCGATGTGCTGGGGGTGATGCGATTCGATGTGCTGGGGGTGATGCAATGTGCTGTGAGTGATGTGATTCGACGTGCTGGGGGTGATGCAATGTGCTGTGGGCCATGCGATTCGATGTGGTGGGGGTGTTGCAATGTGCTGTGAGTGATGCGATTCGATGTGCTGGGGGTTATGCAATGTGCTGTGGGCCATGCGATTTGATGTGCTGGGGGGGGTGATGCGATTCGATGTGCAGGGGGTGATGCAATGTGCTGTGGGCCATGCGATTCAATGTACTGGGGGTGATGCAATGTGCTGGGAGTGATGCGATTCGATGTGCTGGGGGATGATGCAATGTGCTGTGGGTCATGCGATTCGATGTGCTGGGGTGATGCGATTCGATGTGCTGGGGGTGATGCAATGTGCTGTGAGTGATGCGATTCAATGTGCTGGGGGTTATGCAATGTGCTGTGGTCCATGCGATTCGATGTGCTGGGGTTATGCGATTTGATGTGCTTTGGGTGATGCAATGTGCTGTAGGCCATGCGATTCGATGTGCTGGGGTGATGCGATTCGATGTGCTGGGGGTGATGCAATGTGCTGTGAGTGATGCAATTCGATGTGCTGGGGGTTATGCAATGTGCTGTGGGCCATGCGATTCGATGTGCTGGGGTGATGCGATTCGATGTGCTGGGGGTGATGCAATGTGCTGTGAGTGATGCAATTTGATGTGCTGGGTGTGATGCAATGTGCTGTGGGCCATGTGATTCGATGTACTGGGGTTGATGCAATGTGCTGTGGTTGATGCGATTTGATGTGCTGGGGGTGATGCAATGTGCTGTGGGCCATGCGAATCGATGTGCTGGGGTGATGAAATGTGCTGTGGGCCATGCGATTTGATGTGCTGGGGTGATGCAATGTGCTGTGAGTGATGCGATTCGATGTGCTGGGGGTTATGCAATGTACTGTGGGCCATGCGATTCGATGTGCTGGGGTGATGCGATTCGATGTGCTGGGGGCGATTCAATGTGCTGTGGGCCATGCGATTCGATGTGCTGGGGTGATGCGATTCAATGTGCTGGGGGTGATGCAATGTGCTGCGGGCCATGCGATTCGATGTGCTGGGGGTGTTGCAATGTGCTGTGAGTGATGCAATTTGATGTGCTGCGGTCGATGCAATGTGCTGTGGGCCATGCGATTCGACGTGCTGGAGGTGATGCAATGTGCTGTGGGTCATGTGATTCGATGTGCTGGGGGTGTTTCAATGTGCTGTGAGTGATGCGATTTGATGTGCTGTGGGTTATGCAATGTTCTGTGGGCCATGCGATTCGATGTGCTGGGGGTGATGCGATTCGATGTGCTGGGGGTGATGCAATGTGCTGTGGGCCATGCAATTTGATGTGCTGGGGTTGATGCAATGTGCTGTGAGTGATGCGATTCGATGTGCTGGGGGTTATGCAATGTGCTGTGGGCCATGTGATTCGATGTGCTGAGGGGGTGATGCGATTCGATGTGCTGGGGGTGATGTAATGTGCTGTGGGTCATGCGATTCGATGTGCTGGGGGTGATGCAATGTGCTGTGAGTGATGCGATTTGATGTGCTGGTAGTGTTGCAATGTGCTGTGAGTGATGCGATTCGATGTGCTGGGGGTTATGCAATGTGCTGTGGGCCATGTGATTCGATGTGCTGGGGGGGTGATGCGATTCGATGTGCTGGGGGTGATGCAATGTGCTGTGGGCCATGCGATTCGATGTGCTGGGGGTGATGCAATGTGCTGGGAGTGATGCGATTTGATGTGCTGGGGGTGATGCAATGTGCTGTGGGTGATGCGATTTGATGTGCTGGGGGTGTTGCAATGTGCTGTGGGTGATGCGATTTGATGTGCTGGGGTTATGCAATGTGCTGAGGGCCATGCGATTCAATGTGCTGGGGTGATGCGATTCGATGTGCTGTGAGTGATGCGTTTCGATGTGCTGGGGTTATGCAATGTGCTGTGGGCCATGCGATTTGATGTGCTGGGGTGATGCGATTCGATGTGCTGGGGGATGATGCAATGTGCTGTGGGCCATGCGATTCGATGTGCTGAGGGTGATGCAATGTGCTGTGAGTGATGCGATTTGATGTGCTGTGGGTTATGCAATGTGCTGTGGGCCATGCGATTCGATGTGCTGGGGGTGATGCGATTTGATGTGCTGGGGGTGATGCAATGTGCTGTGGGCCATGCAATTCGATGTGCTGGGGGTGATGCAATGTGCTGTGAGTGATACGATTCGACATGCTGGGAGTGTTGCAATGTGCTGTGAGTGATGCGATTCGATGTGTTGGGGGTTATGCAATGTGCTGTGGGCCATGTGATTCGATGTGCTGGGGGGTGATGCGATTCGATGTGCTGGGGGTGATGCAATGTGCTGTGGGCCATGCGATTCGATGTGCTGGGGGTGATGCAATGTGCTGGGAGTGATGCGATTCGATGTGCTGGGGGTGATGCAATGTGCTGTGGGTCATGCAATTCGATGTGCTGGGGTGATGTGATTTGATGTGCTGGGGGTGATGCAATGTGCTGTGAGTGATGCGTTTTGATGTGCTGGGGTTATGCAATGTGCTGTGGGCCATGCGATTTGATGTGCTGGGGTGATGCGATTCGATGTGCTGGGGGTGATGCAATGTGCTGTGGGCCATGCGATTCGATGTGCTGAGGGTGATGCAATGTGCTGTGAGTGATGCGATTTGATGTGCTGGGGGTTATGCAATGTGCTGTGGGCCATGCGATTCGATGTGCTGGGGGTGATGCAATGTGCTGTGGGCCATGCGATTCGATGTGCTGGGGGTGATGCAATGTGCTGTGGGCAATGCGATTCGATGTGCTGGGGGTGATGCAATGTGCTGTGGGCCATGCGATTCACTGTGCTGGGGGTGATGCAATGGGCTGTGGGCCATGTGATTCGATGTGCTGGGGTGATGCAATGTGCTGTGGGCCGTGCGATTCGATGTGCTGTGGGCCATGCGATTCGATGTGCTGGAGGTGATGCAATGTGCTGTGAGTGATGCGATTCGATGTGCTGGGGTTATGCAATGTGCTGTGGGCCATGCGATTCGATGTGCTAAGGTGTTGCGATTCGATGTGCTGGGGGTAATGCAATGTGTTGTGGGCCATGCGATTCGATGTGCTGGGGGTGTTGCGATTCGATGTGCTGGGGGTGATGCAATGTGGTGTGGGCCATGCGATTCGATGTGCTGGGGGTGATGCAATGTGCTGGGAGTGATGCGATTCGATGTGCTGGGGGTGATGCAATGTGCTGTGGGTCATGCGATTCGATGTGCTGGGGATGATGCAATGTGCTGTGGGCCATGCAATTCGATGTGCTGGGGGTGATGCAATGTCCTGTGGTCCATGCGACTCGATGTGCTGGGTGTGATGCAATGTGCTGGGAGTGATGCGATTCGATGTGCTGGGGGTGATGCAATGTGCTGTGGGTCATGCGATTCGATGTGCTGGGGTCATGCGATTCGATGTGCTGGGGGTGATGCAATGTGCTGTGAGTGATGCGTTTCGATGTGCTGGGGTTATGCAATGCACTGTGGGCTATGTGATTTGATGTGCTGGGATGATGCGATTCGATGTGCTGGGGGTGATGCAATGTGCTGTGGGCCATGCGATTCGATGTGCTGAGGGTGATGCAATGTGCTGTGAGTGATGCGATTTGATGTGCTGGGGGTTATGCAATGTGCTGTGGGCCATGTGATTCGATGTGCTGGGGTGATGCGATTCGATGTGCTGGGGGTGATGCAATGTGCTGTGAGTGATGCAATTCGATGTGCTGGGGGTTATGCAATGTGCTGTGGGCCATGCGATTCGATGTGCTGGGGTGATGCGATTCGATGTGCTGGGGGTGATGCAATGTGCTGTGAGTGATGCAATTTGATGTGCTGGGTGTGATGCAATGTGCTGTGGGCCATGTGATTCGATGTACTGGGGTTGATGCAATGTGCTGTGGTTGATGCGATTTGATGTGCTGGGGGTGATGCAATGTGCTGTGGGCCATGCGAATCGATGTGCTGGGGTGATGAAATGTGCTGTGGGCCATGCGATTTGATGTGCTGGGGTGATGCAATGTGCTGTGAGTGATGCGATTCGATGTGCTGGGGGTTATGCAATGTACTGTGGGCCATGCGATTCGATGTGCTGGGGTGATGCGATTCGATGTGCTGGGGGCGATTCAATGTGCTGTGGGCCATGCGATTCGATGTGCTGGGGTGATGCGATTCAATGTGCTGGGGGTGATGCAATGTGCTGCGGGCCATGCGATTCGATGTGCTGGGGGTGTTGCAATGTGCTGTGAGTGATGCAATTTGATGTGCTGCGGTCGATGCAATGTGCTGTGGGCCATGCGATTCGACGTGCTGGAGGTGATGCAATGTGCTGTGGGTCATGTGATTCGATGTGCTGGGGGTGTTTCAATGTGCTGTGAGTGATGCGATTTGATGTGCTGTGGGTTATGCAATGTTCTGTGGGCCATGCGATTCGATGTGCTGGGGGTGATGCGATTCGATGTGCTGGGGGTGATGCAATGTGCTGTGGGCCATGCAATTTGATGTGCTGGGGTTGATGCAATGTGCTGTGAGTGATGCGATTCGATGTGCTGGGGGTTATGCAATGTGCTGTGGGCCATGTGATTCGATGTGCTGAGGGGGTGATGCGATTCGATGTGCTGGGGGTGATGTAATGTGCTGTGGGTCATGCGATTCGATGTGCTGGGGGTGATGCAATGTGCTGTGAGTGATGCGATTTGATGTGCTGGTAGTGTTGCAATGTGCTGTGAGTGATGCGATTCGATGTGCTGGGGGTTATGCAATGTGCTGTGGGCCATGTGATTCGATGTGCTGGGGGGGTGATGCGATTCGATGTGCTGGGGGTGATGCAATGTGCTGTGGGCCATGCGATTCGATGTGCTGGGGGTGATGCAATGTGCTGGGAGTGATGCGATTCGATGTGCTGGGGGTGATGCAATGTGCTGTGGGTCATGCAATTCGATGTGCTGGGGTGATGTGATTTGATGTGCTGGGGGTGATGCAATGTGCTGTGAGTGATGCGTTTTGATGTGCTGGGGTTATGCAATGTGCTGTGGGCCATGCGATTTGATGTGCTGGGGTGATGCGATTCGATGTGCTGGGGGTGATGCAATGTGCTGTGGGCCATGCGATTCGATGTGCTGAGGGTGATGCAATGTGCTGTGAGTGATGCGATTTGATGTGCTGGGGGTTATGCAATGTGCTGTGGGCCATGCGATTCGATGTGCTGGGGGTGATGCAATGTGCTGTGGGCCATGCGATTCGATGTGCTGGGGGTGATGCAATGTGCTGTGGGCAATGCGATTCGATGTGCTGGGGGTGATGCAATGTGCTGTGGGCCATGCGATTCACTGTGCTGGGGGTGATGCAATGGGCTGTGGGCCATGTGATTCGATGTGCTGGGGTGATGCAATGTGCTGTGGGCCGTGCGATTCGATGTGCTGTGGGCCATGCGATTCGATGTGCTGGAGGTGATGCAATGTGCTGTGAGTGATGCGATTCGATGTGCTGGGGTTATGCAATGTGCTGTGGGCCATGCGATTCGATGTGCTAAGGTGTTGCGATTCGATGTGCTGGGGGTAATGCAATGTGTTGTGGGCCATGCGATTCGATGTGCTGGGGGTGTTGCGATTCGATGTGCTGGGGGTGATGCAATGTGGTGTGGGCCATGCGATTCGATGTGCTGGGGGTGATGCAATGTGCTGGGAGTGATGCGATTCGATGTGCTGGGGGTGATGCAATGTGCTGTGGGTCATGCGATTCGATGTGCTGGGGATGATGCAATGTGCTGTGGGCCATGCAATTCGATGTGCTGGGGGTGATGCAATGTCCTGTGGTCCATGCGACTCGATGTGCTGGGTGTGATGCAATGTGCTGGGAGTGATGCGATTCGATGTGCTGGGGGTGATGCAATGTGCTGTGGGTCATGCGATTCGATGTGCTGGGGTCATGCGATTCGATGTGCTGGGGGTGATGCAATGTGCTGTGAGTGATGCGTTTCGATGTGCTGGGGTTATGCAATGCACTGTGGGCTATGTGATTTGATGTGCTGGGATGATGCGATTCGATGTGCTGGGGGTGATGCAATGTGCTGTGGGCCATGCGATTCGATGTGCTGAGGGTGATGCAATGTGCTGTGAGTGATGCGATTTGATGTGCTGGGGGTTATGCAATGTGCTGTGGGCCATGTGATTCGATGTGCTGGGGTGATGCGATTCGATGTGCTGGGGGTGATGCAATGTGCTGTGAGTGATGCAATTCGATGTGCTGGGGGTTATGCAATGTGCTGTGGGCCATGCGATTCGATGTGCTGGGGTGATGCGATTCGATGTGCTGGGGGTGATGCAATGTGCTGTGAGTGATGCAATTTGATGTGCTGGGTGTGATGCAATGTGCTGTGGGCCATGTGATTCGATGTACTGGGGTTGATGCAATGTGCTGTGGTTGATGCGATTTGATGTGCTGGGGGTGATGCAATGTGCTGTGGGCCATGCGAATCGATGTGCTGGGGTGATGAAATGTGCTGTGGGCCATGCGATTTGATGTGCTGGGGTGATGCAATGTGCTGTGAGTGATGCGATTCGATGTGCTGGGGGTTATGCAATGTACTGTGGGCCATGCGATTCGATGTGCTGGGGTGATGCGATTCGATGTGCTGGGGGCGATTCAATGTGCTGTGGGCCATGCGATTCGATGTGCTGGGGTGATGCGATTCAATGTGCTGGGGGTGATGCAATGTGCTGCGGGCCATGCGATTCGATGTGCTGGGGGTGTTGCAATGTGCTGTGAGTGATGCAATTTGATGTGCTGCGGTCGATGCAATGTGCTGTGGGCCATGCGATTCGACGTGCTGGAGGTGATGCAATGTGCTGTGGGTCATGTGATTCGATGTGCTGGGGGTGTTTCAATGTGCTGTGAGTGATGCGATTTGATGTGCTGTGGGTTATGCAATGTTCTGTGGGCCATGCGATTCGATGTGCTGGGGGTGATGCGATTCGATGTGCTGGGGGTGATGCAATGTGCTGTGGGCCATGCAATTTGATGTGCTGGGGTTGATGCAATGTGCTGTGAGTGATGCGATTCGATGTGCTGGGGGTTATGCAATGTGCTGTGGGCCATGTGATTCGATGTGCTGAGGGGGTGATGCGATTCGATGTGCTGGGGGTGATGTAATGTGCTGTGGGTCATGCGATTCGATGTGCTGGGGGTGATGCAATGTGCTGTGAGTGATGCGATTTGATGTGCTGGTAGTGTTGCAATGTGCTGTGAGTGATGCGATTCGATGTGCTGGGGGTTATGCAATGTGCTGTGGGCCATGTGATTCGATGTGCTGGGGGGGTGATGCGATTCGATGTGCTGGGGGTGATGCAATGTGCTGTGGGCCATGCGATTCGATGTGCTGGGGGTGATGCAATGTGCTGGGAGTGATGCGATTTGATGTGCTGGGGGTGATGCAATGTGCTGTGGGTGATGCGATTTGATGTGCTGGGGGTGTTGCAATGTGCTGTGGGTGATGCGATTTGATGTGCTGGGGTTATGCAATGTGCTGAGGGCCATGCGATTCAATGTGCTGGGGTGATGCGATTCGATGTGCTGTGAGTGATGCGTTTCGATGTGCTGGGGTTATGCAATGTGCTGTGGGCCATGCGATTTGATGTGCTGGGGTGATGCGATTCGATGTGCTGGGGGATGATGCAATGTGCTGTGGGCCATGCGATTCGATGTGCTGAGGGTGATGCAATGTGCTGTGAGTGATGCGATTTGATGTGCTGTGGGTTATGCAATGTGCTGTGGGCCATGCGATTCGATGTGCTGGGGGTGATGCGATTTGATGTGCTGGGGGTGATGCAATGTGCTGTGGGCCATGCAATTCGATGTGCTGGGGGTGATGCAATGTGCTGTGAGTGATACGATTCGACATGCTGGGAGTGTTGCAATGTGCTGTGAGTGATGCGATTCGATGTGTTGGGGGTTATGCAATGTGCTGTGGGCCATGTGATTCGATGTGCTGGGGGGTGATGCGATTCGATGTGCTGGGGGTGATGCAATGTGCTGTGGGCCATGCGATTCGATGTGCTGGGGGTGATGCAATGTGCTGGGAGTGATGCGATTCGATGTGCTGGGGGTGATGCAATGTGCTGTGGGTCATGCGATTCGATGTGCTGGGGTGATGTGATTTGATGTGCTGGGGGTGATGCAATGTGCTGTGAGTGATGCGTTTTGATGTGCTGGGGTTATGCAATGTGCTGTGGGCCATGCGATTTGATGTGCTGGGGTGATGCGATTCGATGTGCTGGGGGTGATGCAATGTGCTGTGGGCCATGCGATTCGATGTGCTGAGGGTGATGCAATGTGCTGTGAGTGATGCGATTTGATGTGCTGGGGGTTATGCAATGTGCTGTGGGCCATGCGATTCGATGTGCTGGGGGTGATGCAATGTGCTGTGGGCCATGCGATTCGATGTGCTGGGGGTGATGCAATGTGCTGTGGGCAATGCGATTCGATGTGCTGGGGGTGATGCAATGTGCTGTGGGCCATGCGATTCACTGTGCTGGGGGTGATGCAATGGGCTGTGGGCCATGTGATTCGATGTGCTGGGGTGATGCAATGTGCTGTGGGCCGTGCGATTCGATGTGCTGTGGGCCATGCGATTCGATGTGCTGGAGGTGATGCAATGTGCTGTGAGTGATGCGATTCGATGTGCTGGGGTTATGCAATGTGCTGTGGGCCATGCGATTCGATGTGCTAAGGTGTTGCGATTCGATGTGCTGGGGGTAATGCAATGTGTTGTGGGCCATGCGATTCGATGTGCTGGGGGTGTTGCGATTCGATGTGCTGGGGGTGATGCAATGTGGTGTGGGCCATGCGATTCGATGTGCTGGGGGTGATGCAATGTGCTGGGAGTGATGCGATTCGATGTGCTGGGGGTGATGCAATGTGCTGTGGGTCATGCGATTCGATGTGCTGGGGATGATGCAATGTGCTGTGGGCCATGCAATTCGATGTGCTGGGGGTGATGCAATGTCCTGTGGTCCATGCGACTCGATGTGCTGGGTGTGATGCAATGTGCTGGGAGTGATGCGATTCGATGTGCTGGGGGTGATGCAATGTGCTGTGGGTCATGCGATTCGATGTGCTGGGGTCATGCGATTCGATGTGCTGGGGGTGATGCAATGTGCTGTGAGTGATGCGTTTCGATGTGCTGGGGTTATGCAATGTACTGTGGGCTATGTGATTTGATGTGCTGGGATGATGCGATTCGATGTGCTGGGGGTGATGCAATGTGCTGTGGGCCATGCGATTCGATGTGCTGAGGGTGATGCAATGTGCTGTGAGTGATGCGATTTGATGTGCTGGGGGTTATGCAATGTGCTGTGGGCCATGCGATTCGATGTGCTGGGGGTGATGCAATGTGCTGTGGGCCATGCGATTCGATGTGCTGGGGGTGATGCAATGTGCTGTGGGCCATGCGATTTGATGTGCTGGGGGTGATGCAATGTGCTGTGGGCCATGCGATTCACTGTGCTGGGGGTGATGCAATGAACTGTGGGCCATGTGATTCGATGTGCTGGGGTGATGCAATGTGCTGTGGAATGTGCGATTCGATGTGCTGCGGGCCATGCGATTCGATGTGCTGGAGGTGATGCAATGTGCTGTGAGTGATGCGATTCGATGTGCTGGGGTTATGCAATGTGCTGTGGGCCATGCGATTCGATGTGCTGGGGTGTTGCGATTCGATGTGCTGGGGTAATGCAATGTGTTGTGGGCCATGCGATTTGATGTGCTGGGGGTGTTGCAATGTGCTGTGAGTGATGCAATTCGATGTGCTGGGGGTGTTGCAATGTGCTGTGAGTGATGTGATTCGATGTACTGGGGGTTATGCAATGTGCTGTGGGCCATGCGATTCGATGTGCTGGGGGTGATGTTATTCAATGTGCTGGGGGTGATGCAATGTGCTGTGGGCCATGCGATTTGATGTGCTGGGGGTGATGCATTGTGCTGTGAGTGATGCGATTCGATGTGCTGGTGGTGATGCAATGTGATGTAGGCCATGCGATTCGATGTGCTGGGGATATGCGATTCAATGTGCTGGGGGTGATGCAATGTGCTGTGAGCCATGCGATTCGATGTGCTGGGGGTGTTTCAATGTGCTGTGAGTGATGCGATTTGATGTGCTGTGGGTTATGCAATGTGCTGTGGGCCATGCGATTCGATGTGCTGGGGGTGATGCGATTCGATGTGCTGGGGGTGATGCAATGTGCTGTGGGCCATGCAATTCGATGTGCTGGGGGTGATGCAATGTGCTGTGAGTGATGCGATTCGACGTGCTGGGAGTGTTGCAATGTGCTGTGAGTGATGCGATTCGATGTGCTGGGGGTTATGCAATGTGCTGTGGGCCATGTGATTCGATGTGCTGGGGGGGTGATGCGATTCGATGTGCTGGGGGTGATGCAATGTGCTGTGGGCCATGCGATTCGATGTGCTGGGGGTGATGCAATGTGCTGGGAGTGATGCGATTTGATGTGCTGGGGGTGATGCAATGTGCTGTGGGTGATTCGATTTGATGTGCTGGGGTGATGCGATTCGATGTGCTGGGGGTGATGCAATGTGCTGTGGGCCATGCGATTCGATGTGCTGAGGGTGATGCAATGTGCTGTGAGTGATGCGATTTGATGTGCTGGGGGTTATGCAATGTGCTGTGGGCCATGCGATTCGATGTGCTGGGGGTGATGCAATGTGCTGTGGGCCATGCGATTCGATGTGCTGGGGGTGATGCAATGTGCTGTGGGCAATGCGATTCGATGTGCTGGGGGTGATGCAATGTGCTGTGGGCCATGCGATTCACTGTGCTGGGGGTGATGCAATGGGCTGTGGGCCATGTGATTCGATGTGCTGGGGTGATGCAATGTGCTGTGGGCCGCGCGATTCGATGTGCTGTGGGCCATGCGATTTGATGTGCTGGAGGTGATGCAATGTGCTGTGAGTGATGCGATTCGATGTGCTGGGGTTATGCAATGTGCTGTGGGCCATGCGATTCGATGTGCTGAGGTGTTGCGATTCGATGTGCTGGGGGTAATGCAATGTGTTGTGGGCCATGCGATTCGATGTGCTGGGGGTGTTGCGATTCGATGTGCTGGGGGTGATGCAATGTGGTGTGGGCCATGCGATTCGATGTGCTGGGGGTGATGCAATGTGCTGGGAGTGATGCGATTCGATGTGCTGGGGGTGATGCAATGTGCTGTGGGTCATGCGATTCGATGTGCTGGGGATGATGCAATGTGCTGTGGGCCATGTGATTCGATGTGCTGGGGGGGTGATGCGATTCGATGTGCTGGGGGTGATGCAATGTGCTGTGGGCCATGCGATTCGATGTGCTGGGGGTGATGCAATGTGCTGGGAGTGATGCGATTTGATGTGCTGGGGGTGATGCAATGTGCTGTGGGTGATGCGATTTGATGTGCTGGGGGTGTTGCAATGTGCTGTGGGTGATGCGATTTGATGTGCTGGGGTTATGCAATGTGCTGTGGGCCATGCGATTCAATGTGCTGGGGTGATGCGATTCGATGTGCTGTGAGTGATGCGTTTCGATGTGCTGGGGTTATGCAATGTGCTGTGGGCCATGCGATTTGATGTGCTGGGGTGATGCGATTCGATGTGCTGGGGGTGATGCAATGTGCTGTGGGCCATGCGATTCGATGTGCTGAGGGTGATGCAATGTGCTGTGAGTGATGCGATTTGATGTGCTGGGGGTTATGCAATGTGCTGTGGGCCATGCGATTCGATGTGCTGGGGGTGATGCAATGTGCTGTGGGCCATGCGATTCGATGTGCTGGGGGTGATGCAATGTGCTGTGGGCCATGCGATTCGATGTGCTGGGGGTGATGAAATGTGCTGTGGGCCATGCGATTCACTGTGCTGGGGGTGATGCAATGGGCTGTGGGCCATGTGATTCGATGTGCTGGGGTGATGCAATGTGCTGTGGGTCATGCGATTCGATGTGCTGGGGGTGTTTCAATGTGCTGTGAGTGATGCGATTTGATGTGCTGTGGGTTATGCAATGTGCTGTGGGCCATGCGATTCGATGTGCTGGGGGTGATGCGATTCGATGTGCTGGGGGTGATGCAATGTGCTGTGGGCCATGCAATTCGATGTGCTGGGGGTGATGCAATGTGCTGTGAGTGATGCGATTCGACATGCTGGGAGTGTTGCAATGTGCTGTGAGTGATGCGATTCGATGTGTTGGGGGTTATGCAATGTGCTGTGGGCCATGCGATTCGATGTGCTGGGGTGATGTGATTTGATGTGCTGGGGGTGATGCAATGTGCTGTGAGTGATGCGTTTCGATGTGCTGGGGTTATGCAATGTGCTGTGGGCCATGCGATTTGATGTGCTGGGGTGATGCGATTCGATGTGCTGGGGGTGATGCAATGTGCTGTGGGCCATGCGATTCGATGTGCTGAGGGTGATGCAATGTGCTGTGAGTGATGCGATTTGATGTGCTGGGGGTTATGCAATGTGCTGTGGGCCATGCGATTCAATGTGCTCGGGGTGATGCAATGTGCTGTGGGCCATGCGATTCGATGTGCTGGGGGTGATGCAATGTGCTGTGGGCAATGCGATTCGATGTGCTGGGGGTGATGCAATGTGCTGTGGGCCATGCGATTCACTGTGCTGGGGGTGATGCAATGGGCTGTGGGCCATGTGATTCGATGTGCTGGGGTGATGCAATGTGCTGTGGGCCGTGCGATTCGATGTGCTGTGGGCCATGCGATTCGATGTGCTGGAGGTGATGCAATGTGCTGTGAGTGATGCGATTCGATGTGCTGGGGTTATGCAATGTGCTGTGGGCCATGCGATTCGATGTGCTGAGGTGTTGCGATTCGATGTGCTGGGGGTAATGCAATGTGTTGTGGGCCATGCGATTCGATGTGCTGGGGGTGTTGCGATTCGATGTGCTGGGGGTGATGCAATGTGGTGTGGGCCATGCGATTCGATGTGCTGGGGGTGATGCAATGTGCTGGGAGTGATGCGATTCGATGTGCTGGGGGTGATGCAATGTGCTGTGGGTCATGCGATTCGATGTGCTGGGGATAATGCAATGTGCTGTGGGCCATGCAATTCGATGTGCTGGGGGTGTTGCAATGTGCTGTGAGTGATGCGATTAGATGTGCTGGGGGTTATGCAATGTGCTGTGGGCCATGCGATTCGATGTGCTGGGGGGTGATGCGATTCGATGTGCTGGGGGTGATGCAATGTGCTGTGGGCCATGCGATTTGATGTGCTGGGGGTGATGCAATGTGCTGGGAGTGATGCGATTCGATGTGCTGGGGGTGATGCAATGTGCTGTGGGTCATGCGATTCGATGTGCTGGGGTGATGCGATTCGATGTGCTGGGGGTGATGCAATGTGCTGTGAGTGATGCGTTTCGATGTGCTGGGGTTATGCAATGTACTGTGGGCTATGTGATTTGATGTGCTGGGGTGATGCGATTCGATGTGCTGGGGGTGATGCAATGTGCTGTGGGCCATGCGATTTGATGTGCTGGGGTGATGCAATGTGCTGTGAGTGATGCAATTCGATGTGCTGGGGGTTATGCAATGTGCTGTGGTCCATGCGATTCGATGTGCTGGGGTGATGCGATTTGATGTGCTTTGGGTGATGCAATGTGCTGTGGGCCATGCGATTCGATGTGCTGGGGGTGATGCAATGTGCTGTGAGTGATGCAATTCGATGTGCTGGGGGTTATGCAATGTGCTGTGGGCCATGCGATTCGATGTGCTGGGCTGATGCGATTGGATGTGCTGGGGGTGATGCAATGTGCTGTGAGTGATGCGATTTGATGTGCTGGGTGTGATGCAATGTGCTGTGGGCCATGTGATTCGATGTACTGGGGTTGATGCAATGTGCTGTGGTTGATGCGATTTGATGTGCTGGGGGTGATGCAATGTGCTGTGGGCCATGCGAATCGATGTGCTGGGGTGATGCGATTCGATGTGCTGGGGGCGATTCAATGTGCTGTGGGCCATGCGATTCGATGTGCTGGGGTGATGCGATTCAATGTGCTGGGGGTGATGCAATGTGCTGCGGGCCATGCGATTCGATGTGCTGGGGGTGTTGCAATGTGCTGTGAGTGATGCAATTCGATGTGCTGGGGGTGATGCAATGTGCTGTGGGCCATGCGATTCGACGTGCTGGAGGTGATGCAATGTGCTGTGGGTCATGCGATTCGATGTGCAGGGGGTGTTTCAATGTGCTGTGAGTGATGCGATTTGATGTGCTGTGGGTTATGCAATGTGCTGTGGGCCATGCGATTCGATGTGCTGGGGGTGATGCGATTAGATGTGCTGGAGGTGATTCAATGTGCTGTGGGCCATGCAATTCGATGTGCTGGGGGTGATGCAATGTGCTGTGAGTGATGCGATTCGATGTGCTGGGGGTTATGCAATGTGCTGTGGGCCATTTGATTCGATGTGCTGGGGGGGTGATGCGATTCGATGTGCTGGGGGTGATGCAATGTGCTGTGGGCCATGCGATTCGATGTGCTGGGGGTGATGCAATGTGCTGGGAGTGATGCAATTCGATGTACTGGGGGTGATGCAATGTTCTGTGGGTCATGCGATTCGATGTGCTGGGGTGATGCGATTCGATGTGCTGGGGGTGATGCAATGTGCTGTGAGTGATGCGTTTCAATGTGCTGGGGTTATGCAATGTGCTGTGGGCCATGCGATTTGATGTGCTGGGGTGATGCGATTCGATGTGCTGGGGGTGATGCAATGTGCTGTGGGCCATGCGATTCGATGTGCTGAGGGTGATGCAATGTGCTGTGAGTGATGCGATTTGATGTGCTGGGGGTTATGCAATGTGCTGTGGGCCATGCGATTCGATGTGCTGGGGGTGATGCAATGTGCTGTGGGCTATACGATTCGATGTGCTGGGGGTGATGCAATGTGCTGTGGGCCATGCGATTCGATGTGCTGGGGGTGATGCAATGTGCTGTGGGCCATGCGATTCACTGTGCTGGGGGTGATGCAATGGGCTGTGGGCCATGTGATTCGATGTGCTGGGGTGATGCAATGTGCTGTGGGTCATGCGATTCGATGTGCTGGGGGTGTTTCAATGTGCTGTGAGTGATGCGATTTGATGTGCTGTGGGTTATGCAATGTGCTGTGGGCCATGCGATTTGATGTGCTGGGGGTGATGCGATTCGATGTGCTGGGGGTTATGCAATGTGCTGTGGGCCATGTGATTCGATGTGCTGGGGGGTGATGCAATTCGATGTGCTGGGGGTGATGCAATGTGCTGTGGGCCATGCGATTCGATGTGCTGGGGGTGATGCAATGTGCTGTGGGCCATGCGATTCGATGTGCTGGGGGTGATGCAATGTGCTGTGGGCCATGCGATTCACTGTGCTGGGGGTGATGCAATGGGCTGTGGGCCATGTGATTCGATGTGCTGGGGTGATGCAATGTGCTGTGGGCCGTGCGATTCGATGTGCTGTGGGCCATGCGATTCGATGTGCTGGAGGTGATGCAATGTGCTGTGGGCTATACGATTCGATGTGCTGGGGGTGATGCAATGTGCTGTGGGCCATGCGATTCGATGTGCTGGGGGTGATGCAATGTGCTGTGGGCTATACGATTCGATGTGCTGGGGGTGATGCAATGTGCTGTGGGCCATGCGATTCGATGTGCTGGGGGTGATGCAATGTGCTGTGGGCCATGCGATTCACTGTGCTGGGGGTGATGCAATGGGCTGTGGGCCATGTGATTCGATGTGCTGGGGTGATGCAATGTGCTGTGGGTCATGCGATTCGATGTGCTGGGGGTGTTTCAATGTGCTGTGAGTGATGCGATTTGATGTGCTGTGGGTTATGCAATGTGCTGTGGGCCATGCGATTTGATGTGCTGGGGGTGATGCGATTCGATGTGCTGGGGGTTATGCAATGTGCTGTGGGCCATGTGATTCGATGTGCTGGGGGGTGATGCAATTCGATGTGCTGGGGGTGATGCAATGTGCTGTGGGCCATGCGATTCGATGTGCTGGGGGTGATGCAATGTGCTGTGGGCCATGCGATTCGATGTGCTGGGGGTGATGCAATGTGCTGTGGGCCATGCGATTCACTGTGCTGGGGGTGATGCAATGGGCTGTGGGCCATGTGATTCGATGTGCTGGGGTGATGCAATGTGCTGTGGGCCGTGCGATTCGATGTGCTGTGGGCCATGCGATTCGATGTGCTGGAGGTGATGCAATGTGATGTGAGTGATGCGATTCGACGTGCTGGGAGTGTTGCAATGTGCTGTGAGTGATGCGATTCGATGTGCTGGGGATTATGCAATGTGCTGTGGGCCATGTGATTCGATGTGCTGGGGGGGTGATGCGATTCGATGTGCTGGGGGTGATGCAATGTGCTGTGGGCCATGCGATTCGATGTGCTGGGGGTGATGCAATGTGCTGGGAGTGATGCGATTTGATGTGCTGGGGGTGATGCAATGTGCTGTGGGTGATGCGATTTGATGTGCTGGGGTGATGCGATTCGATGTGCTGGGGGTGATGCAATGTGCTGTGGGCCATGCGATTCGATGTGCTGAGGGTGATGCAATGTGCTGTGAGTGATGCGATTTGATGTGCTGGGGGTGATGCAATGTGCTGTGGGCCATGCGATTCGATGTGCTGGGGGTGATGCAATGTGCTGTGGGTCATGCGATTCGATGTGCTGGGGTGATGCGATTCAATGTGCTGGGGGTGATGCAATGTGCTGTGAGTGATGCGTTTCGATGTGCTGGGGTTATGCAATGTGCTGTGGGCCATGCGATTTGATGTGCTGGGGTGATGCGATTCGATGTGCTGGGGGTGATGCAATGTGCTGTGGGCCATGCGATTCGATGTGCTGGGGGTGATGCAATGTGCTGTGGGCAATGCGATTCGATGTGCTGGGGGTGATGCAATGTGCTGTGGGCCATGCGATTCACTGTGCTGGGGGTGATGCAATGGGCTGTGGGCCATGTGATTCGATGTGCTGGGGTGATGCAATGTGCTGTGGGCCGCGCGATTCGATGTGCTGTGGGCCATGCGATTCGATGTGCTGGAGGTGATGCAATGTGCTGTGAGTGATGCGATTCGATGTGCTGGGGTTATGCAATGTGCTGTGGGCCATGCGATTCGATGTGCTGAGGTGTTGCGATTCGATGTGCTGGGGGTAATGCAATGTGTTGTGGGCCATGCGATTCGATGTGCTGGGGGTGTTGCGATTCGATGTGCTGGGGGTGATGCAATGTGGTGTGGGCCATGCGATTCGATGTGCTGGGGGTGATGCAATGTGCTGGGAGTGATGCGATTCGATGTGCTGGGGGTGATGCAATGTGCTGTGGGTCATGCGATTCGATGTGCTGGGGATGATGCAATGTGCTGTGGGCCATGTGATTCGATGTGCTGGGGGGGTGATGCGATTCGATGTGCTGGGGGTGATGCAATGTGCTGTGGGCCATGCGATTCGATGTGCTGGGGGTGATGCAATGTGCTGGGAGTGATGCGATTTGATGTGCTGGGGGTGATGCAATGTGCTGTGGGTGATGCAATTTGATGTGCTGGGGGTGTTGCAATGTGCTGTGGGTGATGCGATTTGATGTGCTGGGGTTATGCAATGTGCTGTGGGCCATGCGATTCAATGTGCTGGGGTGATGCGATTCGATGTGTTGTGAGTGATGCGTTTCGATGTGCTGGGGTTATGCAATGTGCTGTGGGCCATGCGATTTGATGTGCTGGGGTGATGCGATTCGATGTGCTGGGGGTGATGCAATGTGCTGTGGGCCATGCGATTCGATGTGCTGAGGGTGATGCAATGTGCTGTGAGTGATGCGATTTGATGTGCTGGGGGTTATGCAATGTGCTGTGGGCCATGCGATTCAATGTGCTGGGGGTGATGCAATGTGCTGTGGGCCATGCGATTCGATGTGCTGGGGGTGATGCAATGTGCTGTGGGCAATGCGATTCGATGTGCTGGGGGTGATGCAATGTGCTGTGGGCCATGCGATTCACTGTGCTGGGGGTGATGCAATGGGCTGTGGGCCATGTGATTCGATGTGCTGGGGTGATGCAATGTGCTGTGGGCCGTGCGATTCGATGTGCTGTGGGCCATGCGATTCGATGTGCTGGAGGTGATGCAATGTGCTGTGAGTGATGTGATTCGATGTGCTGGGGTTATGCAATGTGCTGTGGGCCATGCGATTCGATGTGCTGAGGTGTTGCGATTCGATGTGCTGGGGGTAATGCAATGTGTTGTGGGCCATGCGATTCGATGTGCTGGGGGTGTTGCGATTTGATGTGCTGGGGGTGATGCAATGTGGTGTGGGCCATGCGATTCGATGTGCTGGGGGTGATGCAATGTGCTGGGAGTGATGCGATTCGATGTGCTGGGGGTGATGCAATGTGCTGTGGGTCATGCGATTCGATGTGCTGGGGATGATGCAATGTGCTGTGGGCCATGCAATTCGATGTGCTGGGGGTGATGCAATGTCCTGTGGTCCATGCGATTCGATGTGCTGGGGGTGTTGCAATGTGCTGTGAGTGATGCGATTAGATGTGCTGGGGGTTATGCAATGTGCTGTGGGCCATGCGATTCGATGTGCTGGGGGGTGATGCGATTCGATGTGCTGGGGGTGATACAATGTGCTGTGGGCCATGCGATTTGATGTGCTGGGGGTGATGCAATGTGCTGGGAGTGATGCGATTCGATGTGCTGGGGGTGATGCAATGTGCTGTGGGTCATGCGATTCGATGTGCTGGGGTGATGCGATTCGATGTGCTGGGGGTGATGCAATGTGCTGTGAGTGATGCGTTTCGATGTGCTGGGGTTATGCAATGTACTGTGGGCTATGTGATTTGATGTGCTGGGGTGATGCGATTCGATGTGCTGGGGGTGATGCAATGTGCTGTGGGCCATGCGATTTGATGTGCTGGGGTGATGCAATGTGCTGTGAGTGATGCAATTCGATGTGCTGGGGGTTATGCAATGTGCTGTGGTCCATGCGATTCGATGTGCTGGGGTGATGCGATTTGATGTGCTTTGGGTGATGCAATGTGCTGTGGGCCATGCGATTCGATGTGCTGGGGGTGATGCAATGTGCTGTGAGTGATGCAATTCGATGTGCTGGGGGTTATGCAATGTGCTGTGGGCCATGCGATTCGATGTGCTGGGGTGATGCGATTGGATGTGCTGGGGGTGATGCAATGTGCTGTGAGTGATGCGATTTGATGTGCTGGGTGTGATGCAATGTGCTGTGGGCCATGTGATTCGATGTACTGGGGTTGATGCAATGTGCTGTGGTTGATGCGATTTGATGTGCTGGGGGTGATGCAATGTGCTGTGGGCCATGCGAATCGATGTGCTGGGGTGATGCGATTCGATGTGCTGGGGGCGATTCAATGTGCTGTGGGCCATGCGATTCGATGTGCTGGGGTGATGCGATTCAATGTGCTGGGGGTGATGCAATGTGCTGCGGGCCATGCGATTCGATGTGCTGGGGGTGTTGCAATGTGCTGTGAGTGATGCAATTCGATGTGCTGGGGGTGATGCAATGTGCTGTGGGCCATGCGATTCGACGTGCTGGAGGTGATGCAATGTGCTGTGGGTCATGCGATTCGATGTGCAGGGGGTGTTTCAATGTGCTGTGAGTGATGCGATTTGATGTGCTGTGGGTTATGCAATGTGCTGTGGGCCATGCGATTCGATGTGCTGGGGGTGATGCGATTAGATGTGCTGGAGGTGATTCAATGTGCTGTGGGCCATGCAATTCGATGTGCTGGGGGTGATGCAATGTGCTGTGAGTGATGCGATTCGATGTGCTGGGGGTTATGCAATGTGCTGTGGGCCATTTGATTCGATGTGCTGGGGGGGTGATGCGATTCGATGTGCTGGGGGTGATGCAATGTGCTGTGGGCCATGCGATTCGATGTGCTGGGGGTGATGCAATGTGCTGGGAGTGATGCGATTCGATGTACTGGGGGTGATGCAATGTTCTGTGGGTCATGCGATTCGATGTGCTGGGGTGATGCGATTCGATGTGCTGGGGGTGATGCAATGTGCTGTGAGTGATGCGTTTCGATGTGCTGGGGTTATGCAATGTGCTGTGGGCCATGCTATTTGATGTGCTGGGGTGATGCGATTCGATGTGCTGGGGGTGATGCAATGTGCTGTGGGCCATGCGATTCGATGTGCTGAGGGTGATGCAATGTGCTGTGAGTGATGCGATTTGATGTGCTGGGGGTTATGCAATGTGCTGTGGGCCATGCGATTCGATGTGCTGGGGGTGATGCAATGTGCTGTGGGCTATACGATTCGATGTGCTGGGGGTGATGCAATGTGCTGTGGGCCATGCGATTCGATGTGCTGGGGGTGATGCAATGTGCTGTGGGCCATGCGATTCACTGTGCTGGGGGTGATGCAATGGGCTGTGGGCCATGTGATTCGATGTGCTGGGGTGATGCAATGTGCTGTGGGTCATGCGATTCGATGTGCTGGGGGTGTTTCAATGTGCTGTGAGTGATGCGATTTGATGTGCTGTGGGTTATGCAATGTGCTATGGGCCATGCGATTTGATGTGCTGGGGGTGATGCGATTCGATGTGCTGGGGGTTATGCAATGTGCTGTGGGCCATGTGATTTGATGTGCTGGGGGGTGATGCAATTCGATGTGCTGGGGGTTTATGCAATGTGCTGTGGGCCATGCGATTCGATGTGCTGGGGGTGATGCAATGTGCTGTGGGCCATGCGATTCGATGTGCTGGGGGTGATGCAATGTGCTGTGGGCCATGCGATTCACTGTGCTGGGGGTGATGCAATGGGCTGTGGGCCATGTGATTCGATGTGCTGGGGTGATGCAATGTGCTGTGGGCCGTGCGATTCGATGTGCTGTGGGCCATGCGATTCGATGTGCTGGAGGTGATGCAATGTGATGTGAGTGATGCGATTCGACGTGCTGGGAGTGTTGCAATGTGCTGTGAGTGATGCGATTCGATGTGCTGGGGGTTATGCAATGTGCTGTGGGCCATGTGATTCGATGTGCTGGGGGGGTGATGCGATTCGATGTGCTGGGGGTGATGCAATGTGCTGTGGGCCATGCGATTCGATGTGCTGGGGGTGATGCAATGTGCTGGGAGTGATGCGATTTGATGTGCTGGGGGTGATGCAATGTGCTGTGGGTGATGCGATTTGATGTGCTGGGGTGATGCGATTCGATGTGCTGGGGGTGATGCAATGTGCTGTGGGCCATGCGATTCGATGTGCTGAGGGTGATGCAATGTGCTGTGAGTGATGCGATTTGATGTGCTGGGGGTTATGCAATGTGCTGTGGGCCATGCGATTCGATGTGCTGGGGGTGATGCAATGTGCTGTGGGCCATGCGATTCGATGTGCTGGGGGTGATGCAATGTGCTGTGGGCAATGCGATTCGATGTGCTGGGGGTGATGCAATGTGCTGTGGGCCATGCGATTCACTGTGCTGGGGGTGATGCAATGGGCTGTGGGCCATGTGATTCGATGTGCTGGGGTGATGCAATGTGCTGTGGGCCGCGCGATTCGATGTGCTGTGGGCCATGCGATTCGATGTGCTGGAGGTGATGCAATGTGCTGTGAGTGATGCAATTCGATGTGCTGGGGTTATGCAATGTGCTGTGGGCCATGCGATTCGATGTGCTGAGGTGTTGCGATTCGATGTGCTGGGGGTAATGCAATGTGTTGTGGGCCATGCGATTCGATGTGCTGGGGGTGTTGCGATTCGATGTGCTGGGGGTGATGCAATGTGGTGTGGGCCATGCGATTCGATGTGCTGGGGGTGATGCAATGTGCTGGGAGTGATGCGATTCGATGTGCTGGGGGTGATGCAATGTGCTGTGGGTCATGCGATTCGATGTGCTGGGGATGATGCAATGTGCTGTGGGCCATGTGATTCGATGTGCTGGGGGGGTGATGCGATTCGATGTGCTGGGGGTGATGCAATGTGCTGTGGGCCATGCGATTCGATGTGCTGGGGGTGATGCAATGTGCTGGGAGTGATGCGATTTGATGTGCTGGGGGTGATGCAATGTGCTGTGGGTGATGCGATTTGATGTGCTGGGGGTGTTGCAATGTGCTGTGGGTGATGCGATTTGATGTGCTGGGGTTATGCAATGTGCTGTGGGCCATGCGATTCAATGTGCTGGGGTGATGCGATTCGATGTGCTGTGAGTGATGCGTTTCAATGTGCTGGGGTTATGCAATGTGCTGTGGGCCATGCGATTTGATGTGCTGGGGTGATGCGATTCGATGTGCTGGGGGTGATGCAATGTGCTGTGGGCCATGCGATTCGATGTGCTGAGGGTGATGCAATGTGCTGTGAGTGATGCGATTTGATGTGCTGGGGGTTATGCAATGTGCTGTGGGCCATGCGATTCGATGTGCTGGGGGTGATGCAATGTGCTGTGGGCTATGCGATTCGATGTGCTGGGGGTGATGCAATGTGCTGTGGGCCATGCGATTCGATGTGCTGGGGGTGATGAAATGTGCTGTGGGCCATGCGATTCACTGTGCTGGGGGTGATGCAATGGGCTGTGGGTCATGTGATTCGATGTGCTGGGGTGATGCAATGTGCTGTGGGTCATGCGATTCGATGTGCTGGGGGTGTTTCAATGTGCTGTGAGTGATGCGATTTGATGTGCTGTGGGTTATGCAATGTGCTGTGGGCCATGCGATTCGATGTGCTGGGGGTGATGCGATTCGATGTGCTGGGGGTGATGCAATGTGCTGTGGGCCATGCAATTCGATGTGCTGGGGGTGATGCAATGTGCTGTGAGTGATGCGATTCGACATGCTGGGAGTGTTGCAATGTGCTGTGAGTGATGCGATTCGATGTGTTGGGGGTTATGCAATGTGCTGTGGGCCATGTGATTCGATGTGCTGGGGGGGTGATGCGATTCGATGTGCTGGGGGTGATGCAATGTGCTGTGGGTCATGCGATTCGATGTGCTGGGGTGATGTGATTTGATGTGCTGGGGGTGATGCAATGTGCTGTGAGTGATGCGTTTCGATGTGCTGGGGTTATGCAATGTGCTGTGGGCCATGCGATTTGATGTGCTGGGGTGATGCGATTCGATGTGCTGGGGGTGATGCAATGTGCTGTGGGCCATGCGATTCGATGTGCTGAGGGTGATGCAATGTGCTGTGAGTGATGCGATTTGATGTGCTGGGGGTTATGCAATGTGCTGTGGGCCATGCGATTCAATGTGCTGGGGGTGATGCAATGTGCTGTGGGCCATGCGATTTGATGTGCTGGGGGTGATGCAATGTGCTGTGGGCAATGCGATTCGATGTGCTGGGGGTGATGCAATGTGCTGTGGGCCATGCGATTCACTGTGCTGGGGGTGATGCAATGGGCTGTGGGCCATGTGATTCGATGTGCTGGGGTGATGCAATGTGCTGTGGGCCGTGCGATTCGATGTGCTGTGGGCCATGCGATTCGATGTGCTGGAGGTGATGCAATGTGCTGTGAGTGATGCGATTCGATGTGCTGGGGTTATGCAATGTGCTGTGGGCCATGCGATTCGATGTGCTGAGGTGTTGCAATTCGATGTGCTGGGGGTAATGCAATGTGTTGTGGGCCATGCGATTCGATGTGCTGGGGGTGTTGCGATTCGATGTGCTGGGGGTGATGCAATGTGGTGTGGGCCATGCGATTCGATGTGCTGGGGGTGATGCAATGTGCTGGGAGTGATGCGATTCGATGTGCTGGGGGTGATGCAATGTGCTGTGGGTCATGCGATTCGATGTGCTGGGGATGATGCAATGTGCTGTGGGCCATGCAATTCGATGTGCTGGGGGTGATGCAATGTCCTGTGGTCCATGCGATTCGATGTGCTGGGGGTGTTGCAATGTGCTGTGAGTGATGCGATTAGATGTGCTGGGGGTTATGCAATGTGCTGTGGGCCATGCGATTCGATGTGCTGGGGGGTGATGCGATTCGATGTGCTGGGGGTGATGCAATGTGCTGTGGGCCATGCGATTTGATGTGCTGGGGGTGATGCAATGTGCTGGGAGTGATGCGATTTGATGTGCTGGGGTGATGCAATGTGCTGTGGGCCATGCGAATCGATGTGCTGGGGTAATGCGATTCGATGTGCTGGGGGCGATTCAATGTGCTGTGGGCCATGCGATTCGATGTGCTGGGGTGATGCGATTCAATGTGCTGGGGGTGATGCAATGTGCTGCGGGCCATGCGATTCGATGTGCTGGGGGTGTTGCAATGTGCTGTGAGTGATGCAATTCGATGTGCTGGGGGTGATGCAATGTGCTGTGGGCCATGCGATTCGACGTGCTGGAGGTGATGCAATGTGCTGTGGGTCATGCGATTCGATGTGCAGGGGGTGTTTCAATGTGCTGTGAGTGATGCGATTTGATGTGCTGTGGGTTATGCAATGTGCTGTGGGCCATGCGATTCGATGTGCTGGGGGTGATGCGATTAGATGTGCTGGAGGTGATTCAATGTGCTGTGGGCCATGCAATTCGATGTGCTGGGGGTGATGCAATGTGCTGTGAGTGATGCGATTCGATGTGCTGGGGGTTATGCAATGTGCTGTGGGCCATTTGATTCGATGTGCTGGGGGGGTGATGCGATTCGATGTGCTGGGGGTGATGCAATGTGCTGTGGGCCATGCGATTCGATGTGCTGGGGGTGATGCAATGTGCTGGGAGTGATGCGATTCGATGTACTGGGGGTGATGCAATGTTCTGTGGGTCATGCGATTCGATGTGCTGGGGTGATGCGATTCGATGTGCTGGGGGTGATGCAATGTGCTGTGAGTGATGCGTTTCGATGTGCTGGGGTTATGCAATGTGCTGTGGGCCATGCGATTTGATGTGCTGGGGTGATGCGATTCGATGTGCTGGGGGTGATGCAATGTGCTGTGGGCCATGCGATTCGATGTGCTGAGGGTGATGCAATGTGCTGTGAGTGATGCGATTTGATGTGCTGGGGGTTATGCAATGTGCTGTGGGCCATGCGATTCGATGTGCTGGGGGTGATGCAATGTGCTGTGGGCTATACGATTCGATGTGCTGGGGGTGATGCAATGTGCTGTGGGCCATGCGATTCGATGTGCTGGGGGTGATGCAATGTGCTGTGGGCCATGCGATTCACTGTGCTGGGGGTGATGCAATGGGCTGTGGGCCATGTGATTCGATGTGCTGGGGTGATGCAATGTGCTGTGGGTCATGCGATTCGATGTGCTGGGGGTGTTTCAATGTGCTGTGAGTGATGCGATTTGATGTGCTGTGGGTTATGCAATGTGCTGTGGGCCATGCGATTTGATGTGCTGGGGGTGATGCGATTCGATGTGCTGGGGGTTATGCAATGTGCTGTGGGCCATGTGATTCGATGTGCTGGGGGGTGATGCAATTCGATGTGCTGGGGGTGATGCAATGTGCTGTGGGCCATGCGATTCGATGTGCTGGGGGTGATGCAATGTGCTGTGGGCCATGCGATTCGATGTGCTGGGGGTGATGCAATGTGCTGTGGGCCATGCGATTCACTGTGCTGGGGGTGATGCAATGGGCTGTGGGCCATGTGATTCGATGTGCTGGGGTGATGCAAGGTGCTGTGGGCCGTGCGATTCGATGTGCTGTGGGCCATGCGATTCGATGTGCTGGAGGTGATGCAATGTGATGTGAGTGATGCGATTCGATGTGCTGGGGTTATGCAATGTGCTGTGGGCCATGCGATTCGATGTGCTGAGGTGTTGCGATTCGATGTGCTGGGGGTAATGCAATGTGTTGTGGGCTATGCGATTCGATGTGCTGGGGGTGTTGCGATTCGATGTGCTGGGGGTGATGCAATGTGCTGTGGGCCATGCGATTCAATGTGCTGGGGGTGATGCAATGTGCTGGGAGTGATGCGATTCGATGTGCTGGGGGTGATGCAATGTCCTGTGGTCCATGCGATTCGATGTGCTGCGGGTGTTGCAATGTGCTGTGAGTGATGCGATTAGATGTGCTGGGGGTTATGCAATGTGCTGTGGGCCATGCGATTCGATGTGCTGGGGGGGGGTGATGCGATTCGATGTGCTGGGGGTAATGCAATGTGCTGTGGGCCATGCGATTCGATGTGCTGGGGGTGATGCAATGTGCTGGGAGTGATGCGATTCGATGTGCTGGGGGTGATGCAATGTGCTGTGGGTCATGCGATTCGATGTGCTGGGGTGATGCGATTCGATGTGCTGGGGGTGATGCAATGTGCTGTGAGTGATGCGTTTCGATGTGCTGGGGTTATGCAATGTGCTGTGGGCCATGCAATTCGATGTGCTGGGGTGATGCGATTTGATGTGCTGGGGGTGATGCAATGTGCTGTGGGCCATGCGATTCGATGTGCTGAGGGTGATGCAATGTGCTGTGAGTGATGCAATTCGATGTGCTGGGAGTGTTGCAATGTGCTGTGAGTGATGCGATTCGATGTGCTTGGGTTATGCAATGTGCTGTGGGCCATGTGATTCGATGTGCTGGGGGGGTGATGCGATTCGATGTGCTGGGGGTGATGCAATGTGCTGTGGGCCATGCGATTCGATGTGCTGGGGGTGATGCAATGTGCTGGGAGTGATGCGATTTGATGTGCTGGGGGTGATGCAATGTTCTGTGGGTCATGCGATTCGATGTGCTGGGGATGATGCAATGTGCTGTGGGCCATGCAATTCGATGTGCTGGGGGTGATGCAATGTCCTGTGGTCCATGCGATTCGATGTGCTGCGGGTGTTGCAATGTGCTGTGAGTGTTGCGATTAGATGTGCTGGGGGTTATGCAATGTGCTGTGGGCCATGCGATTCGATGTGGGGGGGGGGGTGATGCGATTCGATGTGCTGGGGGTGATGCAATGTGCTGTGGGCCATGTGATTCGATGTGCTGGGGGTGATGCAATGTGCTGGGAGTGATGCGATTCGATGTGCTGGGGGTGATGCAATGTGCTGTGGGTCATGCGATTCGATGTGCTGGGGTGATGCGATTCGATGTGCTGGGGGTGATGCAATGTGCTGTGAGTGATGCGTTTCGATGTGCTGGGGTTATGCAATGTGCTGTGGGCCATGCGATTTGATGTGCTGGGGTGATGCGATTTGATGTGCTGGGGGTGATGCAATGTGCTGTGGGCCATGCGATTCGATGTGCTGAGGGTGATGCAATGTGCTGTGAGTGATGCGATTTGATGTGCTGGGGGTTATGCAATGTGCTGTGCGCCATGCGATTCGATGTGCTGGGGGTGATGCAATGTGCTGTGGGCCATGCGATTCGATGTGCTGGGGGTGATGCAATGTGCTGTGGGCCATGCGATTCGATGTGCTGGGGGTGATGCAATGTGCTGTGGGCCATGCGATTCACTGTGCTGGGGGTGATGCAATGGGCTGTGGGCCATGTGATTCGATGTGCTGGGGGGTGATGCGATTCGATGTGCTGGGGGTGATGCAATGTGCTGTGGGCCATGCGATTCGATGTGCTGGGGGTGATGCAATGTGCTGTGGGCCATGCGATTCGATGTGCTGGGGGTGATGCAATGTGCTGTGGGCCATGTGATTCACTGTGCTGGGGGTGATGCAATGGGCTGTGGGCCATGTGATTCGATGTGCTACGGTGATGCAATGTGCTGTGGGCCGTGCGATTCGATGTGCTGTGGGCCATGCGATTCGATGTGCTGGAGGTGATGCAATGTGCTGTGAGTGATGCGATTCGATGTGCTGGGGTTATGCAATGTGCTGTGGGCCATGCGATTCGATGTGCTGAGGTGTTGCGATTCGATGTGCTGGGGGTAATGCAATGTGTTGTGGGCCATGCGATTCGATGTGCTGGGGGTGTTGCGATTCGATGTGCTGGGGGTGATGCAATGTGCTGGGAGTGATGCGATTCGATATGCTGGGGGTGATGCAATGTGCTGTGGGTCATGCGATTCGATGTGCTGGGGATGATGCAATGTGCTGTGGGCCATGCAATTCGATGTGCTGGGGGTGATGCAATGTCCTGTGGTCCATGCGATTCGATGTGCTGCGGGTGTTGCAATGTGCTGTGAGTGATGCGATTAGATGTGCTGGGGGTTATGCAATGTGCTGTGGGCCATGCGATTCGATGTGCTGGGGGGGGTGATGCGATTCGATGTGCTGGGGGTGATGCAATGTGCTGTGGGCCATGCGATTTGATGTGCTGGGGGTGTTGCAATGTGCTGTGAGTGATGCGTTTCGATGTGCTGGGGGTGATGCAATGTGCTGTGGGTCATGCGATTCGATGTGCTGGGGTGATGCGATTCGATGTGCTGGGGGTAATGCAATGTGCTGTGAGTGATGCGTTTCGATGTGCTGGGGTTATGCAATGTGCTGTGGGCCATGCGATTCGATGTGCTGGGGTGATGCGATTCGATGTGCTGGGGGTGATGCAATGTGCTGTGGGCCATGCGATTCGATGTGCTGGGGGTGTTGCAATGTGCTGTGAGTGATGCGATTCGATGTGCTGGGGGTGATGCCATGTTCTGTGGGCCATGCGATTTGATGTTCTGGGGGTGTTGCAATGTGCTGTGAGTGATGCGGTTCAATGTGCTGGGGGTTATGCAATGTGCTATGGGCCAAGCGATTCGATGTGCTGGGGGTGATGCGATTCGATGTGCTGGGGGTGATGCAATGTGCTGTGGGCCATGCGATTCAATGTGCTGGGGGTGATGCAATGTGCCGTGGGCCATGCGATTCGATGTGCTGGGGTGATGCGATTCGATGTGCTGGGGGTGATGCAATGTGCTGTGAGTGATGCGATACAATGTGCTGGGGGTTATGCAATGTGCTGTGGTCCATGCGATTCGATGTGCTGGGGTGATGCGATTTGATGTGCTTTGGGTGATGCAATGTGCTGTGGGCCATGCGATTCGATGTGCTGGGGGTGATGCAATGTGCTGTGAGTGATGCAATTCGATGTGCTGGGGGTTATGCAATGTGCTGTGGGCCATGCGATTCGATGTGCTGGGGTGATGCGATTCGATGTGCTGGGGGTGATGCAATGTGCTGTGAGTGATGCGATTTGATGTGCTGGGTGTGATGCAATGTGCTGTGGGCCATGTGATTCGATGTACTGGGGTTGATGCAATGTGCTGTGGTTGATGCGATTTGATGTGCTGGGGGTGATGCAATGTGCTGTGGGCCATGCGAATCGATGTGCTGGGGTGATGCGATTCGATGTGCTGGGGGCGATTCAATGTGCTGTGGGCCATGCGATTCGATGTGCTGGGGTGATGCGATTCAATGTGCTTAGGGTGATGCAATGTGCTGCGGGCCATGCGATTCGATGTGCTGGGGGTGTTGCAATGTGCTGTGAGTGATGCAATTCGATGTGCTGGGGGTGATGCAATGTGCTGTGGGCCATGCGATTCGACGTGCTGGAGGTGATGCAATGTGCTGTGGGTCATGCGATTCGATGTGCAAGGGGTGTTTCAATGTGCTGTGAGTGATGCGATTTGATGTGCTGTGGGTTATGCAATGTGCTGTTGGCCATGCGATTCGATGTGCTGGGGGTGATGCGATTAGATGTGCTGGAGGTGATTCAATGTGCTGTGGGCCATGCAATTCGATGTGCTGGGGGTGATGCAATGTGCTGTGAGTGATGCGATTCGATGTGCTGGGGGTTATGCAATGTGCTGTGGGCCATTTGATTCAATGTGCTGGGGGGGTGATGCGATTCGATGTGCTGGGGGTGATGCAATGTGCTGTGGGCCATGCGATTCGATGTGCTGGGGGTGATGCAATGTGCTGGGAGTGATGCGATTCGATGTGCTGGGGGTGATGCAATGTTCTGTGGGTCATGCGATTCGATGTGCTGGGGTGATGCGATTCGATGTGCTGGGGGTGATGCAATGTGCTGTGAGTGATGCGTTTCGATGTGCTGGGGTTATGCAATGTGCTGTGGGCCATGCGATTTGATGTGCTGGGGTGATGCGATTCGATGTGCTGGGGGTGATGCAATGTGCTGTGGGCCATGCGATTCGATGTGCTGAGGGTGATGCAATGTCCTGTGAGTGATGCGATTTGATGTGCTGGGGGTTATGCAATGTGCTGTGGGCCATGCGATTCGATGTGCTGGGGGTGATGCAACGTGCTGTGGGCTATGCGATTCGATGTGCTGGGGGTGATGCAATGTGCTGTGGGCCATGCGATTCGATGTGCTGGGGGTGATGCAATGTGCTGTGGGCCATGCGATTCACTGTGCTGGGGGTGATGCAATGGGCTGTGGGCCATGTGATTCGATGTGCTGGGGTGATGCAATGTGCTGTGGGTCATGCGATTCGATGTGCTGGGGGTGTTTCAATGTGCTGTGAGTGATGCGATTTGATGTGCTGTGGGTTATGCAATGTGCTGTGGGCCATGCGATTTGATGTGCTGGGGGTGATGCGATTCGATGTGCTGGGGGTTATGCAATGTGCTGTGGGCCATGTGATTCGATGTGCTGGGGGTGATGCAATTCGATGTGCTGGGGGTGATGCAATGTGCTGTGGGCCATGCGATTCGATGTGCTGGGGGTGATGCAATGTGCTGTGGGCCATGCGATTCGATGTGCTGGGGGTGATGCAATGTGCTGTGGGCCGTGCGATTCGATGTGCTGTGGGCCATGCGATTCGATGTGCTGGAGGTGATGCAATGTGATGTGAGTGATGCGATTCGATGTGCTGGGGTTATGCAATGTGCTGTGGGCCATGCGATTCGATGTGCTGAGGTGTTGCGATTTGATGTGCTGGGGGTAATGCAATGTGTTGTGGGCTATGCGATTCGATGTGCTGGGGGTGTTGCGATTCGATGTGCTGGGGGTGATGCAATGTGCTGTGGGCCATGCGATTCGATGTGCTGAGGGTGATGCAATGTGCTGTGAGTGATGCGATTTGATGTGCTGGGGGTTATGCAATGTGCTGTGCGCCATGCGATTCGATGTGCTGGGGGTGATGCAATGTGCTGTGGGCCATGCGATTCGATGTGCTGGGGGTGATGCAATGTGCTGTGGGCCATGCGATTCGATGTGCTGGGGGTGATGCAATGTGCTGTGGGCCATGCGATTCACTGTGCTGGGGGTGATGCAATGGGCTGTGGGCCATGTGATTCGATGTGCTGGGGGGTGATGCGATTTGATGTGCTGGGGGTGATGCAATGTGCTGTGGGCCATGCGATTCGATGTGCTGGGGGTGATGCAATGTGCTGTGGGCCATGCGATTCGATGTGCTGGGGGTGATGCAATGTGCTGTGGGCCATGCGATTCACTGTGCTGGGGGTGATGCAATGGGCTGTGGGCCATGTGATTCGATGTGCTAGGGTGATGCAATGTGCTGTGGGCCGTGCGATTCGATGTGCTGTGGGCCTTGCGATTCGATGTGCTGGAGGTGATGCAATGTGCTGTGAGTGATGCGATTCGATGTGCTGGGGTTATGCAATGTGCTGTGGGCCATGCGATTCGATGTGCTGAGGTGTTGCGATTCGATGTGCTGGGGGTAATGCAATGTGTTGTGGGCCATGCGATTCGATGTGCTGGGGGTGTTGCGATTCGATGTGCTGGGGGTGATGCAATGTGCTGTGGGCCATGCGATTCGATGTGCTGGGGGTGATGCAATGTGCTGGGAGTGATGCGATTCGATATGCTGGGGGTGATGCAATGTGCTGTGGGTCATGCGATTCGATGTGCTGGGGATGATGCAATGTGCTGTGGGCCATGCAATTCGATGTGCTGGGGGTGATGCAATGTCCTGTGGTCCATGCGATTCGATGTGCTGCGGGTGTTGCAATGTGCTGTGAGTGATGCGATTAGATGTGCTGGGGGTTATGAAATGTGCTGTGGGCCATGCGATTCGATGTGCTGGGGGGGGGGTGATGCGATTCGATGTGCTGGGGGTGATGCAATGTGCTGTGGGCCATGCGATTCGATGTGCTGGGGGTGATGCAATGTGCTGGGAGTGATGCGATTCGATGTGCTGGGGGTGATGCAATGTGCTGTGGGTCATGCGATTCGATGTGCTGGGGTGATGCGATTCGATGTGCTGGGGGTGATGCAATGTGCTGTGAGTGATGCGTTTCGATGTGCTGGGGTTATGCAATGTGCTGTGGGCCATGCGATTTGATGTGCTGGGGTGATGCGATTCGATGTTCTGGGGGTGATGCAATGTGCTGTGGGCCATGCAATTCGATGTGCTGGGGGTGATGCAATGTGCTGTGAGTGATGCGATTCGACGTGCTGGGAGTGTTGCAATGTGCTGTGAGTGATGCGATTCGATGTGCTGGGGGTTATGCAATGTGCTGTGGTCCATGTGATTCGATGTGCTGGGGGGGTGATGCGATTCGATGTGCTGGGGGTGATGCAATGTGCTGTGGGCCATGCGATTCGATGTGCTGGGGGTGATGCAATGTGCTGGGAGTGATGCGATTCGATGTGCTGGGGGTGATGCAATGTTCTGTGGGTCATGCGATTCGATGTGCTGGGGTGATGCGATTCGATGTGCTGGGGGTGATGCAATGTGCTGTGAGTGATGCGTTTCGATGTGCTGTGGGCCATGCGATTTGATGTGCTGGGGTGATGCGATTCGATGTGCTGGGGGTGATGCAATGTGCTGTGAGTGATGCGTTTCGATGTGCTGGGGTTATGCAATGTGCTGTGGGCCATGCGATTTGATGTGCTGGGGTGATGCGATTTGATGTGCTGGGGGTGATGCAATGTGCTGTGGGCCATGCGATTCGATGTGCTGAGGGTGATGCAATGTGCTGTGAGTGATGCGATTTGATGTGCTGGGGGTTATGCAATGTGCTGTGCGCCATGCGATTCGATGTGCTGGGGGTGATGCAATGTGCTGTGGGCCATGCGATTCGATGTGCTGGGGGTGATGCAACGTGCTGTGGGCCATGCGATTCGATGTGCTGGGGGTGATGCAATGTGCTGTGGGCCATGCGATTCACTGTGCTGGGGGTGATGCAATGGGCTGTGGGCCATGTGATTCGATGTGCTGGGGGGTGATGCGATTCGATGTGCTGGGGGTGATGCAATGTGCTGTGGGCCATGCGATTCGATGTGCTGGGGGTGATGCAATGTGCTGTGGGCCATGCGATTTGATGTGCTGGGGGTGATGCAATGTGCTGTGGGCCATGCGATTCACTGTGCTGGGGGTGATGCAATGGGCTGTGGGCCATGTGATTCGATGTGCTAGGGTGATGCAATGTGCTGTGGGCCGTGCGATTCGATGTGCTGTGGGCCATGCGATTCGATGTGCTGGAGGTGATGCAATGTGCTGTGAGTGATGCGATTCGATGTGCTGGGGTTATGCAATGTGCTGTGGGCCATGCGATTCGATGTGCTGAGGTGTTGCGATTCGATGTGCTGGGGGTAATGCAATGTGTTGTGGGCCATGCGATTCGATGTGCTGGGGGTGTTGCGATTCGATGTGCTGGGGGTGATGCAATGTGCTGTGGGCCATGCGATTCGATGTGCTGGGGGTGATGCAATGTGCTGGGAGTGATGCGATTCGATATGCTGGGGGTGATGCAATGTGCTGTGGGTCATGCGATTCGATGTGCTGGGGATGATGCAATGTGCTGTGGGCCATGCAATTCGATGTGCTGCGGGTGTTGCAATGTGCTGTGAGTGATGCGATTAGATGTGCTGGGGGTTATGCAAAGTGCTGTGGGCCATGCAATTCGATGTGCTGGGGGGGGGGGGGTGATGCGATTCGATGTGCTGGGGGTGATGCAATGTGCTGTGGGCCATGCGATTCGATGTGCTGGGGGTGATGCAATGTGCTGGGAGTGATGCGATTCGATGTGCTGGGGGGGATGCAATGTGCTGTGGGTCATGTGATTCGATGTGCTGGGGTGATGCGATTCGATGTGCTGGGGGTGATGCAATGTGCTGTGAGTGATGCGTTTCGATGTGCTGGGGTTATGCAATGTGCTGTGGGCCATGCGATTTGATGTGCTGGGGTGATGCGATTCGATGTTCTGGGGGTGATGCAATGTGCTGTGGGCCATGCAATTCGATGTGCTGGGGGTGATGCAATGTGCTGTGAGTGATGCGATTCGACGTGCTGGGAGTGTTGCAATGTGCTGTGAGTGATGCGATTCGATGTGCTGGGGGTTATGCAATGTGCTGTGGGCCATGTGATTCGATGTGCTGGGGGGGTGATGCGATTCGATGTGCTGGGGGTGATGCAATGTGCTGTGGGCCATGCGATTCGATGTGCTGGGGGTGATGCAATGTGCTGGGAGTGATGCGATTCGATGTGCTGGGGGTGATGCAATGTTCTGTGGGTCATGCGATTCGATGTGCTGGGGTGATGCGATTCGATGTGCTGGGGGTGATGCAATGTGCTGTGAGTGATGCGTTTCGATGTGCTGTGGGCCATGCGATTTGATGTGCTGGGGTGATGCGATTCGATGTGCTGGGGGTGATGCAATGTGCTGTGGGCCATGCGATTCGATGTGCTGAGGGTGATGCAATGTGCTGTGAGTGATGCGATTTGATGTGCTGGGGTTATGCAATGTGCTGTGGGCCATGCAGTTCGATGTGCTGGGGGTGATGCAATGTGCTGTGGGCCATGCGATTCGATGTGCTGGGGGTGATGCAATGTGCTGTGGGCCATGCGATTCGATGTGCTGGGGGTGATGCAATGTGCTGTGGGCCATGCGATTCACTGTGCTGGGGGTGATGCAATGGGCTGTGGGCCATGTGATTCGATGTGCTGGGGTGATGCAATGTGCTGTGGGTCATGCGATTCGATGTGCTAGGGGTGTTTCAATGTGCTGCGAGTGATGCGATTTGATGTGCTGTGGGTTATGCAATGTGCTGAGGGCCATGCGATTTGATGTGCTGGGGGTGATGCGATTCGATGTGCTGGGGGTTATGCAATGTGCTGTGGGCCATGTGATTCGATGTGCTGGGGGGTGATGCGATTCGATGTGCTGGGGGTGATGCAATGTGCTGTGGGCCATGCGATTCGATGTGCTGGGGGTGATGCAATGTGCTGTGGGCCATGCGATTCGATGTGCTGGGGGTGATGCAATGTGCTGTGGGTCATGCGATTCGATGTGCTGGGGTGATGCGATTCAATGTGCTGGGGGTGATGCAATGTGCTGTGAGTGATGCGTTTCGATGTGCTGGGGTTATGCAATGTGCTGTGGGCCATGCGATTTGATGTGCTGGGGTGATGCGATTCGATGTGCTGGGGGTGATGCAATGTGCTGTGGGCCATGCGATTCGATGTGCTGGGGGTTATGCAATGTGCTGTGGGCCATGCGATTTGATGTGCTGGGGGTGATGCAATGTGCTGTAGGCCATGCGATTCGATGTGCTGGGGGTAATGCAATGTGTTGTGGGCTATGCGATTCGATGTGCTGGGGGTGATGCAATGTGCTGTGGGCCATGCGATTCACTGTGCTGGGGGTGATGCAATGGGCTGTGGGCCATGTGATTCGATGTGCTGGGGTGATGCAATGTGCTGTGGGCCGTGCGATTCGATGTGCTGTGGGCCATGCGATTTGATGTGCTGGAGGTGATGCAATGTGATGTGAGTGATGCGATTCGATGTGCTGGGGTTATGCAATGTGCTGTAGGCCATGCGATTCGATGTGCTGAGGTGTTGCGATTCGATGTGCTGGGGGTAATGCAATGTGTTGTGGGCTATGCGATTCGATGTGCTGGGGGTGTTGCGATTCGATGTGCTGGGGGTGATGCAATGTGCTGTGGGCCATGCGATTCAATGTGCTGGGGGTGATGCAATGTGCTGGGAGTGATGTGATTCGATGTGCTGGGGGTGATGCAATGTGCTGTGGGTCATGCGATTCGATGTGCTGGGGATGATGCAATGTGCTGTGGGCCATGCAATTCGATGTGCTGGGGGTGATGCAATGTCCTGTGGTCCATGCGATTCGATGTGCTGCGGGTGTTGCAATGTGCTGTGAGTGATGCGATTAGATGTGCTGGGGGTTATGCAATGTGCTGTGGGCCATGCGATTCGATGTGCTGGGGGGGGTGATGCGATTCGATGTGCTGGGGGTGATGCAATGTGCTGTGGGCCATGCGATTCGATGTGCTGGGGGTGATGCAATGTGCTGGGAGTGATGCGATTCGATGTGCTGGGGGTGATGCAATGTGCTGTGGGTCATGCGATTCGATGTGCTGGGGTGATGCGATTCGATGTGCTGGGGGTGATGCAATGTGCTGTGAGTGATGCGTTTCGATGTGCTGGGGTTATGCAATGTGCTGTGGGCCATGCGATTTGATGTGCTGGGGTGATGCGATTCGATGTGCTGGGGGTGATGCAATGTGCTGTGGGCCATGCGATTCGATGTGCTGAGGGTGATGCAATGTGCTGTGAGTGATGCGATTTGATGTGCTGGGGGTTATGCAATGTGCTGTGCGCCATGCGATTCGATGTGCTGGGGGTGATGCAATGTGCTGTGGGCCATGCGATTCGATGTGCTGGGGGTGATGCAATGTGCTGTGGGCCATGCGATTCGATGTGCTGGGGGTGATGCAATGTGCTGTGGGCCATGCGATTCACTGTGCTGGGGGTGATGCAATGGGCTGTGGGCCATGTGATTCGATGTGCTGGGGGTGATGCAATGTCCTGTGAGTGATGCGAGTAGATGTGCTGGGGGTGATGCAATGTGCTGTGAGTGATGCGATTCGATGTGCTGGGTGTTATGCAATTTGCTGTGGTCCATGCGATTCGATGTGTTGGGGGTGATGCAATGTGCTGTGGGCCATGCGATTCGTTGTGCTGTGGGTCATGCGATTCGATGTGCAGGGGGTGTTTCAATGTGCTGTGAGTGATGCGATTTGATGTGCTGTGGGTTATGCAATGTGCTGTGGGCCATGCGATTCGATGTGCTGGGGGTGATGCGATTAGATGTGCTGGAGGTGATTCAATGTGCTGTGGGCCATGCAATTCGATGTGCTGGGGGTGATGCAATGTGCTGTGAGTGATGCGATTCGATGTGCTGGGGGTTATGCAATGTGCTGTGGGCCATTTGATTCGATGTGCTGGGGGGGTGATGCGATTCGATGTGCTGGGGGTGATGCAATGTGCTGTGGGCCATGCGATTCGATGTGCTGGGGGTGATGCAATGTGCTGGGAGTGATGCAATTCGATGTACTGGGGGTGATGCAATGTTCTGTGGGTCATGCGATTCGATGTGCTGGGGTGATGCGATTCGATGTGCTGGGGGTGATGCAATGTGCTGTGAGTGATGCGTTTCAATGTGCTGGGGTTATGCAATGTGCTGTGGGCCATGCGATTTGATGTGCTGGGGTGATGCGATTCGATGTGCTGGGGGTGATGCAATGTGCTGTGGGCCATGCGATTCGATGTGCTGAGGGTGATGCAATGTGCTGTGAGTGATGCGATTTGATGTGCTGGGGGTTATGCAATGTGCTGTGGGCCATGCGATTCGATGTGCTGGGGGTGATGCAATGTGCTGTGGGCTATACGATTCGATGTGCTGGGGGTGATGCAATGTGCTGTGGGCCATGCGATTCGATGTGCTGGGGGTGATGCAATGTGCTGTGGGCCATGCGATTCACTGTGCTGGGGGTGATGCAATGGGCTGTGGGCCATGTGATTCGATGTGCTGGGGTGATGCAATGTGCTGTGGGTCATGCGATTCGATGTGCTGGGGGTGTTTCAATGTGCTGTGAGTGATGCGATTTGATGTGCTGTGGGTTATGCAATGTGCTGTGGGCCATGCGATTTGATGTGCTGGGGGTGATGCGATTCGATGTGCTGGGGGTTATGCAATGTGCTGTGGGCCATGTGATTCGATGTGCTGGGGGGTGATGCAATTCGATGTGCTGGGGGTGATGCAATGTGCTGTGGGCCATGCGATTCGATGTGCTGGGGGTGATGCAATGTGCTGTGGGCCATGCGATTCGATGTGCTGGGGGTGATGCAATGTGCTGTGGGCCATGCGATTCACTGTGCTGGGGGTGATGCAATGGGCTGTGGGCCATGTGATTCGATGTGCTGGGGTGATGCAATGTGCTGTGGGCTGTGCGATTCGATGTGCTGTGGGCCATGCGATTCGATGTGCTGGAGGTGATGCAATGTGCTGTGGGCTATACGATTCGATGTGCTGGGGGTGATGCAATGTGCTGTGGGCCATGCGATTCGATGTGCTGGGGGTGATGCAATGTGCTGTGGGCTATACGATTCGATGTGCTGGGGGTGATGCAATGTGCTGTGGGCCATGCGATTCGATGTGCTGGGGGTGATGCAATGTGCTGTGGGCCATGCGATTCACTGTGCTGGGGGTGATGCAATGGGCTGTGGGCCATGTGATTCGATGTGCTGGGGTGATGCAATGTGCTGTGGGTCATGCGATTCGATGTGCTGGGGGTGTTTCAATGTGCTGTGAGTGATGCGATTTGATGTGCTGTGGGTTATGCAATGTGCTGTGGGCCATGCGATTTGATGTGCTGGGGGTGATGCGATTCGATGTGCTGGGGGTTATGCAATGTGCTGTGGGCCATGTGATTCGATGTGCTGGGGGGTGATGCAATTCGATGTGCTGGGGGTGATGCAATGTGCTGTGGGCCATGCGATTCGATGTGCTGGGGGTGATGCAATGTGCTGTGGGCCATGCGATTCGATGTGCTGGGGGTGATGCAATGTGCTGTGGGCCATGCGATTCACTGTGCTGGGGGTGATGCAATGGGCTGTGGGCCATGTGATTCGATGTGCTGGGGTGATGCAATGTGCTGTGGGCCGTGCGATTCGATGTGCTGTGGGCCATGCGATTCGATGTGCTGGAGGTGATGCAATGTGATGTGAGTGATGCGATTCGACGTGCTGGGAGTGTTGCAATGTGCTGTGAGTGATGCGATTCGATGTGCTGGGGATTATGCAATGTGCTGTGGGCCATGTGATTCGATGTGCTGGGGGGGTGATGCGATTCGATGTGCTGGGGGTGATGCAATGTGCTGTGGGCCATGCGATTCGATGTGCTGGGGGTGATGCAATGTGCTGGGAGTGATGCGATTTGATGTGCTGGGGGTGATGCAATGTGCTGTGGGTGATGCGATTTGATGTGCTGGGGTGATGCGATTCGATGTGCTGGGGGTGATGCAATGTGCTGTGGGCCATGCGATTCGATGTGCTGAGGGTGATGCAATGTGCTGTGAGTGATGCGATTTGATGTGCTGGGGGTGATGCAATGTGCTGTGGGCCATGCGATTCGATGTGCTGGGGGTGATGCAATGTGCTGTGGGTCATGCGATTCGATGTGCTGGGGTGATGCGATTCAATGTGCTGGGGGTGATGCAATGTGCTGTGAGTGATGCGTTTCGATGTGCTGGGGTTATGCAATGTGCTGTGGGCCATGCGATTTGATGTGCTGGGGTGATGCGATTCGATGTGCTGGGGGTGATGCAATGTGCTGTGGGCCATGCGATTCGATGTGCTGGGGGTGATGCAATGTGCTGTGGGCAATGCGATTCGATGTGCTGGGGGTGATGCAATGTGCTGTGGGCCATGCGATTCACTGTGCTGGGGGTGATGCAATGGGCTGTGGGCCATGTGATTCGATGTGCTGGGGTGATGCAATGTGCTGTGGGCCGCGCGATTCGATGTGCTGTGGGCCATGCGATTCGATGTGCTGGAGGTGATGCAATGTGCTGTGAGTGATGCGATTCGATGTGCTGGGGTTATGCAATGTGCTGTGGGCCATGCGATTCGATGTGCTGAGGTGTTGCGATTCGATGTGCTGGGGGTAATGCAATGTGTTGTGGGCCATGCGATTCGATGTGCTGGGGGTGTTGCGATTCGATGTGCTGGGGGTGATGCAATGTGGTGTGGGCCATGCGATTCGATGTGCTGGGGGTGATGCAATGTGCTGGGAGTGATGCGATTCGATGTGCTGGGGGTGATGCAATGTGCTGTGGGTCATGCGATTCGATGTGCTGGGGATGATGCAATGTGCTGTGGGCCATGTGATTCGATGTGCTGGGGGGGTGATGCGATTCGATGTGCTGGGGGTGATGCAATGTGCTGTGGGCCATGCGATTCGATGTGCTGGGGGTGATGCAATGTGCTGGGAGTGATGCGATTTGATGTGCTGGGGGTGATGCAATGTGCTGTGGGTGATGCAATTTGATGTGCTGGGGGTGTTGCAATGTGCTGTGGGTGATGCGATTTGATGTGCTGGGGTTATGCAATGTGCTGTGGGCCATGCGATTCAATGTGCTGGGGTGATGCGATTCGATGTGTTGTGAGTGATGCGTTTCGATGTGCTGGGGTTATGCAATGTGCTGTGGGCCATGCGATTTGATGTGCTGGGGTGATGCGATTCGATGTGCTGGGGGTGATGCAATGTGCTGTGGGCCATGCGATTCGATGTGCTGAGGGTGATGCAATGTGCTGTGAGTGATGCGATTTGATGTGCTGGGGGTTATGCAATGTGCTGTGGGCCATGCGATTCAATGTGCTGGGGGTGATGCAATGTGCTGTGGGCCATGCGATTCGATGTGCTGGGGGTGATGCAATGTGCTGTGGGCAATGCGATTCGATGTGCTGGGGGTGATGCAATGTGCTGTGGGCCATGCGATTCACTGTGCTGGGGGTGATGCAATGGGCTGTGGGCCATGTGATTCGATGTGCTGGGGTGATGCAATGTGCTGTGGGCCGTGCGATTCGATGTGCTGTGGGCCATGCGATTCGATGTGCTGGAGGTGATGCAATGTGCTGTGAGTGATGTGATTCGATGTGCTGGGGTTATGCAATGTGCTGTGGGCCATGCGATTCGATGTGCTGAGGTGTTGCGATTCGATGTGCTGGGGGTAATGCAATGTGTTGTGGGCCATGCGATTCGATGTGCTGGGGGTGTTGCGATTCGATGTGCTGGGGGTGATGCAATGTGGTGTGGGCCATGCGATTCGATGTGCTGGGGGTGATGCAATGTGCTGGGAGTGATGCGATTCGATGTGCTGGGGGTGATGCAATGTGCTGTGGGTCATGCGATTCGATGTGCTGGGGATGATGCAATGTGCTGTGGGCCATGCAATTCGATGTGCTGGGGGTGATGCAATGTCCTGTGGTCCATGCGATTCGATGTGCTGGGGGTGTTGCAATGTGCTGTGAGTGATGCGATTAGATGTGCTGGGGGTTATGCAATGTGCTGTGGGCCATGCGATTCGATGTGCTGGGGGGTGATGCGATTCGATGTGCTGGGGGTGATACAATGTGCTGTGGGCCATGCGATTTGATGTGCTGGGGGTGATGCAATGTGCTGGGAGTGATGCGATTCGATGTGCTGGGGGTGATGCAATGTGCTGTGGGTCATGCGATTCGATGTGCTGGGGTGATGCGATTCGATGTGCTGGGGGTGATGCAATGTGCTGTGAGTGATGCGTTTCGATGTGCTGGGGTTATGCAATGTACTGTGGGCTATGTGATTTGATGTGCTGGGGTGATGCGATTCGATGTGCTGGGGGTGATGCAATGTGCTGTGGGCCATGCGATTTGATGTGCTGGGGTGATGCAATGTGCTGTGAGTGATGCAATTCGATGTGCTGGGGGTTATGCAATGTGCTGTGGTCCATGCGATTCGATGTGCTGGGGTGATGCGATTTGATGTGCTTTGGGTGATGCAATGTGCTGTGGGCCATGCGATTCGATGTGCTGGGGGTGATGCAATGTGCTGTGAGTGATGCAATTCGATGTGCTGGGGGTTATGCAATGTGCTGTGGGCCATGCGATTCGATGTGCTGGGGTGATGCGATTGGATGTGCTGGGGGTGATGCAATGTGCTGTGAGTGATGCGATTTGATGTGCTGGGTGTGATGCAATGTGCTGTGGGCCATGTGATTCGATGTACTGGGGTTGATGCAATGTGCTGTGGTTGATGCGATTTGATGTGCTGGGGGTGATGCAATGTGCTGTGGGCCATGCGAATCGATGTGCTGGGGTGATGCGATTCGATGTGCTGGGGGCGATTCAATGTGCTGTGGGCCATGCGATTCGATGTGCTGGGGTGATGCGATTCAATGTGCTGGGGGTGATGCAATGTGCTGCGGGCCATGCGATTCGATGTGCTGGGGGTGTTGCAATGTGCTGTGAGTGATGCAATTCGATGTGCTGGGGGTGATGCAATGTGCTGTGGGCCATGCGATTCGACGTGCTGGAGGTGATGCAATGTGCTGTGGGTCATGCGATTCGATGTGCAGGGGGTGTTTCAATGTGCTGTGAGTGATGCGATTTGATGTGCTGTGGGTTATGCAATGTGCTGTGGGCCATGCGATTCGATGTGCTGGGGGTGATGCGATTAGATGTGCTGGAGGTGATTCAATGTGCTGTGGGCCATGCAATTCGATGTGCTGGGGGTGATGCAATGTGCTGTGAGTGATGCGATTCGATGTGCTGGGGGTTATGCAATGTGCTGTGGGCCATTTGATTCGATGTGCTGGGGGGGTGATGCGATTCGATGTGCTGGGGGTGATGCAATGTGCTGTGGGCCATGCGATTCGATGTGCTGGGGGTGATGCAATGTGCTGGGAGTGATGCGATTCGATGTACTGGGGGTGATGCAATGTTCTGTGGGTCATGCGATTCGATGTGCTGGGGTGATGCGATTCGATGTGCTGGGGGTGATGCAATGTGCTGTGAGTGATGCGTTTCGATGTGCTGGGGTTATGCAATGTGCTGTGGGCCATGCTATTTGATGTGCTGGGGTGATGCGATTCGATGTGCTGGGGGTGATGCAATGTGCTGTGGGCCATGCGATTCGATGTGCTGAGGGTGATGCAATGTGCTGTGAGTGATGCGATTTGATGTGCTGGGGGTTATGCAATGTGCTGTGGGCCATGCGATTCGATGTGCTGGGGGTGATGCAATGTGCTGTGGGCTATACGATTCGATGTGCTGGGGGTGATGCAATGTGCTGTGGGCCATGCGATTCGATGTGCTGGGGGTGATGCAATGTGCTGTGGGCCATGCGATTCACTGTGCTGGGGGTGATGCAATGGGCTGTGGGCCATGTGATTCGATGTGCTGGGGTGATGCAATGTGCTGTGGGTCATGCGATTCGATGTGCTGGGGGTGTTTCAATGTGCTGTGAGTGATGCGATTTGATGTGCTGTGGGTTATGCAATGTGCTATGGGCCATGCGATTTGATGTGCTGGGGGTGATGCGATTCGATGTGCTGGGGGTTATGCAATGTGCTGTGGGCCATGTGATTTGATGTGCTGGGGGGTGATGCAATTCGATGTGCTGGGGGTGATGCAATGTGCTGTGGGCCATGCGATTCGATGTGCTGGGGGTGATGCAATGTGCTGTGGGCCATGCGATTCGATGTGCTGGGGGTGATGCAATGTGCTGTGGGCCATGCGATTCACTGTGCTGGGGGTGATGCAATGGGCTGTGGGCCATGTGATTCGATGTGCTGGGGTGATGCAATGTGCTGTGGGCCGTGCGATTCGATGTGCTGTGGGCCATGCGATTCGATGTGCTGGAGGTGATGCAATGTGATGTGAGTGATGCGATTCGACGTGCTGGGAGTGTTGCAATGTGCTGTGAGTGATGCGATTCGATGTGCTGGGGGTTATGCAATGTGCTGTGGGCCATGTGATTCGATGTGCTGGGGGGGTGATGCGATTCGATGTGCTGGGGGTGATGCAATGTGCTGTGGGCCATGCGATTCGATGTGCTGGGGGTGATGCAATGTGCTGGGAGTGATGCGATTTGATGTGCTGGGGGTGATGCAATGTGCTGTGGGTGATGCGATTTGATGTGCTGGGGTGATGCGATTCGATGTGCTGGGGGTGATGCAATGTGCTGTGGGCCATGCGATTCGATGTGCTGAGGGTGATGCAATGTGCTGTGAGTGATGCGATTTGATGTGCTGGGGGTTATGCAATGTGCTGTGGGCCATGCGATTCGATGTGCTGGGGGTGATGCAATGTGCTGTGGGCCATGCGATTCGATGTGCTGGGGGTGATGCAATGTGCTGTGGGCAATGCGATTCGATGTGCTGGGGGTGATGCAATGTGCTGTGGGCCATGCGATTCACTGTGCTGGGGGTGATGCAATGGGCTGTGGGCCATGTGATTCGATGTGCTGGGGTGATGCAATGTGCTGTGGGCCGCGCGATTCGATGTGCTGTGGGCCATGCGATTCGATGTGCTGGAGGTGATGCAATGTGCTGTGAGTGATGCAATTCGATGTGCTGGGGTTATGCAATGTGCTGTGGGCCATGCGATTCGATGTGCTGAGGTGTTGCGATTCGATGTGCTGGGGGTAATGCAATGTGTTGTGGGCCATGCGATTCGATGTGCTGGGGGTGTTGCGATTCGATGTGCTGGGGGTGATGCAATGTGGTGTGGGCCATGCGATTCGATGTGCTGGGGGTGATGCAATGTGCTGGGAGTGATGCGATTCGATGTGCTGGGGGTGATGCAATGTGCTGTGGGTCATGCGATTCGATGTGCTGGGGATGATGCAATGTGCTGTGGGCCATGTGATTCGATGTGCTGGGGGGGTGATGCGATTCGATGTGCTGGGGGTGATGCAATGTGCTGTGGGCCATGCGATTCGATGTGCTGGGGGTGATGCAATGTGCTGGGAGTGATGCGATTTGATGTGCTGGGGGTGATGCAATGTGCTGTGGGTGATGCGATTTGATGTGCTGGGGGTGTTGCAATGTGCTGTGGGTGATGCGATTTGATGTGCTGGGGTTATGCAATGTGCTGTGGGCCATGCGATTCAATGTGCTGGGGTGATGCGATTCGATGTGCTGTGAGTGATGCGTTTCAATGTGCTGGGGTTATGCAATGTGCTGTGGGCCATGCGATTTGATGTGCTGGGGTGATGCGATTCGATGTGCTGGGGGTGATGCAATGTGCTGTGGGCCATGCGATTCGATGTGCTGAGGGTGATGCAATGTGCTGTGAGTGATGCGATTTGATGTGCTGGGGGTTATGCAATGTGCTGTGGGCCATGCGATTCGATGTGCTGGGGGTGATGCAATGTGCTGTGGGCTATGCGATTCGATGTGCTGGGGGTGATGCAATGTGCTGTGGGCCATGCGATTCGATGTGCTGGGGGTGATGAAATGTGCTGTGGGCCATGCGATTCACTGTGCTGGGGGTGATGCAATGGGCTGTGGGTCATGTGATTCGATGTGCTGGGGTGATGCAATGTGCTGTGGGTCATGCGATTCGATGTGCTGGGGGTGTTTCAATGTGCTGTGAGTGATGCGATTTGATGTGCTGTGGGTTATGCAATGTGCTGTGGGCCATGCGATTCGATGTGCTGGGGGTGATGCGATTCGATGTGCTGGGGGTGATGCAATGTGCTGTGGGCCATGCAATTCGATGTGCTGGGGGTGATGCAATGTGCTGTGAGTGATGCGATTCGACATGCTGGGAGTGTTGCAATGTGCTGTGAGTGATGCGATTCGATGTGTTGGGGGTTATGCAATGTGCTGTGGGCCATGTGATTCGATGTGCTGGGGGGGTGATGCGATTCGATGTGCTGGGGGTGATGCAATGTGCTGTGGGTCATGCGATTCGATGTGCTGGGGTGATGTGATTTGATGTGCTGGGGGTGATGCAATGTGCTGTGAGTGATGCGTTTCGATGTGCTGGGGTTATGCAATGTGCTGTGGGCCATGCGATTTGATGTGCTGGGGTGATGCGATTCGATGTGCTGGGGGTGATGCAATGTGCTGTGGGCCATGCGATTCGATGTGCTGAGGGTGATGCAATGTGCTGTGAGTGATGCGATTTGATGTGCTGGGGGTTATGCAATGTGCTGTGGGCCATGCGATTCAATGTGCTGGGGGTGATGCAATGTGCTGTGGGCCATGCGATTTGATGTGCTGGGGGTGATGCAATGTGCTGTGGGCAATGCGATTCGATGTGCTGGGGGTGATGCAATGTGCTGTGGGCCATGCGATTCACTGTGCTGGGGGTGATGCAATGGGCTGTGGGCCATGTGATTCGATGTGCTGGGGTGATGCAATGTGCTGTGGGCCGTGCGATTCGATGTGCTGTGGGCCATGCGATTCGATGTGCTGGAGGTGATGCAATGTGCTGTGAGTGATGCGATTCGATGTGCTGGGGTTATGCAATGTGCTGTGGGCCATGCGATTCGATGTGCTGAGGTGTTGCAATTCGATGTGCTGGGGGTAATGCAATGTGTTGTGGGCCATGCGATTCGATGTGCTGGGGGTGTTGCGATTCGATGTGCTGGGGGTGATGCAATGTGGTGTGGGCCATGCGATTCGATGTGCTGGGGGTGATGCAATGTGCTGGGAGTGATGCGATTCGATGTGCTGGGGGTGATGCAATGTGCTGTGGGTCATGCGATTCGATGTGCTGGGGATGATGCAATGTGCTGTGGGCCATGCAATTCGATGTGCTGGGGGTGATGCAATGTCCTGTGGTCCATGCGATTCGATGTGCTGGGGGTGTTGCAATGTGCTGTGAGTGATGCGATTAGATGTGCTGGGGGTTATGCAATGTGCTGTGGGCCATGCGATTCGATGTGCTGGGGGGTGATGCGATTCGATGTGCTGGGGGTGATGCAATGTGCTGTGGGCCATGCGATTTGATGTGCTGGGGGTGATGCAATGTGCTGGGAGTGATGCGATTTGATGTGCTGGGGTGATGCAATGTGCTGTGGGCCATGCGAATCGATGTGCTGGGGTAATGCGATTCGATGTGCTGGGGGCGATTCAATGTGCTGTGGGCCATGCGATTCGATGTGCTGGGGTGATGCGATTCAATGTGCTGGGGGTGATGCAATGTGCTGCGGGCCATGCGATTCGATGTGCTGGGGGTGTTGCAATGTGCTGTGAGTGATGCAATTCGATGTGCTGGGGGTGATGCAATGTGCTGTGGGCCATGCGATTCGACGTGCTGGAGGTGATGCAATGTGCTGTGGGTCATGCGATTCGATGTGCAGGGGGTGTTTCAATGTGCTGTGAGTGATGCGATTTGATGTGCTGTGGGTTATGCAATGTGCTGTGGGCCATGCGATTCGATGTGCTGGGGGTGATGCGATTAGATGTGCTGGAGGTGATTCAATGTGCTGTGGGCCATGCAATTCGATGTGCTGGGGGTGATGCAATGTGCTGTGAGTGATGCGATTCGATGTGCTGGGGGTTATGCAATGTGCTGTGGGCCATTTGATTCGATGTGCTGGGGGGGTGATGCGATTCGATGTGCTGGGGGTGATGCAATGTGCTGTGGGCCATGCGATTCGATGTGCTGGGGGTGATGCAATGTGCTGGGAGTGATGCGATTCGATGTACTGGGGGTGATGCAATGTTCTGTGGGTCATGCGATTCGATGTGCTGGGGTGATGCGATTCGATGTGCTGGGGGTGATGCAATGTGCTGTGAGTGATGCGTTTCGATGTGCTGGGGTTATGCAATGTGCTGTGGGCCATGCGATTTGATGTGCTGGGGTGATGCGATTCGATGTGCTGGGGGTGATGCAATGTGCTGTGGGCCATGCGATTCGATGTGCTGAGGGTGATGCAATGTGCTGTGAGTGATGCGATTTGATGTGCTGGGGGTTATGCAATGTGCTGTGGGCCATGCGATTCGATGTGCTGGGGGTGATGCAATGTGCTGTGGGCTATACGATTCGATGTGCTGGGGGTGATGCAATGGGCTGTGGGCCATGTGATTCGATGTGCTGGGGTGATGCAATGTGCTGTGGGCCGCGCGATTCGATGTGCTGTGGGCCATGCGATTCGATGTGCTGGAGGTGATGCAATGTGCTGTGAGTGATGCGATTCGATGTGCTGGGGTTATGCAATGTGCTGTGGGCCATGCGATTCGATGTGCTGAGGTGTTGCGATTCGATGTGCTGGGGGTAATGCAATGTGTTGTGGGCCATGCGATTCGATGTGCTGGGGGTGTTGCGATTCGATGTGCTGGGGGTGATGCAATGTGCTGTGGGCCATGCGATTCAATGTGCTGGGGGTGATGCAATGTGCTGGGAGTGATGCGATTCGATATGCTGGGGGTGATGCAATGTGCTGTGGGTCATGCGATTCGATGTGCTGGGGATGATGCAATGTGCTGTGGGCCATGCAATTCGATGTGCTGGGGGTGATGCAATGTCCTGTGGTCCATGCGATTCGATGTGCTGCGGGTGTTGCAATGTGCTGTGAGTGATGCGATTAGATGTGCTGGGGGTTATGAAATGTGCTGTGGGCCATGCGATTCGATGTGCTGGGGGGGGGGTGATGCGATTCGATGTGCTGGGGGTGATGCAATGTGCTGTGGGCCATGCGATTCGATGTGCTGGGGGTGATGCAATGTGCTGGGAGTGATGCGATTCGATGTGCTGGGGGTGATGCAATGTGCTGTGGGTCATGCGATTCGATGTGCTGGGGTGATGCGATTCGATGTGCTGGGGGTGATGCAATGTGCTGTGAGTGATGCGTTTCGATGTGCTGGGGTTATGCAATGTGCTGTGGGCCATGCGATTTGATGTGCTGGGGTGATGCGATTCGATGTTCTGGGGGTGATGCAATGTGCTGTGGGCCATGCAATTCGATGTGCTGGGGGTGATGCAATGTGCTGTGAGTGATGCGATTCGACGTGCTGGGAGTGTTGCAATGTGCTGTGAGTGATGCGATTCGATGTGCTGGGGGTTATGCAATGTGCTGTGGTCCATGTGATTCGATGTGCTGGGGGGGTGATGCGATTCGATGTGCTGGGGGTGATGCAATGTGCTGTGGGCCATGCGATTCGATGTGCTGGGGGTGATGCAATGTGCTGGGAGTGATGCGATTCGATGTGCTGGGGGTGATGCAATGTTCTGTGGGTCATGCGATTCGATGTGCTGGGGTGATGCGATTCGATGTGCTGGGGGTGATGCAATGTGCTGTGAGTGATGCGTTTCGATGTGCTGTGGGCCATGCGATTTGATGTGCTGGGGTGATGCGATTCGATGTGCTGGGGGTGATGCAATGTGCTGTGAGTGATGCGTTTCGATGTGCTGGGGTTATGCAATGTGCTGTGGGCCATGCGATTTGATGTGCTGGGGTGATGCGATTTGATGTGCTGGGGGTGATGCAATGTGCTGTGGGCCATGCGATTCGATGTGCTGAGGGTGATGCAATGTGCTGTGAGTGATGCGATTTGATGTGCTGGGGGTTATGCAATGTGCTGTGCGCCATGCGATTCGATGTGCTGGGGGTGATGCAATGTGCTGTGGGCCATGCGATTCGATGTGCTGGGGGTGATGCAACGTGCTGTGGGCCATGCGATTCGATGTGCTGGGGGTGATGCAATGTGCTGTGGGCCATGCGATTCACTGTGCTGGGGGTGATGCAATGGGCTGTGGGCCATGTGATTCGATGTGCTGGGGGGTGATGCGATTCGATGTGCTGGGGGTGATGCAATGTGCTGTGGGCCATGCGATTCGATGTGCTGGGGGTGATGCAATGTGCTGTGGGCCATGCGATTTGATGTGCTGGGGGTGATGCAATGTGCTGTGGGCCATGCGATTCACTGTGCTGGGGGTGATGCAATGGGCTGTGGGCCATGTGATTCGATGTGCTAGGGTGATGCAATGTGCTGTGGGCCGTGCGATTCGATGTGCTGTGGGCCATGCGATTCGATGTGCTGGAGGTGATGCAATGTGCTGTGAGTGATGCGATTCGATGTGCTGGGGTTATGCAATGTGCTGTGGGCCATGCGATTCGATGTGCTGAGGTGTTGCGATTCGATGTGCTGGGGGTAATGCAATGTGTTGTGGGCCATGCGATTCGATGTGCTGGGGGTGTTGCGATTCAATGTGCTGGGGGTGATGCAATGTGCTGTGGGCCATGCGATTCGATGTGCTGGGGGTGATGCAATGTGCTGGGAGTGATGCGATTCGATATGCTGGGGGTGATGCAATGTGCTGTGGGTCATGCGATTCGATGTGCTGGGGATGATGCAATGTGCTGTGGGCCATGCAATTCGATGTGCTGCGGGTGTTGCAATGTGCTGTGAGTGATGCGATTAGATGTGCTGGGGGTTATGCAAAGTGCTGTGGGCCATGCGATTCGATGTGCTGGGGGGGGGGGTGATGCGATTCGATGTGCTGGGGGTGATGCAATGTGCTGTGGGCCATGCGATTCGATGTGCTGGGGGTGATGCAATGTGCTGGGAGTGATGCGATTCGATGTGCTGGGGGGGATGCAATGTGCTGTGGGTCATGTGATTCGATGTGCTGGGGTGATGCGATTCGATGTGCTGGGGGTGATGCAATGTGCTGTGAGTGATGCGTTTCGATGTGCTGGGGTTATGCAATGTGCTGTGGGCCATGCGATTTGATGTGCTGGGGTGATGCGATTCGATGTTCTGGGGGTGATGCAATGTGCTGTGGGCCATGCAATTCGATGTGCTGGGGGTGATGCAATGTGCTGTGAGTGATGCGATTCGACGTGCTGGGAGTGTTGCAATGTGCTGTGAGTGATGCGATTCGATGTGCTGGGGGTTATGCAATGTGCTGTGGGCCATGTGATTCGATGTGCTGGGGGGGTGATGCGATTCGATGTGCTGGGGGTGATGCAATGTGCTGTGGGCCATGCGATTCGATGTGCTGGGGGTGATGCAATGTGCTGGGAGTGATGCGATTCGATGTGCTGGGGGTGATGCAATGTTCTGTGGGTCATGCGATTCGATGTGCTGGGGTGATGCGATTCGATGTGCTGGGGGTGATGCAATGTGCTGTGAGTGATGCGTTTCGATGTGCTGTGGGCCATGCGATTTGATGTGCTGGGGTGATGCGATTCGATGTGCTGGGGGTGATGCAATGTGCTGTGGGCCATGCGATTCGATGTGCTGAGGGTGATGCAATGTGCTGTGAGTGATGCGATTTGATGTGCTGGGGTTATGCAATGTGCTGTGGGCCATGCAGTTCGATGTGCTGGGGGTGATGCAATGTGCTGTGGGCCATGCGATTCGATGTGCTGGGGGTGATGCAATGTGCTGTGGGCCATGCGATTCGATGTGCTGGGGGTGATGCAATGTGCTGTGGGCCATGCGATTCACTGTGCTGGGGGTGATGCAATGGGCTGTGGGCCATGTGATTCGATGTGCTGGGGTGATGCAATGTGCTGTGGGTCATGCGATTCGATGTGCTAGGGGTGTTTCAATGTGCTGCGAGTGATGCGATTTGATGTGCTGTGGGTTATGCAATGTGCTGAGGGCCATGCGATTTGATGTGCTGGGGGTGATGCGATTCGATGTGCTGGGGGTTATGCAATGTGCTGTGGGCCATGTGATTCGATGTGCTGGGGGGTGATGCGATTCGATGTGCTGGGGGTGATGCAATGTGCTGTGGGCCATGCGATTCGATGTGCTGGGGGTGATGCAATGTGCTGTGGGCCATGCGATTCGATGTGCTGGGGGTGATGCAATGTGCTGTGGGTCATGCGATTCGATGTGCTGGGGTGATGCGATTCAATGTGCTGGGGGTGATGCAATGTGCTGTGAGTGATGCGTTTCGATGTGCTGGGGTTATGCAATGTGCTGTGGGCCATGCGATTTGATGTGCTGGGGTGATGCGATTCGATGTGCTGGGGGTGATGCAATGTGCTGTGGGCCATGCGATTCGATGTGCTGGGGGTTATGCAATGTGCTGTGGGCCATGCGATTTGATGTGCTGGGGGTGATGCAATGTGCTGTAGGCCATGCGATTCGATGTGCTGGGGGTAATGCAATGTGTTGTGGGCTATGCGATTCGATGTGCTGGGGGTGATGCAATGTGCTGTGGGCCATGCGATTCACTGTGCTGGGGGTGATGCAATGGGCTGTGGGCCATGTGATTCGATGTGCTGGGGTGATGCAATGTGCTGTGGGCCGTGCGATTCGATGTGCTGTGGGCCATGCGATTTGATGTGCTGGAGGTGATGCAATGTGATGTGAGTGATGCGATTCGATGTGCTGGGGTTATGCAATGTGCTGTGGGCCATGCGATTCGATGTGCTGAGGTGTTGCGATTCGATGTGCTGGGGGTAATGCAATGTGTTGTGGGCTATGCGATTCGATGTGCTGGGGGTGTTGCGATTCGATGTGCTGGGGGTGATGCAATGTGCTGTGGGCCATGCGATTCAATGTGCTGGGGGTGATGCAATGTGCTGGGAGTGATGTGATTCGATGTGCTGGGGGTGATGCAATGTGCTGTGGGTCATGCGATTCGATGTGCTGGGGATGATGCAATGTGCTGTGGGCCATGCAATTCGATGTGCTGGGGGTGATGCAATGTCCTGTGGTCCATGCGATTCGATGTGCTGCGGGTGTTGCAATGTGCTGTGAGTGATGCGATTAGATGTGCTGGGGGTTATGCAATGTGCTGTGGGCCATGCGATTCGATGTGCTGGGGGGGGGTGATGCGATTCGATGTGCTGGGGGTGATGCAATGTGCTGTGGGCCATGCGATTCGATGTGCTGGGGGTGATGCAATGTGCTGGGAGTGATGCGATTCGATGTGCTGGGGGTGATGCAATGTGCTGTGGGTCATGCGATTCGATGTGCTGGGGTGATGCGATTCGATGTGCTGGGGGTGATGCAATGTGCTGTGAGTGATGCGTTTCGATGTGCTGGGGTTATGCAATGTGCTGTGGGCCATGCGATTTGATGTGCTGGGGTGATGCGATTCGATGTGCTGGGGGTGATGCAATGTGCTGTGGGCCATGCGATTCGATGTGCTGAGGGTGATGCAATGTGCTGTGAGTGATGCGATTTGATGTGCTGGGGGTTATGCAATGTGCTGTGCGCCATGCGATTCGATGTGCTGGGGGTGATGCAATGTGCTGTGGGCCATGCGATTCGATGTGCTGGGGGTGATGCAATGTGCTGTGGGCCATGCGATTCGATGTGCTGGGGGTGATGCAATGTGCTGTGGGCCATGCGATTCACTGTGCTGGGGGTGATGCAATGGGCTGTGGGCCATGTGATTCGATGTGCTGGGGGTGATGCAATGTCCTGTGAGTGATGCGAGTAGATGTGCTGGGGGTGATGCAATGTGCTGTGAGTGATGCGATTCGATGTGCTGGGTGTTATGCAATTTGCTGTGGTCCATGCGATTCGATGTGTTGGGGGTGATGCAATGTGCTGTGGGCCATGCGATTCGTTGTGCTGTGGGTCATGCGATTCGATGTGCAGGGGGTGTTTCAATGTGCTGTGAGTGATGCGATTTGATGTGCTGTGGGTTATGCAATGTGCTGTGGGCCATGCGATTCGATGTGCTGGGGGTGATGCGATTAGATGTGCTGGAGGTGATTCAATGTGCTGTGGGCCATGCAATTCGATGTGCTGGGGGTGATGCAATGTGCTGTGAGTGATGCGATTCGATGTGCTGGGGGTTATGCAATGTGCTGTGGGCCATTTGATTCGATGTGCTGGGGGGGTGATGCGATTCGATGTGCTGGGGGTGATGCAATGTGCTGTGGGCCATGCGATTCGATGTGCTGGGGGTGATGCAATGTGCTGGGAGTGATGCAATTCGATGTACTGGGGGTGATGCAATGTTCTGTGGGTCATGCGATTCGATGTGCTGGGGTGATGCGATTCGATGTGCTGGGGGTGATGCAATGTGCTGTGAGTGATGCGTTTCAATGTGCTGGGGTTATGCAATGTGCTGTGGGCCATGCGATTTGATGTGCTGGGGTGATGCGATTCGATGTGCTGGGGGTGATGCAATGTGCTGTGGGCCATGCGATTCGATGTGCTGAGGGTGATGCAATGTGCTGTGAGTGATGCGATTTGATGTGCTGGGGGTTATGCAATGTGCTGTGGGCCATGCGATTCGATGTGCTGGGGGTGATGCAATGTGCTGTGGGCTATACGATTCGATGTGCTGGGGGTGATGCAATGTGCTGTGGGCCATGCGATTCGATGTGCTGGGGGTGATGCAATGTGCTGTGGGCCATGCGATTCACTGTGCTGGGGGTGATGCAATGGGCTGTGGGCCATGTGATTCGATGTGCTGGGGTGATGCAATGTGCTGTGGGTCATGCGATTCGATGTGCTGGGGGTGTTTCAATGTGCTGTGAGTGATGCGATTTGATGTGCTGTGGGTTATGCAATGTGCTGTGGGCCATGCGATTTGATGTGCTGGGGGTGATGCGATTCGATGTGCTGGGGGTTATGCAATGTGCTGTGGGCCATGTGATTCGATGTGCTGGGGGGTGATGCAATTCGATGTGCTGGGGGTGATGCAATGTGCTGTGGGCCATGCGATTCGATGTGCTGGGGGTGATGCAATGTGCTGTGGGCCATGCGATTCGATGTGCTGGGGGTGATGCAATGTGCTGTGGGCCATGCGATTCACTGTGCTGGGGGTGATGCAATGGGCTGTGGGCCATGTGATTCGATGTGCTGGGGTGATGCAATGTGCTGTGGGCCGTGCGATTCGATGTGCTGTGGGCCATGCGATTCGATGTGCTGGAGGTGATGCAATGTGCTGTGGGCTATACGATTCGATGTGCTGGGGGTGATGCAATGTGCTGTGGGCCATGCGATTCGATGTGCTGGGGGTGATGCAATGTGCTGTGGGCTATACGATTCGATGTGCTGGGGGTGATGCAATGTGCTGTGGGCCATGCGATTCGATGTGCTGGGGGTGATGCAATGTGCTGTGGGCCATGCGATTCACTGTGCTGGGGGTGATGCAATGGGCTGTGGGTCATGCGATTCGATGTGCTGGGGATGATGCAATGTGCTGTGGGCCATGCAATTCGATGTGCTGGGGGTGATGCAATGTCCTGTGGTCCATGCGATTCGATGTGCTGCGGGTGTTGCAATGTGCTGTGAGTGATGCGATTAGATGTGCTGGGGGTTATGCAATGTGCTGTGGGCCATGCGATTCGATGTGCTGGGGGGGGTGATGCGATTCGATGTGCTGGGGGTGATGCAATGTGCTGTGGGCCATGCGATTCGATGTGCTGGGGGTGATGCAATGTGCTGGGAGTGATGCGATTCGATGTGCTGGGGGTGATGCAATGTGCTGTGGGTCATGCGATTCGATGTGCTGGGGTGATGCGATTCGATGTGCTGGGGGTGATGCAATGTGCTGTGAGTGATGCGTTTCGATGTGCTGGGGTTATGCAATGTGCTGTGGGCCATGCGATTTGATGTGCTGGGGTGATGCGATTCGATGTGCTGGGGGTGATGCAATGTGCTGTGGGCCATGCGATTCGATGTGCTGAGGGTGATGCAATGTGCTGTGAGTGATGCGATTTGATGTGCTGGGGGTTATGCAATGTGCTGTGCGCCATGCGATTCGATGTGCTGGGGGTGATGCAATGTGCTGTGGGCCATGCGATTCGATGTGCTGGGGGTGATGCAATGTGCTGTGGGCCATGCGATTCGATGTGCTGGGGGTGATGCAATGTGCTGTGGGCCATGCGATTCACTGTGCTGGGGGTGATGCAATGGGCTGTGGGCCATGTGATTCGATGTGCTGGGGGTGATGCAATGTCCTGTGAGTGATGCGAGTAGATGTGCTGGGGGTGATGCAATGTGCTGTGAGTGATGCGATTCGATGTGCTGGGTGTTATGCAATTTGCTGTGGTCCATGCGATTCGATGTGTTGGGGGTGATGCAATGTGCTGTGGGCCATGCGATTCGTTGTGCTGTGGGTCATGCGATTCGATGTGCAGGGGGTGTTTCAATGTGCTGTGAGTGATGCGATTTGATGTGCTGTGGGTTATGCAATGTGCTGTGGGCCATGCGATTCGATGTGCTGGGGGTGATGCGATTAGATGTGCTGGAGGTGATTCAATGTGCTGTGGGCCATGCAATTCGATGTGCTGGGGGTGATGCAATGTGCTGTGAGTGATGCGATTCGATGTGCTGGGGGTTATGCAATGTGCTGTGGGCCATTTGATTCGATGTGCTGGGGGGGTGATGCGATTCGATGTGCTGGGGGTGATGCAATGTGCTGTGGGCCATGCGATTCGATGTGCTGGGGGTGATGCAATGTGCTGGGAGTGATGCAATTCGATGTACTGGGGGTGATGCAATGTTCTGTGGGTCATGCGATTCGATGTGCTGGGGTGATGCGATTCGATGTGCTGGGGGTGATGCAATGTGCTGTGAGTGATGCGTTTCAATGTGCTGGGGTTATGCAATGTGCTGTGGGCCATGCGATTTGATGTGCTGGGGTGATGCGATTCGATGTGCTGGGGGTGATGCAATGTGCTGTGGGCCATGCGATTCGATGTGCTGAGGGTGATGCAATGTGCTGTGAGTGATGCGATTTGATGTGCTGGGGGTTATGCAATGTGCTGTGGGCCATGCGATTCGATGTGCTGGGGGTGATGCAATGTGCTGTGGGCTATACGATTCGATGTGCTGGGGGTGATGCAATGTGCTGTGGGCCATGCGATTCGATGTGCTGGGGGTGATGCAATGTGCTGTGGGCCATGCGATTCACTGTGCTGGGGGTGATGCAATGGGCTGTGGGCCATGTTATTCGATGTGCTGGGGTGATGCAATGTGCTGTGGGTCATGCGATTCGATGTGCTGGGGGTGTTTCAATGTGCTGTGAGTGATGCGATTTGATGTGCTGTGGGTTATGCAATGTGCTGTGGGCCATGCGATTTGATGTGCTGGGGGTGATGCGATTCGATGTGCTGGGGGTTATGCAATGTGCTGTGGGCCATGTGATTCGATGTGCTGGGGGGTGATGCAATTCGATGTGCTGGGGGTGATGCAATGTGCTGTGGGCCATGCGATTCGATGTGCTGGGGGTGATGCAATGTGCTGTGGGCCATGCGATTCGATGTGCTGGGGGTGATGCAATGTGCTGTGGGCCATGCGATTCACTGTGCTGGGGGTGATGCAATGGGCTGTGGGCCATGTGATTCGATGTGCTGGGGGTGATGCAATGTCCTGTGAGTGATGCGAGTAGATGTGCTGGGGGTGATGCAATGTGCTGTGAGTGATGCGATTCGATGTGCTGGGTGTTATGCAATTTGCTGTGGTCCATGCGATTCGATGTGTTGGGGGTGATGCAATGTGCTGTGGGCCATGCGATTCGTTGTGCTGTGGGTCATGCGATTCGATGTGCAGGGGGTGTTTCAATGTGCTGTGAGTGATGCGATTTGATGTGCTGTGGGTTATGCAATGTGCTGTGGGCCATGCGATTCGATGTGCTGGGGGTGATGCGATTAGATGTGCTGGAGGTGATTCAATGTGCTGTGGGCCATGCAATTCGATGTGCTGAGGGTGATGCAATGTGCTGTGAGTGATGCGATTTGATGTGCTGGGGTTATGCAATGTGCTGTGGGCCATGCAGTTCGATGTGCTGGGGGTGATGCAATGTGCTGTGGGCCATGCGATTCGATGTGCTGGGGGTGATGCAATGTGCTGTGGGCCATGCGATTCGATGTGCTGGGGGTGATGCAATGTGCTGTGGGCCATGCGATTCACTGTGCTGGGGGTGATGCAATGGGCTGTGGGCCATGTGATTCGATGTGCTGGGGTGATGCAATGTGCTGTGGGTCATGCGATTCGATGTGCTAGGGGTGTTTCAATGTGCTGCGAGTGATGCGATTTGATGTGCTGTGGGTTATGCAATGTGCTGAGGGCCATGCGATTTGATGTGCTGGGGGTGATGCGATTCGATGTGCTGGGGGTTATGCAATGTGCTGTGGGCCATGTGATTCGATGTGCTGGGGGGTGATGCGATTCGATGTGCTGGGGGTGATGCAATGTGCTGTGGGCCATGCGATTCGATGTGCTGGGGGTGATGCAATGTGCTGTGGGCCATGCGATTCGATGTGCTGGGGGTGATGCAATGTGCTGTGGGTCATGCGATTCGATGTGCTGGGGTGATGCGATTCAATGTGCTGGGGGTGATGCAATGTGCTGTGAGTGATGCGTTTCAATGTGCTGGGGTTATGCAATGTGCTGTGGGCCATGCGATTTGATGTGCTGGGGTGATGCGATTCGATGTGCTGGGGGTGATGCAATGTGCTGTGGGCCATGCGATTCGATGTGCTGGGGGTTATGCAATGTGCTGTGGGCCATGCGATTTGATGTGCTGGGGGTGATGCAATGTGCTGTAGGCCATGCGATTCGATGTGCTGGGGGTAATGCAATGTGTTGTGGGCTATGCGATTCGATGTGCTGGGGGTGATGCAATGTGCTGTGGGCCATGCGATTCACTGTGCTGGGGGTGATGCAATGGGCTGTGGGCCATGTGATTCGATGTGCTGGGGTGATGCAATGTGCTGTGGGCCGTGCGATTCGATGTGCTGTGGGCCATGCGATTTGATGTGCTGGAGGTGATGCAATGTGATGTGAGTGATGCGATTCGATGTGCTGGGGTTATGCAATGTGCTGTGGGCCATGCGATTCGATGTGCTGAGGTGTTGCGATTCGATGTGCTGGGGGTAATGCAATGTGTTGTGGGCTATGCGATTCGATGTGCTGGGGGTGTTGCGATTCGATGTGCTGGGGGTGATGCAATGTGCTGTGGGCCATGCGATTCAATGTGCTGGGGGTGATGCAATGTGCTGGGAGTGATGTGATTCGATGTGCTGGGGGTGATGCAATGTGCTGTGGGTCATGCGATTCGATGTGCTGGGGATGATGCAATGTGCTGTGGGCCATGCAATTCGATGTGCTGGGGGTGATGCAATGTCCTGTGGTCCATGCGATTCGATGTGCTGCGGGTGTTGCAATGTGCTGTGAGTGATGCGATTAGATGTGCTGGGGGTTATGCAATGTGCTGTGGGCCATGCGATTCGATGTGCTGGGGGGGGGTGATGCGATTCGATGTGCTGGGGGTGATGCAATGTGCTGTGGGCCATGCGATTCGATGTGCTGGGGGTGATGCAATGTGCTGGGAGTGATGCGATTCGATGTGCTGGGGGTGATGCAATGTGCTGTGGGTCATGCGATTCGATGTGCTGGGGTGATGCGATTCGATGTGCTGGGGGTGATGCAATGTGCTGTGAGTGATGCGTTTCGATGTGCTGGGGTTATGCAATGTGCTGTGGGCCATGCGATTTGATGTGCTGGGGTGATGCGATTCGATGTGCTGGGGGTGATGCAATGTGCTGTGGGCCATGCGATTCGATGTGCTGAGGGTGATGCAATGTGCTGTGAGTGATGCGATTTGATGTGCTGGGGGTTATGCAATGTGCTGTGCGCCATGCGATTCGATGTGCTGGGGGTGATGCAATGTGCTGTGGGCCATGCGATTCGATGTGCTGGGGGTGATGCAATGTGCTGTGGGCCATGCGATTCGATGTGCTGGGGGTGATGCAATGTGCTGTGGGCCATGCGATTCACTGTGCTGGGGGTGATGCAATGGGCTGTGGGCCATGTGATTCGATGTGCTGGGGGTGATGCAATGTCCTGTGAGTGATGCGAGTAGATGTGCTGGGGGTGATGCAATGTGCTGTGAGTGATGCGATTCGATGTGCTGGGTGTTATGCAATTTGCTGTGGTCCATGCGATTCGATGTGTTGGGGGTGATGCAATGTGCTGTGGGCCATGCGATTCGTTGTGCTGGGGTGATGCGATTTGATGTGCTGGGGGTGATGCAATGTGCTGTGGTCCATGCGATTCGATGTGCCGGGGGTGATGCGATTCGATGTGCTGGGGGTGATGCAATGTGCTGTGAGTGATGATATTCGATGTGCTGGGGGTTATGCAATGTGCTGTGGGCCATGCGATTCGATGTGCTGGGGGGGTGATGCGATTCGATGTGCTGGGGGTGATGCAATGTGCTGTGGGCCATGCGATTCGATGTACTGGGGGTGATGCAATGTGCTGGGAGTGATGCGATTCGATGTGCTGGGGGTGATGCAATGTGCTGTGGGTCATGCGATTCGATGTGCTGGGGGTAATGCAATGTGCTGTGAGTGATGCGTTTGGATGTGCTGGGGTTATGCAATGTGCTGTGGGCCATGCGATTCAATGTGCTGGGGTGATGCGATTTGATGTGCTGGGGGTGATGCAATGTGCTGTGGGCCATGCGATTCGATGTGCTGGGGGTGTTGCAATGTGCTGTGAGTGATGCGATTCGATGTGCTGGGGGTGATGGAATGTTCTGTGGGTCATGCGATTCGATGTGCTGGGGTGATGCGATTCGATGTGCTGGGGGTAATGCAATGTGCTGTGAGTGATGCGTTTCGATGTGCTGGGGTTATGCAATGTGCTGTGGGCCATGCGATTCGATGTGCTGGGGTGATGCGATTCGATGTGCTGGGGGCGATTCAATGTGCTGTGGGCCATGCGATTCGATGTGCTGGGGTGATGCGATTCAATGTGCTGGGGGTGATGCAATGTGCTGCGGGCCATGCAATTCGATGTGCTGGGGGTGTTGCAATGTGCTGTGAGTGATGCGATTCAATGTGCTGGGGGTGATGCAATGTGCTGTGGGCCATGCGATTCGACGTGCTGGAGGTGATGCAATGTGCTGTGGGTCATGCGATTCGATGTGCAGGGGGTGTTTCAATGTGCTGTGAGTGATGCGATTTGATGTGCTGTGGGTTATGCAATGTGCTGTGGGCCATGCGATTCGATGTGCTGGGGGTGATGCGATTCGATGTGCTGGGGGTGATTCAATGTGCTGTGGGCCATGCAATTCGATGTGCTGGGGGTGATGCAATGTGCTGTGAGTGATGCGATTCGACGTGCTGGGAGTGTTGCAATGTGCTGTGAGTGATGTGATTCGATGTGCTGGGGGTTATGCAATGTGCTGTGGGCCATGTGATTCGATGTGCTGGGGGGGTGATGCGATTCGATGTGCTGGGGGTGATGCAATGTGCTGTGGGCCATGCGATTCGATGTGCTGGGGGTGATGCAATGTGCTGTGGGCCATGCGATTCGATGTGCTGGGGGTGATGCAATGTGCTGTGGGCCATGCGATTCACTGTGCTGGGGGTGATGCAATGGACTGTGGGCCATGTGATTCGATGTGCTAGGGTGATGCAATGTGCTCTGGGCCGTGCGATTCGATGTGCTGTGGGCCATGCGATTCGATGTGCTGGAGGTGATGCAATGTGCTGTGAGTGATGCGATTCGATGTGCAGGTGGTGATGCAATGTGCCGTGGGCCATGCGATTCGATGTGCTGGGGTGATGCGATTCGATGTGCTGGGGGTGATGCAATGTGCTGTGAGTGATGCGATACAATGTGCTGGGGGTTATGCAATGTGCTGTGGTCCATGCGATTCGATGTGCTGGGGTGATGCGATTTGATGTGCTTTGGGTGATGCAATGTGCTGTGGGCCATGCGATTCGATGTGCTGGGGTGATGCGATTCGATGTGCTGGGGGTGAGGCAATGTGCTGTGAGTGATGCAATTCGATGTGCTGGGGGTTATGCAATGTGCTGTGGGCCATGCGATTCGATGTGCTGGGGTGATGCGATTCGATGTGCTGGGGGTGATGCAATATGCTGTGAGTGATGCGATTTGATGTGCTGGGTGTGATGCAATGTGCTGTGGGCCATGTGATTCGATGTACTGGGGTTGATGCAATGTGCTGTGGTTGATGCGATTTGATGTGCTGGGGGTGATGCAATGTGCTGTGGGCCATGCGAATCGATGTGCTGGGGTGATGCAATGTGCTGTGGGCCGTGCGATTTGATGTGGGCCATGCGATTTGATGTGCTGGGGTGATGCAATGTGCTGTGAGTGATGCGATTCGATGTGCTGGGGGTTATGCAATGTACTGTGGACCATGCGATTCGATGTGCTGGGGTGATGCGATTCGATGTGCTGGGGGCGATTCAATGTGCTGTGGGCCATGCGATTCGATGTGCTGGGGTGATGCGATTCAATGTGCTGGGGGTGATGCAATGTGCTGCGGGCCATGCAATTCGATGTGCTGGGGGTGTTGCAATGTGCTGTGAGTGATGCGATTCGATGTGCTGGGGGTGATGCAATGTGCTGTGGGCCATGCGATTCGACGTGCTGGAGGTGATGCAATGTGCTGTGGGTCATGCGATTCGATGTGCAGGGGGTGTTTCAATGTGCTGTGAGTGATGCGATTTGATGTGCTGTGGGTTATGCAATGTGCTGTGGGCCATGCGATTCGATGTGCTGGGGGGGTGATGCGATTCGATGTGCTGGGGGTGATGCAATGTGCTGTGGGCCATGCGATTCGATGTGCTGGGGGTGATGCAATGTGCTGTGGGCCATGCGATTCGATGTGCTGGGGGTGATGCAATGTGCTGTGGGCCATGCGATTCACTGTGCTGGGGGTGATGCAATGGGCTGTGGGCCATGTGATTCGATGTGCTAGGGTGATGCAATGTGCTGTGGGCCGTGCGATTCGATGTGCTGTGGGCCATGCGATTCGATGTGCTGGAGGTGATGCAATGTGCTGTGAGTGATGCGATTCGATGTGCTGGGGTTAAGCAATGTGCTGTGGGCCATGCGATTTGATGTGCTGAGGTGTTGCGATTTGATGTGCTGGGGGTAATGCAATGTGTTGTGGGCCATGCGATTCGATGTGCTTGGGGTGTTGCGATTCGATGTGCTGGGGGTGATGCAATGTGCTGTGGGCCATGCGATTCGATGTGCTGGGGGTGATGCAATGTGCTGGGAGTGATGCAATTCGATGTGCTGGGGGTGATGCAATGTGCTGTGGGTCATGCGATTCGATGTGCTGGGGATGATGCAATGTGCTGTGGGCCATGCAATTCGATGTGCTGGGGGTGATGCAATGTCCTGTGGTCCATGCGATTCGATGTGCTGCGGGTGTTGCAATGTGCTGTGAGTGATGCGATTAGATGTGCTGGGGGTTATGCAATGTGCTGTGGGCCATGCGATTCGATGTGCTGGGGGGGGGGTGATGCGATTCGATGTGCTGGGGGTGATGCAATGTGCTGTGGGCCATGCGATTCGATGTGCTGGGGGTGATGCAATGTGCTGTGCTGGGGGTGATGCAATGTGCTGTGGGTCATGCGATTCGATGTGCTGGGGTGATGCGATTCGATGTGCTGGGGGTGATGCAATGTGCTGTGAGTGATGCGATACAATGTGCTGGGGGTTATGCAATGTGCTGTGGTCCATGCGATTCGATGTGCTGGGGTGATGCGATTTGATGTGCTTTGGGTGATGCAATGTGCTGTGGGCCATGCGATTCGATGTGCTGGGGTGATGCGATTCGATGTGCTGGGGGTGAGGCAATGTGCTGTGAGTGATGCAATTCGATGTGCTGGGGGTTATGCAATGTGCTGTGGGCCATGCGATTCGATGTGCTGGGGTGATGCGATTCGATGTGCTGGGGGTGATGCAATATGCTGTGAGTGATGCGATTTGATGTGCTGGGTGTGATGCAATGTGCTGTGGGCCATGTGATTCGATGTACTGGGGTTGATGCAATGTGCTGTGGTTGATGCGATTTGATGTGCTGGGGGTGATGCAATGTGCTGTGGGCCATGCGAATCGATGTGCTGGGGTGATGCAATGTGCTGTGGGCCGTGCGATTTGATGTGGGCCATGCGATTTGATGTGCTGGGGTGATGCAATGTGCTGTGAGTGATGCGATTCGATGTGCTGGGGGTTATGCAATGTACTGTGGACCATGCGATTCGATGTGCTGGGGTGATGCGATTCGATGTGCTGGGGGCGATTCAATGTGCTGTGGGCCATGCGATTCGATGTGCTGGGGTGATGCGATTCAATGTGCTGGGGGTGATGCAATGTGCTGCGGGCCATGCAATTCGATGTGCTGGGGGTGTTGCAATGTGCTGTGAGTGATGCGATTCGATGTGCTGGGGGTGATGCAATGTGCTGTGGGCCATGCGATTCGACGTGCTGGAGGTGATGCAATGTGCTGTGGGTCATGCGATTCGATGTGCAGGGGGTGTTTCAATGTGCTGTGAGTGATGCGATTTGATGTGCTGTGGGTTATGCAATGTGCTGTGGGCCATGCGATTCGATGTGCTGGGGGGGTGATGCGATTCGATGTGCTGGGGGTGATGCAATGTGCTGTGGGCCATGCGATTCGATGTGCTGGGGGTGATGCAATGTGCTGTGGGCCATGCGATTCGATGTGCTGGGGGTGATGCAATGTGCTGTGGGCCATGCGATTCACTGTGCTGGGGGTGATGCAATGGGCTGTGGGCCATGTGATTCGATGTGCTAGGGTGATGCAATGTGCTGTGGGCCGTGCGATTCGATGTGCTGTGGGCCATGCGATTCGATGTGCTGGAGGTGATGCAATGTGCTGTGAGTGATGCGATTCGATGTGCTGGGGTTATGCAATGTGCTGTGGGCCATGCGATTTGATGTGCTGAGGTGTTGCGATTCGATGTGCTGGGGGTAATGCAATGTGTTGTGGGCCATGCGATTCGATGTGCTTGGGGTGTTGCGATTCGATGTGCTGGGGGTGATGCAATGTGCTGTGGGCCATGCGATTCGATGTGCTGGGGGTGATGCAATGTGCTGGGAGTGATGCAATTCGATGTGCTGGGGGTGATGCAATGTGCTGTGGGTCATGCGATTCGATGTGCTGGGGATGATGCAATGTGCTGTGGGCCATGCAATTCGATGTGCTGGGGGTGATGCAATGTCCTGTGGTCCATGCGATTCGATGTGCTGCGGGTGTTGCAATGTGCTGTGAGTGATGCGATTAGATGTGCTGGGGGTTATGCAATGTGCTGTGGGCCATGCGATTCGATGTGCTGGGGGGGGGGTGATGCGATTCGATGTGCTGGGGGTGATGCAATGTGCTGTGGGCCATGCGATTCGATGTGCTGGGGGTGATGCAATGTGCTGTGCTGGGGGTGATGCAATGTGCTGTGGGTCATGCGATTCGATGTGCTGGGGTGATGCGATTCGATGTGCTGGGGGTGATGCAATGTGCTGTGAGTGATGCGTTTCGATGTGCTGGGGTTATGCAATGTGCTGTGGGCCATGCGATTTGATGTGCTGGGGTGATGCGATTCGATGTGCTGGGGGTGATGCAATGTGCTGTGGGCCATGCAATTCGATGTGCTGAGGGTGATGCAATGTGCTGTGAGTGATGCGATTTGATGTGCTGGGGGTTATGCAATGTGCTGTGCGCCATGCGATTCGATGTGCTGGGGGTGATGCAATGTGCTGTGGGCCATGCGATTCGATGTGCTGGGGGTGATGCAATGTGCTGTGGGCCATGCGATTCACTGTGCTGGGGGTGATGCAATGGGCTGTGGGCCATGTGATTCGATGTGCTGGGGGTGATGCAATGTCCTGTGAGTGATGCGAGTAGATGTGCTGGGGGTGATGCAATGTGCTGTGAGTGATGCGATTCGATGTGCTGGGTGTTAAGCAATTTGCTGTGGTCCATGCGATTCGATGTGTTGGGTGTGATGCAATGTGCTGTGGGCCATGCGATTCGTTGTGCTGGGGTGATGCGATTTGATGTGCTGGGGGTGATGCAATGTGCTGTGGTCCATGCGATTCGATGTGCCGGGGGTGATGCGATTCGATGTGCTGGGGGTGATGCAATGTGCTGTGAGTGATGCGATTCGATGTGCTGGGGGTGATGCAATGTGCTGTGGGCCATGCGATTCGATGTGCTGGGGGTAATGCAATGTGTTGTGGGCCATGCGATTCGATGTGCTGGGGGTGTTGCGATTCGATGTGCTGAGGGTGATGCAATGTGCTGTGGGCCATGCGATTCGATGTGCTGGGGGTGATGCAATGTGCTGGGAGTGATGCGATTCGATATGCTGGGGGTGATGCAATGTGCTGTGGGTCATGCGATTCGATGTGCTGGGGATGATGCAATGTGCTGTGGGCCATGCAATTCGATGTGCTGGGGGTGATGCAATGTCCTGTGGTCCATGCGATTCGATGTGCTGCAGGTGTTGCAATGTGCTGTGAGTGATGCGATTAGATGTGCTGGGGGTTATGCAATGTGCTGTGGGCCATGCGATTCGATGTGCTGGGGGGGGGTGATGCGATTCGATGTGCTGGGGGTGATGCAATGTGCTGTGGGCCATGCGATTCGATGTGCTGGGGGTGATGCAATGTGCTGGGAGTGATGCAATTCGATGTGCTGGGGGTGATGCAATGTGCTGTGGGTCATGCAATTCGATGTGCTGGGGTGATGCGATTCGATGTGCTGGGGGTGATGCAATGTGCTGTGAGTGATGCGTTTCGATGTGCTGGGGTTATGCAATGTGCTGTGGGCCATGCGATTTGATGTGCTGGGGTGATGCGATTCGATGTGCTGGGGGTGATGCAATGTGCTGTGGGCCATGCAATTCGATGTGCTGGGGGTGATGCAATGTGCTGTGAGTGATGCGATTCGTTGTGCTGGGAGTGTTGCAATGTGCTGTGAGTGATGTGATTCGATGTGCTGGGGGTTATGCAATGTGCTGTGGGCCATGTGATTCGATGTGCTGGGGGGGGGTGATGCGATTCGATGTGCTGGGGGTGATGCAATGTGCTGTGGGCCATGCGATTCGATGTGCTGGGGGTGATGCAATGTGCTGGGAGTGATGCGATTCGATGTGCTGGGGGTGATGCAATGTTCTGTGGGTCATGCGATTCGATGTGCTGGGGTGATGCGATTCGATGTGCTGGGGGTGATGCAATGTGCTGTGAGTGATGCGTTTCGATGTGCTGGGGTTATGCAATGTGCTGTGGGCCATGCGATTTGATGTGCTGGGGTGATGCGATTCGATGTGCTGGGGGTGATGCAATGTGCTGTGGGCCATGCGATTCGATGTGCTGAGGGTGATGCAATGTGCTGTGAGTGATGCGATTTGATGTGCTGGGGGTTATGTAATGTGCTGTGGGCCATGCGATTCGATGTGCTGGGGGTGATGCAATGTGCTGTGGGCCATGCGATTCGATGTGCTGGGGGTGATGCAATGTGCTGTGGGCCATGCGATTCGATGTGCTGGGGATGATGCAATGTGCTGTGGGCCATGCGATTCACTGTGCTGGGGGTGATGCAATGGGCTGTGGGCCATGTGATTCGATGTGCTGGGGTGATGCAATGTGCTGTGGGTCATGCGATTCGATGTGCTGGGGGTGTTTCAATGTGCTGTGAGTGATGCGATTTGATGTGCTGTGGGTTATGCAATGTGCTGTGGGCCATGCGATTTGATGTGCTGGGGGTGATGCGATTCGATGTGCTGGGGGTTATGCAATGTGCTGTGGGCCATGTGATTCGATGTGCTGGGGGGTGATGCGATTCGATGTGCTGGGGGTGATGCAATGTGCTGTGGGCCATGCGATTCGATGTGCTGGGGGTGATGCAATGTGCTGTGGGCCATGCGATTCGATGTGCTGGGGGTGATGCAATGTGCTGTGGGTCATGCGATTTGATGTGCTGGGGTGATGCGATTCGATGTGCTGGGGGTGATGCAATGTGCTGTGAGTGATGCGTTTTGATGTGCTGGGGTTATGCAATGTGCTGTGGGCCATGCGATTTGATGTACTGGGGTGATGCGATTCGATGTGCTGGGGGTGATGCAATGTGCTGTGGGCCATGCGATTCGATGTGCTGGGGGTTATGCAATGTGCTGTGGGCCATGCGATTCGATGTGCTGGGGGTGATGCAATGTGCTGTGGGCCATGCGATTCGATGTGCTGGGGGTAATGCAATGTGTTGTGGGCTATGCGATTCGATGTGCTGGGGGTGATGCAATGTGCTGTGGGCCATGTGATTCACTGTGCTGGGGGTGATGCAATGGGCTGTGGGCCATGTGATTCGATGTGCTGGGGTGATGCAATGTGCTGTGGGCCGTGCGATTCGATGTGCTGTGGGCCATGCGATTCGATGTGCTGGAGGTGATGCAATGTGATGTGAGTGATGCGATTCGATGTGCTGGGGTTATGCAATGTGCTGTGGGCCATGCGATTCGATGTGCTGAGGTGTTGCGATTCGATGTGCTGGGGGTAATGCAATGTGTTGTGGGCTATGCGATTCGATGTGCTGGGGGTGTTGCGATTCGATGTGCTGGGGGTGATGCAATGTGCTGTGGGCCATGCGATTCAATGTGCTGGGGGTGATGCAATGTGCTGGGAGTGATGCGATTCGATGTGCTGGGGGTGATGCAATGTGCTGTGGGTCATGCGATTCGATGTGCTGGGGATGATGCAATGTGCTGTGGGCCATGCAATTCGATGTGCTGGGGGTGATGCAATGTCCTGTGGTCCATGCGATTCGATGTGCTGCGGGTGTTGCAATGTGCTGTGAGTGATGCGATTAGATGTGCTGGGGGTTATGCAATGTGCTGTGGGCCATGCGATTCGATGTGCTGGGGGGGTGATGCGATTCGATGTGCTGGGGGTGATGCAATGTGCTGTGGGCCATGCGATTCGATGTGCTGGGGGTGATGCAATGTGCTGGGAGTGATGCGATTCGATGTGCTGGGGGTGATGCAATGTGCTGTGGGTCATGCGATTCGATGTGCTGGGGTGAAGCGATTCGATGTGCTGGGGGTGATGCAATGTGCTGTGAGTGATGCGTTTCGATGTGCTGGGGTTATGCAATGTGCTGTGGGCCATGCGATTTGATGTGCTGGGGTGATGCGATTCGATGTGCTGGGGGTGATGCAATGTGCTGTGGGCCATGCGATTCGATGTGCTGAGGGTGATGCAATGTGCTGTGAGTGATGCGATTTGATGTGCTGGGGGTTATGCAATGTGCTGTGCGCCATGCGATTCGATGTGCTGGGGGTGATGCAATGTGCTGTGGGCCATGCGATTCGATGTGCTGGGGGTGATGCAATGTGCTGTGGGCCATGCGATTCGATGTGCTGGGGGTGATGCAATGTGCTGTGGGCCATGCGATTCACTGTGCTGGGGGTGATGCAATGGGCTGTGGGCCATGTGATTCGATGTGCTGGGGGTGATGCAATGTCCTGTGAGTGATGCGAGTAGATGTGCTGGGGGTGATGCAATGTGCTGTGAGTGATGCGATTCGATGTGCTGGGTGTTATGCAATTTGCTGTGGTCCATGCGATTCGATGTGTTGGGGGTGATGCAATGTGCTGTGGGCCATGCGATTCGTTGTGCTGGGTTGATGCGATTTGATGTGCTGGGGGTGATGCAATGTGCTGTGGTCCATGCGATTTGATGTGCCGGGGGTGATGCGATTCGATGTGCTGGGGGTGATGCAATGTGCTGTGAGTGATGCGATTCGACGTGCTGGGGGTGATGCAATGTGCTGTGGGCCATGCGATTCGATGTGCTGGGGGTGTTACAATGTGCTGTGAGTGATGCGATTCGATGTGCTGGGGGTTATGCAATGTGCTGTGGGCCATGCGATTCGATGTGCTGGGGGGTGATGCGATTCGATGTGCTGGGGGTGATGCAATGTGCTGTGGGCCATGCGATTCGATGTACTGGGGGTGATGCAATTTGCTGGGAGTGATGCGATTCGATGTGCTGGGGGTGATGCAATGTGCTGTGGGTCATGCGATTCGATGTGCTGGGGTGATGCGATTCGATGTGCTGGGGGTAATGCAATGTGCTGTGAGTGATGCGTTTCGATGTGCTGGGGTTATGCAATGTGCTGTGGGCCATGCGATTCGATGTGCTGGGGGTGATGCAATGTGCTGTGGGCCATGCGATTCACTGTGCTGGGGGTGATGCAATGGGCTGTGGGCCATGTGATTCGATGTGCTGGGGGTGATGCAATGTCCTGTGAGTGATGCGAGTAGATGTGCTGGGGGTGATGCAATGTGCTGTGAGTGATGCGATTCGATGTGCTGGGTGTTATGCAATTTGCTGTGGTCCATGCGATTCGATGTGTTGGGGGTGATGCAATGTGCTGTGGGCCATGCGATTCGTTGTGCTGGGGTGATGCGATTTGATGTGCTGGGGGTGATGCAATGTGCTGTGGTCCATGCGATTCGATGTGCCGGGGGTGATGCGATTCGATGTGCTGGGGGTGATGCAATGTGCTGTGAGTGATGCGATTCGATGTGCTGGGGGTGATGCAATGTGCTGTGGGCCATGCGATTCGATGTGCTGGGGGTAATGCAATGTGTTGTGGGCCATGCGATTCGATGTGCTGGGGGTGTTGCGATTCGATGTGCTGGGGGTGATGCAATGTGCTGTGGGCCATGCGATTCTATGTGCTGGGGGTGATGCAATGTGCTGGGAGTGATGCAATTCGATATGCTGGGGGTGATGCAATGTGCTGTGGGTCATGCGATTCGATGTGCTGGGGATGATGCAATGTGCTGTGGGCCATGCAATTCGATGTGCTGGGGGTGATACAATGTCCTGTGGTCCATGCGATTCGATGTGCTGCGGGTGTTGCAATGTGCTGTGAGTGATGCGATTAGATGTGCTGGGGGTTATGCAATGTGCTGTGGGCCATGCGATTCGATGTGCTGGGGGGGGTGATGCGATTCGATGTGCTGGGGGTGATGCAATGTGCTGTGGGCCATGCGATTCGATGTGCTGGGGGTGATGCAATGTGCTGGGAGTGATGCAATTCGATGTGCTGGGGGTGATGCAATGTGCTGTGGGTCATGCGATTCGATGTGCTGGGGTGATGCGTTTCGATGTGCTGGGGTTATGCAATGTGCTGTGAGCCATGCGATTTGATGTGCTGGGGTGATGCGATTCGATGTGCTGGGGGTGATGCAATGTGCTGTGGGCCATGCAATTCGATGTGCTGGGGGTGATGCAATGTGCTGTGAGTGATGCGATTCGTTGTGCTGGGAGTGTTGCAATGTGCTGTGAGTGATGTGATTCGATGTGCTGGGGGTTATGCAATGTGCTGTGGGCCATGTGATTCGATGTGCTGGGGGGGTGATGCGATTCGATGTGCTGGGGGTGATGCAATGTGCTGTGGGCCATGCGATTCGATGTGCTGGGGGTGATGCAATGTGCTGGGAGTGATGCGATTCGATGTGCTGGGGGTGATGCAATGTTCTGTGGGTCATGCGATTCGATGTGCTGGGGTGATGCGATTCGATGTGCTGGGGGTGATGCAATGTGCTGTGAGTGATGCGTTTCGATGTGCTGGGGTTATGCAATGTGCTGTGGGCCATGCGATTTGATGTGCTGGGGTGATGCGATTCGATGTGCTGGGGGTGATGCAATGTGCTGTGGGCCATGCGATTCGATGTGCTGAGGGTGATGCAATATGCTGTGAGTGATGCGATTTGATGTGCTGGGGGTTATGTAATGTGCTGTGGGCCATGCGATTCGATGTGCTGGGGGTGATGCAATGTGCTGTGGGCCATGCGATTCGATGTGCTGGGGGTGATGCAATGTGCTGTGGGCCATGCGATTCGATGTGCTGGGGGTGATGCAATGTGCTGTGGGCCATGCGATTCACTGTGCTGGGGGTGATGCAATGGGCTGTGGGCCATGTGATTCGATGTGCTGGGGTGATGCAATGTGCTGTGGGTCATGCGATTCGATGTGCTGGGGGTGTTTCAATGTGCTGTGAGTGATGCGATTTGATGTGCTGTGGGTTATGCAATGTGCTGTGGGCCATGCGATTTGATGTGCTGGGGGTGATGCGATTCGATGTGCTGGGGGTTATGCAATGTGCTGTGGGCCATGTGATTCGATGTGCTGGGGGGTGATGCGATTCGATGTGCTGGGGGTGATGCAATGTGCTGTGGGCCATGCGATTCGATGTGCTGGGGGTGATGCAATGTGCTGTGGGCCATGCGATTCGATGTGCTGGGGGTGATGCAATGTGCTGTGGGTCATGCGATTCGATGTGCTGGGGTGATGCGATTCGATGTGCTGGGGGTGATGCAATGTGCTGTGAGTGATGCGTTTCGATGTGCTGGGGTTATGCAATGTGCTGTGGGCCATGCGATTTGATGTACTGGGGTGATGCGATTCGATGTGCTGGGGGTGATGCAATGTGCTGTGGGCCATGCGATTCGATGTGCTGGGGGTTATGCAATGTGCTGTGGGCCATGCGATTCGATGTGCTGGGGGTGATGCAATGTGCTGTGGGCCATGCGATTCGATGTGCTGGGGGTAATGCAATGTGTTGTGGGCTATGCGATTCGATGTGCTGGGGGTGATGCAATGTGCTGTGGGCCATGCGATTCACTGTGCTGGGGGTGATGCAATGGGCTGTGGGCCATGTGATTCGATGTGCTGGGGTGATGCAATGTGCTGTGGGCCGTGCGATTCGATGTGCTGTGGGCCATGCGATTCGATGTGCTGGAGGTGATGCAATGTGATGTGAGTGATGCGATTCGATGTGCTGGGGTTATGCAATGTGCTGTGGGCCATGCGATTCGATGTGCTGAGGTGTTGCGATTCGATGTGCTGGGGGTAATGCAATGTGTTGTGGGCTATGCGATTCGATGTGCTGGGGGTGTTGCGATTCGATGTGCTGGGGGTGATGCAATGTGCTGTGGGCCATGCGATTCAATGTGCTGGGGGTGATGCAATGTGCTGGGAGTGATGCGATTCGATGTGCTGGGGGTGATGCAATGTGCTGTGGGTCATGCGATTCGATGTGCTGGGGATGATGCAATGTGCTGTGGGCCATGCAATTTGATGTGCTGGGGGTGATGCAATGTCCTGTGGTCCATGCGATTCGATGTGCTGCGGGTGTTGCAATGTGCTGTGAGTGATGCGATTAGATGTGCTGGGGGTTATGCAATGTGCTGTGGGCCATGCGATTCGATGTGCTGGGGGGGTGATGCGATTCGATGTGCTGGGGGTGATGCAATGTGCTGTGGGCCATGCGATTCGATGTGCTGGGGGTGATGCAATGTGCTGGGAGTGATGCGATTCGATGTGCTGGGGGTGATGCAATGTGCTGTGGGTCATGCGATTCGATGTGCTGGGGTGATGCGATTCGATGTGCTGGGGGTGATGCAATGTGCTGTGGTCCATGCGATTCGATGTGCCGGGGGTGATGCGATTCGATGTGCTGGGGGTGATGCAATGTGCTGTGAGTGATGCGATTCGATGTGCTGGGTGTGATGCAATGTCCTGTGAGTGATGCGAGTAGATGTGCTGGGGGTGATGCAATGTGCTGTGAGTGATGCGATTCGATGTGCTGGGTGTTATGCAATTTGCTGTGGTCCATGCGATTCGATGTGTTGGGGGTGATGCAATGTGCTGTGGGCCATGCGATTCGTTGTGCTGGGGTGATGCGATTTGATGTGCTGGGGGTGATGCAATGTGCTGTGGTCCATGCGATTCGATGTGCCGGGGGTGATGCGATTCGATGTGCTGGGGGTGATGCAATGTGCTGTGAGTGATGCGATTCGACGTGCTGGGGGTGATGCAATGTGCTGTGGGCCATGCGATTCGATGTGCTGGGGGTGTTACAATGTGCTGTGAGTGATGCGATTCGATGTGCTGGGGGTTATGCAATGTGCTGTGGGCCATGCGATTCGATGTGCTGGGGGGGTGATGCGATTCGATGTGCTGGGGGTGATGCAATGTGCTGTGGGCCATGCGATTCGATGTACTGGGGGTGATGCAATTTGCTGGGAGTGATGCGATTCGATGTGCTGGGGGTGATGCAATGTGCTGTGGGTCATGCGATTCGATGTGCTGGGGTGATGCGATTCGATGTGCTGGGTGTAATGCAATGTGCTGTGAGTGATGCGTTTCGATGTGCTGGGGTTATGCAATGTGCTGTGGGCCATGCAATTCAATGTGCTGGGGTGATGCGATTTGATGTGCTGGGGGTGATGCAATGTGCTGTGGGCCATGCGATTCGATGTGCTGGGGGTGTTGCAATGTGCTGTGAGTGATGCGATTCGATGTGCTGGGGGTGATGGAATGTTCTGTGGGTCATGCGATTCGATGTGCTGGGGTGATGCGATTCGATGTGCTGGGGGTAATGCAATGTGCTGTGAGTGATGCGTTTCGATTTGCTGGGGTTATGCAATGTGCTGTGGGCCATGCGATTCGATGTGCTGGGGTGATGCGATTCGATGTGCTGGGGGTGATGCAATGTGCTGTGGGCCATGCGATTCGATGTGCTGGGGGTGTTGCAATGTGCTGTGAGTGATGCGATTCGATGTGCTGGGGGTGATGCCATGTTCTGTGGGCCATGCGATTTGATGTTCTGGGGGTGTTGCAATGTGCTGTGAGTGATGCGATTCAATGTGCTGGGGGTTATGCAATGTGCTATGGGCCAAGCGATTCGATGTGCTGGGGGTGATGCGATTCGATGTGCTGGGGGTGATGCAATGTGCTGTGGGCCATGCGATTCGATGTTCTGGGGGTGATGTAATGTGCTGTGAGTGATGCGATTCGATGTGCAGGTGGTGATGCAATGTGCCATGGGCCATGCGATTCGATGTGCTGGGGTGATGCGATTCGATGTGCTGGGGGTGATGCAATGTGCTGTGAGTGATGCGATACAATGTGCTGGGGGTTATGCAATGTGCTGTGGTCCATGCGATTCGATGTGCTGGGGTGATGCGATTTGATGTGCTTTGGGTGATGCAATGTGCTGTGGGCCATGCGATTCGATGTGCTGGGGTGATGCGATTCGATGTGCTGGGGGTGATGCAATATGCTGTGAGTGATGCGATTTGATGTGCTGGGTGTGATGCAATGTGCTGTGGGCCATGTGATTCGATGTACTGGGGTTGATGCAATGTGCTGTGGTTGATGCGATTTGATGTGCTGGGGGTGATGCAATGTGCTGTGGGCCATGCGAATCGATGTGCTGGGGTGATGCAATGTGCTGTGGGCCGTGCGATTTGATGTGGGCCATGCGATTTGATGTGCTGGGGTGATGCAATGTGCTGTGAGTGATGCGATTCGATGTGCTGGGGGTTATGCAATGTACTGTGGACCATGCGATTCGATGTGCTGGGGTGATGCGATTCGATGTGCTGGGGGCGATTCAATGTGCTGTGGGCCATGCGATTCGATGTGCTGGGGTGATGCGATTCAATGTGCTGGGGGTGATGCAATGTGCTGCGGGCCATGCGATTCGATGTGCTGGGGGTGTTGCAATGTGCTGTGAGTGATGCAATTCGATGTGCTGGGGGTGATGCAATGTGCTGTGGGCCATGCGATTCGACGTGCTGGAGGTGATGCAATGTGCTGTGGGTCATGCGATTCGATGTGCAGGGGGTGTTTCAATGTGCTGTGAGTGATGCGATTTGATGTGCTGTGGGTTATGCAATGTGCTGTGGGCCATGCGATTCGATGTGCTGGGGGTGATGCGATTCGATGTGCTGGGGGTGATTCAATGTGCTGTGGGCCATGCAATTCGATGTGCTGGGGGTGATGCAATGTGCTGTGAGTGATGCGATTCGACGTGCTGGGAGTGTTGCAATGTGCTGTGAGTGATGTGATTCGATGTGCTGGGGGTTATGCAATGTGCTGTGGGCCATGTGATTCGATGTGCTGGGGGGTGATGCGATTCGATGTGCTGGGGGTGATGCAATGTGCTGTGGGCCATGCGATTCGATGTGCTGGGGGTGATGCAATGTGCTGTGGGCCATGCGATTCGATGTGCTGGGGGTGATGCAATGTGCTGTGGGCCATGCGATTCACTGTGCTGGGGGTGATGCAATGGGCTGTGGGCCATGTGATTCGATGTGCTAGGGTGATGCAATGTGCTGTGGGCCGTGCGATTCGATGTGCTGTGGGCCATGCGATTCGATGTGCTGGAGGTGATGCAATGTGCTGTGAGTGATGCGATTCGATGTGCTGGGGTTATGCAATGTGCTGTGGGCCATGCGATTCGATGTGCTGAGGTGTTGCGATTCGATGTGCTGGGGGTAATGCAATGTGTTGTGGGCCATGCGATTCGATGTGCTGGGGTTATGCAATGTGCTGTGGGCCATGCGATTCGATGTGCTGGGGTGATGCGATTCAATGTGCTGGGGGTGATGCAATGTGCTGCGGGCCATGCGGTTCGATGTGCTGGGGGTGTTGCAATGTGCTGTGAGTGATGCAATTCGATGTGCTGGGGGTGATGCAATGTGCTGTGGGCCATGCGATTCGACGTGCTGGAGGTGATGCAATGTGCTGTGGGTCATGCGATTCGATGTGCAGGGGGTGTTTCAATGTGCTGTGAGTGATGCGATTTGATGTGCTGTGGGTTATGCAATGTGCTGTGGGCCATGCGATTCGATGTGCTGGGGGTGATGCGATTCGATGTGCTGGGGGTGATTCAATGTGCTGTGGGCCATGCAATTCGATGTGCTGGGGGTGATGCAATGTGCTGTGAGTGATGCGATTCGACGTGCTGGGAGTGTTGCAATGTGCTGTGAGTGATGTGATTCGATGTGCTGGGGGTTATGCAATGTGCTGTGGGCCATGTGATTCGATGTGCTGGGGGGGTGATGCGATTCGATGTGCTGGGGGTGATGCAATGTGCTGTGGGCCATGCGATTCGATGTGCTGGGGGTGATGCAATGTGCTGTGGGCCATGCGATTCGATGTGCTGGGGGTGATGCAATGTGCTGTGGGCCATGCGATTCACTGTGCTGGGGGTGATGCAATGGGCTGTGGGCCATGTGATTCGATGTGCTAGGGTGATGCAATGTGCTGTGGGCCGTGCGATTCGATGTGCTGTGGGCCATGCGATTCGATGTGCTGGAGGTGATGCAATGTGCTGTGAGTGATGCGATTCGATGTGCTGGGGTTATGCAATGTGCTGTGGGCCATGCGATTCGATGTGCTGAGGTGTTGCGATTCGATGTGCTGGGGGTAATGCAATGTGTTGTGGGCCATGCGATTCGATGTGCTGGGGTTATGCAATGTGCTGTGGGCCATGCGATTCGATGTGCTGGGGTGATGCGATTCAATGTGCTGGGGGTGATGCAATGTGCTGCGGGCCATGCGGTTCGATGTGCTGGGGGTGTTGCAATGTGCTGTGAGTGATGCAATTCGATGTGCTGGGGGTGATGCAATGTGAGTGGGCCATGCGATTCGACGTGCTGGAGGTGATGCAATGTGCTGTGGGTCATGCGATTCGATGTACAGGGGGTGTTTCAATGTGCTGTGAGTGATGCGATTTGATGTGCTGTGGGTTATGCAATGTGCTGTGGGCCATGCGATTCGATGTGCTGGGGGTGATGCGATTCGATGTGCTGGGGGTGATTCAATGTGCTGTGGGCCATGCAATTCGATGTGCTGGGGGTGATGCAATGTGCTGTGAGTGATGCGATTCGACGTGCTGGGAGTGTTGCAATGTGCTGTGAGTGATGCGATTCAATGTGCTGGGGGTTATGCAATGTGCTGTGGGTCATGTGATTCGATGTGCTGGGGGGGGGTGATGCGATTCGATGTGCTGGGGGTGATGCAATGTGCTGTGGGCCATGCGATTCGATGTGCTGGGGGTGATGCAATGTGCTGGGAGTGATGCGATTTGATGTGCTGGGGGTGATGCAATGTGCTGTGGGTCATGCGATTCGATGTGCTGGGGTGATGCGATTCGATGTGCTGGGGGTGATGCAATGTGCTGTGAGTGATGGGTTTCGATGTGCTGGGGTTATGCAATGTGCTGTGGGCCATGTGATTTGATGTGCTGGGGTGATGCGATTCGATGTGCTGGGGGTGATGCAATGTGCTGTGGGCCAAGCGATTCGATGTGCTGAGGGTGATGCAATGTGCTATGAGTGATGCGATTTGATGTGCTGGGGGTTATGCAATGTGCTGTGGGCCATGCGATTCGATGTGCTGGGGGTGATGCAATGTGCTGTGGGCCATGCGATTCGATGTGCTGGGGGTGATGCAATGTGCTGTGGGCCATGCGATTTGATGTGCTGGGGGTGATGCAATGTGCTGTGGGCCATGCGATTCACTGTGCTGGGGGTGATGCAATGGGCTGTGGGCCATGTGATTCGATGTGCTGGGGTGATGCAATGTGTTGTGGGTCATGCGATTCGATGTGCTGGGGGTGTTTCAATATGCTGTGAGTGATGCGATTTGATGTGCTGTGGGTTATGCAATGTGCTGTGGGCCATGCGATTCGATGTGCTGGGGGTGATGCGATTCGATGTGCTGGGGGTTATGCAATGTGCTGTGGGCCATGTGATTCGATGTGCTGGGGGGTGATGCGATTCAATGTGCTGGGGGTGATGCAATGTGCTGTGGGCCATGCGATTCGATGTGCTGGGGGTGATGCAATGTGCTGGGAGTGATGCGATTCGATGTGCTTGGGGTGATGCAATGTGCTGTGGGTCATGCGATTCGATGTGCTGGGGTGATGCGATTCGATGTGCTGGGGGTGATGCAATGTGCTGTGAGTGATGCGTTTCGATGTGCTGGGGTTATGCAATGTGCTGTGGGCCATGTGATTTGATGTGCTGGGGTGATGCGATTCGATGTGCTGGGGGTGATGCAATGTGCTGTGGGCCATGCGATTCGATGTGCTGAGGGTGATGCAATGTGCTGTGAGTGATGCGATTTGATGTGCTGGGGGTTATGCAATGTGCTGTGGGCCATGCGATTCGATGTGCTGGGGGTGATGCAATGTGCTGTGGGCCATGCGATTCGATGTGCTGGGGGTGATGCAATGTGCTGTGGGCCATGCGATTCGATGTGCTGGGGGTGATGCAATGTGCTGTGGGCCATGCGATTCACTGTGCTGGGGGTGATGCAATGGGCTGTGGGCCATGTGATTCGATGTGCTGGGGTGATGCAATGTGCTGTGGGCCGTGCGATTTGATGTGCTGTGGGCCATGCGATTCGATGTGCTGGAGGTGATGCAATGTGCTGTGAGTGATGCGATTCGATGTGCTGGGGTTATGCAATGTGCTGTGGGCCATGCGATTCGATGTGCTGAGGTGTTGCGATTCGATGTGCTGGGGGTAATGCAATGTGTTGTGGGCCATGCGATTTGATGTGCTAGGGGTGTTGCGATTCGATGTGCTGGGGGTGATGCAATGTGCTGTGGGCCATGCGATTCGATGTGCTGGGGGTGATGCAATGTGCTGGGAGTGATGCGATTCGATGTGCTGGGGGTGATGCAATGTGCTGTGGGTCTTGCGATTCGATGTGCTGGGGATGATGCAATGTGCTGTGGGCCATGCAATTCGATGTGCTGGGGGTGATGCAATGTCCTGTGGTCCATGCGATTAGATGTGCTGGGGGTGTTGCAATGTGCTGTGAGTGATGCAATTAGATGTGCTGGGGGTTATGCAATGTGCTGTGGGCCATGCGATTCGATGTGCTGGGGGGGTGATGCGATTCGATGTGCTGGGGGTGATGCAATGTGCTGTGGGCCATGCGATTCGATGTGCTGGGGGTGATGCACTGTGCTGGGAGTGATGCGATTCGATGTGCTGGGGGTGATGCAATGTGCTGTGGGTCATGCGATTCGATGTGCTGGGGTGATGCGATTCGATGTGCTGGGGGTGATGCAATGTGCTGTGAGTGATGCGTTTCGATGTGCTGGGGTTATGCAATGTGCTGTGGGCCATGCGATTTGATGTGCTGGGGTGATGCGATTCGATGTGCTGGGGGTGATGCAATGTGCTGTGGGCCATGCGATTCGATGTGCTGAGGGTGATGCAATGTGCTGTGAGTGATGCGATTTGATGTGCTGGGGGTTATGCAATGTGCTGTGCGCCATGCGATTCGATGTGCTGGGGGTGATGCAATGTGCTGTGGGTCATGCGATTCGATGTGCTGGGGGTGATGCAATGTGCTGTGGGCCATGCGATTCGATGTGCTGGGGGTGATGCAATGTGCTGTGGGCCATGCGATTCACTGTGCTGGGGGTGATGCAATGGGCTGTGGGCCATGTGATTCGATGTGCTGGGGGTGATGCAATGTCCTGTGAGTGATGCGAGTAGATGTGCTGGGGGTGATGCAATGTGCTGTGAGTGATGCGATTCGATGTGCTGGGTGTTATGCAATTTGCTGTGGTCCATGCGATTTGATGTGTTGGGGGTGATGCAATGTGCTGTGGGCCATGCGATTCGTTGTGCTGGGGTGATGCGATTTGATGTGCTGGGGGTGATGCAATGTGCTGTGGTCCATGCGATTCGATGTGCCGGGGGTGATGCGATTCGATGTGCTGGGGGTGATGCAATGTGCTGTGAGTGATGCGATTCGACGTGCTGGGGGTGATGCAATGTGCTGTGGGCCATGCGATTCGATGTGCTGGGGGTGTTACAATGTGCTGTGAGTGATGTGATTCGATGTGCTGGGGGTTATGCAATGTGCTGTGGGCCATGCGATTCGATGTGCTGGGGGGGTGATGCGATTCGATGTGCTGGGGGTGATGCAATGTGCTGTGGGCCATGCGATTCGATGTACTGGGGGTGATGCAATGTGCTGGGAGTGATGCGATTCAATGTGCTGGGGGTGATGCAATGTGCTGTGGGTCATGCGATTCGATGTGCTGGGGTGATGCGATTCGATGTGCTGGGGGTAATGCAATGTGCTGTGAGTGATGCGTTTCGATGTGCTGGGGTTATGCAATGTGCTGTGGGCCATGCGATTCAATGTGCTGGGGTGATGCGATTTGATGTGCTGGGGGTGATGCAATGTGCTGTGGGCCATGCGATTCGATGTGCTGGGGGTGTTGCAATGTGCTGTGAGTGATGCGATTCGATGTGCTGGGGGTGATGGAATGTTCTGTGGATCATGCGATTCGATGTGCTGGGGTGATGCGATTCGATGTGCTGGGGGTAATGCAATGTGCTGTGAGTGATGCGTTTCGATGTGCTGGGGTTATGCAATGTGCTGTGGGCCATGCGATTCGATGTGCTGGGGTGATGCGATTCGATGTGCTGGGGGTGATGCAATGTGCTGTGGGCCATGCGATTCGATGTGCTGGGGGTGTTGCAATGTGCTGTGAGTGATGCGATTCGATGTGCTGGGGGTGATGCCATGTTCTGTGGGCCATGCGATTTGATGTTCTGGGGGTGTTGCAATGTGCTGTGAGTGATGCGATTCAATGTGCTGGGGGTTATGCAATGTGCTATGGGCCAAGCGATTCGATGTGCTGGGGGTGATGCGATTCGATGTGCTAGGGGTGATGCAATGTGCTGTGGGTCATGCGATTCGATGTGCTGGGGTGATGCGATTCGATGTGCTGGGGGTGATGCAATGTGCTGTGAGTGATGCGTTTCGATGTGCTGGGGTTATGCAATGTGCTGTGGGCCATGCGATTTGATGTGCTGGGGTGATGCGATTCGATGTGCTGGGGGTGATGCAATGTGCTGTGGGCCATGCGATTCGATGTGCTGAGGGTGATGCAATGTGCTGTGAGTGATGCGATTTGATGTGCTGGGGGTTATGCAATGTGCTGTGCGCCATGCGATTCGATGTGCTGGGGGTGATGCAATGTGCTGTGGGTCATGCGATTCGATGTGCTGGGGGTGATGCAATGTGCTGTGGGCCATGCGATTCACTGTGCTGGGGGTGATGCAATGGGCTGTGGGCCATGTGATTCGATGTGCTGGGGGTGATGCAATGTCCTGTGAGTGATGCGAGTAGATGTGCTGGGGGTGATGCAATGTGCTGTGAGTGATGCGATTCGATGTGCTGGGTGTTATGCAATTTGCTGTGGTCCATGCAATTTGATGTGTTGGGGGTGATGCAATGTGCTGTGGGCCATGCGATTCGTTGTGCTGGGGTGATGCGATTTGATGTGCTGGGGGTGATGCAATGTGCTGTGGTCCATGCGATTCGATGTGCCGGGGGTGATGCGATTCGATGTGCTGGGGGTGATGCAATGTGCTGTGAGTGATGCGATTCGACGTGCTGGGGGTGATGCAATGTGCTGTGGGCCATGCGATTCGATGTGCTGGGGGTGTTACAATGTGCTGTGAGTGATGTGATTCGATGTGCTGGGGGTTATGCAATGTGCTGTGGGCCATGCGATTCGATGTGCTGGGGGGGTGATGCGATTCGATGTGCTGGGGGTGATGCAATGTGCTGTGGGCCATGCGATTCGATGTACTGGGGGTGATGCAATGTGCTGGGAGTGATGCGATTCGATGTGCTGGGGGTGATGCAATGTGCTGTGGGTCATGCGATTCGATGTGCTGGGGTGATGCGATTCGATGTGCTGGGGGTAATGCAATGTGCTGTGAGTGATGCGTTTCGATGTGCTGGGGTTATGCAATGTGCTGTGGGCCATGCGATTTGATGTGCTGGGGTGATGCGATTCGATGTGCTGGGGGTGATGCAATGTGCTGTGGGCCATGCAATTCGATGTGCTGGGGGTGATGCAATGTCCTGTGGTCCATGCGATTCGATGTGCTGCGGGTGTTGCAATGTGCTGTGAGTGATGCGATTAGATGTGCTGGGGGTTATGCAATGTGCTGTGGGCCATGCGATTTGATGTGCTGGGGGTGATGCAATGTGCTGTGGGCCATGCGATTCACTGTGCTGGGGGTGATGCAATGGGCTGTGGGCCATGTGATTCGATGTGCTGGGGTGATGCAATGTGTTGTGGGTCATGCGATTCGATGTGCTGGGGGTGTTTCAATATGCTGTGAGTGATGCGATTTGATGTGCTGTGGGTTATGCAATGTGCTGTGGGCCATGCGATTCGATGTGCTGGGGGTGATGCGATTTGATGTGCTGGGGGTTATGCAATGTGCTGTGGGCCATGTGATTCGATGTGCTGGGGGGTGATGCGATTTGATGTGCTGGGGGTGATGCAATGTGCTGTGGGCCATGCGATTCGATGTGCTGGGGGTGATGCAATGTGCTGGGAGTGATGCGATTCGATGTGCTTGGGGTGATGCAATGTGCTGTGGGTCATGCGATTCGATGTGCTGGGGTGATGCGATTCGATGTGCTGGGGGTGATGCAATGTGCTGTGAGTGATGCGTTTCGATGTGCTGGGGTTATGCAATGTGCTGTGGGCCATGTGATTTGATGTGCTGGGGTGATGCGATTCGATGTGCTGGGGGTGATGCAATGTGCTGTGGGCCATGCGATTCGATGTGCTGAGGGTGATGCAATGTGCTGTGAGTGATGCGATTTGATGTGCTGGGGGTTATGCAATGTGCTGTGGGCCATGCGATTCGATGTGCTGGGGGTGATGCAATGTGCTGTGGGCCATGCGATTCACTGTGCTGGGGGTGATGCAATGTGCTGTGGGTCATGCGATTCGATGTGCTGGGGTGATGCGATTCGATGTGCTGGGGGTGATGCAATGTGCTGTGAGTGATGCGTTTCGATGTGCTGGGGTTATGCAATGTGCTGTGGGCCATGTGATTTGATGTGCTGGGGTGATGCGATTCGATGTGCTGGGGGTGATGCAATGTGCTGTGGGCCATGCGATTCGATGTGCTGAGGGTGATGCAATGTGCTGTGAGTGATGCGATTTGATGTGCTGGGGGTTATGCAATGTGCTGTGGGCCATGCGATTCGATGTGCTGGGGGTGATGCAATGTGCTGTGGGCCATGCGATTCACTGTGCTGGGGGTGATGCAATGGGCTGTGGGCCATGTGATTCGATGTGCTGGGGTGATGCAATGTGCTGTGGGCCGTGCGATTTGATGTGATGTGGGCCATGCGATTCGATGTGCTGGAGGTGATGCAATGTGCTGTGAGTGATGCGATTCGATGTGCTGGGGTTATGCAATGTGCTGTGGGCCATGCGATTCGATGTGCTGAGGTGTTGCGATTCGATGTGCTGGGGGTGATGCAATGTGCTGTGGGCCATGCGATTCGATGTGCTGGGGGTGATGCAATGTGCTGGGAGTGATGCAATTCGATGTGCTGGGGGTGATGCAATGTGCTGTGGGTCATGCGATTCGATGTGCTGGGGATGATGCAATGTGCTGTGGGCCATGCAATTCGATGTGCTGGGGGTGATGCAATGTCCTGTGGTCCATGCGATTAGATGTGCTGGGGATGTTGAAATGTGCTGTGAGTGATGCAATTAGATGTGCTGGGGGTTATGCAATGTGCTGTGGGCCATGCGATTCGATGTGCTGGGGGGGTGACGCGATTCGATGTGCTGGGGGTGATGCAATGTGCTGTGGGCCATGCGATTCGATGTGCTGGGGGTGATGCACTGTGCTGGGAGTGATGCGATTCGATGTGCTGGGGGTGATGCAATGTGCTGTGGGTCATGCGATTTGATGTGCTGGGGTGATGCGATTCGATGTGCTGGGGGTGATGCAATGTGCTGTGAGTGATGCGTTTCGATGTGCTGGGGTTATGCAATGTGCTGTGGGCCATGCGATTTGATGTGCTGGGGTGATGCGATTCGATGTGCTGGGGGTGATGCAATGTGCTGTGGGCCATGCGATTCGATGTGCTGAGGGTGATGCAATGTGCTGTGAGTGATGCGATTTGATGTGCTGGGGGTTATGCAATGTGCTGTGCGCCATGCGATTCGATGTGCTGGGGGTGATGCAATGTGCTGTGGGTCATGTGATTCGATGTGCTGGGGTGATGCAATGTGTTGTGGGTCATGCGATTCGATGTGCTGGGGGTGTTTCAATATGCTGTGAGTGATGCGATTTGATGTGCTGTGGGTTATGCAATGTGCTGTGGGCCATGCGATTCGATGTGCTGGGGGTGATGCGATTCGATGTGCTGTGGGCCATGCGATTCGATGTGCTGGGGGTAATGCAATGTGCTGTGAGTGATGCGTTTCGATGTGCTGGGGTTATGCAATGTGCTGTGGGCCATGCGATTTGATGTGCTGGGGTGATGCGATTCGATGTGCTGGGGGTGATGCAATGTGCTGTGGGCAATGCAATTCGATGTGCTGGGGGTGATGCAATGTCCTGTGGTCCATGCGATTCGATGTGCTGCGGGTGTTGCAATGTGCTGTGAGTGATGCGATTAGATGTGCTGGGGGTTATGCGATTCGATGTGCTGTGGGCCATGCGATTCGATGTGCTGGGGGTAATGCAATGTGCTGTGAGTGATGCGTTTCGATGTGCTGGGGTTATGCAATGTGCTGTGGGCCATGCAATTTGATGTGCTGGGGTGATGCGATTCGATGTGCTGGGGGTGATGCAATGTGCTGTGGGCCATGCGATTCGATGTGCTGGGGGTGTTGCAATGTGCTGTGAGTGATGCGATTCGATGTGCTGGGGGTGATGGAATGTTCTGTGGGTCATGCGATTCGATGTGCTGGGGTGATGCGATTCGATGTGCTGGGGGTAATGCAATGTGCTGTGAGTGATGCGTTTCGATGTGCTGGGGTTATGCAATGTGCTGTGGGCCATGCGATTCGATGTGCTGGGGTGATGCGATTCGATGTGCTGGGGGTGATGCAATGTGCTGTGGGCCATGCGATTCGATGTGCTGGGGGTGTTGCAATGTGCTGTGAGTGATGCGATTCGATGTGCTGGGGGTGATGCCATGTTCTGTGGGCCATGCGATTTGATGTTCTAGGGGGTGTTGCAATGTGCTGTGAGTGATGCGATTCAATGTGCTGGGGGTTATGCAATGTGCTATGGGCCAAGCGATTCGATGTGCTGGGGGTGATGCGATTCGATGTGCTAGGGGTGATGCAATGTGCTGTGGGCCATGCGATTCGATGTTCTGGGGGTGATGTAATGTGCTGTGAGTGATGCTATTCGATGTGCAGGTGGTGATGCAATGTGCCGTGGGCCATGCGATTCGATGTGCTGGGGTGATGCGATTCAATGTGCTGGGGGTGATGCAATGTGCTGTGAGTGATGCGATACAATGTGCTGGGGGTTATGCAATGTGCTGTGGTCCATGCGATTCGATGTGCTGGGGTGATGCGATTTGATGTGCTTTGGGTGATGCAATGTGCTGTGGGCCATACGATTCGATGTGCTGGGGTGATGCGATTCGATGTGCTGGGGGTGATGCAATGTGCTGTGAGTGATGCAATTCGATGTGCTGGGGGTTATGCAATGTGCTGTGGGCCATGCGATTCGATGTGCTGGGGTGATGCGATTCGATGTGCTGGGGGTGATGCAATGTGCTGTGGGCCATGCGATTCAATGTGCTGGGGGTGATGCAATGTGCTGGGAGTGATGCGATCCGATGTGCTGGGGGTGATGCAATGTGCTGTGGGTCATGCGATTCGATGTGCTGGGGATGATGCAATGTGCTGTGGGCCATGCAATTCGATGTGCTGGGGGTGATGCAATGTCCTGTGGTCCATGCGATTCGATGTGCTGCGGGTGTTGCAATGTGCTGTGAGTGATGCGATTAGATGTGCTGGGGGTTATGCAATGTGCTGTGGGCCATGCGATTCGATGTGCTGGGGGGTGATGCGATTCGATGTGCTGGGGGTGATGCAATGTGCTGTGAGTGATGCGATTTGATGTGCTGGGTGTGATGCAATGTGCTGTGGGCCATGTGATTCGATGTACTGGGGTTGATGCAATGTGCTGTGGTTGATGCGATTTGTTGTGCTGGGGGTGATGCAATGTGCTGTTGGCCATGCGAATCGATGTGCTGGGGTGATGCAATGTGCTGTGGGCCGTGCGATTTGATGTGGGCCATGCGATTTGATGTGCTGGTGTGATGCAATGTGCTGTGAGTGATGCGATTCGATGTGCTGGGGGTTATGCAATGTACTGTGGGCCATGCGATTTGATGTGCTGGGGTGATGCGATTCGATGTGCTGGGGGTGTTGCAATGTGCTGTGAGTGATGCAATTCGATGTGCTGGGAATGATGCAATGTGCTGTGGGCCATGCGATTCGACGTGCTGGAGGTGATGCAATGTGCTGTGGGTCATGCGATTCGATGTGCTGGGGGTGTTTCAATGTGCTGTGAGTGATGCGATTTGATGTGCTGGGGGTTATGCAATGTGCTGTGGGCCATGCGATTCGATGTGCTGGGGGTGATGCGATTCGATGTGCTGGGGGTGATGCAATGTGCTGTGGGCCATGCAATTCGATGTGCTGGGGGTGATGCAATGTGCTGTGAGTGATGCGATTCGACGTGCTGGGAGTGTTGCAATGTGCTGTGAGTGATGCGATTCGATGTGCTGGGGGTTATGCAATGTGCTGTGGGCCATGTGATTCGATGTGCTGGGGGGGTGATGTGATTCGATGTGCTGGGGGTGATGCAATGTGCTGTGGGCCATGCGATTCGATGTGCTGCGGGTGATGCAATGTGCTGGGAGTGATGCGATTCGATGTGCTGGGGGTGATGCAATGTGCTGTGGGTCATGCGATTCGATGTGCTGGGGTGATGCGATTCGATGTGCTGGGGGTGATGCAATGTGCTGTGAGTGATGCGTTTCGATGTGCTGGGGTTATGCAATGTGCTGTGGGCCATGCGATTCGATGTGCTGGGGTGATGCGATTCGATGTGCTGGGGGTGATGCAATGTGCTGTGGGCCATGCGATTCGATGTGCTGGGGGTGTTGCAATGTGCTGTGAGTGATGCGATTCGATGTGCTGGGGGTGATGCAATGTTCTGTGGGTCATGCGATTCGATGTGCTGGGGTGATGCGATTCGATGTGCTGGGGGTAATGCAATGTGCTGTGAGTGATGCGTTTCGATGTGCTGGGGTTATGCAATGTGCTGTGGGCCATGCGATTCGATGTGCTGGGGTGATGCGATTCGATGTGCTGGGGGTGATGCCATGTTCTGTGGGCCATGTGATTTGATGTTCTGGGGGTGTTGCAATGTGCTGTGAGTGATGCGATTCAATGTGCTGGGGGTTATGCAATGTGCTATGGGCCAAGCGATTCGATGTGCTTGGGGTGATGTGATTCGATGTGCTGGGGGTGATGCAATGTGCTGTGGGCCATGCGATTCGATGTGCTGGGGGTGATGTAATGTGCTGTGAGTGATGCGATTCGATGTGCAGGTGGTGATGCAATGTGCTGTGGGCCATGCGATTCGATGTGCTGGGGTGATGCGATTCAATGTGCTGGGGGTGATGCAATGTGCTGTGAGTGATGCGATTCAATGTGCTGGGGGTTATGCAATGTGCTGTGGTCCATGCGATTCGATGTGCTGGGGTGATGCGATTTGATGTGCTTTGGGTGATGCAATGTGCTGTGGGCCATGCGATTCGATGTGCTGGGGTGATGCGATTCGATGTGCTGGGGGTGATGCAATGTGCTGTGAGTGATGCAATTCGATGTGCTGGGGGTTATGCAATGTGCTGTGGGCCATGCGATTCGATGTGCTGGGGTGATGCGATTTGATGTGCTGGGGGTGATGCAATGTGCTGTGAGTGATGCGATTTGATGTCCTGGGTGTGATGCAATGTGCTGTGGGCCATGTGATTCGATGTACTGGGGTTGATGCAATGTGCTGTGGTTGATGCGATTTGATGTGCTGGGGGTGATGCAATGTGCTGTGGGCCATGCGAATCGATGTGCTGGGGTGATGCAATGTGCTGTGGGCCGTGCGATTTGATGTGCTGGGGGTGATGCGATTCGATGTGCTGGGGGTGATGCAATGTGCTGTGGGCCATGCGATTTGATGTGCTGGGGGTGATGCATTGTGCTGTGAGTGATGCGATTCGATGTGCTGGTGGTGATGCAATATGCTGTAGGCCATGCGATTCGATGTGCTGGGGATATGCGATTCAATGTGCTGGGGGTGATGCAATGTGCTGTGGGCCATGCGATTCGATGTGCTGGGGGTGATGCAATGTGCTGTGGGCCATGCGATTCACTGTGCTGGGGGTGATGCAATGGGCTGTGGGCCATGTGATTCGATGTGCTGGGGTGATGCAATGTGCTGTGGGTCATGCGATTCGATGTGCTGGGGGTGTTTCAATGTGCTGTGAGTGATGCGATTTGATGTGCTGTGGGTTATGCAATGTGCTGTGGGCCATGCGATTTGATGTGCTGGGGGTGATGCGATTCGATGTGCTGGGGGTTATGCAATGTGCTGTGGGCCATGTGATTCGATGTGCTGGGGGGTGATGCGATTCGATGTGCTGGGGGTGATGCAATGTGCTGTGGGCCATGCGATTCGATGTGCTGGGGGTGATGCAATGTGCTGTGGGCCATGCGATTCGATGTGCTGGGGGTGATGCAATGTGCTGTGGGTCATGCGATTCGATGTGCTGGGGTGATGCGATTCGATGTGCTGGGGGTGATGCAATGTGCTGTGAGTGATGCGTTTCGATGTGCTGGGGTTATGCAATGTGCTGTGGGCCATGCGATTTGATGTACTGGGGTGATGCGATTCGATGTGCTGGGGGTGATGCAATGTGCTGTGGGCCATGCGATTCGATGTGCTGGGGGTTATGCAATGTGCTGTGGGCCATGCGATTCGATGTGCTGGGGGTGATGCAATGTGCTGTGGGCCATGCGATTCGATGTGCTGGGGGTAATGCAATGTGTTGTGGGCTATGCGATTCGATGTGCTGGGGGTGATGCAATGTGCTGTGGGCCATGCGATTCACTGTGCTGGGGGTGATGCAATGGGCTGTGGGCCATGTGATTCGATGTGCTGGGGTGATGCAATGTGCTGTGGGCCGTGCGATTCGATGTGCTGTGGGCCATGCGATTCGATGTGCTGGAGGTGATGCAATGTGATGTGAGTGATGCGATTCGATGTGCTGGGGTTATGCAATGTGCTGTGGGCCATGCAATTCGATGTGCTGAGGTGTTGCGATTCGATGTGCTGGGGGTAATGCAATGTGTTGTGGGCTATGCGATTCGATGTGCTGGGGGTGTTGCGATTCGATGTGCTGGGGGTGATGCAATGTGCTGTGGGCCATGCGATTCAATGTGCTGGGGGTGATGCAATGTGCTGGGAGTGATGCGATTCGATGTGCTGGGGGTGATGCAATGTGCTGTGGGTCATGCGATTCGATGTGCTGGGGATGATGCAATGTGCTGTGGGCCATGCAATTTGATGTGCTGGGGGTGATGCAATGTCCTGTGGTCCATGCGATTCGATGTGCTGCGGGTGTTGCAATGTGCTGTGAGTGATGCGATTAGATGTGCTGGGGGTTATGCAATGTGCTGTGGGCCATGCGATTCGATGTGCTGGGGGGGGTGATGCGATTCGATGTGCTGGGGGTGATGCAATGTGCTGTGGGCCATGCGATTCGATGTGCTGGGGGTGATGCAATGTGCTGGGAGTGATGCGATTCGATGTGCTGGGGGTGATGCAATGTGCTGTGGGTCATGCGATTCGATGTGCTGGGGTGATGCGATTCGATGTGCTGGGGGTGATGCAATGTGCTGTGGTCCATGCGATTCGATGTGCCGGGGGTGATGCGATTCGATGTGCTGGGGGTGATGCAATGTGCTGTGAGTGATGCGATTCGATGTGCTGGGTGTGATGCAATGTCCTGTGAGTGATGCGAGTAGATGTGCTGGGGGTGATGCAATGTGCTGTGAGTGATGCGATTCGATGTGCTGGGTGTTATGCAATTTGCTGTGGTCCATGCGATTCGATGTGTTGGGGGTGATGCAATGTGCTGTGGGCCATGCGATTCGTTGTGCTGGGGTGATGCGATTTGATGTGCTGGGGGTGATGCAATGTGCTGTGGTCCATGCGATTCGATGTGCCGGGGGTGATGCGATTCGATGTGCTGGGGGTGATGCAATGTGCTGTGAGTGATGCGATTCGACGTGCTGGGGGTGATGCAATGTGCTGTGGGCCATGCGATTCGATGTGCTGGGGGTGTTACAATGTGCTGTGAGTGATGCGATTCGATGTGCTGGGGGTTATGCAATGTGCTGTGGGCCATGCGATTCGATGTGCTGGGGGGGTGATGCGATTCGATGTGCTGGGGGTGATGCAATGTGCTGTGGGCCATGCGATTCGATGTACTGGGGGTGATGCAATTTGCTGGGAGTGATGCGATTTGATGTGCTGGGGGTGATGCAATGTGCTGTGGGTCATGCGATTCGATGTGCTGGGGTGATGCGATTCGATGTGCTGGGTGTAATGCAATGTGCTGTGAGTGATGCGTTTCGATGTGCTGGGGTTATGCAATGTGCTGTGGGCCATGCAATTCAATGTGCTGGGGTGATGCGATTTGATGTGCTGGGGGTGATGCAATGTGCTGTGGGCCATGCGATTCGATGTGCTGGGGGTGTTGCAATGTGCTGTGAGTGATGCGATTCGATGTGCTGGGGGTGATGGAATGTTCTGTGGGTCATGCGATTCGATGTGCTGGGGTGATGCGATTCGATGTGCTGGGGGTAATGCAATGTGCTGTGAGTGATGCGTTTCGATTTGCTGGGGTTATGCAATGTGCTGTGGGCCATGCGATTCGATGTGCTGGGGTGATGCGATTCGATGTGCTGGGGGTGATGCAATGTGCTGTGGGCCATGCGATTCGATGTGCTGGGGGTGTTGCAATGTGCTGTGAGTGATGCGATTCGATGTGCTGGGGGTGATGCCATGTTCTGTGGGCCATGCGATTTGATGTTCTGGGGGTGTTGCAATGTGCTGTGAGTGATGCGATTCAATGTGCTGGGGGTTATGCAATGTGCTATGGGCCAAGCGATTCGATGTGCTGGGGGTGATGCGATTCGATGTGCTGGGGGTGATGCAATGTGCTGTGGGCCATGCGATTCGATGTTCTGGGGGTGATGTAATGTGCTGTGAGTGATGCGATTCGATGTGCAGGTGGTGATGCAATGTGCCATGGGCCATGCGATTCGATGTGCTGGGGTGATGCGATTCGATGTGCTGGGGGTGATGCAATGTGCTGTGAGTGATGCGATACAATGTGCTGGGGGTTATGCAATGTGCTGTGGTCCATGCGATTCGATGTGCTGGGGTGATGCGATTTGATGTGCTTTGGGTGATGCAATGTGCTGTGGGCCATGCGATTCGATGTGCTGGGGTGATGCGATTCGATGTGCTGGGGGTGATGCAATATGCTGTGAGTGATGCGATTTGATGTGCTGGGTGTGATGCAATGTGCTGTGGGCCATGTGATTCGATGTACTGGGGTTGATGCAATGTGCTGTGGTTGATGCGATTTGATGTGCTGGGGGTGATGCAATGTGCTGTGGGCCATGCGAATCGATGTGCTGGGGTGATGCAATGTGCTGTGGGCCGTGCGATTTGATGTGGGCCATGCGATTTGATGTGCTGGGGTGATGCAATGTGCTGTGAGTGATGCGATTCGATGTGCTGGGGGTTATGCAATGTACTGTGGACCATGCGATTCGATGTGCTGGGGTGATGCGATTCGATGTGCTGGGGGCGATTCAATGTGCTGTGGGCCATGCGATTCGATGTGCTGGGGTGATGCGATTCAATGTGCTGGGGGTGATGCAATGTGCTGCGGGCCATGCGATTCGATGTGCTGGGGGTGTTGCAATGTGCTGTGAGTGATGCAATTCGATGTGCTGGGGGTGATGCAATGTGCTGTGGGCCATGCGATTCGACGTGCTGGAGGTGATGCAATGTGCTGTGGGTCATGCGATTCGATGTGCAGGGGGTGTTTCAATGTGCTGTGAGTGATGCGATTTGATGTGCTGTGGGTTATGCAATGTGCTGTGGGCCATGCGATTCGATGTGCTGGGGGTGATGCGATTCGATGTGCTGGGGGTGATTCAATGTGCTGTGGGCCATGCAATTCGATGTGCTGGGGGTGATGCAATGTGCTGTGAGTGATGCGATTCGACGTGCTGGGAGTGTTGCAATGTGCTGTGAGTGATGTGATTCGATGTGCTGGGGGTTATGCAATGTGCTGTGGGCCATGTGATTCGATGTGCTGGGGGGTGATGCGATTCGATGTGCTGGGGGTGATGCAATGTGCTGTGGGCCATGCGATTCGATGTGCTGGGGGTGATGCAATGTGCTGTGGGCCATGCGATTCGATGTGCTGGGGGTGATGCAATGTGCTGTGGGCCATGCGATTCACTGTGCTGGGGGTGATGCAATGGGCTGTGGGCCATGTGATTCGATGTGCTAGGGTGATGCAATGTGCTGTGGGCCGTGCGATTCGATGTGCTGTGGGCCATGCGATTCGATGTGCTGGAGGTGATGCAATGTGCTGTGAGTGATGCGATTCGATGTGCTGGGGTTATGCAATGTGCTGTGGGCCATGCGATTCGATGTGCTGAGGTGTTGCGATTCGATGTGCTGGGGGTAATGCAATGTGTTGTGGGCCATGCGATTCGATGTGCTGGGGTTATGCAATGTGCTGTGGGCCATGCGATTCGATGTGCTGGGGTGATGCGATTCAATGTGCTGGGGGTGATGCAATGTGCTGCGGGCCATGCGGTTCGATGTGCTGGGGGTGTTGCAATGTGCTGTGAGTGATGCAATTCGATGTGCTGGGGGTGATGCAATGTGCTGTGGGCCATGCGATTCGACGTGCTGGAGGTGATGCAATGTGCTGTGGGTCATGCGATTCGATGTGCAGGGGGTGTTTCAATGTGCTGTGAGTGATGCGATTTGATGTGCTGTGGGTTATGCAATGTGCTGTGGGCCATGCGATTCGATGTGCTGGGGGTGATGCGATTCGATGTGCTGGGGGTGATTCAATGTGCTGTGGGCCATGCAATTCGATGTGCTGGGGGTGATGCAATGTGCTGTGAGTGATGCGATTCGACGTGCTGGGAGTGTTGCAATGTGCTGTGAGTGATGTGATTCGATGTGCTGGGGGTTATGCAATGTGCTGTGGGCCATGTGATTCGATGTGCTGGGGGGGTGATGCGATTCGATGTGCTGGGGGTGATGCAATGTGCTGTGGGCCATGCGATTCGATGTGCTGGGGGTGATGCAATGTGCTGTGGGCCATGCGATTCGATGTGCTGGGGGTGATGCAATGTGCTGTGGGCCATGCGATTCACTGTGCTGGGGGTGATGCAATGGGCTGTGGGCCATGTGATTCGATGTGCTAGGGTGATGCAATGTGCTGTGGGCCGTGCGATTCGATGTGCTGTGGGCCATGCGATTCGATGTGCTGGAGGTGATGCAATGTGCTGTGAGTGATGCGATTCGATGTGCTGGGGTTATGCAATGTGCTGTGGGCCATGCGATTCGATGTGCTGAGGTGTTGCGATTCGATGTGCTGGGGGTAATGCAATGTGTTGTGGGCCATGCGATTCGATGTGCTGGGGTTATGCAATGTGCTGTGGGCCATGCGATTCGATGTGCTGGGGTGATGCGATTCAATGTGCTGGGGGTGATGCAATGTGCTGCGGGCCATGCGGTTCGATGTGCTGGGGGTGTTGCAATGTGCTGTGAGTGATGCAATTCGATGTGCTGGGGGTGATGCAATGTGCTGTGGGCCATGCGATTCGACGTGCTGGAGGTGATGCAATGTGCTGTGGGTCATGCGATTCGATGTACAGGGGGTGTTTCAATGTGCTGTGAGTGATGCGATTTGATGTGCTGTGGGTTATGCAATGTGCTGTGGGCCATGCGATTCGATGTGCTGGGGGTGATGCGATTCGATGTGCTGGGGGTGATTCAATGTGCTGTGGGCCATGCAATTCGATGTGCTGGGGGTGATGCAATGTGCTGTGAGTGATGCGATTCGACGTGCTGGGAGTGTTGCAATGTGCTGTGAGTGATGCGATTCAATGTGCTGGGGGTTATGCAATGTGCTGTGGGTCATGTGATTCGATGTGCTGGGGGGGGGTGATGCGATTCGATGTGCTGGGGGTGATGCAATGTGCTGTGGGCCATGCGATTCGATGTGCTGGGGGTGATGCAATGTGCTGGGAGTGATGCGATTTGATGTGCTGGGGGTGATGCAATGTGCTGTGGGTCATGCGATTCGATGTGCTGGGGTGATGCGATTCGATGTGCTGGGGGTGATGCAATGTGCTGTGAGTGATGGGTTTCGATGTGCTGGGGTTATGCAATGTGCTGTGGGCCATGTGATTTGATGTGCTGGGGTGATGCGATTCGATGTGCTGGGGGTGATGCAATGTGCTGTGGGCCAAGCGATTCGATGTGCTGAGGGTGATGCAATGTGCTATGAGTGATGCGATTTGATGTGCTGGGGGTTATGCAATGTGCTGTGGGCCATGCGATTCGATGTGCTGGGGGTGATGCAATGTGCTGTGGGCCATGCGATTCACTGTGCTGGGGGTGATGCAATGTGCTGTGGGTCATGCGATTCGATGTGCTGGGGTGATGCGATTCGATGTGCTGGGGGTGATGCAATGTGCTGTGAGTGATGCGTTTCGATGTGCTGGGGTTATGCAATGTGCTGTGGGCCATGTGATTTGATGTGCTGGGGTGATGCGATTCGATGTGCTGGGGGTGATGCAATGTGCTGTGGGCCATGCGATTCGATGTGCTGAGGGTGATGCAATGTGCTGTGAGTGATGCGATTTGATGTGCTGGGGGTTATGCAATGTGCTGTGGGCCATGCGATTCGATGTGCTGGGGGTGATGCAATGTGCTGTGGGCCATGCGATTCACTGTGCTGGGGGTGATGCAATGGGCTGTGGGCCATGTGATTCGATGTGCTGGGGTGATGCAATGTGCTGTGGGCCGTGCGATTTGATGTGATGTGGGCCATGCGATTCGATGTGCTGGAGGTGATGCAATGTGCTGTGAGTGATGCGATTCGATGTGCTGGGGTTATGCAATGTGCTGTGGGCCATGCGATTCGATGTGCTGAGGTGTTGCGATTCGATGTGCTGGGGGTGATGCAATGTGCTGTGGGCCATGCGATTCGATGTGCTGGGGGTGATGCAATGTGCTGGGAGTGATGCAATTCGATGTGCTGGGGGTGATGCAATGTGCTGTGGGTCATGCGATTCGATGTGCTGGGGATGATGCAATGTGCTGTGGGCCATGCAATTCGATGTGCTGGGGGTGATGCAATGTCCTGTGGTCCATGCGATTAGATGTGCTGGGGATGTTGAAATGTGCTGTGAGTGATGCAATTAGATGTGCTGGGGGTTATGCAATGTGCTGTGGGCCATGCGATTCGATGTGCTGGGGGGGTGACGCGATTCGATGTGCTGGGGGTGATGCAATGTGCTGTGGGCCATGCGATTCGATGTGCTGGGGGTGATGCACTGTGCTGGGAGTGATGCGATTCGATGTGCTGGGGGTGATGCAATGTGCTGTGGGTCATGCGATTTGATGTGCTGGGGTGATGCGATTCGATGTGCTGGGGGTGATGCAATGTGCTGTGAGTGATGCGTTTCGATGTGCTGGGGTTATGCAATGTGCTGTGGGCCATGCGATTTGATGTGCTGGGGTGATGCGATTCGATGTGCTGGGGGTGATGCAATGTGCTGTGGGCCATGCGATTCGATGTGCTGAGGGTGATGCAATGTGCTGTGAGTGATGCGATTTGATGTGCTGGGGGTTATGCAATGTGCTGTGCGCCATGCGATTCGATGTGCTGGGGGTGATGCAATGTGCTGTGGGTCATGTGATTCGATGTGCTGGGGTGATGCAATGTGTTGTGGGTCATGCGATTCGATGTGCTGGGGGTGTTTCAATATGCTGTGAGTGATGCGATTTGATGTGCTGTGGGTTATGCAATGTGCTGTGGGCCATGCGATTCGATGTGCTGGGGGTGATGCGATTCGATGTGCTGTGGGCCATGCGATTCGATGTGCTGGGGGTAATGCAATGTGCTGTGAGTGATGCGTTTCGATGTGCTGGGGTTATGCAATGTGCTGTGGGCCATGCGATTTGATGTGCTGGGGTGATGCGATTCGATGTGCTGGGGGTGATGCAATGTGCTGTGGGCAATGCAATTCGATGTGCTGGGGGTGATGCAATGTCCTGTGGTCCATGCGATTCGATGTGCTGCGGGTGTTGCAATGTGCTGTGAGTGATGCGATTAGATGTGCTGGGGGTTATGCGATTCGATGTGCTGTGGGCCATGCGATTCGATGTGCTGGGGGTAATGCAATGTGCTGTGAGTGATGCGTTTCGATGTGCTGGGGTTATGCAATGTGCTGTGGGCCATGCAATTTGATGTGCTGGGGTGATGCGATTCGATGTGCTGGGGGTGATGCAATGTGCTGTGGGCCATGCGATTCGATGTGCTGGGGGTGTTGCAATGTGCTGTGAGTGATGCGATTCGATGTGCTGGGGGTGATGGAATGTTCTGTGGGTCATGCGATTCGATGTGCTGGGGTGATGCGATTCGATGTGCTGGGGGTAATGCAATGTGCTGTGAGTGATGCGTTTCGATGTGCTGGGGTTATGCAATGTGCTGTGGGCCATGCGATTCGATGTGCTGGGGTGATGCGATTCGATGTGCTGGGGGTGATGCAATGTGCTGTGGGCCATGCGATTCGATGTGCTGGGGGTGTTGCAATGTGCTGTGAGTGATGCGATTCGATGTGCTGGGGGTGATGCCATGTTCTGTGGGCCATGCGATTTGATGTTCTAGGGGGTGTTGCAATGTGCTGTGAGTGATGCGATTCAATGTGCTGGGGGTTATGCAATGTGCTATGGGCCAAGCGATTCGATGTGCTGGGGGTGATGCGATTCGATGTGCTAGGGGTGATGCAATGTGCTGTGGGCCATGCGATTCGATGTTCTGGGGGTGATGTAATGTGCTGTGAGTGATGCTATTCGATGTGCAGGTGGTGATGCAATGTGCCGTGGGCCATGCGATTCGATGTGCTGGGGTGATGCGATTCAATGTGCTGGGGGTGATGCAATGTGCTGTGAGTGATGCGATACAATGTGCTGGGGGTTATGCAATGTGCTGTGGTCCATGCGATTCGATGTGCTGGGGTGATGCGATTTGATGTGCTTTGGGTGATGCAATGTGCTGTGGGCCATACGATTCGATGTGCTGGGGTGATGCGATTCGATGTGCTGGGGGTGATGCAATGTGCTGTGAGTGATGCAATTCGATGTGCTGGGGGTTATGCAATGTGCTGTGGGCCATGCGATTCGATGTGCTGGGGTGATGCGATTCGATGTGCTGGGGGTGATGCAATGTGCTGTGGGCCATGCGATTCAATGTGCTGGGGGTGATGCAATGTGCTGGGAGTGATGCGATCCGATGTGCTGGGGGTGATGCAATGTGCTGTGGGTCATGCGATTCGATGTGCTGGGGATGATGCAATGTGCTGTGGGCCATGCAATTCGATGTGCTGGGGGTGATGCAATGTCCTGTGGTCCATGCGATTCGATGTGCTGCGGGTGTTGCAATGTGCTGTGAGTGATGCGATTAGATGTGCTGGGGGTTATGCAATGTGCTGTGGGCCATGCGATTCGATGTGCTGGGGGGTGATGCGATTCGATGTGCTGGGGGTGATGCAATGTGCTGTGAGTGATGCGATTTGATGTGCTGGGTGTGATGCAATGTGCTGTGGGCCATGTGATTCGATGTACTGGGGTTGATGCAATGTGCTGTGGTTGATGCGATTTGTTGTGCTGGGGGTGATGCAATGTGCTGTTGGCCATGCGAATCGATGTGCTGGGGTGATGCAATGTGCTGTGGGCCGTGCGATTTGATGTGGGCCATGCGATTTGATGTGCTGGTGTGATGCAATGTGCTGTGAGTGATGCGATTCGATGTGCTGGGGGTTATGCAATGTACTGTGGGCCATGCGATTTGATGTGCTGGGGTGATGCGATTCGATGTGCTGGGGGTGTTGCAATGTGCTGTGAGTGATGCAATTCGATGTGCTGGGAATGATGCAATGTGCTGTGGGCCATGCGATTCGACGTGCTGGAGGTGATGCAATGTGCTGTGGGTCATGCGATTCGATGTGCTGGGGGTGTTTCAATGTGCTGTGAGTGATGCGATTTGATGTGCTGGGGGTTATGCAATGTGCTGTGGGCCATGCGATTCGATGTGCTGGGGGTGATGCGATTCGATGTGCTGGGGGTGATGCAATGTGCTGTGGGCCATGCAATTCGATGTGCTGGGGGTGATGCAATGTGCTGTGAGTGATGCGATTCGACGTGCTGGGAGTGTTGCAATGTGCTGTGAGTGATGCGATTCGATGTGCTGGGGGTTATGCAATGTGCTGTGGGCCATGTGATTCGATGTGCTGGGGGGGTGATGTGATTCGATGTGCTGGGGGTGATGCAATGTGCTGTGGGCCATGCGATTCGATGTGCTGCGGGTGATGCAATGTGCTGGGAGTGATGCGATTCGATGTGCTGGGGGTGATGCAATGTGCTGTGGGTCATGCGATTCGATGTGCTGGGGTGATGCGATTCGATGTGCTGGGGGTGATGCAATGTGCTGTGAGTGATGCGTTTCGATGTGCTGGGGTTATGCAATGTGCTGTGGGCCATGCGATTCGATGTGCTGGGGTGATGCGATTCGATGTGCTGGGGGTGATGCAATGTGCTGTGGGCCATGCGATTCGATGTGCTGGGGGTGTTGCAATGTGCTGTGAGTGATGCGATTCGATGTGCTGGGGGTGATGCAATGTTCTGTGGGTCATGCGATTCGATGTGCTGGGGTGATGCGATTCGATGTGCTGGGGGTAATGCAATGTGCTGTGAGTGATGCGTTTCGATGTGCTGGGGTTATGCAATGTGCTGTGGGCCATGCGATTCGATGTGCTGGGGTGATGCGATTCGATGTGCTGGGGGTGATGCCATGTTCTGTGGGCCATGTGATTTGATGTTCTGGGGGTGTTGCAATGTGCTGTGAGTGATGCGATTCAATGTGCTGGGGGTTATGCAATGTGCTATGGGCCAAGCGATTCGATGTGCTTGGGGTGATGTGATTCGATGTGCTGGGGGTGATGCAATGTGCTGTGGGCCATGCGATTCGATGTGCTGGGGGTGATGTAATGTGCTGTGAGTGATGCGATTCGATGTGCAGGTGGTGATGCAATGTGCTGTGGGCCATGCGATTCGATGTGCTGGGGTGATGCGATTCAATGTGCTGGGGGTGATGCAATGTGCTGTGAGTGATGCGATTCAATGTGCTGGGGGTTATGCAATGTGCTGTGGTCCATGCGATTCGATGTGCTGGGGTGATGCGATTTGATGTGCTTTGGGTGATGCAATGTGCTGTGGGCCATGCGATTCGATGTGCTGGGGTGATGCGATTCGATGTGCTGGGGGTGATGCAATGTGCTGTGAGTGATGCAATTCGATGTGCTGGGGGTTATGCAATGTGCTGTGGGCCATGCGATTCGATGTGCTGGGGTGATGCGATTTGATGTGCTGGGGGTGATGCAATGTGCTGTGAGTGATGCGATTTGATGTCCTGGGTGTGATGCAATGTGCTGTGGGCCATGTGATTCGATGTACTGGGGTTGATGCAATGTGCTGTGGTTGATGCGATTTGATGTGCTGGGGGTGATGCAATGTGCTGTGGGCCATGCGAATCGATGTGCTGGGGTGATGCAATGTGCTGTGGGCCGTGCGATTTGATGTGCTGGGGGTGATGCGATTCGATGTGCTGGGGGTGATGCAATGTGCTGTGGGCCATGCGATTTGATGTGCTGGGGGTGATGCATTGTGCTGTGAGTGATGCGATTCGATGTGCTGGTGGTGATGCAATATGCTGTAGGCCATGCGATTCGATGTGCTGGGGATATGCGATTCAATGTGCTGGGGGTGATGCAATGTGCTGTGGGCCATGCGATTCGATGTGCTGGGGGTGATGCAATGTGCTGTGGGCCATGCGATTCACTGTGCTGGGGGTGATGCAATGGGCTGTGGGCCATGTGATTCGATGTGCTGGGGTGATGCAATGTGCTGTGGGTCATGCGATTCGATGTGCTGGGGGTGTTTCAATGTGCTGTGAGTGATGCGATTTGATGTGCTGTGGGTTATGCAATGTGCTGTGGGCCATGCGATTTGATGTGCTGGGGGTGATGCGATTCGATGTGCTGGGGGTTATGCAATGTGCTGTGGGCCATGTGATTCGATGTGCTGGGGGGTGATGCGATTCGATGTGCTGGGGGTGATGCAATGTGCTGTGGGCCATGCGATTCGATGTGCTGGGGGTGATGCAATGTGCTGTGGGCCATGCGATTCGATGTGCTGGGGGTGATGCAATGTGCTGTGGGTCATGCGATTCGATGTGCTGGGGTGATGCGATTCGATGTGCTGGGGGTGATGCAATGTGCTGTGAGTGATGCGTTTCGATGTGCTGGGGTTATGCAATGTGCTGTGGGCCATGCGATTTGATGTACTGGGGTGATGCGATTCGATGTGCTGGGGGTGATGCAATGTGCTGTGGGCCATGCGATTCGATGTGCTGGGGGTTATGCAATGTGCTGTGGGCCATGCGATTCGATGTGCTGGGGGTGATGCAATGTGCTGTGGGCCATGCGATTCGATGTGCTGGGGGTAATGCAATGTGTTGTGGGCTATGCGATTCGATGTGCTGGGGGTGATGCAATGTGCTGTGGGCCATGCGATTCACTGTGCTGGGGGTGATGCAATGGGCTGTGGGCCATGTGATTCGATGTGCTGGGGTGATGCAATGTGCTGTGGGCCGTGCGATTCGATGTGCTGTGGGCCATGCGATTCGATGTGCTGGAGGTGATGCAATGTGATGTGAGTGATGCGATTCGATGTGCTGGGGTTATGCAATGTGCTGTGGGCCATGCAATTCGATGTGCTGAGGTGTTGCGATTCGATGTGCTGGGGGTAATGCAATGTGTTGTGGGCTATGCGATTCGATGTGCTGGGGGTGTTGCGATTCGATGTGCTGGGGGTGATGCAATGTGCTGTGGGCCATGCGATTCAATGTGCTGGGGGTGATGCAATGTGCTGGGAGTGATGCGATTCGATGTGCTGGGGGTGATGCAATGTGCTGTGGGTCATGCGATTCGATGTGCTGGGGATGATGCAATGTGCTGTGGGCCATGCAATTTGATGTGCTGGGGGTGATGCAATGTCCTGTGGTCCATGCGATTCGATGTGCTGCGGGTGTTGCAATGTGCTGTGAGTGATGCGATTAGATGTGCTGGGGGTTATGCAATGTGCTGTGGGCCATGCGATTCGATGTGCTGGGGGGGTGATGCGATTCGATGTGCTGGGGGTGATGCAATGTGCTGTGGGCCATGCGATTCGATGTGCTGGGGGTGATGCAATGTGCTGGGAGTGATGCGATTCGATGTGCTGGGGGTGATGCAATGTGCTGTGGGTCATGCGATTCGATGTGCTGGGGTGATGCGATTCGATGTGCTGGGGGTGATGCAATGTGCTGTGGTCCATGCGATTCGATGTGCCGGGGGTGATGCGATTCGATGTGCTGGGGGTGATGCAATGTGCTGTGAGTGATGCGATTCGATGTGCTGGGTGTGATGCAATGTCCTGTGAGTGATGCGAGTAGATGTGCTGGGGGTGATGCAATGTGCTGTGAGTGATGCGATTCGATGTGCTGGGTGTTATGCAATTTGCTGTGGTCCATGCGATTCGATGTGTTGGGGGTGATGCAATGTGCTGTGGGCCATGCGATTCGTTGTGCTGGGGTGATGCGATTTGATGTGCTGGGGGTGATGCAATGTGCTGTGGTCCATGCGATTCGATGTGCCGGGGGTGATGCGATTCGATGTGCTGGGGGTGATGCAATGTGCTGTGAGTGATGCGATTCGACGTGCTGGGGGTGATGCAATGTGCTGTGGGCCATGCGATTCGATGTGCTGGGGGTGTTACAATGTGCTGTGAGTGATGCGATTCGATGTGCTGGGGGTTATGCAATGTGCTGTGGGCCATGCGATTCGATGTGCTGGGGGGGTGATGCGATTCGATGTGCTGGGGGTGATGCAATGTGCTGTGGGCCATGCGATTCGATGTACTGGGGGTGATGCAATTTGCTGGGAGTGATGCGATTTGATGTGCTGGGGGTGATGCAATGTGCTGTGGGTCATGCGATTCGATGTGCTGGGGTGATGCGATTCGATGTGCTGGGTGTAATGCAATGTGCTGTGAGTGATGCGTTTCGATGTGCTGGGGTTATGCAATGTGCTGTGGGCCATGCAATTCAATGTGCTGGGGTGATGCGATTTGATGTGCTGGGGGTGATGCAATGTGCTGTGGGCCATGCGATTCGATGTGCTGGGGGTGTTGCAATGTGCTGTGAGTGATGCGATTCGATGTGCTGGGGGTGATGGAATGTTCTGTGGGTCATGCGATTCGATGTGCTGGGGTGATGCGATTCGATGTGCTGGGGGTAATGCAATGTGCTGTGAGTGATGCGTTTCGATTTGCTGGGGTTATGCAATGTGCTGTGGGCCATGCGATTCGATGTGCTGGGGTGATGCGATTCGATGTGCTGGGGGTGATGCAATGTGCTGTGGGCCATGCGATTCGATGTGCTGGGGGTGTTGCAATGTGCTGTGAGTGATGCGATTCGATGTGCTGGGGGTGATGCCATGTTCTGTGGGCCATGCGATTTGATGTTCTGGGGGTGTTGCAATGTGCTGTGAGTGATGCGATTCAATGTGCTGGGGGTTATGCAATGTGCTATGGGCCAAGCGATTCGATGTGCTGGGGGTGATGCGATTCGATGTGCTGGGGGTGATGCAATGTGCTGTGGGCCATGCGATTCGATGTTCTGGGGGTGATGTAATGTGCTGTGAGTGATGCGATTCGATGTGCAGGTGGTGATGCAATGTGCCATGGGCCATGCGATTCGATGTGCTGGGGTGATGCGATTCGATGTGCTGGGGGTGATGCAATGTGCTGTGAGTGATGCGATACAATGTGCTGGGGGTTATGCAATGTGCTGTGGTCCATGCGATTCGATGTGCTGGGGTGATGCGATTTGATGTGCTTTGGGTGATGCAATGTGCTGTGGGCCATGCGATTCGATGTGCTGGGGTGATGCGATTCGATGTGCTGGGGGTGATGCAATATGCTGTGAGTGATGCGATTTGATGTGCTGGGTGTGATGCAATGTGCTGTGGGCCATGTGATTCGATGTACTGGGGTTGATGCAATGTGCTGTGGTTGATGCGATTTGATGTGCTGGGGGTGATGCAATGTGCTGTGGGCCATGCGAATCGATGTGCTGGGGTGATGCAATGTGCTGTGGGCCGTGCGATTTGATGTGGGCCATGCGATTTGATGTGCTGGGGTGATGCAATGTGCTGTGAGTGATGCGATTCGATGTGCTGGGGGTTATGCAATGTACTGTGGACCATGCGATTCGATGTGCTGGGGTGATGCGATTCGATGTGCTGGGGGCGATTCAATGTGCTGTGGGCCATGCGATTCGATGTGCTGGGGTGATGCGATTCAATGTGCTGGGGGTGATGCAATGTGCTGCGGGCCATGCGATTCGATGTGCTGGGGGTGTTGCAATGTGCTGTGAGTGATGCAATTCGATGTGCTGGGGGTGATGCAATGTGCTGTGGGCCATGCGATTCGACGTGCTGGAGGTGATGCAATGTGCTGTGGGTCATGCGATTCGATGTGCAGGGGGTGTTTCAATGTGCTGTGAGTGATGCGATTTGATGTGCTGTGGGTTATGCAATGTGCTGTGGGCCATGCGATTCGATGTGCTGGGGGTGATGCGATTCGATGTGCTGGGGGTGATTCAATGTGCTGTGGGCCATGCAATTCGATGTGCTGGGGGTGATGCAATGTGCTGTGAGTGATGCGATTCGACGTGCTGGGAGTGTTGCAATGTGCTGTGAGTGATGTGATTCGATGTGCTGGGGGTTATGCAATGTGCTGTGGGCCATGTGATTCGATGTGCTGGGGGGTGATGCGATTCGATGTGCTGGGGGTGATGCAATGTGCTGTGGGCCATGCGATTCGATGTGCTGGGGGTGATGCAATGTGCTGTGGGCCATGCGATTCGATGTGCTGGGGGTGATGCAATGTGCTGTGGGCCATGCGATTCACTGTGCTGGGGGTGATGCAATGGGCTGTGGGCCATGTGATTCGATGTGCTAGGGTGATGCAATGTGCTGTGGGCCGTGCGATTCGATGTGCTGTGGGCCATGCGATTCGATGTGCTGGAGGTGATGCAATGTGCTGTGAGTGATGCGATTCGATGTGCTGGGGTTATGCAATGTGCTGTGGGCCATGCGATTCGATGTGCTGAGGTGTTGCGATTCGATGTGCTGGGGGTAATGCAATGTGTTGTGGGCCATGCGATTCGATGTGCTGGGGTTATGCAATGTGCTGTGGGCCATGCGATTCGATGTGCTGGGGTGATGCGATTCAATGTGCTGGGGGTGATGCAATGTGCTGCGGGCCATGCGGTTCGATGTGCTGGGGGTGTTGCAATGTGCTGTGAGTGATGCAATTCGATGTGCTGGGGGTGATGCAATGTGCTGTGGGCCATGCGATTCGACGTGCTGGAGGTGATGCAATGTGCTGTGGGTCATGCGATTCGATGTGCAGGGGGTGTTTCAATGTGCTGTGAGTGATGCGATTTGATGTGCTGTGGGTTATGCAATGTGCTGTGGGCCATGCGATTCGATGTGCTGGGGGTGATGCGATTCGATGTGCTGGGGGTGATTCAATGTGCTGTGGGCCATGCAATTCGATGTGCTGGGGGTGATGCAATGTGCTGTGAGTGATGCGATTCGACGTGCTGGGAGTGTTGCAATGTGCTGTGAGTGATGTGATTCGATGTGCTGGGGGTTATGCAATGTGCTGTGGGCCATGTGATTCGATGTGCTGGGGGGGTGATGCGATTCGATGTGCTGGGGGTGATGCAATGTGCTGTGGGCCATGCGATTCGATGTGCTGGGGGTGATGCAATGTGCTGTGGGCCATGCGATTCGATGTGCTGGGGGTGATGCAATGTGCTGTGGGCCATGCGATTCACTGTGCTGGGGGTGATGCAATGGGCTGTGGGCCATGTGATTCGATGTGCTAGGGTGATGCAATGTGCTGTGGGCCGTGCGATTCGATGTGCTGTGGGCCATGCGATTCGATGTGCTGGAGGTGATGCAATGTGCTGTGAGTGATGCGATTCGATGTGCTGGGGTTATGCAATGTGCTGTGGGCCATGCGATTCGATGTGCTGAGGTGTTGCGATTCGATGTGCTGGGGGTAATGCAATGTGTTGTGGGCCATGCGATTCGATGTGCTGGGGTTATGCAATGTGCTGTGGGCCATGCGATTCGATGTGCTGGGGTGATGCGATTCAATGTGCTGGGGGTGATGCAATGTGCTGCGGGCCATGCGGTTCGATGTGCTGGGGGTGTTGCAATGTGCTGTGAGTGATGCAATTCGATGTGCTGGGGGTGATGCAATGTGCTGTGGGCCATGCGATTCGACGTGCTGGAGGTGATGCAATGTGCTGTGGGTCATGCGATTCGATGTACAGGGGGTGTTTCAATGTGCTGTGAGTGATGCGATTTGATGTGCTGTGGGTTATGCAATGTGCTGTGGGCCATGCGATTCGATGTGCTGGGGGTGATGCGATTCGATGTGCTGGGGGTGATTCAATGTGCTGTGGGCCATGCAATTCGATGTGCTGGGGGTGATGCAATGTGCTGTGAGTGATGCGATTCGACGTGCTGGGAGTGTTGCAATGTGCTGTGAGTGATGCGATTCAATGTGCTGGGGGTTATGCAATGTGCTGTGGGTCATGTGATTCGATGTGCTGGGGGGGGGTGATGCGATTCGATGTGCTGGGGGTGATGCAATGTGCTGTGGGCCATGCGATTCGATGTGCTGGGGGTGATGCAATGTGCTGGGAGTGATGCGATTTGATGTGCTGGGGGTGATGCAATGTGCTGTGGGTCATGCGATTCGATGTGCTGGGGTGATGCGATTCGATGTGCTGGGGGTGATGCAATGTGCTGTGAGTGATGGGTTTCGATGTGCTGGGGTTATGCAATGTGCTGTGGGCCATGTGATTTGATGTGCTGGGGTGATGCGATTCGATGTGCTGGGGGTGATGCAATGTGCTGTGGGCCAAGCGATTCGATGTGCTGAGGGTGATGCAATGTGCTATGAGTGATGCGATTTGATGTGCTGGGGGTTATGCAATGTGCTGTGGGCCATGCGATTCGATGTGCTGGGGGTGATGCAATGTGCTGTGGGCCATGCGATTCGATGTGCTGGGGGTGATGCAATGTGCTGTGGGCCATGCGATTTGATGTGCTGGGGGTGATGCAATGTGCTGTGGGCCATGCGATTCACTGTGCTGGGGGTGATGCAATGGGCTGTGGGCCATGTGATTCGATGTGCTGGGGTGATGCAATGTGTTGTGGGTCATGCGATTCGATGTGCTGGGGGTGTTTCAATATGCTGTGAGTGATGCGATTTGATGTGCTGTGGGTTATGCAATGTGCTGTGGGCCATGCGATTCGATGTGCTGGGGGTGATGCGATTCGATGTGCTGGGGGTTATGCAATGTGCTGTGGGCCATGTGATTCGATGTGCTGGGGGGTGATGCGATTCAATGTGCTGGGGGTGATGCAATGTGCTGTGGGCCATGCGATTCGATGTGCTGGGGGTGATGCAATGTGCTGGGAGTGATGCGATTCGATGTGCTTGGGGTGATGCAATGTGCTGTGGGTCATGCGATTCGATGTGCTGGGGTGATGCGATTCGATGTGCTGGGGGTGATGCAATGTGCTGTGAGTGATGCGTTTCGATGTGCTGGGGTCATGCAATGTGCTGTGGGCCATGTGATTTGATGTGCTGGGGTGATGCGATTCGATGTGCTGGGGGTGATGCAATGTGCTGTGGGCCATGCGATTCGATGTGCTGAGGGTGATGCAATGTGCTGTGAGTGATGCGATTTGATGTGCTGGGGGTTATGCAATGTGCTGTGGGCCATGCGATTCGATGTGCTGGGGGTGATGCAATGTGCTGTGGGCCATGCGATTCGATGTGCTGGGGGTGATGCAATGTGCTGTGGGCCATGCGATTCGATGTGCTGGGGGTGATGCAATGTGCTGTGGGCCATGCGATTCACTGTGCTGGGGGTGATGCAATGGGCTGTGGGCCATGTGATTCGATGTGCTGGGGTGATGCAATGTGCTGTGGGCCGTGCGATTTGATGTGCTGTGGGCCATGCGATTCGATGTGCTGGAGGTGATGCAATGTGCTGTGAGTGATGCGATTCGATGTGCTGGGGTTATGCAATGTGCTGTGGGCCATGCGATTCGATGTGCTGAGGTGTTGCGATTCGATGTGCTGGGGGTAATGCAATGTGTTGTGGGCCATGCGATTTGATGTGCTAGGGGTGTTGCGATTCGATGTGCTGGGGGTGATGCAATGTGCTGTGGGCCATGCGATTCGATGTGCTGGGGGTGATGCAATGTGCTGGGAGTGATGCGATTCGATGTGCTGGGGGTGATGCAATGTGCTGTGGGTCTTGCGATTCGATGTGCTGGGGATGATGCAATGTGCTGTGGGCCATGCAATTCGATGTGCTGGGGGTGATGCAATGTCCTGTGGTCCATGCGATTAGATGTGCTGGGGGTGTTGCAATGTGCTGTGAGTGATGCAATTAGATGTGCTGGGGGTTATGCAATGTGCTGTGGGCCATGCGATTCGATGTGCTGGGGGGTGATGCGATTCGATGTGCTGGGGGTGATGCAATGTGCTGTGGGCCATGCGATTCGATGTGCTGGGGGTGATGCACTGTGCTGGGAGTGATGCGATTCGATGTGCTGGGGGTGATGCAATGTGCTGTGGGTCATGCGATTCGATGTGCTGGGGTGATGCGATTCGATGTGCTGGGGGTGATGCAATGTGCTGTGAGTGATGCGTTTCGATGTGCTGGGGTTATGCAATGTGCTGTGGGCCATGCGATTTGATGTGCTGGGGTGATGCGATTCGATGTGCTGGGGGTGATGCAATGTGCTGTGGGCCATGCGATTCGATGTGCTGAGGGTGATGCAATGTGCTGTGAGTGATGCGATTTGATGTGCTGGGGGTTATGCAATGTGCTGTGCGCCATGCGATTCGATGTGCTGGGGGTGATGCAATGTGCTGTGGGTCATGCGATTCGATGTGCTGGGGGTGATGCAATGTGCTGTGGGCCATGCGATTCGATGTGCTGGGGGTGATGCAATGTGCTGTGGGCCATGCGATTCACTGTGCTGGGGGTGATGCAATGGGCTGTGGGCCATGTGATTCGATGTGCTGGGGGTGATGCAATGTCCTGTGAGTGATGCGAGTAGATGTGCTGGGGGTGATGCAATGTGCTGTGAGTGATGCGATTCGATGTGCTGGGTGTTATGCAATTTGCTGTGGTCCATGCGATTTGATGTGTTGGGGGTGATGCAATGTGCTGTGGGCCATGCGATTCGTTGTGCTGGGGTGATGCGATTTGATGTGCTGGGGGTGATGCAATGTGCTGTGGTCCATGCGATTCGATGTGCCGGGGGTGATGCGATTCGATGTGCTGGGGGTGATGCAATGTGCTGTGAGTGATGCGATTCGACGTGCTGGGGGTGATGCAATGTGCTGTGGGCCATGCGATTCGATGTGCTGGGGGTGTTACAATGTGCTGTGAGTGATGTGATTCGATGTGCTGGGGGTTATGCAATGTGCTGTGGGCCATGCGATTCGATGTGCTGGGGGGGTGATGCGATTCGATGTGCTGGGGGTGATGCAATGTGCTGTGGGCCATGCGATTCGATGTACTGGGGGTGATGCAATGTGCTGGGAGTGATGCGATTCAATGTGCTGGGGGTGATGCAATGTGCTGTGGGTCATGCGATTCGATGTGCTGGGGTGATGCGATTCGATGTGCTGGGGGTAATGCAATGTGCTGTGAGTGATGCGTTTCGATGTGCTGGGGTTATGCAATGTGCTGTGGGCCATGCGATTCAATGTGCTGGGGTGATGCGATTTGATGTGCTGGGGGTGATGCAATGTGCTGTGGGCCATGCGATTCGATGTGCTGGGGGTGTTGCAATGTGCTGTGAGTGATGCGATTCGATGTGCTGGGGGTGATGGAATGTTCTGTGGATCATGCGATTCGATGTGCTGGGGTGATGCGATTCGATGTGCTGGGGGTAATGCAATGTGCTGTGAGTGATGCGTTTCGATGTGCTGGGGTTATGCAATGTGCTGTGGGCCATGCGATTCGATGTGCTGGGGTGATGCGATTCGATGTGCTGGGGGTGATGCAATGTGCTGTGGGCCATGCGATTCGATGTGCTGGGGGTGTTGCAATGTGCTGTGAGTGATGCGATTCGATGTGCTGGGGGTGATGCCATGTTCTGTGGGCCATGCGATTTGATGTTCTGGGGGTGTTGCAATGTGCTGTGAGTGATGCGATTCAATGTGCTGGGGGTTATGCAATGTGCTATGGGCCAAGCGATTCGATGTGCTGGGGGTGATGCGATTCGATGTGCTAGGGGTGATGCAATGTGCTGTGGGTCATGCGATTCGATGTGCTGGGGTGATGCGATTCGATGTGCTGGGGGTGATGCAATGTGCTGTGAGTGATGCGTTTCGATGTGCTGGGGTTATGCAATGTGCTGTGGGCCATGCGATTTGATGTGCTGGGGTGATGCGATTCGATGTGCTGGGGGTGATGCAATGTGCTGTGGGCCATGCGATTCGATGTGCTGAGGGTGATGCAATGTGCTGTGAGTGATGCGATTTGATGTGCTGGGGGTTATGCAATGTGCTGTGCGCCATGCGATTCGATGTGCTGGGGGTGATGCAATGTGCTGTGGGTCATGCGATTCGATGTGCTGGGGGTGATGCAATGTGCTGTGGGCCATGCGATTCGATGTGCTGGGGGTGATGCAATGTGCTGTGGGCCATGCGATTCACTGTGCTGGGGGTGATGCAATGGGCTGTGGGCCATGTGATTCGATGTGCTGGGGGTGATGCAATGTCCTGTGAGTGATGCGAGTAGATGTGCTGGGGGTGATGCAATGTGCTGTGAGTGATGCGATTCGATGTGCTGGGTGTTATGCAATTTGCTGTGGTCCATGCGATTTGATGTGTTGGGGGTGATGCAATGTGCTGTGGGCCATGCGATTCGTTGTGCTGGGGTGATGCGATTTGATGTGCTGGGGGTGATGCAATGTGCTGTGGTCCATGCGATTCGATGTGCCGGGGGTGATGCGATTCGATGTGCTGGGGGTGATGCAATGTGCTGTGAGTGATGCGATTCGACGTGCTGGGGGTGATGCAATGTGCTGTGGGCCATGCGATTCGATGTGCTGGGGGTGTTACAATGTGCTGTGAGTGATGTGATTCGATGTGCTGGGGGTTATGCAATGTGCTGTGGGCCATGCGATTCGATGTGCTGGGGGGGTGATGCGATTCGATGTGCTGGGGGTGATGCAATGTGCTGTGGGCCATGCGATTCGATGTACTGGGGGTGATGCAATGTGCTGGGAGTGATGCGATTCAATGTGCTGGGGGTGATGCAATGTGCTGTGGGTCATGCGATTCGATGTGCTGGGGTGATGCGATTCGATGTGCTGGGGGTAATGCAATGTGCTGTGAGTGATGCGTTTCGATGTGCTGGGGTTATGCAATGTGCTGTGGGCCATGCGATTCAATGTGCTGGGGTGATGCGATTTGATGTGCTGGGGGTGATGCAATGTGCTGTGGGCCATGCGATTCGATGTGCTGGGGGTGTTGCAATGTGCTGTGAGTGATGCGATTCGATGTGCTGGGGGTGATGGAATGTTCTGTGGATCATGCGATTCGATGTGCTGGGGTGATGCGATTCGATGTGCTGGGGGTAATGCAATGTGCTGTGAGTGATGCGTTTCGATGTGCTGGGGTTATGCAATGTGCTGTGGGCCATGCGATTCGATGTGCTGGGGTGATGCGATTCGATGTGCTGGGGGTGATGCAATGTGCTGTGGGCCATGCGATTCGATGTGCTGGGGGTGTTGCAATGTGCTGTGAGTGATGCGATTCGATGTGCTGGGGGTGATGCCATGTTCTGTGGGCCATGCGATTTGATGTTCTGGGGGTGTTGCAATGTGCTGTGAGTGATGCGATTCAATGTGCTGGGGGTTATGCAATGTGCTATGGGCCAAGCGATTCGATGTGCTGGGGGTGATGCGATTCGATGTGCTAGGGGTGATGCAATGTGCTGTGGGTCATGCGATTCGATGTGCTGGGGTGATGCGATTCGATGTGCTGGGGGTGATGCAATGTGCTGTGAGTGATGCGTTTCGATGTGCTGGGGTTATGCAATGTGCTGTGGGCCATGCGATTTGATGTGCTGGGGTGATGCGATTCGATGTGCTGGGGGTGATGCAATGTGCTGTGGGCCATGCGATTCGATGTGCTGAGGGTGATGCAATGTGCTGTGAGTGATGCGATTTGATGTGCTGGGGGTTATGCAATGTGCTGTGCGCCATGCGATTCGATGTGCTGGGGGTGATGCAATGTGCTGTGGGTCATGCGATTCGATGTGCTGGGGGTGATGCAATGTGCTGTGGGCCATGCGATTCACTGTGCTGGGGGTGATGCAATGGGCTGTGGGCCATGTGATTCGATGTGCTGGGGGTGATGCAATGTCCTGTGAGTGATGCGAGTAGATGTGCTGGGGGTGATGCAATGTGCTGTGAGTGATGCGATTCGATGTGCTGGGTGTTATGCAATTTGCTGTGGTCCATGCGATTTGATGTGTTGGGGGTGATGCAATGTGCTGTGGGCCATGCGATTCGTTGTGCTGGGGTGATGCGATTTGATGTGCTGGGGGTGATGCAATGTGCTGTGGTCCATGCGATTCGATGTGCCGGGGGTGATGCGATTCGATGTGCTGGGGGTGATGCAATGTGCTGTGAGTGATGCGATTCGACGTGCTGGGGGTGATGCAATGTGCTGTGGGCCATGCGATTCGATGTGCTGGGGGTGTTACAATGTGCTGTGAGTGATGTGATTCGATGTGCTGGGGGTTATGCAATGTGCTGTGGGCCATGCGATTCGATGTGCTGGGGGGGTGATGCGATTCGATGTGCTGGGGGTGATGCAATGTGCTGTGGGCCATGCGATTCGATGTACTGGGGGTGATGCAATGTGCTGGGAGTGATGCGATTCAATGTGCTGGGGGTGATGCAATGTGCTGTGGGTCATGCGATTCGATGTGCTGGGGTGATGCGATTCGATGTGCTGGGGGTAATGCAATGTGCTGTGAGTGATGCGTTTCGATGTGCTGGGGTTATGCAATGTGCTGTGGGCCATGCGATTCAATGTGCTGGGGTGATGCGATTTGATGTGCTGGGGGTGATGCAATGTGCTGTGGGCCATGCGATTCGATGTGCTGGGGGTGTTGCAATGTGCTGTGAGTGATGCGATTCGATGTGCTGGGGGTGATGGAATGTTCTGTGGATCATGCGATTCGATGTGCTGGGGTGATGCGATTCGATGTGCTGGGGGTAATGCAATGTGCTGTGAGTGATGCGTTTCGATGTGCTGGGGTTATGCAATGTGCTGTGGGCCATGCGATTCGATGTGCTGGGGTGATGCGATTCGATGTGCTGGGGGTGATGCAATGTGCTGTGGGCCATGCGATTCGATGTGCTGGGGGTGTTGCAATGTGCTGTGAGTGATGCGATTCGATGTGCTGGGGGTGATGCCATGTTCTGTGGGCCATGCGATTTGATGTTCTGGGGGTGTTGCAATGTGCTGTGAGTGATGCGATTCAATGTGCTGGGGGTTATGCAATGTGCTATGGGCCAAGCGATTCGATGTGCTGGGGGTGATGCGATTCGATGTGCTAGGGGTGATGCAATGTGCTGTGGGTCATGCGATTCGATGTGCTGGGGTGATGCGATTCGATGTGCTGGGGGTGATGCAATGTGCTGTGAGTGATGCGTTTCGATGTGCTGGGGTTATGCAATGTGCTGTGGGCCATGCGATTTGATGTGCTGGGGTGATGCGATTCGATGTGCTGGGGGTGATGCAATGTGCTGTGGGCCATGCGATTCGATGTGCTGAGGGTGATGCAATGTGCTGTGAGTGATGCGATTTGATGTGCTGGGGGTTATGCAATGTGCTGTGCGCCATGCGATTCGATGTGCTGGGGGTGATGCAATGTGCTGTGGGTCATGCGATTCGATGTGCTGGGGGTGATGCAATGTGCTGTGGGCCATGCGATTCACTGTGCTGGGGGTGATGCAATGGGCTGTGGGCCATGTGATTCGATGTGCTGGGGGTGATGCAATGTCCTGTGAGTGATGCGAGTAGATGTGCTGGGGGTGATGCAATGTGCTGTGAGTGATGCGATTCGATGTGCTGGGTGTTATGCAATTTGCTGTGGTCCATGCAATTTGATGTGTTGGGGGTGATGCAATGTGCTGTGGGCCATGCGATTCGTTGTGCTGGGGTGATGCGATTTGATGTGCTGGGGGTGATGCAATGTGCTGTGGTCCATGCGATTCGATGTGCCGGGGGTGATGCGATTCGATGTGCTGGGGGTGATGCAATGTGCTGTGAGTGATGCGATTCGACGTGCTGGGGGTGATGCAATGTGCTGTGGGCCATGCGATTCGATGTGCTGGGGGTGTTACAATGTGCTGTGAGTGATGTGATTCGATGTGCTGGGGGTTATGCAATGTGCTGTGGGCCATGCGATTCGATGTGCTGGGGGGGTGATGCGATTCGATGTGCTGGGGGTGATGCAATGTGCTGTGGGCCATGCGATTCGATGTACTGGGGGTGATGCAATGTGCTGGGAGTGATGCGATTCGATGTGCTGGGGGTGATGCAATGTGCTGTGGGTCATGCGATTCGATGTGCTGGGGTGATGCGATTCGATGTGCTGGGGGTAATGCAATGTGCTGTGAGTGATGCGTTTCGATGTGCTGGGGTTATGCAATGTGCTGTGGGCCATGCGATTTGATGTGCTGGGGTGATGCGATTCGATGTGCTGGGGGTGATGCAATGTGCTGTGGGCCATGCAATTCGATGTGCTGGGGGTGATGCAATGTCCTGTGGTCCATGCGATTCGATGTGCTGCGGGTGTTGCAATGTGCTGTGAGTGATGCGATTAGATGTGCTGGGGGTTATGCAATGTGCTGTGGGCCATGCGATTTGATGTGCTGGGGGTGATGCAATGTGCTGTGGGCCATGCGATTCACTGTGCTGGGGGTGATGCAATGGGCTGTGGGCCATGTGATTCGATGTGCTGGGGTGATGCAATGTGTTGTGGGTCATGCGATTCGATGTGCTGGGGGTGTTTCAATATGCTGTGAGTGATGCGATTTGATGTGCTGTGGGTTATGCAATGTGCTGTGGGCCATGCGATTCGATGTGCTGGGGGTGATGCGATTTGATGTGCTGGGGGTTATGCAATGTGCTGTGGGCCATGTGATTCGATGTGCTGGGGGGTGATGCGATTTGATGTGCTGGGGGTGATGCAATGTGCTGTGGGCCATGCGATTCGATGTGCTGGGGGTGATGCAATGTGCTGGGAGTGATGCGATTCGATGTGCTTGGGGTGATGCAATGTGCTGTGGGTCATGCGATTCGATGTGCTGGGGTGATGCGATTCGATGTGCTGGGGGTGATGCAATGTGCTGTGAGTGATGCGTTTCGATGTGCTGGGGTTATGCAATGTGCTGTGGGCCATGTGATTTGATGTGCTGGGGTGATGCGATTCGATGTGCTGGGGGTGATGCAATGTGCTGTGGGCCATGCGATTCGATGTGCTGAGGGTGATGCAATGTGCTGTGAGTGATGCGATTTGATGTGCTGGGGGTTATGCAATGTGCTGTGGGCCATGCGATTCGATGTGCTGGGGGTGATGCAATGTGCTGTGGGCCATGCGATTCACTGTGCTGGGGGTGATGCAATGTGCTGTGGGTCATGCGATTCGATGTGCTGGGGTGATGCGATTCGATGTGCTGGGGGTGATGCAATGTGCTGTGAGTGATGCGTTTCGATGTGCTGGGGTTATGCAATGTGCTGTGGGCCATGTGATTTGATGTGCTGGGGTGATGCGATTCGATGTGCTGGGGGTGATGCAATGTGCTGTGGGCCATGCGATTCGATGTGCTGAGGGTGATGCAATGTGCTGTGAGTGATGCGATTTGATGTGCTGGGGGTTATGCAATGTGCTGTGGGCCATGCGATTCGATGTGCTGGGGGTGATGCAATGTGCTGTGGGCCATGCGATTCACTGTGCTGGGGGTGATGCAATGGGCTGTGGGCCATGTGATTCGATGTGCTGGGGTGATGCAATGTGCTGTGGGCCGTGCGATTTGATGTGATGTGGGCCATGCGATTCGATGTGCTGGAGGTGATGCAATGTGCTGTGAGTGATGCGATTCGATGTGCTGGGGTTATGCAATGTGCTGTGGGCCATGCGATTCGATGTGCTGAGGTGTTGCGATTCGATGTGCTGGGGGTGATGCAATGTGCTGTGGGCCATGCGATTCGATGTGCTGGGGGTGATGCAATGTGCTGGGAGTGATGCAATTCGATGTGCTGGGGGTGATGCAATGTGCTGTGGGTCATGCGATTCGATGTGCTGGGGATGATGCAATGTGCTGTGGGCCATGCAATTCGATGTGCTGGGGGTGATGCAATGTCCTGTGGTCCATGCGATTAGATGTGCTGGGGATGTTGAAATGTGCTGTGAGTGATGCAATTAGATGTGCTGGGGGTTATGCAATGTGCTGTGGGCCATGCGATTCGATGTGCTGGGGGGGTGATGCGATTCGATGTGCTGGGGGTGATGCAATGTGCTGTGGGCCATGCGATTCGATGTGCTGGGGGTGATGCACTGTGCTGGGAGTGATGCGATTCGATGTGCTGGGGGTGATGCAATGTGCTGTGGGTCATGCGATTTGATGTGCTGGGGTGATGCGATTCGATGTGCTGGGGGTGATGCAATGTGCTGTGAGTGATGCGTTTCGATGTGCTGGGGTTATGCAATGTGCTGTGGGCCATGCGATTTGATGTGCTGGGGTGATGCGATTCGATGTGCTGGGGGTGATGCAATGTGCTGTGGGCCATGCGATTCGATGTGCTGAGGGTGATGCAATGTGCTGTGAGTGATGCGATTTGATGTGCTGGGGGTTATGCAATGTGCTGTGCGCCATGCGATTCGATGTGCTGGGGGTGATGCAATGTGCTGTGGGTCATGTGATTCGATGTGCTGGGGTGATGCAATGTGTTGTGGGTCATGCGATTCGATGTGCTGGGGGTGTTTCAATATGCTGTGAGTGATGCGATTTGATGTGCTGTGGGTTATGCAATGTGCTGTGGGCCATGCGATTCGATGTGCTGGGGGTGATGCGATTTGATGTGCTGGGGGTTATGCAATGTGCTGTGGGCCATGTGATTCGATGTGCTGGGGGGTGATGCGATTTGATGTGCTGGGGGTGATGCAATGTGCTGTGGGCCATGCGATTCGATGTGCTGGGGGTGATGCAATGTGCTGGGAGTGATGCGATTCGATGTGCTTGGGGTGATGCAATGTGCTGTGGGTCATGCGATTCGATGTGCTGGGGTGATGCGATTCGATGTGCTGGGGGTGATGCAATGTGCTGTGAGTGATGCGTTTCGATGTGCTGGGGTTATGCAATGTGCTGTGGGCCATGTGATTTGATGTGCTGGGGTGATGCGATTCGATGTGCTGGGGGTGATGCAATGTGCTGTGGGCCATGCGATTCGATGTGCTGAGGGTGATGCAATGTGCTGTGAGTGATGCGATTTGATGTGCTGGGGGTTATGCAATGTGCTGTGGGCCATGCGATTCGATGTGCTGGGGGTGATGCAATGTGCTGTGGGCCATGCGATTCACTGTGCTGGGGGTGATGCAATGTGCTGTGGGTCATGCGATTCGATGTGCTGGGGTGATGCGATTCGATGTGCTGGGGGTGATGCAATGTGCTGTGAGTGATGCGTTTCGATGTGCTGGGGTTATGCAATGTGCTGTGGGCCATGTGATTTGATGTGCTGGGGTGATGCGATTCGATGTGCTGGGGGTGATGCAATGTGCTGTGGGCCATGCGATTCGATGTGCTGAGGGTGATGCAATGTGCTGTGAGTGATGCGATTTGATGTGCTGGGGGTTATGCAATGTGCTGTGGGCCATGCGATTCGATGTGCTGGGGGTGATGCAATGTGCTGTGGGCCATGCGATTCACTGTGCTGGGGGTGATGCAATGGGCTGTGGGCCATGTGATTCGATGTGCTGGGGTGATGCAATGTGCTGTGGGCCGTGCGATTTGATGTGATGTGGGCCATGCGATTCGATGTGCTGGAGGTGATGCAATGTGCTGTGAGTGATGCGATTCGATGTGCTGGGGTTATGCAATGTGCTGTGGGCCATGCGATTCGATGTGCTGAGGTGTTGCGATTCGATGTGCTGGGGGTGATGCAATGTGCTGTGGGCCATGCGATTCGATGTGCTGGGGGTGATGCAATGTGCTGGGAGTGATGCAATTCGATGTGCTGGGGGTGATGCAATGTGCTGTGGGTCATGCGATTCGATGTGCTGGGGATGATGCAATGTGCTGTGGGCCATGCAATTCGATGTGCTGGGGGTGATGCAATGTCCTGTGGTCCATGCGATTAGATGTGCTGGGGATGTTGAAATGTGCTGTGAGTGATGCAATTAGATGTGCTGGGGGTTATGCAATGTGCTGTGGGCCATGCGATTCGATGTGCTGGGGGGGTGATGCGATTCGATGTGCTGGGGGTGATGCAATGTGCTGTGGGCCATGCGATTCGATGTGCTGGGGGTGATGCACTGTGCTGGGAGTGATGCGATTCGATGTGCTGGGGGTGATGCAATGTGCTGTGGGTCATGCGATTTGATGTGCTGGGGTGATGCGATTCGATGTGCTGGGGGTGATGCAATGTGCTGTGAGTGATGCGTTTCGATGTGCTGGGGTTATGCAATGTGCTGTGGGCCATGCGATTTGATGTGCTGGGGTGATGCGATTCGATGTGCTGGGGGTGATGCAATGTGCTGTGGGCCATGCGATTCGATGTGCTGAGGGTGATGCAATGTGCTGTGAGTGATGCGATTTGATGTGCTGGGGGTTATGCAATGTGCTGTGCGCCATGCGATTCGATGTGCTGGGGGTGATGCAATGTGCTGTGGGTCATGTGATTCGATGTGCTGGGGTGATGCAATGTGTTGTGGGTCATGCGATTCGATGTGCTGGGGGTGTTTCAATATGCTGTGAGTGATGCGATTTGATGTGCTGTGGGTTATGCAATGTGCTGTGGGCCATGCGATTCGATGTGCTGGGGGTGATGCGATTCGATGTGCTGTGGGCCATGCGATTCGATGTGCTGGGGGTAATGCAATGTGCTGTGAGTGATGCGTTTCGATGTGCTGGGGTTATGCAATGTGCTGTGGGCCATGCGATTTAAAGTGCTGGGGTGATGCGATTCGATGTGCTGGGGGTGATGCAATGTGCTGTGGGCAATGCAATTCGATGTGCTGGGGGTGATGCAATGTCCTGTGGTCCATGCGATTCGATGTGCTGCGGGTGTTGCAATGTGCTGTGAGTGATGCGATTAGATGTGCTGGGGGTTATGCGATTCGATGTGCTGTGGGCCATGCGATTCGATGTGCTGGGGGTAATGCAATGTGCTGTGAGTGATGCGTTTCGATGTGCTGGGGTTATGCAATGTGCTGTGGGCCATGCAATTTGATGTGCTGGGGTGATGCGATTCGATGTGCTGGGGGTGATGCAATGTGCTGTGGGCCATGCGATTCGATGTGCTGGGGGTGTTGCAATGTGCTGTGAGTGATGCGATTCGATGTGCTGGGGGTGATGGAATGTTCTGTGGGTCATGCGATTCGATGTGCTGGGGTGATGCGATTCGATGTGCTGGGGGTAATGCAATGTGCTGTGAGTGATGCGTTTCGATGTGCTGGGGTTATGCAATGTGCTGTGGGCCATGCGATTCGATGTGCTGGGGTGATGCGATTCGATGTGCTGGGGGTGATGCAATGTGCTGTGGGCCATGCGATTCGATGTGCTGGGGGTGTTGCAATGTGCTGTGAGTGATGCGATTCGATGTGCTGGGGGTGATGCCATGTTCTGTGGGCCATGCGATTTGATGTTCTAGGGGGTGTTGCAATGTGCTGTGAGTGATGCGATTCAATGTGCTGGGGGTTATGCAATGTGCTATGGGCCAAGCGATTCGATGTGCTGGGGGTGATGCGATTCGATGTGCTAGGGGTGATGCAATGTGCTGTGGGCCATGCGATTCGATGTTCTGGGGGTGATGTAATGTGCTGTGAGTGATGCTATTCGATGTGCAGGTGGTGATGCAATGTGCCGTGGGCCATGCGATTCGATGTGCTGGGGTGATGCGATTCGATGTGCTGGGGGTGATGCAATGTGCTGTGAGTGATGCGATACAATGTGCTGGGGGTTATGCAATGTGCTGTGGTCCATGCGATTCGATGTGCTGGGGTGATGCGATTTGATGTGCTTTGGGTGATGCAATGTGCTGTGGGCCATACGATTCGATGTGCTGGGGTGATGCGATTCGATGTGCTGGGGGTGATGCAATGTGCTGTGAGTGATGCAATTCGATGTGCTGGGGGTTATGCAATGTGCTGTGGGCCATGCGATTCGATGTGCTGGGGTGATGCGATTCGATGTGCTGGGGGTGATGCAATGTGCTGTGGGCCATGCGATTCAATGTGCTGGGGGTGATGCAATGTGCTGGGAGTGATGCGATCCGATGTGCTGGGGGTGATGCAATGTGCTGTGGGTCATGCGATTCGATGTGCTGGGGATGATGCAATGTGCTGTGGGCCATGCAATTCGATGTGCTGGGGGTGATGCAATGTCCTGTGGTCCATGCGATTCGATGTGCTGCGGGTGTTGCAATGTGCTGTGAGTGATGCGATTAGATGTGCTGGGGGTTATGCAATGTGCTGTGGGCCATGCGATTCGATGTGCTGGGGGGTGATGCGATTCGATGTGCTGGGGGTGATGCAATGTGCTGTGAGTGATGCGATTTGATGTGCTGGGTGTGATGCAATGTGCTGTGGGCCATGTGATTCGATGTACTGGGGTTGATGCAATGTGCTGTGGTTGATGCGATTTGTTGTGCTGGGGGTGATGCAATGTGCTGTTGGCCATGCGAATCGATGTGCTGGGGTGATGCAATGTGCTGTGGGCCGTGCGATTTGATGTGGGCCATGCGATTTGATGTGCTGGTGTGATGCAATGTGCTGTGAGTGATGCGATTCGATGTGCTGGGGGTTATGCAATGTACTGTGGGCCATGCGATTTGATGTGCTGGGGTGATGCGATTCGATGTGCTGGGGGTGTTGCAATGTGCTGTGAGTGATGCAATTCGATGTGCTGGGAATGATGCAATGTGCTGTGGGCCATGCGATTCGACGTGCTGGAGGTGATGCAATGTGCTGTGGGTCATGCGATTCGATGTGCTGGGGGTGTTTCAATGTGCTGTGAGTGATGCGATTTGATGTGCTGGGGGTTATGCAATGTGCTGTGGGCCATGCGATTCGATGTGCTGGGGGTGATGCGATTCGATGTGCTGGGGGTGATGCAATGTGCTGTGGGCCATGCAATTCGATGTGCTGGGGGTGATGCAATGTGCTGTGAGTGATGCGATTCGACGTGCTGGGAGTGTTGCAATGTGCTGTGAGTGATGCGATTCGATGTGCTGGGGGTTATGCAATGTGCTGTGGGCCATGTGATTCGATGTGCTGGGGGGGTGATGTGATTCGATGTGCTGGGGGTGATGCAATGTGCTGTGGGCCATGCGATTCGATGTGCTGCGGGTGATGCAATGTGCTGGGAGTGATGCGATTCGATGTGCTGGGGGTGATGCAATGTGCTGTGGGTCATGCGATTCGATGTGCTGGGGTGATGCGATTCGATGTGCTGGGGGTGATGCAATGTGCTGTGAGTGATGCGTTTCGATGTGCTGGGGTTATGCAATGTGCTGTGGGCCATGCGATTCGATGTGCTGGGGTGATGCGATTCGATGTGCTGGGGGTGATGCAATGTGCTGTGGGCCATGCGATTCGATGTGCTGGGGGTGTTGCAATGTGCTGTGAGTGATGCGATTCGATGTGCTGGGGGTGATGCAATGTTCTGTGGGTCATGCGATTCGATGTGCTGGGGTGATGCGATTCGATGTGCTGGGGGTAATGCAATGTGCTGTGAGTGATGCGTTTCGATGTGCTGGGGTTATGCAATGTGCTGTGGGCCATGCGATTCGATGTGCTGGGGTGATGCGATTCGATGTGCTGGGGGTGATGCCATGTTCTGTGGGCCATGTGATTTGATGTTCTGGGGGTGTTGCAATGTGCTGTGAGTGATGCGATTCAATGTGCTGGGGGTTATGCAATGTGCTATGGGCCAAGCGATTCGATGTGCTTGGGGTGATGTGATTCGATGTGCTGGGGGTGATGCAATGTGCTGTGGGCCATGCGATTCGATGTGCTGGGGGTGATGTAATGTGCTGTGAGTGATGCGATTCGATGTGCAGGTGGTGATGCAATGTGCTGTGGGCCATGCGATTCGATGTGCTGGGGTGATGCGATTCAATGTGCTGGGGGTGATGCAATGTGCTGTGAGTGATGCGATTCAATGTGCTGGGGGTTATGCAATGTGCTGTGGTCCATGCGATTCGATGTGCTGGGGTGATGCGATTTGATGTGCTTTGGGTGATGCAATGTGCTGTGGGCCATGCGATTCGATGTGCTGGGGTGATGCGATTCGATGTGCTGGGGGTGATGCAATGTGCTGTGAGTGATGCAATTCGATGTGCTGGGGGTTATGCAATGTGCTGTGGGCCATGCGATTCGATGTGCTGGGGTGATGCGATTTGATGTGCTGGGGGTGATGCAATGTGCTGTGAGTGATGCGATTTGATGTGCTGGGTGTGATGCAATGTGCTGTGGGCCATGTGATTCGATGTACTGGGGTTGATGCAATGTGCTGTGGTTGATGCGATTTGATGTGCTGGGGGTGATGCAATGTGCTGTGGGCCATGCGAATCGATGTGCTGGGGTGATGCAATGTGCTGTGGGCCGTGCGATTTGATGTGCTGGGGGTGATGCGATTCGATGTGCTGGGGGTGATGCAATGTGCTGTGGGCCATGCGATTTGATGTGCTGGGGGTGATGCATTGTGCTGTGAGTGATGCGATTCGATGTGCTGGTGGTGATGCAATATGCTGTAGGCCATGCGATTCGATGTGCTGGGGATATGCGATTCAATGTGCTGGGGGTGATGCAATGTGCTGTGAGCCATGCGATTCGATGTGCTGGGGTGATGCGATTCGATGTGCTGAGGGTGATGCAATGTGCTGTGAGTGATGCGATTTGATGTGCTGGGGGTGTTGCAATGTGCTGTGGGTTATGCGATTCGATGTGCTCAGGTGATGCGATTCAATGTGCTGGGGGTGATGCAATGTGCTGTGAGTGATGCGATTCGATGTGCTGGGGGTGATGCAATGTGCTGTGGGCCATGCGATTCGATGTGCTGGGGTGTTGCGATTCGATGTGCTGGGGGTGATGCCATGTGTTGTGGGCCATGCGATTCGATGTGCTGGGGGTGTTGCAATGTGCTGTGAGTGATGCGATTCGATGTGCTGGGGGTTATGCAATGTGCTGTGGGCCATGCGATTTGATGTGCTGGGGGTGATGCAATGTCCTGTGAGTGATGCGAGTAGATGTGCTGGGGGTGATGCAATGTGTTGTGAGTGATGCGATTCGATGTGCTGGGTGTTATGCAATTTGCTGTGGTCCATGCGATTCGATGTGTTGGGGGTGATGCAATGTGCTGTGGGCCATGCGATTCGTTGTGCTGGGGTGATGCGATTTGATGTGCTGGGGGTGATGCAATGTGCTGTGAGTGATGCGATTCGATGTGCTGGGGGTGATGCAATGTGCTGTGGTCCATGCGATTCGATGTGCTGGGGTGATGCGATTCGATGTGCTGGGGGTGATGCAATGTGCTGTGGGCCATGCGATTCGATGTGCTGGGGGTGATGCGATTCGATGTGCTGGGGGTGATGCAATGTGCTGTGAGTGATGCGATTCGACGTGCTGGGGGTGATGCAATGTCCTGTGGTCCATGCGATTCAATGTGTTGGGGGTGTTGCAATGTGCTGTGAGTGATGCGATTCGATGTGCTGGGGGTTATGCAATGTGCTGTGGGCCATGCGATTCGATGTGCTGGGGGGGTGATGCGATTCGATGTGCTGGGTGTGATGCAATGTGCTGTGGGCCATGCGATTCGATGTACTGGGGGTGATGCAATGTGCTGGGAGTGATGTGATTCGATGTGCTGGGGGTGATGCAATGTGCTGTGGGTCATGCGATTCGATGTGCTGGGGTGATGCGATTCGATGTGCTGGGGGTAATGCAATGTGCTGTGAGTGATGCGTTTCGATGTGCTGGGGTTATGCAATGTGCTGTGGGCCATGCGATTCAATGTGCTGGGGTGATGCGATTTGATGTGCTGGGGGTGATGCAATGTGCTGTGGGCCATGCGATTCGATGTGCTGGGGGTGTTGCAATGTGCTGTGAGTGATGCGATTCGATGTGCTGGGGGTGATGCAATGTTCTGTGGGTCATGCGATTCGATGTGCTGGGGTGATGCGATTCGATGTGCTGGGGGTAATGCAATGTGCTGTGAGTGATGCGTTTCGATGTGCTGGGGTTATGCAATGTGCTGTGGGCCATGCGATTCGATGTGCTGGGGTGATGCGATTCGATGTGCTGGGGGTGATGCAATGTGCTGTGGGCCATGCGATTCGATGTGCTGGGGTTGTTGCAATGTGCTGTGAGTGATGCGATTCGATGTGCTGGGGGTGATGCCATGTTCTGTGGGCCATGTGATTTGATGTTCTGGGGGTGTTGCAATGTGCTGTGAGTGATGCGATTCAATGTGCTGGGGGTTATGCAATGTGCTATGGGCCAAGCGATTCGATGTGCTTGGGGTGATGCGATTCGATGTGCTGGGGGTGATGCAATGTGCTGTGGGCCATGCGATTCGATGTGCTGGGGGTGATGTAATGTGCTGTGAGTGATGCGATTCGATGTGCAGGTGGTGATGCAATGTGCTGTGGGCCATGCGATTCGATGTGCTGGGGTGATGCGATTCGATGTGCTGGGGGTGATGCAATGTGCTGTGAGTTATGCGATTCAATGTGCTGGGGTTATGCAATGTGCTGTGGTCCATGCGATTCGATGTGCTGGGGTGATGCGATTTGATGTGCTTTGGGTGATGCAATGTGCTGTGGGCCATGCGATTCGATGTGCTGGGGTGATGCGATTCGATGTGCTGGGGGTGATGCAATGTGCTGTGAGTGATGCAATTCGATGTGCTGGGGGTTGTGCAATGTGCTGTGGGCCATGCGATTCGATGTGCTGGGGTGATGCGATTCGATGTGCTGGGGGTGATGCAATGTGCTGTGAGTGATGCGATTTGATGTGCTGGGTGTGATGCAATGTGCTGTGGGCCATGTGATTCGATGTACTGGGGTTGATGCAATGTGCTGTGGTTGATGCGATTTGATGTGCTGGGGGTGATGCAATGTGCTGTGGGCCATGCGAATCGATGTGCTAGGGTGATGCAATGTGCTGTGGGCCGTGCGATTTGATGTGGGCCATGCGATTTGATGTGCTGGTGTGATGCAATGTGCTGTGAGTGATGCGATTCGATGTGCTGGGGGTTATGCAATGTACTGTGGGCCATGCGATTTGATGAGCTGGGGTGATGCGATTCGATGTGCTGGGGGTGTTGCAATGTGCTGTGAGTGATGCAATTCGATGTGCTGGGAATGATGCAATGTGCTGTGGGCCATGCGATTCGACGTGCTGGAGGTGATGCAATGTGCTGTGGGTCATGCGATTCGATGTGCTGGGGGTGTTTCAATGTGCTGTGAGTGATGCAATTTGATGTGCTGGGGGTTATGCAATGTGCTGTGGGCCATGCGATTCGATGTGCTGGGGGTGATGCGATTCGATGTGCTGGGGGTGATGCAATGTGCTGTGGGCCATGCAATTCGATGTGCTGGGGGTGATGCAATGTGCTGTGAGTGATGCGATTCGACGTGCTGGGAGTGTTGCAATGTGCTGTGAGTGATGCGATTCGATGTGCTGGGGGTTATGCAATGTGCTGTGGGCCATGCAATTCGATGTGCTGGGGTGATGCGATTCGATGTGCTGGGGGTGATGCAATGTGTTGTGGGCCATGAGATTCGATGTGCTGGGGTTATGCAATGTGCTGTGGGCCATGCGATTCGATGTGCTGAGGTGTTGCGATTCGATGTGCTGGGGGTGATGCAATGTGCTGTGGGCCATGCGATTCGATGTGCTGGGGGTGATGCAATGTGCTGGGAGTGATGCGATTCGATGTGCTGGGGGTGATGCAATGTGCTGTGGGTCATGCGATTCGATGTGCTGGGGTGATGCGATTTGATGTGCTGGGGGATGATGCAATGTGCTGTGAGTGATGCGTTTCGATGTGCTGGGGTTATGCAATGTGCTGTGGGCCATGCGATTTGATGTGCTGGGGTGATGTGATTCGATGTGCTGGGGGTGATGCAATGTGCTGTGGGCCATGCAATTCGATGTGCTGAGGGTGATGCAATGTGCTGTGAGTGATGCAATTTGATGTGCTGGGGGTTATGCAATGTGCTGTGGGCCATGCGATTCGATGTGCTGGGGGTGATGCAATGTGCTGTGGGCCATGCGATTCGATGTGCTGGGGGTGATGCAATGTGCTGTGGGCCATGCGATTCGATGTGCTGGGGGTGATGCAATGTGCTGTGGGCCATGCGATTCACTGTGCTGGGGGTGATGCAATGGGCTGTGGGCCATGTGATTCGATGTGCTGGGGTGATGCAATGTGCTGTGGGCCATGCGATTCGATGTGCTGTGGGCCATGTGATTCGATGTGCTGGAGGTGATGCAATGTGCTGTGAGTGATGCGATTCGATGTGCTGGGGTTATGCAATGTGCTGTGGGCCATGCGATTCGATGTGCTGAGGTGTTGCGATTCGATGTGCTGGGGGTAATGCAATGTGTTGTGGGCCATGCGATTCGATGTGCTGGGGGTGTTGCGATTCGATGTGCTGGGGGTGATGCAATGTGCTGGGAGTGATGCGATTCGATGTGCTGGGGATGATGCAATGTGCTGTGGGCCATGCAATTCGATGTGCTGGGGGTGATGCAATGTCCTGTGGTCCATGCGATTCGATATCCTGGGGGTGTTGCAATGTGCTGTGAGTGATGCGATTAGATGTGCTGGGGGTTATGCAATGTGCTGTGGGCCATGCGATTCGATGTGCTGGGGGGTGATGCGATTCAATGTGCTGGGGGTGATGCAATGTGCTGGGAGTGATGCGATTCGATGTGCTGGGGATGATGCAATGTGCTGTGGGCCATGCAATTCGATGTGCTGGGGGTTATGCAATGTGCTGTGGGCCATGCGATTCGATGTGCTGGGGGTGATGCAATGTGCTGGGAGTGATGCGATTCGATGTGCTGGGGGTGATGCAATGTGCTGTGGGTCATGCGATTCGATGTGCTGGGGTGATGCGATTCGATGTGCTGGGGGTGATGCAATGTGCTGTGAGTGATGCGTTTCGATGTGCTGGGGTTATGCAATGTGCTGTGGGCCATGCGATTTGATGTGCTGGGGTGATGCGATTCGATGTGCTGGGGGTGATGCAATGTGCTGTGGGCCATGCGATTCGATGTGCTGAGGGTGATGCAATGTGCTGTGAGTGATGCGATTTGATGTGCTGGGGGTTATGCAATGTGCTGTGGGCCATGCGATTCGATGTGCTGGGGGATGATGCAATGTGCTGTGGGCCATGCGATTAGATGTGCTGGGGGTGATGCAATGTGCTGTGGGCCATGCGATTCTCTGTTCTGGGGGTGATGCAATGGGCTGTGGGCCATGCGATTCGATGTGCTGGGGGTGATGACATGTGCTGTGGGCCATGCGATTCGATGTGCTGGGGGTGATGAAATGTGCTGTGGGCCATGCGATTCACTGTGCTGGGGGTGATGCAATGGGCTGTGGGCCATGTGATTCGATGTGCTGGGGTGATGCAATGTGCTGTGGGCCGTGCGATTCGATGTGCTGTGGGCCATGCGATTCGATGTGCTGGAGGTGATGCAATGTGCTGTGAGTGATGCGATTCGATGTGCTGGGGTTATGCAATATGCTGTAGGCCATGCGATTCGATGTGCTGGGGATATGCGATTCAATGTGCTGGGGGTGATGCAATGTGCTGTGAGCCATGCGATTCGATGTGCTGGAGTGATGCGATTCGATGTGCTGAGGGTGATGCAATGTGCTGTGAGTGATGCGATTTGATGTGCTGGGGGTGTTGCAATGTGCTGTGGGCCATGCGATTCGATGTGCTGGGGTGTTGCGATTCGATGTGCTGGGGATGATGCCATGTGTTGTGGGCCATGCGATTCGATGTGCTGGGGGTGTTGCAATGTGCTGTGAGTGATGCGATTCGATGTGCTGGGGGTGATGCCATGTTCTGTGGGCCATGTGATTTGATGTTCTGGGGGTGTTGCAATGTGCTGTGAGTGATGCGATTCAATGTGCTGGGGGTTATGCAATGTGCTGTGGGCCATGTGATTCGATGTGCTGAGGGGGTGATGCGATTCGATGTGCTGGGGGTGATGCAATGTGCTGTGGGTCATGCGATTCGATGTGCTGGGGGTGTTTCAATGTGCTGTGAGTGATGCGATTTGATGTGCTGTGGGTTATGCAATGTGCTGTGGGCCATGCGATTCGATGTGCTGGGGGTGATGCGATTCGATGTGCTGGGGGTGATGCAATGTGCTGTGGGCCATGCAATTCGATGTGCTGGGGGTGATGCAATGTGCTGTGAGTGATGCGATTCGACGTGCTGGTAGTGTTGCAATGTGCTGGGGGTGATGCAATGTGCTGGGAGTGATGCGATTCGATGTGCTGGGGGTGATGCAATGTGCTGTGGGTCATGCGATTCGATGTGCTGGGGATGATGCAATGTGCTGTGGGCCATGCAATTCGATGTGCTGGGGGTGATGCAATGTCCTGTGGTCCATGCGATTCGATGTGCTGGGGGTGTTGCAATGTGCTGTGAGTGATGCGATTAGATGTGCTGGGGGTTATGCAATGTGCTGTGGGCCATGCGATTCGATGTGCTGGGGGGTGATGCGATTCGATGTGCTGGGGGTGATGCAATGTGCTGTGGGCCATGCGATTTGATGTGCTGGGTGTGATGCAATGTGCTGGGAGTGATGCGATTCGATGTGCTGGGGTCATGCGATTCGATGTGCTGGGGGTGATGCAATGTGCTGGGAGTGATGCGATTCGATGTGCTGGGGGTGATGCAATGTGCTGTGGGTCATGCGATTCGATGTGCTGGGGTGATGCGATTCGATGTGCTGGGGGTGATGCAATGTGCTGTGAGTGATGCGTTTCAATGTGCTGGGGTTATGCAATGTGCTGTGGGCCATGCGATTTGATGTGCTGGGGTGATGCGATTCGATGTGCTGGGGGTGATGCAATGTGCTGTGGGCCATGCGATTCGATGTGCTGAGGGTGATGCAATGTGCTGTGAGTGATGCGATTTGATGTGCTGGGGGTTATGCAATGTGCTGTGCGCCATGCGATTCGATGTGCTGGGGGTGATGCAATGTGCTGTGGGCCATGCGATTCGATGTGCTGGGGGTGATGCAATGTGCTGTGGGCCATGCGATTCGATGTGCTGGGGGTGATGCAATGTGCTGTGGGCCATGCGATTCACTGTGCTGGGGGTGATGCAATGGGCTGTGGGCCATGTGATTCGATGTGCTGGGGTGATGCAATGTGCTGTGGGCCGTGCGATTCGATGTGCTGTGGGCCATGCGATTCGATGTGCTGGAGGTGATGCAATGTGCTGTGAGTGATGCGATTCGATGTGCTGGGGTTATGCAATGTGCTGTGGGCCATGTGATTTGATGTGCTGGGGTGTTGCGATTCGAAGTGCTGGGGTAATGCAATGTGTTGTGGGCCATGCGATTCGATGTGCTGGGGGTGTTGCAATGTGCTGTGAGTGATGCGATTCGATGTGCTGGGGGTGTTGCAATGTGCTGTGAGTGATGTGATTCGATGTACTGGGGGTTATGCAATGTGCTGTGGGCCATATGATTCGATGTGCTGGGGGTGATGCGATTCAATGTGCTGGGGGTGATGCAATGTGCTGTGGGCCATGCAATTTGATGTGCTGGGGGTGATGCATTGTGCTGTGAGTGATGCGATTTGATGTGCTGGTGGTGATGCAATGTGCTGTAGGCCATGCGATTCGATGTGCTGGGGATATGCGATTCAATGTGCTGGGGGTGATGCAATGTGCTGTGAGCCATGCGATTCGATGTGCTGGGGTGATGCGATTCGATGTGCTGGGAGTGATGCAATGTGCTTTGAGTGATGCGATTCGATGTGCTGGGGGTGATGCAATGTGCTGTGGGCCATGCGATTCGATGTGCTGGGGTGTTGCGATTCGATGTGCTGGGGGTGATGCCATGTGTTGTGGGCCATGCGATTCGATGTGCTGGGGGTGTTGCAATGTGCTGTGACTGATGCGATTCGATGTGCTGGGGGTTATGCAATGTGCTGTGGGCCATGCGATTCGATGTGCTGGGGGTGATGCAATGTGCTGTGAGTGATGCGATTTGATGTGCTGGGTGTTATGCAATTTGCTGTGGTCCATGCGATTCGATGTGTTGGGGGTGATGCAATGTGCTGTGGGCCATGCGATTCGTTGTGCTGGGGTGATGCGATTTGATGTGCTGGGGGTGATGCAATGTGCTGTGAGTGATGCGATTCGATGTGCTGGGGGTGATGCAATGTGCTGTGGTCCATGCGATTCGATGTGCTGGGGTGATGCGATTCGATGTGCTGGGGGTGATGCAATGTGCTGTGGGCCATGCGATTCGATGTGCTGGGGTGTTTCAATGTGCTGTGAGTGATGCAATTCGATGTTCAGGGGGGTTATGCAATGTGCTGTGGGCCATGTGATTCGATGTGCTGGGGGTGATGCGATTCGATGTGCTGGGGGTGATGCAATGTGCTGTGAGTGATGCGATTCGACGTGCTGGGGGTGATGCAATGTGCTGTGGGCCATGCGATCCGATGTGCTGGGGGTGTTGCAATGTGCTGTGAGTGATGCGATTCGATGTGCTGGGGGTTATGCAATGTGCTGTGGGCCATGCGATTCGATGTGCTGGGGGGGTGATGCGATTCGATGTGCTGGGGGTGATGCAATGTGCTGTGGGTCATGTGATTCGATGTGCTGGGGTGATGCGATTCAAGGTGCTGGGGGTAATGCAATGTGCTGTGAGTGATGCGTTTCGATGTGCTGGGGTTATGCAATGTGCTGTGGGCCATGCGATTCAATGTGCTGGGGTGATGCGATTTGATGTGCTGGGGGTGATGCAATGTGCTGTGGGCCATGCGATTCGATGTGCTGGGGGTGTTGCAATGTGCTGTGAGTGATGCGATTCGATGTGCTGGGGGTGATGCAATGTTCTGTGGGTCATGCGATTCGATGTGCTGGGGTGATGTGATTCGATGTGCTCGGGGTAATGCAATGTGCTGTGAGTGATGCGTTTCGATGTGCTGGGGTTATGCAATGTGCTGTGGGCCATGCGATTCGATGTGCTGGGGTGATGCGATTCGATGTGCTGGGGGTGATGCAATGTGCTGTGGGCCATGCGATTCGATGTGCTGGGGGTGTTGCAATGTGCTGTGAGTGATGCGATTAGATGTGCTGGGGGTTATGCAATGTGCTGTGGGCCATGCGATTCGATGTGCTGGGGGGGTGATGCGATTCGATGTGCTGGTGGTGATGCAATGTGCTGTGGGCCATGCGATTTGATGTGCTGGGTGTGATGCAATGTGCTGGGAGTGATGCGATTCGATGTGCTGGGGGTGATGCAATGTGCTGTGGGTCATGCGATTCGATGTGCTGGGGTCATGCGATTCGATGTGCTGGGGGTGATGCAATGTGCTGGGAGTGATGCGATTCGATGTGCTGGGGGTGATGCAATGTGCTGTGGGTCATGCGATTCGATGTGCTGGGGTGATGCGATTCGATGTGCTGGGGGTGATGCAATGTGCTGTGAGTGATGCGTTTCAATGTGCTGGGGTTATGCAATGTGCTGTGGGCCATGCGATTTGATGTGCTGGGGTGATGCGATTCGATGTGCTGGGGGTGATGCAATGTGCTGTGGGCCATGCGATTCGATGTGCTGAGGGTGATGCAATGTGCTGTGAGTGATGCGATTTGATGTGCTGGGGGTTATGCAATGTGCTGTGCGCCATGCGATTCGATGTGCTGGGGGTGATGCAATGTGCTGTGGGCCATGCGATTCGATGTGCTGGGGGTGATGCAATGTGCTGTGGGCCATGCGATTCGATGTGCTGGGGGTGATGCAATGTGCTGTGGGCCATGCGATTTACTGTGCTGGGGGTGATGCAATGGGCTGTGGGCCATGTGATTCGATGTGCTGGGGTGATGCAATGTGCTGTGGGCCGTGCGATTCGATGTGCTGTGGGCCATGCGATTCGATGTGCTGGAGGTGATGCAATGTGCTGTGAGTGATGCGATTCGATGTGCTGGGGTTATGCAATGTGCTGTGGGCCATGCGATTTGATGTGCTGGGGTGTTGCGATTCGAAGTGCTGGGGTAATGCAATGTGTTGTGGGCCATGCGATTCGATGTGCTGGGGGTGTTGCAATGTGCTGTGAGTGATGCGATTCGATGTGCTGGGGGTGTTGCAATGTGCTGTGAGTGATGTGATTCGATGTACTGGGGGTTATGCAATGTGCTGTGGGCCATATGATTCGATGTGCTGGGGGTGATGCGATTCAATGTGCTGGGGGTGATGCAATGTGCTGTGGGCCATGCAATTTGATGTGCTGGGGGTGATGCATTGTGCTGTGAGTGATGCGATTTGATGTGCTGGTGGTGATGCAATGTGCTGTAGGCCATGTGATTCGATGTGCTGGGGATATGCGATTCAATGTGCTGGGGGTGATGCAATGTGCTGTGAGCCATGCGATTCGATGTGCTGGGGTGATGCGATTCGATGTGCTGGGGGTGATGCAATGTGCTTTGAGTGATGCGATTCGATGTGCTGGGGGTGATGCAATGTGCTGTGGGCCATGCGATTCGATGTGCTGGGGTGTTGCGATTCGATGTGCTGGGGGTGATGCCATGTGTTGTGGGCCATGCGATTCGATGTGCTGGGGGTGTTGCAATGTGCTGTGACTGATGCGATTCGATGTGCTGGGGGTTATGCAATGTGCTGTGGGCCATGCGATTCGATGTGCTGGGGGTGATGCAATGTGCTGTGAGTGATGCGATTTGATATGCTGGGTGTTATGCAATTTGCTGTGGTCCATGCGATTCGATGTGTTGGGGGTGATGCAATGTGCTGTGGGCCATGCGATTCGTTGTGCTGGGGTGATGCGATTTGATGTGCTGGGGGTGATGCAATGTGCTGTGAGTGATGCGATTCGATGTGCTGGGGGTGATGCAATGTGCTGTGGTCCATGCGATTCGATGTGCTGGGGTGATGCGATTCGATGTGCTGGGGGTGATGCAATGTGCTGTGGGCCATGCGATTCGATGTGCTGGGGTGTTTCAATGTGCTGTGAGTGATGCGATTCGATGTTCAGGGGGGTTATGCAATGTGCTGTGGGCCATGTGATTCGATGTGCTGGGGGTGATGCGATTCGATGTGCTGGGGGTGATGCAATGTGCTGTGAGTGATGCGATTCGACGTGCTGGGGGTGATGCAATGTGCTGTGGGCCATGCGATCCGATGTGCTGGGGGTGTTGCAATGTGCTGTGAGTGATGCGATTCGATGTGCTGGGGGTTATGCAATGTGCTGTGGGCCATGCGATTCGATGTGCTGGGGGGGTGATGCGATTCGATGTGCTGGGGGTGATGCAATGTGCTGTGGGTCATGTGATTCGATGTGCTGGGGTGATGCGATTCAAGGTGCTGGGGGTAATGCAATGTGCTGTGAGTGATGCGTTTCGATGTGCTGGGGTTATGCAATGTGCTGTGGGCCATGCGATTCAATGTGCTGGGGTGATGCGATTTGATGTGCTGGGGGTGATGCAATGTGCTGTGGGCCATGCGATTCGATGTGCTGGGGGTGTTGCAATGTGCTGTGAGTGATGCGATTCGATGTGCTGGGGGTGATGCAATGTTCTGTGGGTCATGCGATTCGATGTGCTGGGGTGATGCGATTCGATGTGCTGGGGGTAATGCAATGTGCTGTGAGTGATGCGTTTCGATGTGCTGGGGTTATGCAATGTGCTGTGGGCCATGCGATTTGATGTGCTGGGGTGATGCGATTCGATGTGCTGGGGGTGATGCAATGTGCTGTGGGCCATGCGATTCGATGTGCTGGGGGTGTTGCAATGTGCTGTGAGTGATGCGATTCGATGTGCTGGGGGTGATGCCATGTTCTGTGGGCCATGCGATTTGATGTTCTGGGGGTGTTGCAATGTGCTGTGAGTGATGCGATTCAATGTGCTGGGGGTTATGCAATGTGCTATGGGCCAAGCGATTTAATGTGCTGGGGGTGATGCGATTCGATGTGCTGGGGGTGATGCAATGTGCTGTGGGCCATGCGATTCGATGTGCTGGGGGTGATGTAATGTGCTGTGAGTGATGCGATTCGATGTGCAGGTGGTGATGCAATGTGCTGTGGGCCATGCGATTCGATGTGCTGGGGTGATGCGATTCCATGTGCTGGGGGTGATGCAATGTGTTGTGGGCCATGCGATTCGATGTGCTGGGGGTGATGCAATGTGCTGTGAGTGATGCGATTCGATGTGCAGGGGTTATGCAATGTGCTGTGGGCCATGCGATTCGATATGCTGAGGTGTTGCGATTCGATGTGCTGGGGGTAATGCAATGTGTTGTGGGCCATGCGATTCGATGTGCTGGGGTGATGCAATGTGCTGGGAGTGATGCGATTCGATGTGCTGGGGGTGATGCAATGTGCTGTGGGCCATGCGATTCGATGTGCTGGGGGTGATGCAATGTGCTGTGGGCCATGCGATTCGATATGCTGGGTGTGATGCAATGTGCTGTGGGCCATGCGATTCACTGTGCTGGGGGTGATGCAATGGGCTGTGGGCCATGTGATTCGATGTGCTGGGGGTGATGCAATGTCCTGTGAGTGATGCGAGTAGATGTGCTGGGGGTGATGCAATGTGCTGTGAGTGATGCGATTCGATTTGCTGGGTGTTATGCAATTTGCTGTGGTCCATGCGATTCGATGTGTTGGGGGTGATGCAATGTGCTGTGGGCCATGCGATTCGTTGTGCTGGGGTGATGCGATTTGATGTGCGGGGGGTGATGCAATGTGCTGTGGTCCATGCGATTCGATGTGCTGGGGGTGATGCGATTCGATGTGCTGGGGGTGATGCAATGTGCTGTGAGTGATGCGATTCGACGTGCTGGGGGTGATGCAATGTGCTGTGGGCCATGCGATTCGATGTGCTGGGGGGGTGATGCGATTCGATGTGCTGGGGGTGATGCAATGTGCTGTGGGCCATGCGATTCGATGTACTGGGGGTGATGCAATGTGCTGGGAGTGATGCGATTCGATGTGCTGGGGGTGATGCAATGTGCTGTGGGTCATGCGATTCGATGTGCTGGGGTGATGCGATTCGATGTGCTGGGGGTAATGCAATGTGCTGTGAGTGATGCGTTTCGATGTGCTGGGGTTATGCAATGTGCTGTGGGCCATGCGATTCAATGTGCTGGGGTGATGCGATTTGATGTGCTGGGGGTGATGCAATGTGCTGTGGGCCATGCGATTCGATGTGCTGGGGGTGTTGCAATGTGCTGTGAGTGATGCGATTCGATGTGCTGGGGGTGATGGAATGTTCTGTGGGTCATGCGATTCGATGTGCTGGGGTGATGCGATTCGATGTGCTGGGGGTAATGCAATGTGCTGTGAGTGATGCGTTTCGATGTGCTGGGGTTATGCAATGTGCTGTGGGCCATGCGATTCGATGTGCTGGGGTGATGCGATTCGATGTGCTGGGGGTGATGCAATGTGCTGTGGGCCATGCGATTCGATGTGCTGGGGGTGTTGCAATGTGCTGTGAGTGATGCGATTCGATGTGCTGGGGGTGATGCCATGTTCTGTGGGCCATGCGATTTGATGTTCTGGGGGTGTTGCAATGTGCTGTGAGTGATGCGATTCAATGTGCTGGGGGTTATGCAATGTGTTATGGGCCAAGCGATTCGATGTGCTGGGGGTGATGCGATTCGATGTGCTGGGGGTGATGCAATGTGCTGTGGGCCATGCGATTCGATGTTCTGGGGGTGATGTAATGTGCTGTGAGTGATGCGATTCGATGTGCAGGTGGTGATGCAATGTGCCGTGGGCCATGCGATTCGATGTGCTGGGGTGATGCGATTCGATGTGCTGGGGGTGATGCAATGTGCTGTGAGTGATGCGATACAATGTGCTGGGGGTTATGCAATGTGCTGTGGTCCATGCGATTCGATGTGCTGGGGTGATGCGATTTGATGTGCTTTGGGTGATGCAATGTGCTGTGGGCCATACGATTCGATGTGCTGGGGTGATGCGATTCGATGTGCTGGGGGTGATGCAATATGCTGTGAGTGATGCAATTCGATGTGCTGGGGGTGATGTAATGTGCTGTGAGTGATGCGATACAATGTGCTGGGGGTTATGCAATGTGCTGTGGTCCATGCGATTCGATGTGCTGGGGTGATGCGATTTGATGTGCTTTGGGTGATGCAATGTGCTGTGGGCCATACGATTCGATGTGCTGGGGTGATGCGATTCGATGTGCTGGGGGTGATGCAATATGCTGTGAGTGATGCGATTCGATGTGCTGGGGGTGATGCAATGTGCTGTGGGCCATGCGATTCGATGTGCTGAGGGTGATGCAATGTGCTGTGAGTGATGCGATTTGATGTGCTGGGGGTTATGCAATGTGCTGTGCGCCATGCGATTCGATGTGCTGGGGGTGATGCAATGTGCTGTGGGCCATGCGATTCGATGTGCTGGGGGTGATGCAATGTGCTGTGGGCCATGCGATTCGATGTGCTGGGGGTGATGCAATGTGCTGTGGGCCATGCGATTTACTGTGCTGGGGGTGATGCAATGGGCTGTGGGCCATGTGATTCGATGTGCTGGGGTGATGCAATGTGCTGTGGGCCGTGCGATTCGATGTGCTGTGGGCCATGCGATTCGATGTGCTGGAGGTGATGCAATGTGCTGTGAGTGATGCGATTCGATGTGCTGGGGTTATGCAATGTGCTGTGGGCCATGCGATTTGATGTGCTGGGGTGTTGCGATTCGAAGTGCTGGGGTAATGCAATGTGTTGTGGGCCATGCGATTCGATGTGCTGGGGGTGTTGCAATGTGCTGTGAGTGATGCGATTCGATGTGCTGGGGGTGTTGCAATGTGCTGTGAGTGATGTGATTCGATGTACTGGGGGTTATGCAATGTGCTGTGGGCCATATGATTCGATGTGCTGGGGGTGATGCGATTCAATGTGCTGGGGGTGATGCAATGTGCTGTGGGCCATGCAATTTGATGTGCTGGGGGTGATGCATTGTGCTGTGAGTGATGCGATTTGATGTGCTGGTGGTGATGCAATGTGCTGTAGGCCATGTGATTCGATGTGCTGGGGATATGCGATTCAATGTGCTGGGGGTGATGCAATGTGCTGTGAGCCATGCGATTCGATGTGCTGGGGTGATGCGATTCGATGTGCTGGGGGTGATGCAATGTGCTTTGAGTGATGCGATTCGATGTGCTGGGGGTGATGCAATGTGCTGTGGGCCATGCGATTCGATGTGCTGGGGTGTTGCGATTCGATGTGCTGGGGGTGATGCCATGTGTTGTGGGCCATGCGATTCGATGTGCTGGGGGTGTTGCAATGTGCTGTGACTGATGCGATTCGATGTGCTGGGGGTTATGCAATGTGCTGTGGGCCATGCGATTCGATGTGCTGGGGGTGATGCAATGTGCTGTGAGTGATGCGATTTGATATGCTGGGTGTTATGCAATTTGCTGTGGTCCATGCGATTCGATGTGTTGGGGGTGATGCAATGTGCTGTGGGCCATGCGATTCGTTGTGCTGGGGTGATGCGATTTGATGTGCTGGGGGTGATGCAATGTGCTGTGAGTGATGCGATTCGATGTGCTGGGGGTGATGCAATGTGCTGTGGTCCATGCGATTCGATGTGCTGGGGTGATGCGATTCGATGTGCTGGGGGTGATGCAATGTGCTGTGGGCCATGCGATCGATGTGCTGGGGTGTTTCAATGTGCTGTGAGTGATGCGATTCGATGTTCAGGGGGGTTATGCAATGTGCTGTGGGCCATGTGATTCGATGTGCTGGGGGTGATGCGATTCGATGTGCTGGGGGTGATGCAATGTGCTGTGAGTGATGCGATTCGACGTGCTGGGGGTGATGCAATGTGCTGTGGGCCATGCGATCCGATGTGCTGGGGGTGTTGCAATGTGCTGTGAGTGATGCGATTCGATGTGCTGGGGGTTATGCAATGTGCTGTGGGCCATGCGATTCGATGTGCTGGGGGGGTGATGCGATTCGATGTGCTGGGGGTGATGCAATGTGCTGTGGGTCATGTGATTCGATGTGCTGGGGTGATGCGATTCAAGGTGCTGGGGGTAATGCAATGTGCTGTGAGTGATGCGTTTCGATGTGCTGGGGTTATGCAATGTGCTGTGGGCCATGCGATTCAATGTGCTGGGGTGATGCGATTTGATGTGCTGGGGGTGATGCAATGTGCTGTGGGCCATGCGATTCGATGTGCTGGGGGTGTTGCAATGTGCTGTGAGTGATGCGATTCGATGTGCTGGGGGTGATGCAATGTTCTGTGGGTCATGCGATTCGATGTGCTGGGGTGATGCGATTCGATGTGCTGGGGGTAATGCAATGTGCTGTGAGTGATGCGTTTCGATGTGCTGGGGTTATGCAATGTGCTGTGGGCCATGCGATTTGATGTGCTGGGGTGATGCGATTCGATGTGCTGGGGGTGATGCAATGTGCTGTGGGCCATGCGATTCGATGTGCTGGGGGTGTTGCAATGTGCTGTGAGTGATGCGATTCGATGTGCTGGGGGTGATGCCATGTTCTGTGGGCCATGCGATTTGATGTTCTGGGGGTGTTGCAATGTGCTGTGAGTGATGCGATTCAATGTGCTGGGGGTTATGCAATGTGCTATGGGCCAAGCGATTTAATGTGCTGGGGGTGATGCGATTCGATGTGCTGGGGGTGATGCAATGTGCTGTGGGCCATGCGATTCGATGTGCTGGGGGTGATGTAATGTGCTGTGAGTGATGCGATTCGATGTGCAGGTGGTGATGCAATGTGCTGTGGGCCATGCGATTTGATGTGCTGGGGTGATGCGATTCCATGTGCTGGGGGTGATGCAATGTGTTGTGGGCCATGCGATTCGATGTGCTGGGGGTGATGCAATGTGCTGTGAGTGATGCGATTCGATGTGCAGGGGTTATGCAATGTGCTGTGGGCCATGCGATTCGATATGCTGAGGTGTTGCGATTCGATGTGCTGGGGGTAATGCAATGTGTTGTGGGCCATGCGATTCGATGTGCTGGGGTGATGCAATGTGCTGGAAATGATGCGATTCGATGTGCTGGGGGTGATGCAATGTGCTGTGGGCCATGCGATTCGATGTGCTGGGGGTGATGCAATGTGCTGTGGGCCATGCGATTTGATATGCTGGGTGTGATGCAATGTGCTGTGGGCCATGCGATTCACTGTGCTGGGGGTGATGCAATGGGCTGTGGGCCATGTGATTCGATGTGCTGGGGGTGATGCAATGTCCTGTGAGTGATGCGAGTAGATGTGCTGGGGGTGATGCAATGTGCTGTGAGTGATGCGATTCGATTTGCTGGGTGTTATGCAATTTGCTGTGGTCCATGCGATTCGATGTGTTGGGGGTGATGCAATGTGCTGTGGGCCATGCGATTCGTTGTGCTGGGGTGATGCGATTTGATGTGCGGGGGGTGATGCAATGTGCTGTGGTCCATGCGATTCGATGTGCTGGGGGTGATGCGATTCGATGTGCTGGGGGTGATGCAATGTGCTGTGAGTGATGCGATTCGACGTGCTGGGGGTGATGCAATGTGCTGTGGGCCATGCGATTCGATGTGCTGGGGGGGTGATGCGATTCGATGTGCTGGGGGTGATGCAATGTGCTGTGGGCCATGCGATTCGATGTACTGGGGGTGATGCAATGTGCTGGGAGTGATGCGATTCGATGTGCTGGGGGTGATGCAATGTGCTGTGGGTCATGCGATTCGATGTGCTGGGGTGATGCGATTCGATGTGCTGGGGGTAATGCAATGTGCTGTGAGTGATGTGTTTCGATGTGCTGGGGTTATGCAATGTGCTGTGGGCCATGCGATTCAATGTGCTGGGGTGATGCGATTTGATGTGCTGGGGGTGATGCAATGTGCTGTGGGCCATGCGATTCGATGTGCTGGGGGTGTTGCAATGTGCTGTGAGTGATGCGATTCGATGTGCTGGGGGTGATGGAATGTTCTGTGGGTCATGCGATTCGATGTGCTGGGGTGATGCGATTCGATGTGCTGGGGGTAATGCAATGTGCTGTGAGTGATGCGTTTCGATGTGCTGGGGTTATGCAATGTGCTGTGGGCCATGCGATTCGATGTGCTGGGGTGATGCGATTCGATGTGCTGGGGGTGATGCAATGTGCTGTGGGCCATGCGATTCGATGTGCTGGGGGTGTTGCAATGTGCTGTGAGTGATGCGATTCGATGTGCTGGGGGTGATGCAATGTGCTGTGGGCCATGCGATTCGATGTTCTGGGGGTGATGTAATGTGCTGTGAGTGATGCGATTCGATGTGCAGGTGGTGATGCAATGTGCCGTGGGCCATGCGATTCGATGTGCTGGGGTGATGCGATTCGATGTGCTGGGGGTGATGCAATGTGCTGTGAGTGATGCGATACAATGTGCTGGGGGTTATGCAATGTGCTGTGGTCCATGCGATTCGATGTGCTGGGGTGATGCGATTTGATGTGCTTTGGGTGATGCAATGTGCTGTGGGCCGTACGATTCGATGTGCTGGGGTGATGCGATTCGATGTGCTGGGGGTGATGCAATATGCTGTGAGTGATGCAATTCGATGTGCTGGGGGTGATGTAATGTGCTGTGAGTGATGCGATACAATGTGCTGGGGGTTATGCAATGTGCTGTGGTCCATGCGATTCGATGTGCTGGGGTGATGCGATTTGATGTGCTTTGGGTGATGCAATGTGCTGTGGGCCATACGATTCGATGTGCTGGGGTGATGCGATTCGATGTGCTGGGGGTGATGCAATATGCTGTGAGTGATGCGATTCGATGTGCTGGGGGTGATGTAATGTGCTGTGGGCCATGCGATTCGATGTGCTGAGGGTGATGCAATGTGCTGTGAGTGATGCGATTTGATGTGCTGGGGGTTATGCAATGTGCTGTGCGCCATGCGATTCGATGTGCTGGGGGTGATGCAATGTGCTGTGGGCCATGCGATTCGATGTGCTGGGGGTGATGCAATGTGCTGTGGGCCATGCGATTCGATGTGCTGGGGGTGATGCAATGTGCTGTGGGCCATGCGATTTACTGTGCTGGGGGTGATGCAATGGGCTGTGGGCCATGTGATTCGATGTGCTGGGGTGATGCAATGTGCTGTGGGCCGTGCGATTCGATGTGCTGTGGGCCATGCGATTCGATGTGCTGGAGGTGATGCAATGTGCTGTGAGTGATGCGATTCGATGTGCTGGGGTTATGCAATGTGCTGTGGGCCATGCGATTTGATGTGCTGGGGTGTTGCGATTCGAAGTGCTGGGGTAATGCAATGTGTTGTGGGCCATGCGATTCGATGTGCTGGGGGTGTTGCAATGTGCTGTGAGTGATGCGATTCGATGTGCTGGGGGTGTTGCAATGTGCTGTGAGTGATGTGATTCGATGTACTGGGGGTTATGCAATGTGCTGTGGGCCATATGATTCGATGTGCTGGGGGTGATGCGATTCAATGTGCTGGGGGTGATGCAATGTGCTGTGGGCCATGCAATTTGATGTGCTGGGGGTGATGCATTGTGCTGTGAGTGATGCGATTTGATGTGCTGGTGGTGATGCAATGTGCTGTAGGCCATGTGATTCGATGTGCTGGGGATATGCGATTCAATGTGCTGGGGGTGATGCAATGTGCTGTGAGCCATGCGATTCGATGTGCTGGGGTGATGCGATTCGATGTGCTGGGGGTGATGCAATGTGCTTTGAGTGATGCGATTCGATGTGCTGGGGGTGATGCAATGTGCTGTGGGCCATGCGATTCGATGTGCTGGGGTGTTGCGATTCGATGTGCTGGGGGTGATGCCATGTGTTGTGGGCCATGCGATTCGATGTGCTGGGGGTGTTGCAATGTGCTGTGACTGATGCGATTCGATGTGCTGGGGGTTATGCAATGTGCTGTGGGCCATGCGATTCGATGTGCTGGGGGTGATGCAATGTGCTGTGAGTGATGCGATTTGATATGCTGGGTGTTATGCAATTTGCTGTGGTCCATGCGATTCGATGTGTTGGGGGTGATGCAATGTGCTGTGGGCCATGCGATTCGTTGTGCTGGGGTGATGCGATTTGATGTGCTGGGGGTGATGCAATGTGCTGTGAGTGATGCGATTCGATGTGCTGGGGGTGATGCAATGTGCTGTGGTCCATGCGATTCGATGTGCTGGGGTGATGCGATTCGATGTGCTGGGGGTGATGCAATGTGCTGTGGGCCATGCGATTCGATGTGCTGGGGTGTTTCAATGTGCTGTGAGTGATGCGATTCGATGTTCAGGGGGGTTATGCAATGTGCTGTGGGCCATGTGATTCGATGTGCTGGGGGTGATGCGATTCGATGTGCTGGGGGTGATGCAATGTGCTGTGAGTGATGCGATTCGACGTGCTGGGGGTGATGCAATGTGCTGTGGGCCATGCGATCCGATGTGCTGGGGGTGTTGCAATGTGCTGTGAGTGATGCGATTCGATGTGCTGGGGGTTATGCAATGTGCTGTGGGCCATGCGATTCGATGTGCTGGGGGGGTGATGCGATTCGATGTGCTGGGGGTGATGCAATGTGCTGTGGGTCATGTGATTCGATGTGCTGGGGTGATGCGATTCAAGGTGCTGGGGGTAATGCAATGTGCTGTGAGTGATGCGTTTCGATGTGCTGGGGTTATGCAATGTGCTGTGGGCCATGCGATTCAATGTGCTGGGGTGATGCGATTTGATGTGCTGGGGGTGATGCAATGTGCTGTGGGCCATGCGATTCGATGTGCTGGGGGTGTTGCAATGTGCTGTGAGTGATGCGATTCGATGTGCTGGGGGTGATGCAATGTTCTGTGGGTCATGCGATTCGATGTGCTGGGGTGATGCGATTCGATGTGCTGGGGGTAATGCAATGTGCTGTGAGTGATGCGTTTCGATGTGCTGGGGTTATGCAATGTGCTGTGGGCCATGCGATTCGATGTGCTGGGGGTGTTGCAATGTGCTGTGAGTGATGCGATTCGATGTGCTGGGGGTGATGCCATGTTCTGTGGGCCATGCGATTTGATGTTCTGGGGGTGTTGCAATGTGCTGTGAGTGATGCGATTCAATGTGCTGGGGGTTATGCAATGTGCTATGGGCCAAGCGATTTAATGTGCTGGGGGTGATGCGATTCGATGTGCTGGGGGTGATGCAATGTGCTGTGGGCCATGCGATTCGATGTGCTGGGGGTGATGTAATGTGCTGTGAGTGATGCGATTCGATGTGCAGGTGGTGATGCAATGTGCTGTGGGCCATGCGATTCGATGTGCTGGGGTGATGCGATTCCATGTGCTGGGGGTGATGCAATGTGTTGTGGGCCATGCGATTCGATGTGCTGGGGGTGATGCAATGTGCTGTGAGTGATGCGATTCGATGTGCAGGGGTTATGCAATGTGCTGTGGGCCATGCGATTCGATATGCTGAGGTGTTGCGATTCGATGTGCTGGGGGTAATGCAATGTGTTGTGGGCCATGCGATTCGATGTGCTGGGGTGATGCAATGTGCTGGAAATGATGCGATTCGATGTGCTGGGGGTGATGCAATGTGCTGTGGGCCATGCGATTCGATGTGCTGGGGGTGATGCAATGTGCTGTGGGCCATGCGATTTGATATGCTGGGTGTGATGCAATGTGCTGTGGGCCATGCGATTCACTGTGCTGGGGGTGATGCAATGGGCTGTGGGCCATGTGATTCGATGTGCTGGGGGTGATGCAATGTCCTGTGAGTGATGCGAGTAGATGTGCTGGGGGTGATGCAATGTGCTGTGAGTGATGCGATTCGATTTGCTGGGTGTTATGCAATTTGCTGTGGTCCATGCGATTCGATGTGTTGGGGGTGATGCAATGTGCTGTGGGCCATGCGATTCGTTGTGCTGGGGTGATGCGATTTGATGTGCGGGGGGTGATGCAATGTGCTGTGGTCCATGCGATTCGATGTGCTGGGGGTGATGCGATTCGATGTGCTGGGGGTGATGCAATGTGCTGTGAGTGATGCGATTCGACGTGCTGGGGGTGATGCAATGTGCTGTGGGCCATGCGATTCGATGTGCTGGGGGGGTGATGCGATTCGATGTGCTGGGGGTGATGCAATGTGCTGTGGGCCATGCGATTCGATGTACTGGGGGTGATGCAATGTGCTGGGAGTGATGCGATTCGATGTGCTGGGGGTGATGCAATGTGCTGTGGGTCATGCGATTCGATGTGCTGGGGTGATGCGATTCGATGTGCTGGGGGTAATGCAATGTGCTGTGAGTGATGCGTTTCGATGTGCTGGGGTTATGCAATGTGCTGTGGGCCATGCGATTCAATGTGCTGGGGTGATGCGATTTGATGTGCTGGGGGTGATGCAATGTGCTGTGGGCCATGCGATTCGATGTGCTGGGGGTGTTGCAATGTGCTGTGAGTGATGCGATTCGATGTGCTGGGGGTGATGGAATGTTCTGTGGGTCATGCGATTCGATGTGCTGGGGTGATGCGATTCGATGTGCTGGGGGTAATGCAATGTGCTGTGAGTGATGCGTTTCGATGTGCTGGGGTTATGCAATGTGCTGTGGGCCATGCGATTCGATGTGCTGGGGTGATGCGATTCGATGTGCTGGGGGTGATGCAATGTGCTGTGGGCCATGCGATTCGATGTGCTGGGGGTGTTGCAATGTGCTGTGAGTGATGCGATTCGATGTGCTGGGGGTGATGCCATGTTCTGTGGGCCATGCGATTTGATGTTCTGGGGGTGTTGCAATGTGCTGTGAGTGATGCGATTCAATGTGCTGGGGGTTATGCAATGTGTTATGGGCCAAGCGATTCGATGTGCTGGGGGTGATGCGATTCGATGTGCTGGGGGTGATGCAATGTGCTGTGGGCCATGCGATTCGATGTTCTGGGGGTGATGTAATGTGCTGTGAGTGATGCGATTCGATGTGCAGGTGGTGATGCAATGTGCCGTGGGCCATGCGATTCGATGTGCTGGGGTGATGCGATTCGATGTGCTGGGGGTGATGCAATGTGCTGTGAGTGATGCGATACAATGTGCTGGGGGTTATGCAATGTGCTGTGGTCCATGCGATCCGATGTGCTGGGGTGATGCGATTTGATGTGCTTTGGGTGATGCAATGTGCTGTGGGCCATACGATTCGATGTGCAGGGGTGATGCGATTCGATGTGCTGGGGGTGATGCAATATGCTGTGAGTGATGCAATTCGATGTGCTGGGGGTTATGCAATGTGCTGTGGGCCATGCGATTCGATGTGCTGGGGTGATGCGATTCGATGTGCTGGGGGTGATGCAATGTGCTGTGAGTGATGCGATTTGATGTGCTGGGTGTGATGCAGTGTGCTGTGGGCCATGTGATTCGATGTACTGGGGTTGATGCAATGTGCTGTGGTTGATGCGATTTGATGTGCTGGGGGTGATGCAATGTGCTGTGGGCCATGCGAATCGATGTGCTGGGGTGATGCAATGTGCTGTGGGCCGTGCGATTTGATGTGGGCCATGCGATTTGATGTGCTGGGGTGATGCAATGTGCTGTGAGTGATGCGATTCGATGTGCTGGGGGTTATGCAATGTACTGTGGGCCATGCGATTCGATGTGCTGGGGTGATGCGATTCGATGTGCTGGGGGCGATTCAATGTGCTGTGGGCCATGCAATTCGATGTGCTGGGGTGATGCGATTCAATGTGCTGGGGGTGATGCAATGTGCTGCGGGCCATGCGATTCGATGTGCTGGGGGTGTTGCAATGTGCTGTGAGTGATGCAATTCGATGTGCTGGGGGTGATGCAATGTGCTGCGGGCCATGCGATTCGACGTGCTGGAGGTGATGCAATGTGCTGTGGGTCATGCGATTCGATGTACAGGGGGTGTTTCAATGTGCTGTGAGTGATGCGATTTGATGTGCTGTGGGTTATGCAATGTGCTGTGGGCCATGCGATTCGATGTGCTGGGGGTGATGCGATTCGATGTGCTGGGGGTGATGCAATGTGCTGTGAGTGATGCGATTCGACGTGCTGGGAGTGTTGCAATGTGCTGTGAGTGATGCGATTCGATGTGCTGGGGGTTATGCAATGTGCTGTGGGCCATGTGATTCGATGTGCTGGGGGGTGATGCGATTCGATGTGCTGGGGGTGATGCAATGTGCTGTGGGCCATGCGATTCGATGTGCTGGGGGTGATGCAATGTGCTGGGAGTGATGCGATTCGATGTGCTGGGGGTGATGCAATGTGCTGTGGGTCATGCGATTCGATGTGCTGGGGTGATGCGATTTGATGTGCTGGGGGTGATGCAATGTGCTGTGAGTGATGGGTTTCGATGTGCTGGGGTTATGCAATGTGCTGTGGGCCATGCGATTTGATGTGCTGGGGTGATGCGATTCGATGTGCTGGGGGTGATGCAATGTGCTGTGGGCCATGCGATTCGATGTGCTGAGGGTGATGCAATGTGCTGTGAGTGATGCGATTTGATGTGCTGGGGGTTATGCAATGTGCTGTGGGCCATGCGATTCGATGTGCTGGGGGTGATGCAATGTGCTGTGGGCCATGCGATTCGATATGCTGGGGGTGATGCAATGTGCTGTGGGCCATGCGATTCAATGTGCTGGGGGTGATGCAATGTGCTGTGGGCCATGCGATTCACTGTGCTGGGGGTGATGCAATGGGCTGTGGGCCATGTGATTCGATGTGCTGGGGTGATGCAATGTGCTGTGGGTCATGCGATTCGATGTGCTGGGGGTGTTTCAATGTGCTGTGAGTGATGCGATTTGATGTGCTGTGGGTTATGCAATGTGCTGTGGGCCATGCGATTCGATGTGCTGGGGGTGATGCGATTCGATGTGCTGGGGGTTATGCAATGTGCTGTGGGCCATGTGATTCGATGTGCTGGGGGGTGATGCGATTCGATGTGCTGGGGGTGATGCAATGTGCTGTGGGCCATGCGATTCGATGTGCTGGGGGTGATGCAATGTGCTGGGAGTGATGTGATTCGATGTGCTGGGGGTGATGCAATGTGCTGTGGGTCATGCGATTCGATGTGCTGGGGTGATGCGATTCGATGTGCTGGGGGTGATGCAATGTGCTGTGAGTGATGCGTTTCGATGTGCTGGGGTTATGCAATGTGCTGTGGGCCATGCGATTTGATGTGCTGGGGTGATGCGATTCAATGTGCTGGGGGTGATGTAATGTCCTGTGGGCCATGCGATTCGATGTGCTGAGGGTGATGCAATGTGCTGTGAGTGATGTGATTTGATGTGCTGGGGGTTATGCAATGTGCTGTGGGCCATGCGATTCGATGTGCTGGGGGTGATGCAATGTGCTGTGGGCCATGCGATTCGATGTGCTGGGGGTGATGCAATGTGCTGTGGGCCATGCGATTCGATGTGCTGGGGGTGATGCAATGTGCTGTGGGCCATGCGATTCACTGTGCTGGGGGTGATGCAATGGGCTGTGGGCCATGTGATTCGATGTGCTGGGGTGATGCAATGTGCTGTGGGCCGTGCGATTTGATGTGCTGTGGGCCATGCGATTCGATGTGCTGGAGGTGATGCAATGTGCTGTGAGTGATGCGATTCGATGTGCTGGGATTATGCAATGTGCTGTGGGCCATGCGATTCGATGTGCTGAGGTGTTGCGATTCGATGTGCTGGGGGTAATGCAATGTGTTGTGGGCCATGCGATTCGATGTGCTAGGGGTGTTGCGATTCGATGTGCTGGGGGTGATGCAATGTGCTGTGGGCCATGCGATTCGATGTGCTGGGGGTGATGCAATGTGCTGGGAGTGATGCGATTCGATGTGCTGGGGGTGATGCAATGTGCTGTGGGTCAAGCGATTCGATGTGCTGGGGATGATGCAATGTGCTGTGGGCCATGCAATTCGATGTGCTGGGGGTGATGCAATGTCCTGTGGTCCATGCGATTAGATGTGCTGGGGGTGTTGCAATGTGCTGTGAGTGATGCGATTAGATGTGCTGGGGGTTATGCAATGTGCTGTGGGCCATGCGATTCGATGTGCTGGGGGGGGGGTGATGCGATTCGATGTGCTGGGGGTGATGCAATGTGCTGTGGGCCATGCGATTCGATGTGCTGGGGGTGATGCAATGTGCTGGGAGTGATGCGATTCGATGTGCTGGGGGTGATGCAATGTGCTGTGGGTCATGCGATTCGATGTGCTGGGGTGATGCGATTCGATGTGCTGGGGGTGATGCAATGTGCTGTGAGTGATGCGTTTCAATGTGCTGGGGTTATGCAATGTGCTGTGCGCCATGCGATTCGATGTGCTGGGGGTGATGCAATGTGCTGTGGGCCATGCGATTCGATGTGCTGGGGGTGATGCAATGTGCTGTGGGCCATGCGATTCGATGGGCTGGGGGTGATGCAATGTGCTGTGGGCCATGCGATTCACTGTGCTGGGGGTGATGCAATGGGCTGTGGGCCATGTGATTCGATGTGCTGGGGTGATGCAATGTGCTGTGGGCCGTGCGATTCGATGTGCTGTGGGCCATGCGATTCGATGTGCTGGAGGTGATGCAATGTGCTGTGAGTGATGCGATTCGATGTGCTGGGGTTATGCAATGTGCTGTGGGCCATGCGATTCGATGTGCTGGGGTGTTGCGATTCGAAGTGCTGGGGTAATGCAATGTGTTGTGGGCCATGCGATTCGATGTGCTGGGGTGTTGCAATGTGCTGTGAGTGATGCGATTCGATGTGCTGGGGGTGTTGCAATGTGCTGTGAGTGATGTGATTCGATGTACTGGGGGTTATGCAATGTGCTGTGGGCCATGTGATTCGATGTGCTGGGGGTGATGCGATTCAATGTGCTGGGGGTGATGCAATGTGCTGTGGGCCATGCAATTTGATGTGCTGGGGGTGATGCATTGTGCTGTGAGTGATGCGATTCGATGTGCTGGTGGTGATGCAATGTGCTGTAGGCCATGCGATTCGATGTGCTGGGGATATGCGATTCAATGTGCTGGGGGTGATGCAATGTGCTGTGAGCCATGCGATTAGATGTGCTGGGGTGATGCGATTCGATGTGCTGGGGGTGATGCAATGTGCTTTGAGTGATGCGATTCGATGTGCTGGGGGTGATGCAATGTGCTGTGGGCCATGCGATTCGATGTGCTGGGGTGTTGCGATTCGATGTGCTGGGGGTGATGCCATGTGTTGTGGGCCATGCGATTCGATGTGCTGGGGGTGTTGCAATGTGCTGTGACTGATGCGATTCGATGTGCTGGGGGTTATGCAATGTGCTGTGGGCCATGCGATTCGATGTGCTGGGGGTGATGCAATGTGCTGTGAGTGATGCGATTCGATGTGCTGGGTGTTATGCAATTTGCTGTGGTCCATGCGATTCGATGTGTTGGGGGTGATGCAATGTGCTGTGGGCCATGCGATTCGTTGTGCTGGGGTGATGCGATTTGATGTGCTGGGGGTGATGCAATGTGCTGTGAGTGATGCGATTCGATGTGCTGGGGGTGATGCAATGTGCTGTGGTCCATGCGATTCGATGTGCTGGGGTGATGCGATTCGATGTGCTGGGGGTGATGCAATGTGCTGTGGGCCATGCGATTCGATGTGCTGGGGTGTTTCAATGTGCTGTGAGTGATGCGATTCGATGTTCAGGGGGGTTATGCAATGTGCTGTGGGCCATGTGATTCGATGTGCTGGGGGTGATGCGATTCGATGTGCTGGGGGTGATGCAATGTGCTGTGAGTGATGCGATTCGACGTGCTGGGGGTGATGCAATGTGCTGTGGGCCATGCGATCCGATGTGCTGGGGGTGTTGCAATGTGCTGTGAGTTATGCGATTCGATTTGCGGGGGGATATGCAATATGCTGTGGGCCATGCGATTCGATGTGCTGGGGGGTGATGCGATTCGATGTGCTGGGGGTGATGCAATGTGCTGTGGGTCATGTGATTCGATGTGCTGGGGTGATGCGATTCAAGGTGCTGGGGGTAATGCAATGTGCTGTGAGTGATGCGTTTCGATGTGCTGGGGTTATGCAATGTGCTGTGGGCCATGCGATTCAATGTGCTGGGGTGATGCGATTTGATGTGCTGGGGGTGATGCAATGTGCTGTGGGCCATGCGATTCGATGTGCTGGGGGTGTTGCAATGTGCTGTGAGTGATGCGATTCGATGTGCTGGGGGTGATGCAATGTTCTGTGGGTCATACGATTCGATGTGCTGGGGTGATGCGATTCGATGTGCTGGGGGTAATGCAATGTGCTGTGAGTGATGCGTTTCGATGTGCTGGGGTTATGCAATGTGCTGTGGGCCATGCGATTCGATGTGCTGGGGTGATGCGATTCGATGTGCTGGGGGTGATGCAATGTGCTGTGGGCCATGCGATTCGATGTGCTGGGGGTGTTGCAATGTGCTGTGAGTGATGCGATTCGATGTGCTGGGGGTGATGCCATGTTCTGTGGGCCATGCGATTTGATGTTCTGGGGGTGTTGCAATGTGCTGTGAGTGATGCGATTCAATGTGCTGGGGGTTATGCAATGTGCTATGGGCCAAGCGATTCGATGTGCTGGGGGTGATGCGATTCGATGTGCTGGGGGTGATGCAATGTGTTGTGGGCCATGCGATTCGATGTGCTGGGGGTGATGCAATGTGCTGTGAGTGATGCGATTCGATGTGCTGGGGTTATGCAATGTGCTGTGGGCCATGCGATTCGATATGCTGAGGTGTTGCAATTCGATGTGCTGGGGGTAATGCAATGTGTTGTGGGCCATGCGATTCGATGTGCTGGGAGTGTTGCGATTCGATGTGCTGGGGGTGATGCAATGTGCTGTGGGCCATGCGATTCGATGTGCTGGGGTGATGCAATGTGCTGGGAGTGATGCGATTCGATGTGCTGGGGGTGATGCAATGTGCTGTGGGTCATGCGATTTGATGTGCTGGGGATGATGCAATGTGCTGTGGGCCATGCAATTCGATGTGCTGGGGGTGATGCAATGTCCTGTTGTCCATGCGATTCGATGTGCTGGGGGTGATGCAATGTGCTGTGGGCCATGCGATTCGATGTGCTGGGGTGTTGCGATTCGATGTGCTGGGGGTGATGCCATGTGTTGTGGGCCATGCGATTTGATGTGCTGGGGGTGTTGCAATGTGCTGTGAGTGATGCGATTCGATGTGCTGGGGGTTATGTAATGTGCTGTGGGCCATGCGATTTGATGTTCTGGGGGTGTTGCAATGTGCTCTGAGTGATGCGATTCAATGTGCTGGGGGTTATGCAATATGCTATGGGCCAAGCGATTCGATGTGCTGGGGGTGATGCGATTCGATGTGCTGGGGGTGATGCAATGTGCTGTGGGCCATGCGATTTGATGTGCTGGGGGTGATGTAATTTGCTGTGAGTGATGCGATTCGATGTGCAGGTGGTGATGCAATGTGCTGTGGGCCATGCGATTCGATGTGCTGGGGTGATGCGATTCGATGTGCTGGGGGTGATGCAATGTGTTGTGGGCCATGCGATTCGATGTGCTGGGGGTGATGCAATGTGCTGTGAGTGATGCGATTCGATGTGCTGGGGTTATGCAATGTGCTGTGGGCCATGCGATTCGATGTTCTGAGGTGTTGCGATTCGATGTGCTGGGGGTAATGCAATGTGTTGTGGGCCATGCCATTCGATGTGCTGGGGGTGATGCAATGTGCTGGGAGTGATGCAATGTGCTGTGGGTCATGCGATTCGATGTGCTGGGGATGATGCAATGTGCTGTGGGCCATGCAATTCGATGTGCTGGGGGTGATGCAATGTCCTGTGGTCCATGCGATTCGATGTGCTGGGGGTGTTGCAATGTGCTGTAAGTGATGCGATTAGATGTGCTGGGGGTTATGCAATGTGCTGTGGGCCATGCGATTCGATGTGCTGGGGGGTGATGCGATTCGATGTGCTGGGGGTGATGCAATGTGCTGTGGGCCATGCGATTCGATGTGCTGGGGGTGATGCAATGTGCTGGGAGTGATGCGATTCGATGTGCTGGGGGTGATGCAATGTGCTGTGGGTCATGCGATTCGATGTGCTGGAGTGATGCGATTCGATGTGCTGGGGGTGATGCAATGTGCTGTGAGTGATGCGTTTCGATGTGCTGGGGTTATGCAATGTACTGTGGGCCATGCGATTTGATGTGCTGGGGTGATGCGATTCGATGTGCTGGGGGTGATGCAATGTGCTGTGGGCCATGCGATTCGATGTGCTGAGGGTGATGCAATGTGCTGTGAGTGATGCGATTTGATGTGCTGGGGGTTATGCAATGTGCTGTGGGCCATGCGATTCGATGTGCTGGGGGTGATGCAATGTGCTGTGGGCCATGCGATTCAATGTGCTGGGGGTGATGCAATGTGCTGTGGGCCATGCGATTCGATGTGCTGGGGGTGATGCAATGTGCTGTGGGCCATGCGATTCACTGTGCTGGGGGTGATGCAATGGGCTGTGGGCCATGTGATTCGATGTGCTGGGGTGATGCAATGTGCTGTGGGCCGTGCGATTCGATGTGCTGTGGGCCATGCGATTCGATGTGCTGGAGGTGATGCAATGTGCTGTGAGTGATGCGATTCGATGTGCTGGGGTTATGCAATGTGCTGTGGGCCATGCGATTCGATGTGCTGAGGTGTTGCGATTCGATGTGCTGGGGGTAATGCAATGTGTTGTGGGCCGTGCGATTCGATGTGCTGGGGGTGTTGCGATTCGATGTGCTGGGGGTGATGCAATGTGGTGTGGGCCATGCGATTCGATGTGCTGGGGGTGATGCAATGTGCTGGGAGTGATGCGATTCGATGTGCTGGGGGTGATGCAATGTGCTGTGGGTCATGCGATTCGATGTGCTGGGGATGATGCAATGTGCTGTGGGCCATGCAATTCGATGTGCTGGGGGTGATGCAATGTCCTGTGGTCCATGCGATTCGATGTGCTGGGGGTGTTGCAATGTGCTGTGAGTGATGCGATTAGATGTGCTGGGGGTTATGCAATGTGCTGTGGGCCATGCGATTCGATGTGCTGGGGGGGTGATGCGATTCGATGTGCTGGGGGTGATGCAATGTGCTGTGGGCCATGCGATTTGATGTGCTGGGTGTGATGCAATGTGCTGGGAGTGATGCGATTCGATGTGCTGGGGGTGATGCAATGTGCTGTGGGTCATGCGATTCGATGTGCTGGGGTCATGCGATTCGATATGCTGGGGGTGATGCAATGTGCTGGGAGTGATGCGATTCGATGTGCTGGGGGTGATGCAATGTGCTGTGGGTCATGCGATTCGATTTGCTGGGGTGATGTGATTCGATGTGCTGGGGGTGATGCAATGTGCTGTGAGTGATGCGTTTCAATGTGCTGGGGTTATGCAATGTGCTGTGGGCCATGCGATTTGATGTGCTGGGGTGATGCAATTCGATGTGCTGGGGGTGATGCAATGTGCTGTGGGCCATGCGATTCGATGTGCTGAGGGTGATGCAATGTGCTGTGAGTGATGCGATTTGATGTGCTGGGGGTTATGCAATGTGCTGTGCGCCATGCGATTCGATGTGCTGGGGGTGATGCAATGTGCTGTGGGCCATGCGATTCGATGTGCTGGGGGTGATGCAATGTGCTGTGGGCCATGCGATTCGATGTGCTGGGGGTGATGCAATGTGCTGTGGGCCATGCGATTCACTGTGCTGGGGGTGATGCAATGGGCTGTGGGCCATGTGATTCGATGTGCTGGGGTGATGCAATGTGCTGTGGGCCGTGCGATTCGATGTGCTGTGGGCCATGCGATTCGATGTGCTGGAGGTGATGCAATGTGCTGTGAGTGATGCGATTCGATGTGCTGGGGTTATGCAATGTGCTGTGGGCCATGTGATTTGATGTGCTGGGGTGTTGCGATTCGAAGTGCTGGGGTAATGCAATGTGTTGTGGGCCATGTGATTCGATGTGCTGGGGGTGTTGCAATGTGCTGTGAGTGATGCGATTCGATGTGCTGGGGGTGTTGCAATGTGCTGTGGGCCATATGATTCGATGTGCTGGGGGTGATGCGATTCAATGTGCTGGGGGTGTTGCAATGTGCTGTGAGTGATGTGATTCGATGTACTGGGGGTTATGCAATGTGCTGTGGGCCATATGATTCGATGTGCTGGGGGTGATGCGATTCAATGTGCTGGGGGTGATGCAATGTGCTGTGGGCCATGCAATTTGATGTGCTGGGGGTGATGCATTGTGCTGTGAGTGATGCGATTTGATGTGCTGGTGGTGATGCAATGTGCTGTAGGCCATGCGATTCGATGTGCTGGGGATATGCGATTCAATGTGCTGGGGGTGATGCAATGTGCTGTGAGCCATGCGATTCGATGTGCTGGGGTGATGCGATTCGATGTGCTGGGGGTGATGCAATGTGCTTTGAGTGATGCGATTCGATGTGCTGGGGGTGATGCAATGTGCTGTGGGCCATGCGATTCGATGTGCTGGGGTGTTGCGATTCGATGTGCTGGGGGTGATGCCATGTGTTGTGGGCCATGCGATTCGATGTGCTGGGGGTGTTGCAATGTGCTGTGACTGATGCGATTCGATGTGCTGGGGGTTATGCAATGTGCTGTGGGCCATGCGATTCGATGTGCTGGGGGTGATGCAATGTGCTGTGAGTGATGCGATTTGATGTGCTGGGTGTTATGCAATTTGCTGTGGTCCATGCGATTCGATGTGTTGGGGGTGATGCAATGTGCTGTGGGCCATGCGATTCGTTGTGCTGGGGTGATGCGATTTGATGTGCTGGGGGTGATGCAATGTGCTGTGAGTGATGCGATTCGATGTGCTGGGGGTGATGCAATGTGCTGTGGTCCATGCGATTCGATGTGCTGGGGTGATGCGATTCGATGTGCTGGGGGTGATGCAATGTGCTGTGGGCCATGCGATTCGATGTGCTGGGGTGTTTCAATGTGCTGTGAGTGATGCGATTCGATGTTCAGGGGGGTTATGCAATGTGCTGTGGGCCATGTGATTCGATGTGCTGGGGGTGATGCGATTCGATGTGCTGGGGGTGATGCAATGTGCTGTGAGTGATGCGATTCGACGTGCTGGGGGTGATGCAATGTGCTGTGGGCCATGCGATCCGATGTGCTGGGGGTGTTGCAATGTGCTGTGAGTGATGCGATTCGATGTGCTGGGGGTTATGCAATGTGATGTGGGCCATGCGATTCGATGTGCTGGGGGGGTGATGCGATTCGATGTGCTGGGGGTGATGCAATGTGCTGTGGGTCATGTGATTCGATGTGCTGGGGTGATGCGATTCAAGGTGCTGGGGGTAATGCAATGTGCTGTGAGTGATGCGTTTCGATGTGCTGGGGTTATGCAATGTGCTGTGGGCCATGCGATACAATGTGCTGGGGTGATGCGATTTGATGTGCTGGGGGTGATGCAATGTGCTGTGGGCCATGCGATTCGATGTGCTGGGGGTGTTGCAATGTGCTGTGAGTGATGCGATTCGATGTGCTGGGGGTGATGCAATGTTCTGTGGGTCATGCGATTCGATGTGCTGGGGTGATGCGATTCGATGTGCTGGGGGTAATGCAATGTGCTGTGAGTGATGCGTTTCGATGTGCTGGGGTTATGCAATGTGCTGTGGGCCATGCGATTCGATGTGCTGGGGTGATGCGATTCGATGTGCTGGGGGTGATGCAATGTGCTGTGGGCCATGCGATTCGATGTGCTTGGGGTGTTGCAATGTGCTGTGAGTGATGCGATTAGATGTGCTGGGGGTTATGCAATGTGCTGTGGGCCATGCGATTCGATGTGCTGGGGGGGTGATGCGATTCGATGTGCTGGTGGTGATGCAATGTGCTGTGGGCCATGCGATTTGATGTGCTGGGTGTGATGCAATGTGCTGGGAGTGATGCGATTCGATGTGCTGGGGGTGATGCAATGTGCTGTGGGTCATGCGATTCGATGTGCTGGGGTCATGCGATTCGATGTGCTGGGGGTGATGCAATGTGCTGGGAGTGATGCGATTCGATGTGCTGGGGGTGATGCAATGTGCTGTGGGTCATGCGATTCGATGTGCTGGGGTGATGCGATTCGATGTGCTGGGGGTGATGCAATGTGCTGTGAGTGATGCGTTTCAATGTGCTGGGGTTATGCAATGTGCTGTGGGCCATGCGATTTGATGTGCTGGGGTGATGCGATTCGATGTGCTGGGGGTGATGCAATGTGCTGTGGGCCATGCGATTCGATGTGCTGAGGGTGATGCAATGTGCTGTGAGTGATGCGATTTGATGTGCTGGGGGTGATGCAATGTGCTGTGCGCCATGCGATTCGATGTGCTGGGGGTGATGCAATGTGCTGTGGGCCATGCGATTCGATGTGCTGGGGGTGATGCAATGTGCTGTGGGCCATGCGATTCGATGTGCTGGGGGTGATGCACTGTGCTGTGGGCCATGCGATTCACTGTGCTGGGGGTGATGCAATGGGCTGTGGGCCATGTGATTCGATGTGCTGGGGTGATGCAATGTGCTGTGGGCCGTGCGATTCGATGTGCTGTGGGCCATGCGATTCGATGTGCTGGAGGTGATGCAATGTGCTGTGAGTGATGCGATTCGATGTGCTGGGGTTATGCAATGTGCTGTGGGCCATGCGATTTGATGTGCTGGGGTGTTGCGATTCGAAGTGCTGGGGTAATGCAATGTGTTGTGGGCCATGCGATTCGATGTGCTGGGGGTGTTGCAATGTGCTGTGAGTGATGCGATTCGATGTGCTGGGGGTGTTGCAATGTGCTGTGAGTGATGTGATTCGATGTACTGGGGGTTATGCAATGTGCTGTGGGCCATATGATTCGATGTGCTGGGGGTGATGCGATTCAATGTGCTGGGGGTGATGCAATGTGCTGTGGGTCATGCAATTTGATGTGCTGGGGGTGATGCATTGTGCTGTGAGTGATGCGATTTGATGTGCTGGTGGTGATGCAATGTGCTGTAGGCCATGTGATTCGATGTGCTGGGGATATGCGATTCAATGTGCTGGGGGTGATGCAATGTGCTGTGAGCCATGCGATTCGATGTGCTGGGGTGATGCGATTCGATGTGCTGGGGGTGATGCAATGTGCTTTGAGTGATGCGATTCGATGTGCTGGGGGTGATGCAATGTGCTGTGGGCCATGCGATTCGATGTGCTGGGGTGTTGCGATTCGATGTGCTGGGGGTGATGCCATGTGTTGTGGGCCATGCGATTCGATGTGCTGGGGGTGTTGCAATGTGCTGTGACTGATGCGATTCGATGTGCTGGGGGTTATGCAATGTGCTGTGGGCCATGCGATTCGATGTGCTGGGGGTGATGCAATGTGCTGTGAGTGATGCGATTTGATGTGCTGGGTGTTATGCAATTTGCTGTGGTCCATGCGATTCGATGTGTTGGGGGTGATGCAATGTGCTGTGGGCCATGCGATTCGTTGTGCTGGGGTGATGCGATTTGATGTGCTGGGGGTGATGCAATGTGCTGTGAGTGATGCGATTCGATGTGCTGGGGGTGATGCAATGTGCTGTGGTCCATGCGATTCGATGTGCTGGGGTGATGCGATTCGATGTGCTGGGGGTGATGCAATGTGCTGTGGGCCATGCGATTCGATGTGCTGGGGTGTTTCAATGTGCTGTGAGTGATGTGATTCGATGTTCAGGGGGGTTATGCAATGTGCTGTGGGCCATGTGATTCGATGTGCTGGGGGTGATGCGATTCGATGTGCTGGGGGTGATGCAATGTGCTGTGAGTGATGCGATTCGACGTGCTGGGGGTGATGCAATGTGCTGTGGGCCATGCGATCCGATGTGCTGGGGGTGTTGCAATGTGCTGTGAGTGATGCGAATCGATGTGCTGGGGGTTATGCAATGTGCTGTGGGCCATGCGATTCGATGTGCTGGGGGGGTGATGCGATTCGATGTGCTGGGGGTGATGCAATGTGCTGTGGGTCATGTGATTCGATGTGCTGGGGTGATGCGATTCAAGGTGCTGGGGGTAATGCAATGTGCTGTGAGTGATGCGTTTCGATGTGCTGGGGTTATGCAATGTGCTGTGGGCCATGCGATTCAATGTGCTGGGGTGATGCGATTTGATGTGCTGGGGGTGATGCAATGTGCTGTGGGCCATGCGATTCGATGTGCTGGGGGTGTTGCAATGTGCTGTGAGTGATGCGATTCGATGTGCTGGGGGTGATGCAATGTTCTGTGGGTCATGCGATTCGATGTGCTGGGGTGATGCGATTCAATGTGCTGGGGGTAATGCAATGTGCTGTGAGTGATGCGTTTCGATGTGCTGGGGTTATGCAATGTGCTGTGGGCCATGCGATTCGATGTGCTGGGGTGATGCGATTCGATGTGCTGGGGGTGATGCAATGTGCTGTGGGCCATGCGATTCGATGTGCTGGGGGTGTTGCAATGTGCTGTGAGTGATGCGATTCGATGTGCTGGGGGTGATGCCATGTTCTGTGGGCCATGCGATTTGATGTTCTGGGGGTGTTGCAATGTGCTGTGAGTGATGCGATTCAATGTGCTGGGGGTTATGCAATGTGCTATGGGCCAAGCGATTCAATGTGCTGGGGGTGATGCGATTCGATGTGCTGGGGGTGATGCAATGTGCTGTGGGCCATGCGATTCGATGTGCTGGGGGTGATGTAATGTGCTGTGAGTGATGCGATTCGATGTGCAGGTGGTGATGCAATGTGCTGTGGGCCATGCGATTCGATGTGCTGGGGTGATGCGAGTCGATGTGCTGGGGGTGATGCAATGTGTTGTGGGCCATGCGATTCGATGTGCTGGGGGTGATGCAATGTGCTGTGAGTGATGCGATTCGATGTGCAGGGGTAATGCAATGTGCTGTGGGCCATGCGATTCGATATGCTGAGGTGTTGCGATTCGATGTGCTGGGGGTAATGCAATGTGTTGTGGGCCATGCGATTCGATGTGCTGGGGTGATGCAATGTGCTGGGAGTGATGCGATTCGATGTGCTGGGGGTGATGCAATGTGCTGTGGGCCATGCGATTCGATGTGCTGGGGGTGATGCAATGTGCTGTGGGCCATGCGATTCGATGTGCTGGGGGTGATGCAATGTGCTGTGGGCCATGCGATTCACTGTGCTGGGGTGATGCAATGGGCTGTGGGCCATGTGATTCGATGTGCTGGGGGTGATGCAATGTCCTGTGAGTGATGCGAGTAGATGTGCTGGGGGTGATGCAATGTGCTGTGAGTGATGCGATTCGATTTGCTGGGTGTTATGCAATTTGCTGTGGTCCATGCGATTCGATGTGTTGGGGGTGATGCAATGTGCTGTGGGCCATGCGATTCGTTGTGCTGGGGTGATGCGATTTGATGTGCGGGGGGTGATGCAATGTGCTGTGGTCCATGCGATTCGATGTGCCGGGGGTGATGTGATTCGATGTGCTGGGGGTGATGCAATGTGCTGTGAGTGATGCGATTCGACGTGCTGGGGGTGATGCAATGTGCTGTGGGCCATGCGATTCGATGTGCTGGGGGGGTGATGCGATTCGATGTGCTGGGGGTGATGCAATGTGCTGTGGGCCATGCGATTCGATGTACTGGGGGTGATGCAATGTGCTGTGGGCCATGCGATTCAATGTGCTGGGGTGATGCGATTTGATGTGCTGGGGGTGATGCAATGTGCTGTGGGCCATGCGATTCGATGTGCTGGGGGTGTTGCAATGTGCTGTGAGTGATGCGATTCGACGTGCTGGGGGTGATGCAATGTGCTGTGGGCCATGCGATTCGATGTGCTGGGGTGATGCGATTCGATGTGCTGGGGGTAATGCAATGTGCTGTGAGTGATGCGTTTCGATGTGCTGGGGTTATGCAATGTGCTGTGGGCCATGCGATTCAATGTGCTGGGGTGATGCGATTTGATGTGCTGGGGGTGATGCAATGTGCTGTGGGCCATGCGATTCGATGTGCTGGGGGTGTTGCAATGTGCTGTGAGTGATGCGATTCGATGTGCTGGGGGTGATGGAATGTTCTGTGGGTCATGCGATTCGATGTGCTGGGGTGATGCGATTCGATGTGCTGGGGGTAATGCAATGTGCTGTGAGTGATGCGTTTCGATGTGCTGGGGTTATGCAATGTGCTGTGGGCCATGCGATTCGATGTGCTGGGGTGATGTGATTCGATGTGCTGGGGGTGATGCAATGTGCTGTGGGCCATGCGATTTGATGTGCTGGGGGTGTTGCAATGTGCTGTGAGTGATGCGATTCGATGTGCTGGGGGTGATGCCATGTTCTGTGGGCCATGCGATTTGATGTTCTGGGGGTGTTGCAATGTGCTGTGAGTGATGCGATTCAATGTGCTGGGGGTTATGCAATGTGTTATGGGCCAAGCGATTCGATGTGCTGGGGGTGATGCGATTCGATGTGCTGGGGGTGATGCAATGTGCTGTGGGCCATGCGATTCGATGTTCTGGGGGTGATGTAATGTGCTGTGAGTGATGCGATTCGATGTGCAGGTGGTGATGCAATGTGCCATGGGCCATGCAATTCGATGTGCTGGGGTGATGCGATTCGATGTGCTGGGGGTGATGCAATGTGCTGTGAGTGATGCGATACAATGTGCTGGGGGTTATGCAATGTGCTGTGGTCCATGCGATTCGATGTGCTGGGGTGATGCGATTTGATGTGCTTTGGGTGATGCAATGTGCTGTGGGCCATACGATTCAATGTGCTGGGGTGATGCGATTCGATGTGCTGGGGGTGATGCAATGTGCTGTGAGTGATGCAATTCGATGTGCTGGGGGTTATGCAATGTGCTGTGGGCCATGCGATTCGATGTGCTGGGGTGATGCGATTCGATGTGCTGGGGGTGATGCAATGTGCTGTGAGTGATGCGATTTGATGTGCTGGGTGTGATGCAGTGTGCTGTGGGCCATGTGATTCGATGTACTGGGGTTGATGCAATGTGCTGTGGTTGATGCGATTTGATGTGCTGGGGGTGATGCAATGTGCTGTGGGCCATGCGAATCGATGTGCTGGGGTGATGCAATGTGCTGTGGGCCGTGCGATTTGATGTGGGCCATGCGATTTGATGTGCTGGGGTGATGCAATGTGCTGTGGGCCATGCGATTCGATGTGCTGGGGGTGATGCAATGTGCTGTGGGTCATGCGATTCGATGTACAGGGGGTGTTTCAATGTGCTGTGAGTGATGCGATTTGATGTGCTGTGGGTTATGCAATGTGCTGTGGGCCATGCGATTCGATGTGCTGGGGGTGATGCGATTCGATGTGCTGGGGGTGATGCAATGTGCTGTGAGTGATGTGATTCGACGTGCTGGGAGTGTTGCAATGTGCTGTGAGTGATGCGATTCGATGTGCTGGGGGTTATGCAATGTGCTGTGGGCCATGTGATTCGATGTGCTGGGGGGTGATGCGATTCGATGTGCTGGGGGTGATGCAATGTGCTGTGGGCCATGCGATTCGATGTGCTGGGGGTGATGCAATGTGCTGGGAGTGATGCGATTCGATGTGCTGGGGGTGATGCAATGTGCTGTGGGTCATGCGATTCGATGTGCTGGGGTGATGCGATTCGATGTGCTGGGGGTGATGCAATGTGCTGTGAGTGATGGGTTTCGATGTGCTGGGGTTATGCAATGTGCTGTGGGCCATGCAATTTGATGTGCTGGGGTGATGCGATTCGATGTGCTGGGGGTGATGCAATGTGCTGTGGGCCATGCGATTCGATGTGCTGAGGGTGATGCAATGTGCTGTGAGTGATGCGATTTGATGTGCTGGGGGTTATGCAATGTGCTGTGGGCCATGCGATTCGATGTGCTGGGGGTGATGCAATGTGCTGTGGGCCATGCGATTCGATGTGCTGGGGGTGATGCAATGTGCTGTGGGCCATGCGATTCGATGTGCTGGGGGTGATACAATGTGCTGTGGGCCATGCGATTCACTGTGCTGGGGGTGATGCAATGGGCTGTGGGCCATGTGATTCGATGTGCTGGGGTGATGCAATGTGCTGTGGGTCATGCGATTTGATGTGCTGGGGGTGTTTCAATGTGCTGTGAGTGATGCGATTTGATGTGCTGTGGGTTATGCAATGTGCTGTGGGCCATGCGATTCGATGTGCTGGGGGTGATGCGATTCGATGTGCTGGGGGTTATGCAATGTGCTGTGGGCCATGTGATTCGATGTGCTGGGGTGATGCAATGTGCTGTGGGCCGTGCGATTTGATGTGCTGTGGGCCATGCGATTCGATGTGCTGGAGGTGATGCAATGTGCTGTGAGTGATGCGATTCGATGTGCTGGGGTTATGCAATGTGCTGTGGGCCATGCGATTCGATGTGCTGAGGTGTTGCGATTCGATGTGCTGGGGGTAATGCAATGTGTTGTGGGCCATGCGATTCGATGTGCTAGGGGTGTTGCGATTTGATGTGCTGGGGGTGATGCAATGTGCTGTGGGCCATGCGATTCGATGTGCTGGGGGTGATGCAATGTGCTGGGAGTGATGCGATTCGATGTGCTGGGGGTGATGCAATGTGCTGTGGGTCAAGCGATTCGATGTGCTGGGGATGATGCAATGTGCTGTGGGCCATGCAATTCGATGTGCTGGGGGTGATGCAATGTCCTGTGGTCCATGCGATTAGATGTGCTGGGGGTGTTGCAATGTGCTGTGAGTGATGCGATTAGATGTGCTGGGGTTATGCAATGTGCTGTGGGCCATGCGATTCGATGTGCTGGGGGGGGGGTGATGCGATTCGATGTGCTGGGGGTGATGCAATGTGCTGTGGGCCATGCGATTCGATGTGCTGGGGGTGATGCAATGTGCTGGGAGTGATGCGATTCGATGTGCTGGGGGTGATGCAATGTGCTGTGGGTCATGCGATTCGATGTGCTGGGGTGATGCGATTCGATGTGCTGGGGGTGATGCAATGTGCTGTGAGTGATGCGTTTCAATGTGCTGGGGTTATGCAATGTGCTGTGCGCCATGCGATTCGATGTGCTGGGGGTGATGCAATGTGCTGTGGGCCATGCGATTCGATGTGCTGGGGGTGATGCAATGTGCTGTGGGCCATGCGATTCGATGTGCTGGGGGTGATGCAATGTGCTGTGGGCCATGCGATTCACTGTGCTGGGGGTGATGCAATGGGCTGTGGGCCATGTGATTCGATGTGCTGGGTAGATGCAATGTGCTGTGGGCCGTGCGATTCGATGTGCTGTGGGCCATGCGATTCGATGTGCTGGAGGTGATGCAATGTGCTGTGAGTGATGCGATTCGATGTGCTGGGGTTATGCAATGTGCTGTGGGCCATGCGATTCGATGTACTGGGGTGTTGCGATTCGAAGTGCTGGGGTAATGCAATGTGTTGTGGGCCATGCGATTCGATGTGCTGGGGGTGTTGCAATGTGCTGTGAGTGATGCGATTCGATGTGCTGGGGGTGTTGCAATGTGCTGTGAGTGATGTGATTCGATGTACTGGGGGTTATGCAATGTGCTGTGGGCCATGTGATTCGATGTGCTGGGGGTGATGCGATTCAATGTGCTGGGGGTGATGCAATGTGCTGTGGGCCATGCAATTTGATGTGCTGGGGGTGATGCATTGTGCTGTGAGTGATGCGATTCGATGTGCTGGTGGTGATGCAATGTGCTGTAGGCCATGCGATTCGATGTGCTGGGGATATGCGATTCAATGTGCTGGGGGTGATGCAATGTGCTGTGAGCCATGCGATTCGATGTGCTGGGGTGATGCGATTCGATGTGCTGGGGGTGATGCAATGTGCTTTGAGTGATGCGATTCGATGTGCTGGGGGTGATGCAATGTGCTGTGGGCCATGCGATTCGATGTGCTGGGGTGTTGCGATTCGATGTGCTGGGGGTGATGCCATGTGTTGTGGGCCATGCGATTCGATGTGCTGGGGGTGTTGCAATGTGCTGTGACTGATGCGATTCGATGTGCTGGGGGTTATGCAATGTGCTGTGGGCCATGCGATTCGATGTGCTGGGGGTGATGCAATGTGCTGTGAGTGATGCGATTCGATGTGCTGGGTGTTATGCAATTTGCTGTGGTCCATGCGATTCGATGTGTTGGGGGTGATGCAATGTGCTGTGGGCCATGCGATTCGTTGTGCTGGGGTGATGCGATTTGATGTGCTGGGGGTGATGCAATGTGCTGTGAGTGATGCGATTCGATGTGCTGGGGGTGATGCAATGTGCTGTGGTCCATGCAATTCGATGTGCTGGGGTGATGCGATTCGATGTGCTGGGGGTGATGCAATGTGCTGTGGGCCATGCGATTCGATGTGCTGGGGTGTTTCAATGTGCTGTGAGTGATGCGATTCGATGTTCAGGGGGGTTATGCAATGTGCTGTGGGCCATGTGATTCGATGTGCTGGGGGTGATGCGATTCGATGTGCTGGGGGTGATGCAATGTGCTGTGAGTGATGCGATTCGACGTGCTGGGGGTGATGCAATGTGCTGTGGGCCATGCGATCCGATGTGCTGGGGGTGTTGCAATGTGCTGTGAGTTATGCGATTCGATTTGCGGGGGGATATGCAATATGCTGTGGGCCATGCGATTCGATGTGCTGGGGGGGTGATGCGATTCGATGTGCTGGGGGTGATGCAATGTGCTGTGGGTCATGTGATTCGATGTGCTGGGGTGATGCGATTCAAGGTGCTGGGGGTAATGCAATGTGCTGTGAGTGATGCGTTTCGATGTGCTGGGGTTATGCAATGTGCTGTGGGCCATGCGATTCAATGTGCTGGGGTGATGCGATTTGATGTGCTGGGGGTGATGCAATGTGCTGTGGGCCATGCGATTCGATGTGCTGGGGGTGTTGCAATGTGCTGTGAGTGATGCGATTCGATGTGCTGGGGGTGATGCAATGTTCTGTGGGTCATGCGATTCGATGTGCTGGGGTGATGCGATTCGATGTGCTGGGGGTAATGCAATGTGCTGTGAGTGATGTGTTTCGATGTGCTGGGGTTATGCAATGTGCTGTGGGCCATGCGATTCGATGTGCTGGGGTGATGCGATTCGATGTGCTGGGGGTGATGCAATGTGCTGTGGGCCATGCGATTCGATGTGCTGGGGGTGTTGCAATGTGCTGTGAGTGATGCGATTCGATGTGCTGGGGGTGATGCCATGTTCTGTGGGCCATGCGATTTGATGTTCTGGGGGTGTTGCAATGTGCTGTGAGTGATGCGATTCAATGTGCTGGGGGTTATGCAATGTGCTATGGGCCAAGCGATTCGATGTGCTGGGGGTGATGCGATTCGATGTGCTGGGGTTGATGCAATGTGTTGTGGGCCATGCGATTCGATGTGCTGGGGGTGATGCAATGTGCTGTGAGTGATGCGATTCGATGTGCTGGGGTTATGCAATGTGCTGTGGGCCATGCGATTCGATATGCTGAGGTGTTGCAATTCGATGTGCTGGGGGTAATGCAATGTGTTGTGGGCCATGCGATTCGATGTGCTGGGAGTGTTGCGATTCAATGTGCTGGGGGTGATGCAATGTGCTGTGGGCCATGCGATTTGATGTGCTGGGGTGATGCAATGTGCTGGGAGTGATGCGATTCGATGTGCTGGGGGTGATGCAATGTGCTGTGGGTCATGCGATTTGATGTGCTGGGGATGATGCAATGTGCTGTGGGCCATGCAATTCGATGTGCTGGGGGTGATGCAATGTCCTGTTGTCCATGCGATTCGATGTGCTGGGGGTGTTGCAATGTGCTGTGAGCCATGCGATTCGATGTGCTGGGGTGTTGCGATTCGATGTGCTGGGGGTGATGCCATGTGTTGTGGGCCATGCGATTTGATGTGCTGGGGGTGTTGCAATGTGCTGTGAGTGATGCGATTCGATGTGCTGGGGGTTATGTAATGTGCTGTGGGCCATGCGATTTGATGTTCTGGGGGTGTTGCAATGTGCTGTGAGTGATGCGATTCAATGTGCTGGGGGTTATGCAATGTGCTATGGGCCAAGCGATTCGATGTGCTGGGGGTGATGCGATTCGATGTGCTGGGGGTGATGCAATGTGTTGTGGGCCATGCGATTCGATGTGCTGGGGGTGATGTAATTTGCTGTGAGTGATGCGATTCGATGTGCAGGTGGTGATGCAATGTGCTGTGGGCCATGCGATTCGATGTGCTGGGGTGATGCGATTCGATGTGCTGGGGGTGATGCAATGTGTTGTGGGCCATGCGATTCGATGTGCTGGGGGTGATGCAATGTGCTGTGAGTGATGCGATTCGATGTGCTGGGGTTATGCAATGTGCTGTGGGCCATGCGATTCGATGTGCTGAGGTGTTGCGATTCGATGTGCTGGGGGTAATGCAATGTGTTGTGGGCCATGCCATTCGATGTGCTGGGGGTGATGCAATGTGCTGGGGGTCATGCGATTCGATGTGCTGGGGATGATGCAATGTGCTGTGGGCCATGCAATTCGATGTGCTGGGGGTGATGCAATGTCCTGTGGTCCATGTGATTCGATGTGCTGGGGGTGTTGCAATGTGCTGTAAGTGATGCGATTAGATGTGCTGGGGGTTATGCAATGTGCTGTGGGCCATGCGATTCGATGTGCTGGGGGGTGATGCGATTCGATGTGCTGGGGGTGATGCAATGTGCTGTGGGCCATGCGATTCGATGTGCTGGGGGTGATGCAATGTGCTGGGAGTGATGCGATTCGATGTGCTGGGGGTGATGCAATGTGCTGTGGGTCATGCGATTCGATGTGCTGGAGTGATGCGATTCGATGTGCTGGGGGTGATGCAATGTGCTGTGAGTGATGCGTTTCGATGTGCTGGGGTTATGCAATGTACTGTGGGCCATGCGATTTGATGTGCTGGGGTGATGCGATTCGATGTGCTGGGGGTGATGCAATGTGCTGTGGGCCATGCGATTCGATGTGCTGAGGGTGATGCAATGTGCTGTGAGTGATGCGATTTGATGTGCTGGGGGTTATGCAATGTGCTGTGGGCCATGCGATTCGATGTGCTGGGGGTGATGCAATGTGCTGTGGGCCATGCGATTCAATGTGCTGGGGGTGATGCAATGTGCTGTGGGCCATGCGATTCGATGTGCTGGGGGTGATGCAATGTGCTGTGGGCCATGCGATTCACTGTGCTGGGGGTGATGCAATGGGCTGTGGGCCATGTGATTCGATGTGCTGGGGTGATGCAATGTGCTGTGGGCCGTGCGATTTGATGTGCTGTGGGCCATGCGATTCGATGTGCTGGAGGTGATGCAATGTGCTGTGAGTGATGCGATTCGATGTGCTGGGGTAATGCAATGTGTTGTGGGCCATGCGATTCGATGTGCTGGGGGTGTTGCAATGTGCTGTGAGTGATGCAATTCGATGTGCTGGGGGTGTTGCAATGTGCTGTGAGTGATGTGATTCGATGTACTGGGGGTTATGCAATGTGCTGTGGGCCATGCGATTCGATGTGCTGGGGGTGATGCGATTCAATGTGCTGGGGGTGATGCAATGTGCTGTGGGCCATGCGATTTGATGTGCTGGGGGTGATGCATTGTGCTGTGAGTGATGCGATTCGATGTGCTGGTGGTGATGCAATGTGCTGTAGGCCATGCGATTCGATGTGCTGGGGATATGCGATTCAATGTGCTGGGGGTGATGCAATGTGCTGTGAGCCATGCGATTCGATGTGCTGGGGTGATGCGATTTGATGTGCTGAGGGTGATGCAATGTGCTGTGAGTGATGCGATTTGATGTGCTGGGGGTGTTGCAATGTGCTGTGGGTTATGCGATTCGATGTGCTCAGGTGATGCGATTCAGTGTGCTGGGGGTGATGCAATGTGCTGTGAGTGATGCGATTCGATGTGCTGGGGGTGATGCAATGTGCTGTGGGCCATGCGATTCGATGTGCTGAGGTGTTGCGATTCGATGTGCTGGGGGTGATGCCATGTGTTGTGGGCCATGCGATTCGATGTGCTGGGGGTGTTGCAATGTGCTGTGAGTGATGCGATTCGATGTGCTGGGGGTTATGCAATGTGCTGTGGGCTATGCGATTTGATGTGCTGGGGGTGATGTAATGTCCTGTGAGTGATGCGAGTAGATGTGCTGGGGGTGATGCAATGTGCTGTGAGTGATGCGATTCGATGTGCTGGGTGTTATGCAATTTGCTGTGGTCCATGCGATTCGATGTGTTGGGGGTGATGCAATGTGCTGTGGGCCATGCGATTCGTTGTGCTGGGGTGATGCGATTTGATGTGCTGGGGGTGATGCAATGTGCTGTGAGTGATGCGATTCGATGTGCTGGGGGTGATGCAATGTGCTGTGGTCCATGCGATTCGATGTGCTGGGGTGATGCGATTCGATGTGCTGGGGGTGATGCAATGTGCTGTGGGCCATGCGATTCGATGTGCTGGGGTGTTTCAATGTGCTGTGAGTGATGCGATTCGATGTTCAGGGGGGTTATGCAATGTGCTGTGGGCCATGTGATTCGATGTGCTGGGGGTGATACGATTCGATGTGCTGGGGGTGATGCAATGTGCTGTGAGTGATGCGATTCGACGTGCTGGGGGTGATGCAATGTGCTGTGGGCCATGCGATTCGATGTGCTGGGGGTGTTGCAATGTGCTGTGAGTGATGCGATTCGATGTGCTGGGGGTTATGCAATGTGCTGTGGGCCATGCGATTCGATGTGCTGGGGGGGTGATGCGATTCGATGTGCTGGGGGTGATGCAATGTGCTGTGGGCCACGCGATTCGATGTACTGGGGGTGATGCAATGTGCTGGGAGTGATGCGATTCGATGTGCTGGGGGTGATGCAATGTGCTGTGGGTCATGCGATTCGATGTGCTGGGGTGATGCGATTTGATGTGCTGGGGGTAATGCAATGTGCTGTGAGTGATGCGTTTCGATGTGCTGGGGTTATGCAATGTGCTGTGGGCCATGCGATTCAATGTGCTGGGGTGATGCGATTTGATGTGCTGGGGGTGATGCAATGTGCTGTGGGCCATGCGATTCGATGTGCTGGGGGTGTTGCAATGTGCTGTGAGTGATGCGATTCGATGTGCTTGGGGTGATGGAATGTTCTGTGGGTGATGCGATTCGATGTGCTGGGGTGATGCGATTCGATGTGCTGGGGGTAATGCAATGTGCTGTGAGTGATGCGTTTCGATGTGCTGGGGTTATGCAATGTGCTGTGGGCCATGCGATTCGATGTGCTGGGGTGATGCGATTCGATGTGCTGGGGGTGTTGCAATGTGCTGTGAGTGATGTGATTCGATGTGCTGGGGGTGATGCCATGTTCTGTGGGCCATGCGATTTGATGTTCTGGGGGTGTTGCAATGTGCTGTGAGTGATGCGATTCAATGTGCTGGGGGTTATGCAATGTGCTATGAGCCAAGCGATTCGATGTGCTGGGGGTGATGCGATTCGATGTGCTGGGGGTGATGCAATGTGCTGTGGGCCATGCGATTCGATGTGCTGGGGGTGATGTAATGTGCTGTGAGTGATGCGATTCGATGTGCAGGTGGTGATGCAATGTGCTGTGGGCCATGCGATTCGATGTGCTGGTGTGATGCGATTCGATGTGCTGGGGGTGATGCAATGTGTTGTGGGCCATGCGATTCGATGTGCTGGGGGTGATGCAATGTGCTGTGAGTGATGCGATTCGATGTGCTGGGGTTATGCAATGTGCTGTGGGCCATGCGATTCGATGTGCTGAGGTGTTGCGATTCGATGTGCTGGGGGTAATGCAATGTGTTGTGGGCCATGCGATTCGATGTGCTGGGGGTGTTGCGATTCGATGTGCTGGGGGTGATGCAATGTGCTGTGGGCCATGCGATTCGATGTGCTGGGGGTGATGCAATGTGCTGGGAGTGATGCGATTCGATGTGCTGGGGGTGATGCAATGTGCTGTGGGTCATGCGATTCGATGTGCTGGGGATGATGCAATGTGCTGTGGGCCATGCAATTCGATGTGCTGGGGGTGATGCAATGTCCTGTGGTCCATGCGATTCGATGTGCTGGGGGTGTTGCAATGTGCTGTGAGTGATGCGATTAGATGTGCTGGGGGTTATGCAATGTGCTGTGGGCCATGCGATTCGATGTGCTGGGGGGTGATGCGATTCGATGTGCTGGGGGTGATGCAATGTGCTGTGGGCCATGCGATTCGATGTGCTGGGGGTGATGCAATGTGCTGGGAGTGATGCGATTCGATGTGCTGGGGGTGATGCAATGTGCTGTGGGTCATGCGATTCGATGTGCTGGAGTGATGCGATTCGATGTGCTGGGGGTGATGCAATGTGCTGTGAGTGATGCGTTTCGATGTGCTGGGGTTATGCAATGTACTGTGGGCCATGCGATTTGATGTGCTGGGGTGATGCGATTCGATGTGCTGGGGGTGATGCAATGTGCTGTGGGCCATGCGATTCGATGTGCTGAGGGTGATGCAATGTGCTGTGAGTGATGCGATTTGATGTGCTGGGGGTTATGCAATGTGCTGTGGGCCATGCGATTCGATGTGCTGGGGGTGATGCAATGTGCTGTGGGCCATGCGATTCGATGTGCTGGGGGTGATGCAATGTGCTGTGGTCCATGTGATTCGATGTGCTGGTGTGATGCAATGTGCTGTGGGCCGTGCGATTCGATGTGCTGTGGGCCATGCGATTCGATGTGCTGGAGGTGATGCAATGTGCTGTGAGTGATGCGATTCGATGTGCTGGGGTTATGCAATGTGCTGTGGGCCATGCGATTCGATGTGCTGGGGTAATGCAATGTGTTGTGGGCCATGCGATTCGATGTGCTGGGGGTGTTGCAATGTGCTGTGAGTGATGCAATTCGATGTGCTGGGGGTGTTGCAATGTGCTGTGAGTGATGTGATTCGATGTACTGGGGGTTATGCAATGTGCTGTGGGCCATGCGATTCGATGTGCTGGGGGTGATGCGATTCAATGTGCTGGGGGTGATGCAATGTGCTGTGGGCCATGCGATTTGATGTGCTGGGGGTGATGCATTGTGCTGTGAGTGATGCGATTCGATGTGCTGGGGGTGATGCAATGTGCTGTGGGCCATGCGATTCGATGTGCTGGGGTGATGCAATGTGCTGTGGGCCGTGCAATTTGATGTGGGCCATGCGATTTGATGTGCTGGGGTGATGCAATGTGCTGTGAGTGATGCGATTCGATGTGCTGGGGGTTATGCAATGTACTGTGGGCCACGCGATTCGATGTGCTGGGGGTGATTCAATGTGCTGTGGGCCATGCGATTCGATGTGCTGGGGTGATGCGATTCAATGTGCTGGGGGTGATGCAATGTGCTGCGGGCCATGCGATTCGATGTGCTGGGGGTGTTGCAATGTGCTGTGAGTGATGCGATTCGATGTGCTGGGGGTGATGCAATGTGCTGTGAGTGATGTGATTCGATGTGCTGGTGGTGATGCAATGTTCTGTGGGTCATGCGATTCGATGTGCTGGGGTGATGCGATTCGATGTGCTGGGGGTAATGCAATGTGCTGTGAGTGATGCGTTTCGATGTGCTGGGGTTATGCAATGTGCTGTGGGCCATGCGATTCGATGTGCTGGGGTGATGCGATTCGATGTGCTGGGGGAGTTGCAATGTGCTGTGAGTGATGTGATTCGATGTGCTGGGGGTGATGCCATGTTCTGTGGGCCATGCGATTTGATGTTCTGGGGGTGTTGCAATGTGCTGTGAGTGATGCGATTCAATGTGCTGGGGGTTATGCAATGTGCTATGGGCCAAGCGATTCGATGTGCTGGGGGTGATGCGATTCGATGTGCTGGGGGTGATGCAATGTGCTGTGGGCCATGCGATTCGATGTGCTGGGGGTGATGCAATGTGCTGTGAGTGATGTGATTTGATGTGCTGGGGGTTATGCAATGTGCTGTGGGCCATGCGATTCGATGTGCTGGGGGTGATGCAATGTGCTGTGGGCCATGCGATTCAATGTGCTGGGGGTGATGCAATGTGCTGTGGGCCATGCGATTCGATGTGCTGGGGGTGATGCAATGTGCTGTGGGCCATGCGATTCACTGTGCTGGGGGTGATGCAATGGGCTGTGGGCCATGTGATTCGATGTGCTGGGGTGATGCAATGTGCTGTGGGCCGTGCGATTCGATGTGCTGTGGGCCATGCGATTCGATGTGCTGGAGGTGATGCAATGTGCTGTGAGTGATGCGATTCAATGTGCTGGGGTAATGCAATGTGTTGTGGGCCATGCGATTCGATGTGCTGGGGGTGTTGCAATGTGCTGTGAGTGATGCAATTCGATGTGCTGGGGGTGTTGCAATGTGCTGTGAGTGATGTGATTCGATGTACTGGGGGTTATGCAATGTGCTGTGGGCCATGCGATTCGATGTGCTGGGGGTGATGCGATTCAATGTGCTGGGGGTGATGCAATGTGCTGTGGGCCATGCGATTTGATGTGCTGGGGGTGATGCATTGTGCTGTGAGTGATGCGATTCGATGTGCTGGTGGTGATGCAATGTGCTGTAGGCCATGCGATTCGATGTGCTGGGGATATGCGATTCAATGTGCTGGGGGTGATGCAATGTGCTGTGAGCCATGCGATTCGATGTGCTGGGGTGATGCGATTCGATGTGCTGAGGGTGATGCAATGTGCTGTGAGTGATGCGATTTGATGTGCTGGGGGTGTTGCAATGTGCTGTGGGTTATGCGATTCGATGTGCTCAGGTGATGCGATTCAATGTGCTGGGGGTGATGCAATGTGCTGTGAGTGATGCGATTCGATGTGCTGGGGGTGATGCAATGTGCTGTGGGCCATGCGATTCGATGTGCTGAGGTGTTGCGATTCGATGTGCTGGGGGTGATGCCATGTGTTGTGGGCCATGCGATTCGATGTGCTGGGGGTGTTGCAATGTGCTGTGAGTGATGCGATTCGATGTGCTGGGGGTTATGCAATGTGCTGTGGGCCATGCGATTTGATGTGCTGGGGGTGATGTAATGTCCTGTGAGTGATGCGAGTAGATGTGCTGGGGGTGATGCAATGTGCTGTGAGTGATGCGATTCGATGTGCTGGGTGTTATGCAATTTGCTGTGGTCCATGCGATTCGATGTGTTGGGGGTGATGCAATGTGCTGTGGTCCATGCGATTCGATGTGCTGGGGTGATGCGATTCGATGTGCTGGGGGTGATGCAATGTGCTGTGGGCCATGCGATTCGATGTGCTGGGGTGTTTCAATGTGCTGTGAGTGATGCGATTCGATGTTCAGGGGGGTTATGCAATGTGCTGTGGGCCATGTGATTCGATGTGCTGGGGGTGATACGATTCGATGTGCTGGGGGTGATGCAATGTGCTGTGAGTGATGCGATTCGACGTGCTGGGGGTGATGCAATGTGCTGTGGGCCATGCGATTCGATGTGCTGGGGGTGTTGCAATGTGCTGTGAGTGATGCGATTCGATGTGCTGGGGGTTATGCAATGTGCTGTGGGCCATGCAATTCGATGTGCTGGGGGGTGATGCGATTCGATGTGCTGGGGGTGATGCAATGTGCTGTGGGCCACGCGATTCGATGTACTGGGGGTGATGCAATGTGCTGGGAGTGATGCGATTCGATGTGCTGGGGGTGATGCAATGTGCTGTGGGTCATGCGATTCGATGTGCTGGGGTGATGCGATTTGATGTGCTGGGGGTAATGCAATGTGCTGTGAGTGATGCGTTTCGATGTGCTGGGGTTATGCAATGTGCTGTGGGCCATGCGATTCAATGTGCTGGGGTGATGCGATTTGATGTGCTGGGGGTGATGCAATGTGCTGTGGGCCATGCGATTCGATGTGCTGGGGGTGTTGCAATGTGCTGTGAGTGATGCGATTCGATGTGCTTGGGGTGATGGAATGTTCTGTGGGTGATGCGATTCGATGTGCTGGGGTGATGCGATTCGATGTGCTGGGCGTAATGCAATGTGCTGTGAGTGATGCGTTTCGATGTGCTGGGGTTATGCATGTGCTGTGGGCCATGCGATTCGATGTGCTGGGGTGATGCGATTCGATGTGCTGGGGGTGTTGCAATGTGTTGTGAGTGTTGTGATTCGATGTGCTGGGGGTGATGCCATGTTCTGTGGGCCATGCGATTTGATGTTCTGGGGGTGTTGCAATGTGCTGTGAGTGATGCGATTCAATCTGCTGGTGTGATGCGATTCGATGTGCTGGGGGTGATGCAATGTGTTGTGGGCCATGCGATTCGATGTGCTGGGGGTGATGCAATGTGCTGTGAGTGATGCGATTCGATGTGCTGGGGTTATGCAATGTGCTGTGGGCCATGCGATTCGATGTGCTGAGGTGTTGCGATTCGATGTGCTGGGGGTAATGCAATGTGTTGTGGGCCATGCGATTCGATGTGCTGGGGGTGTTGCGATTCGATGTGCTGGGGGTGATGCAATGTGCTGTGGGCCATGCGATTCGATGTGCTGGGGGTGATGCAATGTGCTGGGAGTGATGCGATTCGATGTGCTGGGGATGATGCAATGTGCTGTGGGCCATGCAATTCGATGTGCTGGGGGTGATGCAATGTCCTGTGGTCCATGCGATTCGATGTGCTGGGGGTGTTGCAATGTGCTGTGAGTGATGCGATTAGATGTGCTGGGGGTTATGCAATGTGCTGTGGGCCATGCGATTCGATGTGCTGGGGGGTGATGCGATTCGATGTGCTGGGGGTGATGCAATGTGCTGTGGGCCATGCGATTCGATGTGCTGGGGGTGATGCAATGTGCTGGGAGTGATGCGATTAAATGTGCTGGGGGTGATGCAATGTGCTGTGGGTCATGCGATTCGATGTGCTGGAGTGATGCGATTCGATGTGCTGGGGGTGATGCAATGTGCTGTGAGTGATGCGTTTCGATGTGCTGGGGTTATGCAATGTACTGTGGGCCATGCGATTTGATGTGCTGGGGTGATGCGATTCGATGTGCTGGGGGTTATGCAATGTGCTGTGGGCCATGCGATTCGATGTGCTGGGGGGTGATGCGATTCGATGTGCTGGGGGTGATGCAATGTGCTGTGGGCCATGCGATTCGATGTGCTGAGGGTGATGCAATGTGCTGTGAGTGATGCGATTTGATGTGCTGGGGGTTATGCAATGTGCTGTGGGCCATGCGATTCGATGTGCTGGGGGTGATGCAATGTGCTGTGGGCCATGCGATTCGATGTGCTGGGGGTGATGCAATGTGCTGTGGGCCATGCGATTCGATGTGCTGGGGGTGATGCAATGTGCTGTGGGCCATGCGATTCACTGTGCTGGGGGTGATGCAATGGGCTGTGGTCCATGTGATTCGATGTGCTGGTGTGATGCAATGTGCTGTGGGCCGTGCGATTCGATGTGCTGTGGGCCATGCGATTCGATGTGCTGGAGGTGATGCAATGTGCTGTGAGTGATGCGATTCGATGTGCTGGGGTTATGCAATGTGCTGTGGGCCATGCGATTCGATGTGCTGGGTTAATGCAATGTGTTGTGGGCCATGCGATTCGATGTGCTGGGGGTGTTGCAATGTGCTGTGAGTGATGCAATTCGATGTGCTGGGGGTGTTGCAATGTGCTGTGAGTGATGTGATTCGATGTACTGGGGGTTATGCAATGTGCTGTGGGCCATGCGATTCGATGTGCTGGGGTGATGCAATGTGCTGTGGGCCGTGCGATTCGATGTGCTGTGGGCCATGCGATTCGATGTGCTGGAGGTGATGCAATGTGCTGTGAGTGATGCGATTCAATGTGCTGGGGTAATGCAATGTGTTGTGGGCCATGCGATTCGATGTGCTGGGGGTGTTGCAATGTGCTGTGAGTGATGCAATTCGATGTGCTGGGGGTGTTGCAATGTGCTGTGAGTGATGTGATTCGATGTACTGGGGGTTATGCAATGTGCTGTGGGCCATGCGATTCGATGTGCTGGGGGTGATGCGATTCAATGTGCTGGGGGTGATGCAATGTGCTGTGGGCCATGCGATTTGATGTGCTGGGGGTGATGCATTGTGCTGTGAGTGATGCGATTCGATGTGCTGGTGGTGATGCAATGTGCTGTAGGCCATGCGATTCGATGTGCTGGGGATATGCGATTCAATGTGCTGGGGGTGATGCAATGTGCTGTGAGCCATGCGATTCGATGTGCTGGGGTGATGCGATTCGATGTGCTGAGGGTGATGCAATGTGCTGTGAGTGATGCGATTTGATGTGCTGGGGGTGTTGCAATGTGCTGTGGGTTATGCGATTCGATGTGCTCAGGTGATGCGATTCAATGTGCTGGGGGTGATGCAATGTGCTGTGAGTGATGCGATTCGATGTGCTGGGGGTGATGCAATGTGCTGTGGGCCATGCGATTCGATGTGCTGAGGTGTTGCGATTCGATGTGCTGGGGGTGATGCCATGTGTTGTGGGCCATGCGATTCGATGTGCTGGGGGTGTTGCAATGTGCTGTGAGTGATGCGATTCAATGTGCTGGGGGTTATGCAATGTGCTGTGGGCCATGCGATTTGATGTGCTGGGGGTGATGTAATGTCCTGTGAGTGATGCGAGTAGATGTGCTGGGGGTGATGCAATGTGCTGTGAGTGATGCGATTCGATGTGCTGGGTGTTATGCAATTTGCTGTGGTCCATGCGATTCGATGTGTTGGGGGTGATGCAATGTGCTGTGGTCCATGCGATTCGATGTGCTGGGGTGATGCGATTCGATGTGCTGGGGGTGATGCAATGTGCTGTGGGCCATGCGATTCGATGTGCTGGGGTGTTTCAATGTGCTGTGAGTGATGCGATTCGATGTTCAGGGGGGTTATGCAATGTGCTGTGGGCCATGTGATTCGATGTGCTGGGGGTGATACGATTCGATGTGCTGGGGGTGATGCAATGTGCTGTGAGTGATGCGATTCGACGTGCTGGGGGTGATGCAATGTGCTGTGGGCCATGCGATTCGATGTGCTGGGGGTGTTGCAATGTGCTGTGAGTGATGCGATTCGATGTGCTGGGGGTTATGCAATGTGCTGTGTGCCATGCGATTCGATGTGCTGGGGGGGTGATGCGATTCGATGTGCTGGGGGTGATGCAATGTGCTGTGGGCCACGCGATTCGATGTACTGGGGGTGATGCAATGTGCTGGGAGTGATGCGATTCGATGTGCTGGGGGTGATGCAATGTGCTGTGGGTCATGCGATTCGATGTGCTGGGGTGATGCGATTTGATGTGCTGGGGGTAATGCAATGTGCTGTGAGTGATGCGTTTCGATGTGCTGGGGTTATGCAATGTGCTGTGGGCCATGCGATTCAATGTGCTGGGGTGATGCGATTTGATGTGCTGGGGGTGATGCAATGTGCTGTGGGCCATGCGATTCGATGTGCTGGGGGTGTTGCAATGTGCTGTGAGTGATGCGATTCGATGTGCTTGGGGTGATGGAATGTTCTGTGGGTGATGCGATTCGATGTGCTGGGGTGATGCGATTCGATGTGCTGGGGGTAATGCAATGTGCTGTGAGTGATGCGTTTCGATGTGCTGGGGTTATGCATGTGCTGTGGGCCATGCGATTCGATGTGCTGGGGTGATGCGATTCGATGTGCTGGGGGTGTTGCAATGTGCTGTGAGTGTTGTGATTCGATGTGCTGGGGGTGATGCCATGTTCTGTGGGCCATGCGATTTGATGTTCTGGGGGTGTTGCAATGTGCTGTGAGTGATGCGATTCGATGTGCTGAGGTGTTGCGATTCGATGTGCTGGGGGTAATGCAATGTGTTGTGGGCCATGCGATTCGATGTGCTGGGGGTGTTGCGATTCGATGTGCTGGGGGTGATGCAATGTGCTGTGGGCCATGCGATTCGATGTGCTGGGGGTGATGCAATGTGCTGGGAGTGATGCGATTCGATGTGCTGGGGATGATGCAATGTGCTGTGGGCCATGCAATTCGATGTGCTGGGGGTGATGCAATGTCCTGTGGTCCATGCGATTCGATGTGCTGGGGGTGTTGCAATGTGCTGTGAGTGATGCGATTAGATGTGCTGGGGGTTATGCAATGTGCTGTGGGCCATGCGATTCGATGTGCTGGGGGGTGATGCGATTCGATGTGCTGGGGGTGATGCAATGTGCTGTGGGCCATGCGATTCGATGTGCTGGGGGTGATGCAATGTGCTGGGAGTGATGCGATTCGATGTGCTGGGGGTGATGCAATGTGCTGTGGGTCATGCGATTCGATGTGCTGGAGTGATGCGATTCGATGTGCTGGGGGTGATGCAATGTGCTGTGAGTGATGCGTTTCGATGTGCTGGGGTTATGCAATGTACTGTGGGCCATGCGATTTGATGTGCTGGGGTGATGCGATTCGATGTGCTGGGGGTTATGCAATGTGCTGTGGGCCATGCGATTCGATGTGCTGGGGGGTGATGCGATTCGATGTGCTGGGGGTGATGCAATGTGCTGTGGGCCATGCGATTCGATGTGCTGAGGGTGATGCAATGTGCTGTGAGTGATGCGATTTGATGTGCTGGGGGTTATGCAATGTGCTGTGGGCCATGCGATTCGATGTGCTGGGGGTGATGCAATGTGCTGTGGGCCATGCGATTCGATGTGCTGGGGGTGATGCAATGTGCTGTGGGCCATGCGATTCGATGTGCTGGGGGTGATGCAATGTGCTGTGGGCCATGCGATTCACTGTGCTGGGGGTGATGCAATGGGCTGTGGTCCATGTGATTCGATGTGCTGGTGTGATGCAATGTGCTGTGGGCCGTGCGATTCGATGTGCTGTGGGCCATGCGATTCGATGTGCTGGAGGTGATGCAATGTGCTGTGAGTGATGCGATTCGATGTGCTGGGGTTATGCAATGTGCTGTGGGCCATGCGATTCGATGTGCTGGGTTAATGCAATGTGTTGTGGGCCATGCGATTCGATGTGCTGGGGGTGTTGCAATGTGCTGTGAGTGATGCAATTCGATGTGCTGGGGGTGTTGCAATGTGCTGTGAGTGATGTGATTCGATGTACTGGGGGTTATGCAATGTGCTGTGGGCCATGCGATTCGATGTGCTGGGGGTGATGCGATTCAATGTGCTGGGGGTGATGCAATGTGCTGTGGGCCATGCGATTTGATGTGCTGGGGGTGATGCATTGTGCTGTGAGTGATGCGATTCGATGTGCTGGGGGTGATGCAATGTGCTGTGGGCCATGCGATTCGATGTGCTGGGGTGATGCAATGTGCTGTGGGCCGTGCAATTTGATGTGGGCCATGCGATTTGATGTGCTGGGGTGATGCAATGTGCTGTGAGTGATGCGATTCGATGTGCTGGGGGTTATGCAATGTACTGTGGGCCACGCGATTCGATGTGCTGGGGGTGATTCAATGTGCTGTGGGCCATGCGATTCGATGTGCTGGGGTGATGCGATTCAATGTGCTGGGGGTGATGCAATGTGCTGCGGGCCATGCGATTCGATGTGCTGGGGGTGTTGCAATGTGCTGTGAGTGATGCGATTCGATGTGCTGGGGGTGATGCAATGTGCTGTGAGTGATGTGATTCGATGTGCTGGTGGTGATGCAATGTTCTGTGGGTCATGCGATTCGATGTGCTGGGGTGATGCGATTCGATGTGCTGGGGGTAATGCAATGTGCTGTGAGTGATGCGTTTCGATGTGCTGGGGTTATGCAATGTGCTGTGGGCCATGCGATTCGATGTGCTGGGGTGATGCGATTCGATGCGATGGGGGTGATGCCATGTTCTGTGGGCCATGCGATTTGATGTTCTGGGGGTGTTGCAATGTGCTGTGAGTGATGCGATTCAATGTGCTGGGGGTTATGCAATGTGCTATGGGCCAAGCGATTCGATGTGCTGGGGGTGATGCGATTCGATGTGCTGGGGGTGATGCAATGTGCTGTGGGCCATGCGATTCGATGTGCTGGGGGTGATGTAATGTGCTGTGAGTGATGCGATTCGATGTGCAGGTGGTGATGCAATGTGCTGTGGGCCATGCGATTCGATGTGCTGGTGTGATGCGATTCGATGTGCTGGGGGTGATGCAATGTGTTGTGGGCCATGCGATTCGATGTGCTGGGGGTGATGCAATGTGCTGTGAGTGATGCGATTCGATGTGCTGGGGTTATGCAATGTGCTGTGGGCCATGCGATTCGATGTGCTGAGGTGTTGCGATTCGATGTGCTGGGGGTAATGCAATGTGTTGAGGGCCATGCAATTCGATGTGCTGGGGGTGTTGCGATTCGATGTGCTGGGGGTGATGCAATGTGCTGTGGGCCATGCGATTCGATGTGCTGGGGGTGATGCAATGTGCTGGGAGTGATGCAATGTGCTGTGGGTCATGCGATTCGATGTGCTGGGGATGATGCAATGTGCTGTGGGCCATGCAATTCGATGTGCTGGGGGTGATGCAATGTCCTGTGGTCAATGTGATTCGATGTGCTGGGGGTGTTGCAATGTGCTGTGAGTGATGCGATTAGATGTGCTGGGGGTTGTGCAATGTGCTGTGGGCCATCCGATTCGATGTGCTGGGGGGGTGATGCGATTCGATGTGCTGGGGGTGATGCAATGTGCTGTGGGCCATGCGATTCGATGTGCTGGGGGTGATGCAATGTGCTGGGAGTGATGCGATTCGATGTGCTGGGGGTGATGCAGTGTGCCGTGGGCCATGCGATTCGATGTGCTGGGGGTGATGCAATGTGCTGGGAGTGATGCAATGTGCTGTGGGTCATGCGATTCGATGTGCTGGGGATGATGCAATGTGCTGTGGGCCATGCAATTCGATGTGCTGGGGGTGATGCAATGTCCTGTGGTCCATGCGATTCGATGTGCTGGGGGTGTTGCAATGTGCTGTGAGTGATGCGATTAGATGTGCTGGGGGTTATGCAATGTGCTGTGGGCCATGCGATTCGATGTGCTGGGGGGTGATGCGATTCAATATGCTGGGGGTGATGCAATGTGCTGTGGGCCATGCGATTCGATGTGCTGGGGGTGATGCAATGTGCTGGGAGTGATGCGATTCGATGTGCTGGGGGTGATGCAATGTGCTGTGGGTCATGCGATTCGATGTGCTGGAGTGATGCGATTCGATGTGCTGGGGGTGATGCAATGTGCTGTGAGTGATGCGTTTCGATGTGCTGGGGTTATGCAATGTACTGTGGGCCATGCGATTTGATGTGCTGGGATGATGCGATTCGATGTGCTGGGGGTGATGCAATGTGCTGTGGGCCATGCGATTCGATGTGCTGAGGGTGATGCAATGTGCTGTGAGTGATGCGATTTGATGTGCTGGGGGTTATGCAATGTGCTGTGGGCCATGCGATTCGATGTGCTGGGGGTGATGCAATGTGCTGTGGGCCATGCGATTCGATGTGCTGGGGGTGATGCAATGTGCTGTGGGCCATGCGATTCGATGTGCTGGGGGTGATGCAATGTGCTGTGGGCCATGCGATTCACTGTGCTGGGGGTGATGCAATGGGCTGTGGTCCATGTGATTCGATGTGCTGGTGTGATGCAATGTGCTGTGGGACGTGCGATTCGATGTGCTGTGGGCCATGCGATTCGATGTGCTGGAGGTGATACAATGTGCTGTGAGTGATGCGATTCGATGTGCTGGGGTTATGCAATGTGCTGTGGGCCATGCGATTCGATGTGCTGGGGTAATGCAATGTGTTGTGGGCCATGCGATTCGATGTGCTGGGGGTGTTGCAATGTGCTGTGAGTGATGCAATTCGATGTGCTGGGGGTGTTGCAATGTGCTGTGAGTGATGTGATTCGATGTACTGGGGGTTATGCAATGTGCTGTGGGCCATGCGATTCGATGTGCTGGGGGTGATGCGATTCAATGTGCTGGGGGTGATGCAATGTGCTGTGGGCCATGCGATTTGATGTGCTGGGGGTGATGCATTGTGCTGTGAGTGATGCGATTCGATGTGCTGGGGGTGATGCAATGTGCTGTGGGCCATGCGATTCGATGTGCTGGGGTGATGCAATGTGCTGTGGGCCGTGCAATTTGATGTGGGCCATGCGATTTGATGTGCTGGGGTGATGCAATGTGCTGTGAGTGATGCGATTCGATGTGCTGGGGGTTATGCAATGTACTGTGGGCCACGCGATTCGATGTGCTGGGGGTGATTCAATGTGCTGTGGGCCATGCGATTCGATGTGCTGGGGTGATGCGATTCAATGTGCTGGGGGTGATGCACTGTGCTGCGGGCCATGCGATTCGATGTGCTGGGGGTGTTGCAATGTGCTGTGAGTGATGCGATTCGATGTGCTGGGGGTGATGCAATGTGCTGTGAGTGATGTGATTCGATGTGCTGGTGGTGATGCAATGTTCTGTGGGTCATGCGATTCGATGTGCTGGGGTGATGCGATTCGATGTGCTGGGGGTAATGCAATGTGCTGTGAGTGATGCGTTTCGATGTGCTGGGGTTATGCAATGTGCTGTGGGCCATGCGATTCGATGTGCTGGGGTGATGCGATTCGATGTGATGGGGGTGTTGCAATGTGCTGTGAGTGATGTGATTCGATGTGCTGGGGGTGATGCCATGTTCTGTGGGCCATGCGATTTGATGTTCTGGGGGTGTTGCAATGTGCTGTGAGTGATGCGATTCAATGTGCTGGGGGTTATGCAATGTGCTATGGGCCAAGCGATTCGATGTGCTGGGGGTGATGCGATTCGATGTGCTGGGGGTGATGCAATGTGCTGTGGGCCATGCGATTCGATGTGCTGGGGGTGATGTAATGTGCTGTGAGTGATGCGATTCGATGTGCAGGTGGTGATGCAATGTGCTGTGGGCCATGCGATTCGATGTGCTGGTGTGATGCGATTCGATGTGCTGGGGGTGATGCAATGTGTTGTGGGCCATGCGATTCGATGTGCTGGGGGTGATGCAATGTGCTGTGAGTGATGCGATTCGATGTGCTGGGGTTATGCAATGTGCTGTGGGCCATGCGATTCGATGTGCTGAGGTGTTGCGATTCGATGTGCTGGGGGTAATGCAATGTGTTGAGGGCCATGCAATTCGATGTGCTGGGGGTGTTGCGATTCGATGTGCTGGGGGTGATGCAATGTGCTGTGGGCCATGCGATTCGATGTGCTGGGGGTGATGCAATGTGCTGGGAGTGATGCAATGTGCTGTGGGTCATGCGATTCGATGTGCTGGGGATGATGCAATGTGCTGTGGGCCATGCAATTCGATGTGCTGGGGGTGATGCAATGTCCTGTGGTCAATGTGATTCGATGTGCTGGGGGTGTTGCAATGTGCTGTGAGTGATGCGATTAGATGTGCTGGGGGTTGTGCAATGTGCTGTGGGCCATCCGATTCGATGTGCTGGGGGGGTGATGCGATTCGATGTGCTGGGGGTGATGCAATGTGCTGTGGGCCATGCGATTCGATGTGCTGGGGGTGATGCAATGTGCTGGGAGTGATGCGATTCGATGTGCTGGGGGTGATGCAGTGTGCCGTGGGCCATGCGATTCGATGTGCTGGGGGTGATGCAATGTGCTGGGAGTGATGCAATGTGCTGTGGGTCATGCGATTCGATGTGCTGGGGATGATGCAATGTGCTGTGGGCCATGCAATTCGATGTGCTGGGGGTGATGCAATGTCCTGTGGTCCATGCGATTCGATGTGCTGGGGGTGTTGCAATGTGCTGTGAGTGATGCGATTAGATGTGCTGGGGGTTATGCAATGTGCTGTGGGCCATGCGATTCGATGTGCTGGGGGGTGATGTGATTCAATATGCTGGGGGTGATGCAATGTGCTGTGGGCCATGCGATTCGATGTGCTGGGGGTGATGCAATGTGCTGTGGGTCATGCGATTCGATGTGCTGGGGTCATGCGATTCGATATGCTGGGGGTGATGCAATGTGCTGGGAGTGATGCGATTCGATGTGCTGGGGGTGATGCAATGTGCTGTGGGTCATGCGATTCGATGTGCTGGGGTGATGTGATTCGATGTGCTGGGGGTGATGCAATGTGCTGTGGGCCGTGCAATTTGATGTGGGCCATGCGATTTGATGTGCTGGGGTGATGCAATGTGCTGTGAGTGATGCGATTCGATGTGCTGGGGGTTATGCAATGTACTGTGGGCCACGCGATTCGATGTGCTGGGGGTGATTCAATGTGCTGTGGGCCATGCGATTCGATGTGCTGGGGTGATGCGATTCAATGTGCTGGGGGTGATGCACTGTGCTGCGGGCCATGCGATTCGATGTGCTGGGGGTGTTGCAATGTGCTGTGAGTGATGCGATTCGATGTGCTGGGGGTGATGCAATGTGCTGTGAGTGATGTGATTCGATGTGCTGGTGGTGATGCAATGTTCTGTGGGTCATGCGATTCGATGTGCTGGGGTGATGCGATTCGATGTGCTGGGGGTAATGCAATGTGCTGTGAGTGATGCGTTTCGATGTGCTGGGGTTATGCAATGTGCTGTGGGCCATGCGATTCGATGTGCTGGGGTGATGCGATTCGATGTGATGGGGGTGTTGCAATGTGCTGTGAGTGATGTGATTCGATGTGCTGGGGGTGATGCCATGTTCTGTGGGCCATGCGATTTGATGTTCTGGGGGTGTTGCAATGTGCTGTGAGTGATGCGATTCAATGTGCTGGGGGTTATGCAATGTGCTATGGGCCAAGCGATTCGATGTGCTGGGGGTGATGCGATTCGATGTGCTGGGGGTGATGCAATGTGCTGTGGGCCATGCGATTCGATGTGCTGGGGGTGATGTAATGTGCTGTGAGTGATGCGATTCGATGTGCAGGTGGTGATGCAATGTGCTGTGGGCCATGCGATTCGATGTGCTGGTGTGATGCGATTCGATGTGCTGGGGGTGATGCAATGTGTTGTGGGCCATGCGATTCGATGTGCTGGGGGTGATGCAATGTGCTGTGAGTGATGCGATTCGATGTGCTGGGGTTATGCAATGTGCTGTGGGCCATGCGATTCGATGTGCTGAGGTGTTGCGATTCGATGTGCTGGGGGTAATGCAATGTGTTGAGGGCCATGCAATTCGATGTGCTGGGGGTGTTGCGATTCGATGTGCTGGGGGTGATGCAATGTGCTGTGGGCCATGCGATTCGATGTGCTGGGGGTGATGCAATGTGCTGGGAGTGATGCAATGTGCTGTGGGTCATGCGATTCGATGTGCTGGGGATGATGCAATGTGCTGTGGGCCATGCAATTCGATGTGCTGGGGGTGATGCAATGTCCTGTGGTCAATGTGATTCGATGTGCTGGGGGTGTTGCAATGTGCTGTGAGTGATGCGATTAGATGTGCTGGGGGTTGTGCAATGTGCTGTGGGCCATCCGATTCGATGTGCTGGGGGGGTGATGCGATTCGATGTGCTGGGGGTGATGCAATGTGCTGTGGGCCATGCGATTCGATGTGCTGGGGGTGATGCAATGTGCTGGGAGTGATGCGATTCGATGTGCTGGGGGTGATGCAGTGTGCCGTGGGCCATGCGATTCGATGTGCTGGGGGTGATGCAATGTGCTGGGAGTGATGCAATGTGCTGTGGGTCATGCGATTCGATGTGCTGGGGATGATGCAATGTGCTGTGGGCCATGCAATTCGATGTGCTGGGGGTGATGCAATGTCCTGTGGTCCATGCGATTCGATGTGCTGGGGGTGTTGCAATGTGCTGTGAGTGATGCGATTAGATGTGCTGGGGGTTATGCAATGTGCTGTGGGCCATGCGATTCGATGTGCTGGGGGGTGATGCGATTCAATATGCTGGGGGTGATGCAATGTGCTGTGGGCCATGCGATTCGATGTGCTGGGGGTGATGCAATGTGCTGGGAGTGATGCGATTCGATGTGCTGGGGGTGATGCAATGTGCTGTGGGTCATGCGATTCGATGTGCTGGAGTGATGCGATTCGATGTGCTGGGGGTGATGCAATGTGCTGTGAGTGATGCGTTTCGATGTGCTGGGGTTATGCAATGTACTGTGGGCCATGCGATTTGATGTGCTGGGATGATGCGATTCGATGTGCTGGGGGTGATGCAATGTGCTGTGGGCCATGCGATTCGATGTGCTGAGGGTGATGCAATGTGCTGTGAGTGATGCGATTTGATGTGCTGGGGGTTATGCAATGTGCTGTGGGCCATGCGATTCGATGTGCTGGGGGTGATGCAATGTGCTGTGGGCCATGCGATTCGATGTGCTGGGGGTGATGCAATGTGCTGTGGGCCATGCGATTCGATGTGCTGGGGGTGATGCAATGTGCTGTGGGCCATGCGATTCACTGTGCTGGGGGTGATGCAATGGGCTGTGGTCCATGTGATTCGATGTGCTGGTGTGATGCAATGTGCTGTGGGCCGTGCGATTCGATGTGCTGTGGGCCATGCGATTCGATGTGCTGGAGGTGATACAATGTGCTGTGAGTGATGCGATTCGATGTGCTGGGGTTATGCAATGTGCTGTGGGCCATGCGATTCGATGTGCTGGGGTAATGCAATGTGTTGTGGGCCATGCGATTCGATGTGCTGGGGGTGTTGCAATGTGCTGTGAGTGATGCAATTCGATGTGCTGGGGGTGTTGCAATGTGCTGTGAGTGATGTGATTCGATGTACTGGGGGTTATGCAATGTGCTGTGGGCCATGCGATTCGATGTGCTGGGGGTGATGCGATTCAATGTGCTGGGGGTGATGCAATGTGCTGTGGGCCATGCGATTCGATGTGCTGGGGTGATGCAATGTGCTGTGGGCCGTGCAATTTGATGTGGGCCATGCGATTTGATGTGCTGGGGTGATGCAATGTGCTGTGAGTGATGCGATTCGATGTGCTGGGGGTTATGCAATGTACTGTGGGCCACGCGATTCGATGTGCTGGGGGTGATTCAATGTGCTGTGGGCCATGCGATTCGATGTGCTGGGGTGATGCGATTCAATGTGCTGGGGGTGATGCAATGTGCTGCGGGCCATGCGATTCGATGTGCTGGGGGTGTTGCAATGTGCTGTGAGTGATGCGATTCGATGTGCTGGGGGTGATGCAATGTGCTGTGAGTGATGTGATTCGATGTGCTGGTGGTGATGCAATGTTCTGTGGGTCATGCGATTCGATGTGCTGGGGTGATGCGATTCGATGTGCTGGGGGTAATGCAATGTGCTGTGAGTGATGCGTTTCGATGTGCTGGGGTTATGCAATGTGCTGTGGGCCATGCGATTCGATGTGCTGGGGTGATGCGATTCGATGTGCTGGGGGAGTTGCAATGTGCTGTGAGTGATGTGATTCGATGTGCTGGGGGTGATGCCATGTTCTGTGGGCCATGCGATTTGATGTTCTGGGGGTGTTGCAATGTGCTGTGAGTGATGCGATTCAATGTGCTGGGGGTTATGCAATGTGCTATGGGCCAAGCGATTCGATGTGCTGGGGGTGATGCGATTCGATGTGCTGGGGGTGATGCAATGTGCTGTGGGCCATGCGATTCGATGTGCTGGGGGTGATGCAATGTGCTGTGAGTGATGCGATTTGATGTGCTGGGGGTTATGCAATGTGCTGTGGGCCATGCGATTCGATGTGCTGGGGGTGATGCAATGTGCTGTGGGCCATGCGATTCAATGTGCTGGGGGTGATGCAATGTGCTGTGGGCCATGCGATTCGATGTGCTGGGGGTGATGCAATGTGCTGTGGGCCATGCGATTCACTGTGCTGGGGGTGATGCAATGGGCTGTGGGCCATGTGATTCGATGTGCTGGGGTGATGCAATGTGCTGTGGGCCGTGCGATTCGATGTGCTGTGGGCCATGCGATTCGATGTGCTGGAGGTGATGCAATGTGCTGTGAGTGATGCGATTCAATGTGCTGGGGTAATGCAATGTGTTGTGGGCCATGCGATTCGATGTGCTGGGGGTGTTGCAATGTGCTGTGAGTGATGCAATTCGATGTGCTGGGGGTGTTGCAATGTGCTGTGAGTGATGTGATTCGATGTACTGGGGGTTATGCAATGTGCTGTGGGCCATGCGATTCGATGTGCTGGGGGTGATGCGATTCAATGTGCTGGGGGTGATGCAATGTGCTGTGGGCCATGCGATTTGATGTGCTGGGGGTGATGCATTGTGCTGTGAGTGATGCGATTCGATGTGCTGGTGGTGATGCAATGTGCTGTAGGCCATGCGATTCGATGTGCTGGGGATATGCGATTCAATGTGCTGGGGGTGATGCAATGTGCTGTGAGCCATGCGATTCGATGTGCTGGGGTGATGCGATTCGATGTGCTGAGGGTGATGCAATGTGCTGTGAGTGATGCGATTTGATGTGCTGGGGGTGTTGCAATGTGCTGTGGGTTATGCGATTCGATGTGCTCAGGTGATGCGATTCAATGTGCTGGGGGTGATGCAATGTGCTGTGAGTGATGCGATTCGATGTGCTGGGGGTGATGCAATGTGCTGTGGGCCATGCGATTCGATGTGCTGAGGTGTTGCGATTCGATGTGCTGGGGGTGATGCCATGTGTTGTGGGCCATGCGATTCGATGTGCTGGGGGTGTTGCAATGTGCTGTGAGTGATGCGATTCGATGTGCTGGGGGTTATGCAATGTGCTGTGGGCCATGCGATTTGATGTGCTGGGGGTGATGTAATGTCCTGTGAGTGATGCGAGTAGATGTGCTGGGGGTGTTGCAATGTGCTGTGAGTGATGCGATTAGATGTGCTGGGGGTTATGCAATGTGCTGTGGGCCATGCGATTCGATGTGCTGGGGGGTGATGCGATTCGATGTGCTGGGGGTGATGCAATGTGCTGTGGGCCATGCGATTCGATGTGCTGGGGGTGATGCAATGTGCTGGGAGTGATGCGATTCGATGTGCTGGGGGTGATGCAATGTGCTGTGGGTCATGCGATTCGATGTGCTGGAGTGATGCGATTCGATGTGCTGGGGGTGATGCAATGTGCTGTGAGTGATGCGTTTCGATGTGCTGGGGTTATGCAATGTACTGTGGGCCATGCGATTTGATGTGCTGGGGTGATGCGATTCGATGTGCTGGGGGTTATGCAATGTGCTGTGGGCCATGCGATTCGATGTGCTGGGGGGTGATGCGATTCGATGTGCTGGGGGTGATGCAATGTGCTGTGGGCCATGCGATTCGATGTGCTGAGGGTGATGCAATGTGCTGTGAGTGATGCGATTTGATGTGCTGGGGGTTATGCAATGTGCTGTGGGCCATGCGATTCGATGTGCTGGGGGTGATGCAATGTGCTGTGGGCCATGCGATTCGATGTGCTGGGGGTGATGCAATGTGCTGTGGGCCATGCGATTCGATGTGCTGGGGGTGATGCAATGTGCTGTGGGCCATGCGATTCACTGTGCTGGGGGTGATGCAATGGGCTGTGGTCCATGTGATTCGATGTGCTGGTGTGATGCAATGTGCTGTGGGCCGTGCGATTCGATGTGCTGTGGGCCATGCGATTTGATGTGCTGGAGGTGATGCAATGTGCTGTGAGTGATGCGATTCGATGTGCTGGGGTTATGCAATGTGCTGTGGGCCATGCGATTCGATGTGCTGGGGTAATGCAATGTGTTGTGGGCCATGCGATTCGATGTGCTGAGGGTGTTGCAATGTGCTGTGAGTGATGCAATTCGATGTGCTGGGGGTGTTGCAATGTGCTGTGAGTGATGTGATTCGATGTACTGGGGGTTATGCAATGTGCTGTGGGCCATGCGATTCGATGTGCTGGGGGTGATGCGATTCAATGTGCTGGGGGTGATGCAATGTGCTGTGGGCCATGCGATTTGATGTGCTGGGGGTGATGCATTGTGCTGTGAGTGATGCGATTCGATGTGCTGGGGGTGATGCAATGTGCTGTGGGCCATGCGATTCGATGTGCTGGGGTGATGCAATGTGCTGTGGGCCGTGCAATTTGATGTTGGCCATGCGATTTGATGTGCTGGAGTGATGCAATGTGCTGTGAGTGATGCGATTCGATGTGCTGGGGGTTATGCAATGTACTGTGGGCCACGCGATTCGATGTGCTGGGGGTGATTCAATGTGCTGTGGGCCATGCGATTCGATGTGCTGGGGTGATGCGATTCAATGTGCTGGGGGTGATGCAATGTGCTGCGGGCCATGCGATTCGATGTGCTGGGGGTGTTGCAATGTGCTGTGAGTGATGCGATTCGATGTGCTGGGGGTGATGCAATGTGCTGTGAGTGATGTGATTCGATGTGCTGGTGGTGATGCAATGTTCTGTGGGTCATGCGATTCGATGTGCTGGGGTGATGCGATTCGATGTGCTGGGGGTAATGCAATGTGCTGTGAGTGATGCGTTTCGATGTGCTGGGGTTATGCAATGTGCTGTGGGCCATGCGATTCGATGTGCTGGGGTGATGCGATTCGATGTGATGGGGGTGTTGCAATGTGCTGTGAGTGATGTGATTCGATGTGCTGGGGGTGATGCCATGTTCTGTGGGCCATGCGATTTGATGTTCTGGGGGTGTTGCAATGTGCTGTGAGTGATGCGATTCAATGTGCTGGGGGTTATGCAATGTGCTATGGGCCAAGCGATTCGATGTGCTGGGGGTGATGCGATTCGATGTGCTGGGGGTGATGCAATGTGCTGTGGGCCATGCGATTCGATGTGCTGGGGGTGATGCAATGTGCTGGGAGTGATGCAATGTGCTGTGGGTCATGCGATTCGATGTGCTGGGGATGATGCAATGTGCTGTGGGCCATGCAATTCGATGTGCTGGGGGTGATGCAATGTCCTGTGGTCAATGTGATTCGATGTGCTGGGGGTGTTGCAATGTGCTGTGAGTGATGCGATTAGATGTGCTGGGGGTTGTGCAATGTGCTGTGGGCCATCCGATTCGATGTGCTGGGGGGGTGATGCGATTCGATGTGCTGGGGGTGATGCAATGTGCTGTGGGCCATGCGATTCGATGTGCTGGGGGTGATGCAATGTGCTGGGAGTGATGCGATTCGATGTGCTGGGGGTGATGCAGTGTGCCGTGGGCCATGCGATTCGATGTGCTGGGGGTGATGCAATGTGCTGGGAGTGATGCAATGTGCTGTGGGTCATGCGATTCGATGTGCTGGGGATGATGCAATGTGCTGTGGGCCATGCAATTCGATGTGCTGGGGGTGATGCAATGTCCTGTGGTCCATGCGATTCGATGTGCTGGGGGTGTTGCAATGTGCTGTGAGTGATGCGATTAGATGTGCTGGGGGTTATGCAATGTGCTGTGGGCCATGCGATTCGATGTGCTGGGGGGTGATGCGATTCGATATGCTGGGGGTGATGCAATGTGCTGTGGGCCATGCGATTCGATGTGCTGGGGGTGATGCAATGTGCTGGGAGTGATGCGATTCGATGTGCTGGGGGTGATGCAATGTGCTGTGGGTCATGCGATTCGATGTGCTGGAGTGATGCGATTCGATGTGCTGGGGGTGATGCAATGTGCTGTGAGTGATGCATTTCGATGTGCTGGGGTTATGCAATGTACTGTGGGCCATGCGATTTGATGTGCTGGGGTGATGCGATTCGATGTGCTGGGGGTGATGCAATGTGCTGTGGGCCATGCGATTCGATGTGCTGAGGGTGATGCAATGTGCTGTGAGTGATGCGATTTGATGTGCTGGGGGTTATGCACTGTGCTGTGGGCCATGCGATTCAATGTGCTGGGGGTGATGCAATGTGCTGTGGGCCATGCGATTCGATGTGCTGGGGGTGATGCAATGTGCTGTGGGCCATGCGATTCGATGTGCTGGGGGTGATGCAATGTGCTGTGGGCCATGCGATTCACTGTGCTGGGGGTGATGCAATGGGCTGTGGTCCATGTGATTCGATGTGCTGGGGTGATGCAATGTGCTGTGGGCCGTGCGATTCGATGTGCTGTGGGCCATGCGATTCGATGTGCTGGAGGTGATACAATGTGCTGTGAGTGATGCGATTCGATGTGCTGGGGTTATGCAATGTGCTGTGGGCCATGCGATTCGATGTGCTGGGGTGTTGCGATTCGATGTGCTGGGGTAATGCAATGTGTTGTGGGCCATGCGATTCGATGTGCTGGGGGTGTTGCAATGTGCTGTGAGTGATGCAATTCGATGTGCTGGTGGTGTTGCAATGTGCTGTGAGTGATGTGATTCGATGTACTGGGGGTTATGCAATGTGCTGTGGGCCATGCGATTCGATGTGCTGGGGGTGATGCGATTCAATGTGCTGGGGGTGATGCAATGTGCTGTGGGCCATGCGATTTGATGTGCTGGGGGTGATGCATTGTGCTGTGAGTGATGCGATTTGATGTGCTGGGGGTGATGCAATGTGCTGTGGGCCATGCGATTCGATGTGCTGGGGTGATGCAATGTGCTGTGGGCCGTGCAATTTGATGTGGGCCATGCGATTTGATGTGCTGGGGTGATGCAATGTGCTGTGAGTGATGCGATTCGATGTGCTGGGGGTTATGCAATGTACTGTGGGCCACGCGATTCGATGTGCTGGGGGTGATTCAATGTGCTGTGGGCCATGCGATTTGATGTGCTGGGGTGATGCGATTCAATGTGCTGGGGGTGATGCAATGTGCTGCGGGCCATGCGATTCGATGTGCTGGGGGTGTTGCAATGTGCTGTGAGTGATGCGATTCGATGTGCTGGGGGTGATGCAATGTGCTGTGAGTGATGTGATTCGATGTGCTGGTGGTGATGCAATGTGCTGTGGGCCATGCGATTCGATGTGCTGGGGTGATGCAATTCGATGTGCTGGGGGTGATGCAATGTGCTGTGAGTGATACGATTTGATGTGCTGGGGGTGATGCAATGTTCTGTGGGCCATGCAATTCGATGTGTTGGGGGTGTTGCAATGTGCAGTGAGTGATGAAATGTGCTGGGGGTCATGCAATGTGCTGTGGGCCATGCGATTTGATGTGCTGGGGTGATGCGATTTGATGTGCTGGGGGTGATGCAATGTACTGTGAGTGATGCGATTTGATGTGCTGGGTGTTATGCAATGTCCTGTGGGCCATCCGATTCGATGTGCTCTGGTGATGCGATTCGATGTGCTGGGGGTGAGGCAATGTGATGTGAGTGATGCGATTCGATGTGCTGGGGGTTATGCAATGTGCTGTGGTCCATGCGATTCGATGTGCTGGGGTGATGCGATTCGATGTGCTGGGGGTGATGCATTGTGCTGTGGGCCATGCGATTCGATGTGCTTGGGTGATGCGATTCGATGTGCTGGGGGTGGTGCAATGTGCTGTGAGTGATGCAATTCGATGTGCTGGGGGTTATGCAATGTGCTGTGGGCCATGCGATTCGATGTGCTGGGAGTGATGCAATGTTCTGTGGGCTATGCGATTCGATGTGCTGGGGGTGTTGCAATGTGCTGTGAGTGATGCGTTTCGATGTGCTGGGGTTATGCAATGTGCTGTGGGCCATGCGATTCGATGTGCTGGGGTGATGCGATTCGATGTGCTGGCGGTGCTGCAATGTGCTGTGAGCCATGCGATTCGATGTGCTGGGGGTGTTGCAATGTGCTGTGAGTGATGCGATTCTCTGTGCTGGGGGTGATGCAATGGGCTGTGGGCCATGTGATTCGATGTGCTGGGGTGATGCAATGTGCTGTGCGATTCGATGTGCTGTGGGCCATGCGATTCGATGTGCTGGAGGTGATGCAATGTGCTGTGAGTGATGCGATTCGATGTGCTGGGGTTATGCAATGTGCTGTGGGCCATGCGATTCGATGTGCTGGGGTGTTGCGATTCGATGTGCTGGGGTAATGCAATGTGTTGTGGGCCATGCGATTCGATGTGCTGGGGGTGTTGCAATGTGCTGTGAGTGATGCAATTTGATGTGCTGGGGGTGTTGCAATGTGCTGTGAGTGATGTGATTCGATGTACTGGGGGTTATGCAATGTGCTGTGGGCCATGCGGTTCGATGTGTTGGGGGTGATGCAATTCAATGTGCTGGGGGTGATGCAATGTGCTGTGGGCCATGCGATTTGATGTGCTGGGGGTGATGCATTGTGCTGTGAGTGATGCGATTCGATGTGCTGGTGGTGATGCAATGTGCTGTAGGCCATGCGATTCGATGTGCTGGGGATATGCAATTCAATGTGCTGGGGGTGATGCAATGTGCTGTGAGCCATGCGATTCGATGTGCTGGGGTGATGCGATTCAATGTGCTGAGGGTGATGCAATGTGCTGTGAGTGATGCGATTTGATTTGCTGGGGGTGTTGCAATGTGCTGTGGGTTATGCGATTCGATGTGCTCAGGTGATGCGATTCAATGTGCTGGGGGTGATGCAATGTGCTGTGAGTGATGCGATTCGATGTGCTGGGGGTGATGCAATGTGCTGTGGGCCATGCAATTCGATGTGCTGGGGTGTTGCGATTCGATGTGCTGGGGGTGATGCCATGTGTTGTGGGCCATGCGATTCGATGTGCTGGGGGTGTTGCAATGTGCTGTGAGTGATGCGATTCGATGTGCTGGGGGTTATGCAATGTGCTGTGGGCCATGCGATTTGATGTGCTGGGGGTGATGCAATGTCCTGTGAGTGATGCGAGTAGATGTGCTGGGGGTGATGCAATGTGCTGTGAGTGATGCGATTCGATGTGCTGGGTGTTATGCAATTTGCTGTGGTCCATGCGATTCGATGTGTTGGGGGTGATGCAATGTGCTGTGGGCCATGTGATTCGTTGTGCTGGGGTGATGCGATTTGATGTGCTGGGGGTGATGCAATGTGCTGTGGGCCATGCGATTCAATGTGCTGGGGTGTTTCAATGTGCTGTGAGTGATGCGATTCGATGTTCAGGGGGGTTATGCAATGTGCTGTGGGCCATGTGATTCGATGTGCTGGGGGCGATGCAATGTGCTGTGGTCCATGCGATTCGATGTGCTGGGGTGATGCGATTCGATGTGCTGGGGGTGATGCAATGTGCTGTGGGCCATGCGATTCGATGTGCTGGGGTGTTTCAATGTGCTGTGAGTGATGCGATTCGATGTTCAGGGGGGTTATGCAATGTGCTGTGGGCCATGTGATTCGATGTGCTGGGGGTGATGCGATTCGATGTGCTGGGGGTGATGCGATTCGACGTGCTGGGGGCGATGCAATGTGCTGTGGGCCATGCGATTCGATGTGCTGGGGGTGTTGCAATGTGCTGTGAGTGATGCGATTCGATGTGCTGGGGGTTATGCAATGTGCTGTGGGCCATGCGATTCGATGTGCTGGGGGGGTGATGCGATTCGATGTGCTGGGGGTGATGCAATGTGCTGTGGGCCATGCGATTCGATGTACTGGGGGTGATGCAATGTGCTGGGAGTGATGCGATTCGATGTGCTGGGGGTGATGCAATGTGCTGTGGGTCATGCGATTCGATGTGCTGGGGTGATGCGATTCGATGTGCTGGGGGTAATGCAATGTGCTGTGAGTGATGCGTTTCGATGTGCTGGGGTTATGCAATGTGCTGTGGGCCATGCGATTCAATGTGCTGGGGTGATGCGATTTGATGTGCTGGGGGTGATGCAATGTGCTGTGGGCCATGCGATTCGATGTGCTGGGGGTGTTGCAATGTGCTGTGAGTGATGCGATTCGATGTGCTGGGGGTGATGCAATGTTCTGTGGGTCATGCGATTCGATGTGCTGGGGTGATGCGATTCGATGTGCTGGTCGTAATGCAATGTGCTGTGAGTGATGCGTTTCGATGTGCTGGGGTTATGCAATGTGCTGTAAGCCATGCGATTCGATGTGCTGGGGTGATGCGATTCGATGTGCTGGGGGTGATGCAATGTGCTGTGGGCCATGCGATTCGATGTGCTGGGGTGATGCGATTCGATGTGCTGGGGGTGAGGCAATGTGATGTGAGTGATGCGATTCGATGTGCTGGGGGTTATGCAATGTGCTGTGGTCCATGCGATTCGATGTGCTGGGGTGATGCGATTCGATGTGCTGGGGGTGATGCAATGTGCTGTGGGCCATGCGATTCGATGTGCTTGGGTGATGCGATTCGATGTGCTGGGGGTGGTGCAATGTGCTGTGAGTGATGCAATTCGATGTGCTGGGGGTTATGCAATGTGCTGTGGGCCATGCGATTCAATGTGCTGGGAGTGATGCAATGTTCTGTGGGCTATGCGATTCGATGTGCTGGGGGTGTTGCAATGTGCTGTGAGTGATGTGATTCGATGTGCTGGGGTTATGCAATGTGCTGTGGGCCATGCGATTCGATGTGCTGGGGTGATGCGATTCGATGTGCTGGCGGTGATGCAATGTGCTGTGGGCCATGCGATTCGATGTGCTGGGGGTGTTGCAATGTGCTGTGAGTGATGCGATTCTCTGTGCTGGGGGTGATGCAATGGGCTGTGGGCCATGTGATTCGATGTGCTGGGGTGATGCAATGTGCTGTGGGCCGTGCGATTCGATGTGCTGTGGGCCATGCGATTCGATGTGCTGGAGGTGATGCAATGTGCTGTGAGTGATGCGATTCGATGTGCTGGGGTTATGCAATGTGCTGTGGGCCATGCGATTCGATGTGCTGGGGTGTTGCGATTCGATGTGCTGGGGTAATGCAATGTGTTGTGGGCCATGCGATTCGATGTGCTGGGGGTGTTGCAATGTGCTGTGAGTGATGCAATTTGATGTGCTGGGGGTGTTGCAATGTGCTGTGAGTGATGTGATTCGATGTACTGGGGGTTATGCAATGTGCTGTGGGCCATGCGGTTCGATGTGCTGGGGGTGATGCAATTCAATGTGCTGGGGGTGATGCAATGTGCTGTGGGCCATGCGATTTGATGTGCTGGGGGTGATGCATTGTGCTGTGAGTGATGCGATTCGATGTGCTGGTGGTGATGCAATGTGCTGTAGGCCATGCGATTCGATGTGCTGGGGATATGCAATTCAATGTGCTGGGGGTGATGCAATGTGCTGTGAGCCATGCGATTCGATGTGCTGGGGTGATGCGATTCGATGTGCTGAGGGTGATGCAATGTGCTGTGAGTGATGCGATTCGATGTTCAGGGGGGTTATGCAATGTGCTGTGGGCCATGTGATTCGATGTGCTGGGGGTGATGCGATTCGATGTGCTGGGGGTGATGCAATGTGCTGTGAGTGATGCGATTCGACGTGCTGGGGGCGATGCAATGTGCTGTGGGCCATGCGATTCGATGTGCTGGGGGTGTTGCAATGTGCTGTGAGTGATGCGATTCGATGTGCTGGGGGTTATGCAATGTGCTGTGGGCCATGCGATTCGATGTGCTGGGGGGGTGATGTGATTCGATGTGCTGGGGGTGATGCAATGTGCTGTGGGCCATGCGATTCGATGTACTGGGGGTGATGCAATGTGCTGGGAGTGATGCGATTCGATGTGCTGGGGGTGATGCAATGTGCTGTGGGTCATGCGATTCGATGTGCTGGGGTGATGGGATTCGATGTGCTGGGGGTAATGCAATGTGCTGTGAGTGATGCATTTCGATGTGCTGGGGTTATGCAATGTGCTGTGGGCCATGCGATTCAATGTGCTGGGGTGATGCGATTTGATGTGCTGGGGGTGATGCAATGTGCTGTGGGCCATGTGATTCGATGTGCTGGGGGTGTTGCAATGTGCTGTGAGTGATGCGATTCGATGTGCTGGGGGTGATGCAATGTTCTGTGGGTCATGCGATTCGATGTGCTGGGGTGATGCGATTCGATGTGTTGGTCGTAATGCAATGTGCTGTGAGTGATGCGTTTCGATGTGCTGGGGTTATGCAATGTGCTGTAAGCTATGCGATTCGATGTGCTGGGGTGATGCGATTCGATGTGCTGGGGGTGATGCAATGTGCTGTGGGCCATGCGATTCGATGTGCTGGGGGTGTTGCAATGTGCTGTGAGTGATGCGATTCGATGTGCTGGGGGTGATGCCATGTTCTGTGGGCCATGCGATTTGATGTTCTGGGGGTGTTGCAATGTGCTGTGAGTGATGCGATTCAATGTGCTGGGGGTTATGCAATGTGCTATGGGCCAAGCGATTCGATGTGCTGGGGGTGATGCGATTCGATGTGCTGGGGGTGATGCAATGTGCTGTGGGCCATGCGATTCGATGTGCTGGGGGTGATGCAATGTGCTGTGAGTGATGCGATTTGATGTGCTGGGGTTATGCAATGTGCTGTGGGCCATGCGATTCGATGTGCTGGGGGTGATGCAATGTCCTGTGGTCCATGCGATTCGATGTGCTGGGGGTGTTGCAATGTGCTGTGAGTGATGCGATTAGATGTGCTGGGGGTTATGCAATGTGCTGTGGGCCATGCGATTCGATGTGCTGGGGTGATGCGATTCGATGTGCTGGCGGTGATGCAATGTGCTGTGGGCCATGCGATTCGAAGTGCTGGGGGTGTTGCAATGTGCTGTGAGTGATGCGATTCTCTGTGCTGGGGGTGATGCAATGGGCTGTGGGCCATGTGATTCGATGTGCTGGGGTGATGCAATGTGCTGTGGGCCGTGCGATTCGATGTGCTGTGGGCCATGCGATTCGATGTGCTGGAGGTGATGCAATGTGCTGTGAGTGATGCGATTCGATGTGCTGGGGTTATGCAATGTGCTGTGGGCCATGCGATTCGATGTGCTGGGGTGTTGCGATTCGATGTGCTGGGGTAATGCAATGTGTTGTGGGCCATGCGATTCGATGTGCTGGGGGTGTTGCAATGTGCTGTGAGTGATGCAATTTGATGTGCTGGGGGTGTTGCAATGTGCTGTGAGTGATGTGATTCGATGTACTGGGGGTTATGCAATGTGCTGTGGGCCATGCGGTTCGATGTGCTGGGGGTGATGCAATTCAATGTGCTGGGGGTGATGCAATGTGCTGTGGGCCATGCGATTCGATGTGCTGGGGGTGTTGCAATGTGCTGTGAGTGATGCGATTCGATGTGCTTGGGGTGATGCCATGTTCTGTGGGCCATGCGATTTGATGTTCTGGGGGTGTTGCAATGTGCTGTGAGTGATGCGATTCAATGTGCTGGGGGTTATGCAATGTGCTATGGGCCAAGCGATTCGATGTGCTGGGGGTGATGCGATTCGATGTGCTGGGGGTGATGCAATGTGCTGTGGGCCATGCGATTCGATGTGCTGGGGGTGATGTAATGTGCTGTGAGTGATGCGATTCGATGTGCAGGTGGTGATGCAATGTGCTGTGGGCCATGCGATTCGATGTGCTGGGGTGATGCGATTCGATGTGCTGGGGGTGATGCAATGTGTTGTGGGCCATGCGATTCGATGTGCTGGGGGTGATGCAATGTGCTGTGAGTGATGCGATTCGATGTGCTGGGGTTATGCAATGTGCTGTGGGCCATGCGATTCGATGTGCTGGGGTAATGCAATGTGTTGTGGGCCATGCGATTCGATGTGCTGGGGGTGTTGCAATGTGCTGTGAGTGATGCAATTCGATGTGCTGGGGGTGTTGCAATGTGCTGTGAGTGATGTGATTCGATGTACTGGGGGTTATGCAATGTGCTGTGGGCCATGCGATTCGATGTGCTGGGGGTGATGCGATTCAATGTGCTGGGGGTGATGCAATGTGCTGTGGGCCATGCGATTTGATGTGCTGGGGGTGATGCATTGTGCTGTGAGTGATGCGATTCGATGTGCTGGGGGTGATGCAATGTGCTGTGGGCCATGCGATTCGATGTGCTGGGGTGATGCAATGTGCTGTGGGCCGTGCAATTTGATGTTGGCCATGCGATTTGATGTGCTGGAGTGATGCAATGTGCTGTGAGTGATGCGATTCGATGTGCTGGGGGTTATGCAATGTACTGTGGGCCACGCGATTCGATGTGCTGGGGGTGATTCAATGTGCTGTGGGCCATGCGATTCGATGTGCTGGGGTGATGCGATTCAATGTGCTGGGGGTGATGCAATGTGCTGCGGGCCATGCGATTCGATGTGCTGGGGGTGTTGCAATGTGCTGTGAGTGATGCGATTCGATGTGCTGGGGGTGATGCAATGTGCTGTGAGTGATGTGATTCGATGTGCTGGTGGTGATGCAATGTTCTGTGGGTCATGCGATTCGATGTGCTGGGGTGATGCGATTCGATGTGCTGGGGGTAATGCAATGTGCTGTGAGTGATGCGTTTCGATGTGCTGGGGTTATGCAATGTGCTGTGGGCCATGCGATTCGATGTGCTGGGGTGATGCGATTCGATGTGATGGGGGTGTTGCAATGTGCTGTGAGTGATGTGATTCGATGTGCTGGGGGTGATGCCATGTTCTGTGGGCCATGCGATTTGATGTTCTGGGGGTGTTGCAATGTGCTGTGAGTGATGCGATTCAATGTGCTGGGGGTTATGCAATGTGCTATGGGCCAAGCGATTCGATGTGCTGGGGGTGATGCGATTCGATGTGCTGGGGGTGATGCAATGTGCTGTGGGCCATGCGATTCGATGTGCTGGGGGTGATGCAATGTGCTGGGAGTGATGCAATGTGCTGTGGGTCATGCGATTCGATGTGCTGGGGATGATGCAATGTGCTGTGGGCCATGCAATTCGATGTGCTGGGGGTGATGCAATGTCCTGTGGTCAATGTGATTCGATGTGCTGGGGGTGTTGCAATGTGCTGTGAGTGATGCGATTAGATGTGCTGGGGGTTGTGCAATGTGCTGTGGGCCATCCGATTCGATGTGCTGGGGGGGTGATGCGATTCGATGTGCTGGGGGTGATGCAATGTGCTGTGGGCCATGCGATTCGATGTGCTGGGGGTGATGCAATGTGCTGGGAGTGATGCGATTCGATGTGCTGGGGGTGATGCAGTGTGCCGTGGGCCATGCGATTCGATGTGCTGGGGGTGATGCAATGTGCTGGGAGTGATGCAATGTGCTGTGGGTCATGCGATTCGATGTGCTGGGGATGATGCAATGTGCTGTGGGCCATGCAATTCGATGTGCTGGGGGTGATGCAATGTCCTGTGGTCCATGCGATTCGATGTGCTGGGGGTGTTGCAATGTGCTGTGAGTGATGCGATTAGATGTGCTGGGGGTTATGCAATGTGCTGTGGGCCATGCGATTCGATGTGCTGGGGGGTGATGCGATTCGATATGCTGGGGGTGATGCAATGTGCTGTGGGCCATGCGATTCGATGTGCTGGGGGTGATGCAATGTGCTGGGAGTGATGCGATTCGATGTGCTGGGGGTGATGCAATGTGCTGTGGGTCATGCGATTCGATGTGCTGGAGTGATGCGATTCGATGTGCTGGGGGTGATGCAATGTGCTGTGAGTGATGCATTTCGATGTGCTGGGGTTATGCAATGTACTGTGGGCCATGCGATTTGATGTGCTGGGGTGATGCGATTCGATGTGCTGGGGGTGATGCAATGTGCTGTGGGCCATGCGATTCGATGTGCTGAGGGTGATGCAATGTGCTGTGAGTGATGCGATTTGATGTGCTGGGGGTTATGCACTGTGCTGTGGGCCATGCGATTCGATGTGCTGGGGGTGATGCAATGTGCTGTGGGCCATGCGATTCGATGTGCTGGGGGTGATGCAATGTGCTGTGGGCCATGCGATTCGATGTGCTGGGGGTGATGCAATGTGCTGTGGGCCATGCGATTCACTGTGCTGGGGGTGATGCAATGGGCTGTGGTCCATGTGATTCGATGTGCTGGGGTGATGCAATGTGCTGTGGGCCGTGCGATTCGATGTGCTGTGGGCCATGCGATTCGATGTGCTGGAGGTGATACAATGTGCTGTGAGTGATGCGATTCGATGTGCTGGGGTTATGCAATGTGCTGTGGGCCATGCGATTCGATGTGCTGGGGTGTTGCGATTCGATGTGCTGGGGTAATGCAATGTGTTGTGGGCCATGCGATTCGATGTGCTGGGGGTGTTGCAATGTGCTGTGAGTGATGCAATTCGATGTGCTGGTGGTGTTGCAATGTGCTGTGAGTGATGTGATTCGATGTACTGGGGGTTATGCAATGTGCTGTGGGCCATGCGATTCGATGTGCTGGGGGTGATGCGATTCAATGTGCTGGGGGTGATGCAATGTGCTGTGGGCCATGCGATTTGATGTGCTGGGGGTGATGCATTGTGCTGTGAGTGATGCGATTTGATGTGCTGGGGGTGATGCAATGTGCTGTGGGCCATGCGATTCGATGTGCTGGGGTGATGCAATGTGCTGTGGGCCGTGCAATTTGATGTGGGCCATGCGATTTGATGTGCTGGGGTGATGCAATGTGCTGTGAGTGATGCGATTCGATGTGCTGGGGGTTATGCAATGTACTGTGGGCCACGCGATTCGATGTGCTGGGGGTGATTCAATGTGCTGTGGGCCATGCGATTTGATGTGCTGGGGTGATGCGATTCAATGTGCTGGGGGTGATGCAATGTGCTGCGGGCCATGCGATTCGATGTGCTGGGGGTGTTGCAATGTGCTGTGAGTGATGCGATTCGATGTGCTGGGGGTGATGCAATGTGCTGTGAGTGATGTGATTCGATGTGCTGGTGGTGATGCAATGTGCTGTGGGCCATGCGATTCGATGTGCTGGGGTGATGCAATTCGATGTGCTGGGGGTGATGCAATGTGCTGTGAGTGATACGATTTGATGTGCTGGGGGTGATGCAATGTTCTGTGGGCCATGCAATTCGATGTGTTGGGGGTGTTGCAATGTGCAGTGAGTGATGAAATGTGCTGGGGGTCATGCAATGTGCTGTGGGCCATGCGATTTGATGTGCTGGGGTGATGCGATTTGATGTGCTGGGGGTGATGCAATGTACTGTGAGTGATGCGATTCGATGTGCTGGGTGTTATGCAATGTCCTGTGGGCCATCCGATTCGATGTGCTCTGGTGATGCGATTCGATGTGCTGGGGGTGAGGCAATGTGATGTGAGTGATGCGATTCGATGTGCTGGGGGTTATGCAATGTGCTGTGGTCCATGCGATTCGATGTGCTGGGGTGATGCGATTCGATGTGCTGGGGGTGATGCATTGTGCTGTGGGCCATGCGATTAGATGTGCTTGGGTGATGCGATTCGATGTGCTGGGGGTGGTGCAATGTGCTGTGAGTGATGCAATTCGATGTGCTGGGGGTTATGCAATGTGCTGTGGGCCATGCGATTCGATGTGCTGGGAGTGATGCAATGTTCTGTGGGCTATGCGATTCGATGTGCTGGGGGTGTTGCAATGTGCTGTGAGTGATGCGTTTCGATGTGCTGGGGTTATGCAATGTGCTGTGGGCCATGCGATTCGATGTGCTGGGGTGATGCGATTCGATGTGCTGGCGGTGCTGCAATGTGCTGTGAGCCATGCGATTCGATGTGCTGGGGGTGTTGCAATGTGCTGTGAGTGATGCGATTCTCTGTGCTGGGGGTGATGCAATGGGCTGTGGGCCATGTGATTCGATGTGCTGGGGTGATGCAATGTGCTGTGGGCCGTGCGATTCGATGTGCTGTGGGCCATGCGATTCGATGTGCTGGAGGTGATGCAATGTGCTGTGAGTGATGCGATTCGATGTGCTGGGGTTATGCAATGTGCTGTGGGCCATGCGATTCGATGTGCTGGGGTGTTGCGATTCGATGTGCTGGGGTAATGCAATGTGTTGTGGGCCATGCGATTCGATGTGCTGGGGGTGTTGCAATGTGCTGTGAGTGATGCAATTTGATGTGCTGGGGGTGTTGCAATGTGCTGTGAGTGATGTGATTCGATGTACTGGGGGTTATGCAATGTGCTGTGGGCCATGCGGTTTGATGTGTTGGGGGTGATGCAATTCAATGTGCTGGGGGTGATGCAATGTGCTGTGGGCCATGCGATTTGATGTGCTGGGGGTGATGCATTGTGCTGTGAGTGATGCGATTCGATGTGCTGGTGGTGATGCAATGTGCTGTAGGCCATGCGATTCGATGTGCTGGGGATATGCAATTCAATGTGCTGGGGGTGATGCAATGTGCTGTGAGCCATGCGATTCGATGTGCTGGGGTGATGCGATTCAATGTGCTGAGGGTGATGCAATGTGCTGTGAGTGATGCGATTTGATTTGCTGGGGGTGTTGCAATGTGCTGTGGGTTATGCGATTCGATGTGCTCAGGTGATGCGATTCAATGTGCTGGGGGTGATGCAATGTGCTGTGAGTGATGCGATTCGATGTGCTGGGGGTGATGCAATGTGCTGTGGGCCATGCGATTCGATGTGCTGGGGTGTTGCGATTCGATGTGCTGGGGGTGATGCCATGTGTTGTGGGCCATGCGATTCGATGTGCTGGGGGTGTTGCAATGTGCTGTGAGTGATGCGATTCGATGTGCTGGGGGTTATGCAATGTGCTGTGGGCCATGCGATTTGATGTGCTGGGGGTGATGCAATGTCCTGTGAGTGATGCGAGTAGATGTGCTGGGGGTGATGCAATGTGCTGTGAGTGATGCGATTCGATGTGCTGGGTGTTATGCAATTTGCTGTGGTCCATGCGATTCGATGTGTTGGGGGTGATGCAATGTGCTGTGGGCCATGTGATTCGATGTGCTGGGGTGATGCGATTTGATGTGCTGGGGGTGATGCAATGTGCTGTGGGCCATGCGATTCAATGTGCTGGGGTGTTTCAATGTGCTGTGAGTGATGCGATTCGATGTTCAGGGGGGTTATGCAATGTGCTGTGGGCCATGTGATTCGATGTGCTGGGGGCGATGCAATGTGCTGTGGTCCATGCGATTCGATGTGCTGGGGTGATGCGATTCGATGTGCTGGGGGTGATGCAATGTGCTGTGGGCCATGCGATTCGATGTGCTGGGGTGTTTCAATGTGCTGTGAGTGATGCGATTCGATGTTCAGGGGGGTTATGCAATGTGCTGTGGGCCATGTGATTCGATGTGCTGGGGGTGATGCGATTCGATGTGCTGGGGGTGATGCGATTCGACGTGCTGGGGGCGATGCAATGTGCTGTGGGCCATGCGATTCGATGTGCTGGGGGTGTTGCAATGTGCTGTGAGTGATGCGATTCGATGTGCTGGGGGTTATGCAATGTGCTGTGGGCCATGCGATTCGATGTGCTGGGGGGGTGATGCGATTCGATGTGCTGGGGGTGATGCAATGTGCTGTGGGCCATGCGATTCGATGTACTGGGGGTGATGCAATGTGCTGGGAGTGATGCGATTCGATGTGCTGGGGGTGATGCAATGTGCTGTGGGTCATGCGATTCGATGTGCTGGGGTGATGCGATTCGATGTGCTGGGGGTAATGCAATGTGCTGTGAGTGATGCGTTTCGATGTGCTGGGGTTATGCAATGTGCTGTGGGCCATGCGATTCAATGTGCTGGGGTGATGCGATTTGATGTGCTGGGGGTGATGCAATGTGCTGTGGGCCATGCGATTCGATGTGCTGGGGGTGTTGCAATGTGCTGTGAGTGATGCGATTCGATGTGCTGGGGGTGATGCAATGTTCTGTGGGTCATGCGATTCGATGTGCTGGGGTGATGCGATTCGATGTGCTGGTCGTAATGCAATGTGCTGTGAGTGATGCGTTTCGATGTGCTGGGGTTATGCAATGTGCTGTAAGCCATGCGATTCGATGTGCTGGGGTGATGCGATTCGATGTGCTGGGGGTGATGCAATGTGCTGTGGGCCATGCGATTCGATGTGCTGGGGTGATGCGATTCGATGTGCTGGGGGTGAGGCAATGTGATGTGAGTGATGCGATTCGATGTGCTGGGGGTTATGCAATGTGCTGTGGTCCATGCGATTCGATGTGCTGGGGTGATGCGATTCGATGTGCTGGGGGTGATGCAATGTGCTGTGGGCCATGCGATTCGATGTGCTTGGGTGATGCGATTCGATGTGCTGGGGGTGGTGCAATGTGCTGTGAGTGATGCAATTCGATGTGCTGGGGGTTATGCAATGTGCTGTGGGCCATGCGATTCAATGTGCTGGGAGTGATGCAATGTTCTGTGGGCTATGCGATTCGATGTGCTGGGGGTGTTGCAATGTGCTGTGAGTGATGTGATTCGATGTGCTGGGGTTATGCAATGTGCTGTGGGCCATGCGATTCGATGTGCTGGGGTGATGCGATTCGATGTGCTGGCGGTGATGCAATGTGCTGTGGGCCATGCGATTCGATGTGCTGGGGGTGTTGCAATGTGCTGTGAGTGATGCGATTCTCTGTGCTGGGGGTGATGCAATGGGCTGTGGGCCATGTGATTCGATGTGCTGGGGTGATGCAATGTGCTGTGGGCCGTGCGATTCGATGTGCTGTGGGCCATGCGATTCGATGTGCTGGAGGTGATGCAATGTGCTGTGAGTGATGCGATTCGATGTGCTGGGGTTATGCAATGTGCTGTGGGCCATGCGATTCGATGTGCTGGGGTGTTGCGATTCGATGTGCTGGGGTAATGCAATGTGTTGTGGGCCATGCGATTCGATGTGCTGGGGGTGTTGCAATGTGCTGTGAGTGATGCAATTTGATGTGCTGGGGGTGTTGCAATGTGCTGTGAGTGATGTGATTCGATGTACTGGGGGTTATGCAATGTGCTGTGGGCCATGCGGTTCGATGTGCTGGGGGTGATGCAATTCAATGTGCTGGGGGTGATGCAATGTGCTGTGGGCCATGCGATTTGATGTGCTGGGGGTGATGCATTGTGCTGTGAGTGATGCGATTCGATGTGCTGGTGGTGATGCAATGTGCTGTAGGCCATGCGATTCGATGTGCTGGGGATATGCAATTCAATGTGCTGGGGGTGATGCAATGTGCTGTGAGCCATGCGATTCGATGTGCTGGGGTGATGCGATTCGATGTGCTGAGGGTGATGCAATGTGCTGTGAGTGATGCGATTCGATGTTCAGGGGGGTTATGCAATGTGCTGTGGGCCATGTGATTCGATGTGCTGGGGGTGATGCGATTCGATGTGCTGGGGGTGATGCAATGTGCTGTGAGTGATGCGATTCGACGTGCTGGGGGCGATGCAATGTGCTGTGGGCCATGCGATTCGATGTGCTGGGGGTGTTGCAATGTGCTGTGAGTGATGCGATTCGATGTGCTGGGGGTTATGCAATGTGCTGTGGGCCATGCGATTCGATGTGCTGGGGGGGTGATGTGATTCGATGTGCTGGGGGTGATGCAATGTGCTGTGGGCCATGCGATTCGATGTACTGGGGGTGATGCAATGTGCTGGGAGTGATGCGATTCGATGTGCTGGGGGTGATGCAATGTGCTGTGGGTCATGCGATTCGATGTGCTGGGGTGATGGGATTCGATGTGCTGGGGGTAATGCAATGTGCTGTGAGTGATGCATTTCGATGTGCTGGGGTTATGCAATGTGCTGTGGGCCATGCGATTCAATGTGCTGGGGTGATGCGATTTGATGTGCTGGGGGTGATGCAATGTGCTGTGGGCCATGTGATTCGATGTGCTGGGGGTGTTGCAATGTGCTGTGAGTGATGCGATTCGATGTGCTGGGGGTGATGCAATGTTCTGTGGGTCATGCGATTCGATGTGCTGGGGTGATGCGATTCGATGTGTTGGTCGTAATGCAATGTGCTGTGAGTGATGCGTTTCGATGTGCTGGGGTTATGCAATGTGCTGTAAGCTATGCGATTCGATGTGCTGGGGTGATGCGATTCGATGTGCTGGGGGTGATGCAATGTGCTGTGGGCCATGCGATTCGATGTGCTGGGGGTGTTGCAATGTGCTGTGAGTGATGCGATTCGATGTGCTGGGGGTGATGCCATGTTCTGTGGGCCATGCGATTTGATGTTCTGGGGGTGTTGCAATGTGCTGTGAGTGATGCGATTCAATGTGCTGGGGGTTATGCAATGTGCTATGGGCCAAGCGATTCGATGTGCTGGGGGTGATGCGATTCGATGTGCTGGGGGTGATGCAATGTGCTGTGGGCCATGCGATTCGATGTGCTGGGGGTGATGCAATGTGCTGTGAGTGATGCGATTTGATGTGCTGGGGTTATGCAATGTGCTGTGTGCCATGCGATTCGATGTGCTGGGGGTGATGCAATGTCCTGTGGTCCATGCGATTCGATGTGCTGGGGGTGTTGCAATGTGCTGTGAGTGATGCGATTAGATGTGCTGGGGGTTATGCAATGTGCTGTGGGCCATGCGATTCGATGTGCTGGGGTGATGCGATTCGATGTGCTGGCGGTGATGCAATGTGCTGTGGGCCATGCGATTCGAAGTGCTGGGGGTGTTGCAATGTGCTGTGAGTGATGCGATTCTCTGTGCTGGGGGTGATGCAATGGGCTGTGGGCCATGTGATTCGATGTGCTGGGGTGATGCAATGTGCTGTGGGCCGTGCGATTCGATGTGCTGTGGGCCATGCGATTCGATGTGCTGGAGGTGATGCAATGTGCTGTGAGTGATGCGATTCGATGTGCTGGGGTTATGCAATGTGCTGTGGGCCATGCGATTCGATGTGCTGGGGTGTTGCGATTCGATGTGCTGGGGTAATGCAATGTGTTGTGGGCCATGCGATTCGATGTGCTGGGGGTGTTGCAATGTGCTGTGAGTGATGCAATTTGATGTGCTGGGGGTGTTGCAATGTGCTGTGAGTGATGTGATTCGATGTACTGGGGGTTATGCAATGTGCTGTGGGCCATGCGGTTCGATGTGCTGGGGGTGATGCAATTCAATGTGCTGGGGGTGATGCAATGTGCTGTGGGCCATGCGATTCGATGTGCTGGGGGTGTTGCAATGTGCTGTGAGTGATGCGATTCGATGTGCTTGGGGTGATGCCATGTTCTGTGGGCCATGCGATTTGATGTTCTGGGGGTGTTGCAATGTGCTGTGAGTGATGCGATTCAATGTGCTGGGGGTTATGCAATGTGCTATGGGCCAAGCGATTCGATGTGCTGGGGGTGATGCGATTCGATGTGCTGGGGGTGATGCAATGTGCTGTGGGCCATGCGATTCGATGTGCTGGGGGTGATGTAATGTGCTGTGAGTGATGCGATTCGATGTGCAGGTGGTGATGCAATGTGCTGTGGGCCATGCGATTCGATGTGCTGGGGTGATGCGATTCGATGTGCTGGGGGTGATGCAATGTGTTGTGGGCCATGCGATTCGATGTGCTGGGGGTGATGCAATGTGCTGTGAGTGATGCGATTCGATGTGCTGGGGTTATGCAATGTGCTGTGGGCCATGCGATTCGATGTGCTGAGGTGTTGCAATTCGATGTGCTGGGGGTGATGCAATGTGCTGTGGGCCATGCGATTCGATGTGCTGGGGGTGATGCAATGTGCTGGGAGTGATGCGATTCGATGTGCTGGGGGTGATGCAATGTGCTGTGGGTCATGCGATTCGATGTGCTGGGGATGATGCAATGTGCTGTGGGCCATGCAATTCGATGTGCTGGGGGTGATGCAATGTCCTGTGGTCCATGCGATTCGATGTGCTGGGGGTGTTGCAATGTGCTGTGAGTGATGCGATTAGATGTGCTGGGGGTTATGCAATGTGCTGTGGGCCATGCGATTCGATGTGCTGGGGTGATGCGATTCGATGTGCTGGCGGTGATGCAATGTGCTGTGGGCCATGCGATTCGATGTGCTGGGGGTGTTGCAATGTGCTGTGAGTGATGCGATTCTCTGTGCTGGGGGTGATGCAATGGGCTGTGGGCCATGTGATTCGATGTGCTGGGGTGATGCAATGTGCTGTGGGCCGTGCGATTCGATGTGCTGTGGGCCATGCGATTCGATGTGCTGGAGGTGATGCAATGTGCTGTGAGTGATGCGATTCGATGTGCTGGGGTTATGCAATGTGCTGTGGGCCATGCGATTCGATGTGCTGGGGTGTTGCGATTCGATGTGCTGGGGTAATGCAATGTGTTGTGGGCCATGCGATTCGATGTGCTGGGGGTGTTGCAATGTGCTGTGAGTGATGCAATTTGATGTGCTGGGGGTGTTGCAATGTGCTGTGAGTGATGTGATTCGATGTACTGGGGGTTATGCAATGTGCTGTGGGCCATGCGGTTCGATGTGCTGGGGGTGATGCAATTCAATGTGCTGGGGGTGATGCAATGTGCTGTGGGCCATGCGATTTGATGTGCTGGGGGTGATGCATTGTGCTGTGAGTGATGCGATTCGATGTGCTGGTGGTGATGCAATGTGCTGTAGGCCATGCGATTCGATGTGCTGGGGATATGCAATTCAATGTGCTGGGGGTGATGCAATGTGCTGTGAGCCATGCGATTCAATGTGCTGGGGTGATGCGATTCAATGTGCTGAGGGTGATGCAATGTGCTGTGAGTGATGCGATTTGATTTGCTGGGGGTGTTGCAATGTGCTGTGGGTTATGCGATTCGATGTGCTCAGGTGATGCGATTCAATGTGCTGGGGGTGATGCAATGTGCTGTGAGTGATGCGATTCGATGTGCTGGGGGTGATGCAATGTGCTGTGGGCCATGCGATTCGATGTGCTGGGGTGTTGCGATTCGATGTGCTGGGGGTGATGCCATGTGTTGTGGGCCATGCGATTCGATGTGCTGGGGGTGTTGCAATGTGCTGTGAGTGATGCGATTCGATGTGCTGGGGGTTATGCAATGTGCTGTGGGCCATGCGATTTGATGTGCTGGGGGTGATGCAATGTCCTGTGAGTGATGCGAGTAGATGTGCTGGGGGTGATGCAATGTGCTGTGAGTGATGCGATTCGATGTGCTGGGTGTTATGCAATTTGCTGTGGTCCATGCGATTCGATGTGTTGGGGGTGATGCAATGTGCTGTGGGCCATGCGATTCGTTGTGCTGGGGTGATGCGATTTGATGTGCTGGGGGTGATGCAATGTGCTGTGGGCCATGCGATTCAATGTGCTGGGGTGTTTCAATGTGCTGTGAGTGATGCGATTCGATGTTCAGGGGGGTTATGCAATGTGCTGTGGGCCATGTGATTCGATGTGCTGGGGGCGATGCAATGTGCTGTGGTCCATGCGATTCGATGTGCTGGGGTGATGCAATTCGATGTTCTGGGGGTGATGCAATGTGCTGTGGGCCATGCGATTCGATGTGCTGGGGTGTCTCAATGTGCTGTGAGTGATGCGATTCGATGTTCAGGGGGGTTATGCAATGTGCTGTGGGCCATGTGATTCGATGTGCTGGGGGTGATGCGATTCGATGTGCTGGGGGTGATGCAATGTGCTGTGAGTGATGCGATTCGACGTGCTGGGGGCGATGCAATGTGCTGTGGGCCATGCGATTCGATGTGCTGGGGGTGTTGCAATGTGCTGTGAGTGATGTGATTCGATGTGCTGGGGGTTATGCAATGTGCTGTGGGCCATGCGATTCGATGTGCTGGGGGGGTGATGCGATTCGATGTGCTGGGGGTGATGCAATGTGCTGTGGGCCATGCGATTCGATGTACTGGGGGTGATGCAATGTGCTGGGAGTGATGCGATTCGATGTGCTGGGGGTGATGCAATGTGCTGTGGGTCATGCGATTCGATGTGCTGGGGTGATGCGATTCGATGTGCTGGGGGTAATGCAATGTGCTGTGAGTGATGCGTTTCGATGTGCTGGGGTTATGCAATGTGCTGTGGGCCATGCGATTCAATGTGCTGGGGTGATGCGATTTGATGTGCTGGGGGTGATGCAATGTGCTGTGGGCCATGCGATTCGATGTGCTGGGGGTGTTGCAATGTGCTGTGAGTGATGCGATTCGATGTGCTGGGGGTGATGCAATGTTCTGTGGGTCATGCGATTCGATGTGCTGGGGTGATGCGATTCGATGTGCTGGTCGTAATGCAATGTGCTGTGAGTGATGCGTTTCGATGTGCTGGGGTTATGCAATGTGCTGTGGGCCATGCGATTCAATGTGCTGGGGTGATGCGATTTGATGTGCTGGGGGTGATGCAATGTGCTGTGGGCCATGCGATTCGATGTGCTGGGGGTGTTGCAATGTGCTGTGAGTGATGCGATTCGATGTGCTGGGGGTGATGCAATGTTCTGTGGGTCATGTGATTCGATGTGCTGGGGTGATGCGATTCGATGTGCTGGTCGTAATGCAATGTGCTGTGAGTGATGCGTTTCGATGTGCTGGGGTTATGCAATGTGCTGTAAGCCATGCGATTCGATGTGCTGGGGTGATGCGATTCGATGTGCTGGGGGTGATGCAATGTGCTGTGGGCCATGCGATTCGATGTGCTGGGGTGATGCGATTCGATGTGCTGGGGGTGAGGCAATGTGATGTGAGTGATGCGATTCGATGTGCTGGGGGTTATGCAATGTGCTGTGGTCCATGCGATTCGATGTGCTGGGGTGATGCGATTCGATGTGCTGGGGGTGATGCAATGTGCTGTGGGCCATGCGATTCGATGTGCTTGGGTGATGCGATTCAATGTGCTGGGGGTGGTGCAATGTGCTGTGAGTGATGCAATTCGATGTGCTGGGGGTTATGCAATGTGCTGTGGGCCATGTGATTCGATGTGCTGGGGTGATGCAATGTGCTGTGGGCCGTGCGATTCGATGTGCTGTGGGCCATGCGATTCGATGTGCTGGAGGTGATGCAATGTGCTGTGAGTGATGCGATTCGATGTGCTGGGGTTATGCAATGTGCTGTGGGCCATGCGATTCGATGTGCTGGGGTGTTGCGATTCGATGTGCTGGGGTAATGCAATGTGTTGTGGGCCATGCGATTCGATGTGCTGGGGGTGTTGCAATGTGCTGTGGGTGATGCGATTCGATGTGCTGGTGGTGATGCAATGTGCTGTAGGCCATGCGATTCGATGTGCTGGGGATATGCAATTCAATGTGCTGGGGGTGATGCAATGTGCTGTGAGCCATGCGATTCCATGTGCTGGGGTGATGCGATTCGATGTGCTGAGGGTGATGCAATGTGCTGTGAGTGATGCGATTTGATGTGCTGGGGGTGTTGCAATGTGCTGTGGGTTATGCGATTCGATGTGCTCAGGTGATGCGATTCAATGTGCTGGGGGTGATGCAATGTGCTGTGAGTGATGCGATTCGATGTGCTGGGGGTGATGCAATGTGCTGTGGGCCATGCGATTCGATGTGCTGGGGTGTTGCGATTCGATGTGCTGGGGGTGATGCCATGTGTTGTGGGCCATGCGATTCGATGTGCTGGGGGTGTTGCAATGTGCTGTGAGTGATGCGATTCGATGTGCTGGGGGTTATGCAATGTGCTGTGGGCCATGCGATTTGATGTGCTGGGGGTGATGCAATGTCCTGTGAGTGATGCGATTCGATGTGCTGGGGGTGATGCAATGTGCTGTGAGTGATGCGATTCGATGTGCTGGGTGTTATGCAATTTGCTGTGGTCCATGCGATTCGATGTGTTGGGGGTGATGCAATGTGCTGTGGGCCATGCGATTCGTTGTGCTGGGGTGATGCGATTTGATGTGCTGGGGGTGATGCAATGTGCTGTGGGCCATGCGATTCAATGTGCTGGGGTGTTTCAATGTGCTGTGAGTGATGCGATTCGATGTTCAGGGGGGTTATGCAATGTGCTGTGGGCCATGTGATTCGATGTGCTGGGGGCGATGCAATGTGCTGTGGTCCATGCGATTCGATGTGCTGGGGTGATGCGATTCGATGTGCTGGGGGTGATTCAATGTGCTGTGGGCCATGCGATTCGATGTCCTGGGGTGTTTCAATGTGCTGTGAGTGATGCGATTCGATGTTCAGGGGGGTTATGCAATGTGCTGTGGGCCATGTGATTCGATGTGCTGGGGGTGATGCGATTCGATGTGCTGGGGGTGATGCAATGTGCTGTGAGTGATGCGATTCGACGTGCTGGGGGCGATGCAATGTGCTGTGGGCCATGCGATTCGATGTGCTGGGGGTGTTGCAATGTGCTGTGAGTGATGCGATTCGATGTGCTGGGGGTTATGCAATGTGCTGTGGGCCATGCGATTCGATGTGCTGGGGGGGTGATGCGATTCGATGTGCTGGGGGTGAAGCAATGTGCTGTGGGCCATGCGATTCGATGTACTGGGGGTGATGCAATGTGCTGGGAGTGATGCGATTCGATGTGCTGGGGGTGATGCAATGTGCTGTGGGTCATGCGATTCGATGTGCTGGGGTGATGGGATTCGATGTGCTGGGGGTAATGCAATGTGCTGTGAGTGATGCGTTTCGATGTGCTGGGGTTATGCAATGTGCTGTGGGCCATGCGATTCAATGTGCTGGGGTGATGCGATTTGATGTGCTGGGGGTGATGCAATGTGCTGTGGGCCATGTGATTCGATGTGCTGGGGGTGTTGCAATGTGCTGTGAGTGATGCGATTCGATGTGCTGGGGGTGATGCAATGTTCTGTGGGTCATGCGATTCGATGTGCTGGGGTGATGCGATTCGATGTGTTGGTCGTAATGCAATGTGCTGTGAGTGATGCGTTTCGATGTGCTGGGGTTATGCAATGTGCTGTAAGCTATGCGATTCGATGTGCTGGGGTGATGCGATTCGATGTGCTGGGGGTGATGCAATGTGCTGTGGGCCATGCGATTCGATGTGCTGGGGGTGTTGCAATGTGCTGTGAGTGATGCGATTCGATGTGCTGGGGGTGATGCCATGTTCTGTGGGCCATGCGATTTGATGTTCTGGGGGTGTTGCAATGTGCTGTGAGTGATGCGATTCAATGTGCTGGGGGTTATGCAATGTGCTATGGGCCAAGCGATTCGATGTGCTGGGGGTGATGCGATTCGATGTGCTGGGGGTGATGCAATGTGCTGTGGGCCATGCGATTCGATGTGCTGGGGGTGATGTAATGTGCTGTGAGTGATGCAATTCGATGTGCAGGTGGTGATGCAATGTGCTGTGGGCCATGCGATTCGATGTGCTGGGGTGATGCGATTCGATGTGCTGGGGGTGATGCAATGTGTTGTGGGCCATGCGATTCGATGTGCTGGGGGTGATGCAATGTGCTGTGAGTGATGCGATTCGATGTGCTGGGGTTATGCAATGTGCTGTGGGCCATGCGATTCGATGTGCTGAGGTGTTGCGATTCGATGTGCTGGGGGTGATGCAATGTGCTGTGGGCCATGCGATTCGATGTGCTGGGGGTGATGCAATGTGCTGGGAGTGATGCGATTCGATGTGCTGGGGGTGATGCAATGTGCTGTGGGTCATGCGATTCGATGTGCTGGGGATGATGCAATGTGCTGTGGGCCATGCAATTCGATGTGCTGGGGGTGATGCAATGTCCTGTGGTCCATGCGATTCGATGTGCTGGGGGTGTTGCAATGTGCTGTGAGTGATGCGATTAGATGTGCTGGGGGTTATGCAATGTGCTGTGGGCCATGCGATTCGATGTGCTGGGGGGTGATGCGATTCGATGTGCTGGGGGTGATGCAATGTGCTGTGGGCCATGCGATTCGATGTGCTGGGGGTGATGCAATGTGCTGTGAGTGATGCGTTTCGATGTGCTGGGGTTATGCAATGTACTGTGGGCCATGCGATTTGATGTGCTGGGGTGATGCGATTCGATGTGCTGGGGGTGATGCAATGTGCTGTGGGCCATGCGTTTCGATGTGCTGAGGGTGATGCAATGTGCTGTGAGTGATGCGATTTGATGTGCTGGGGGTTATGCAATGTGCTGTGGGCCATGCGATTCGATGTGCTGGGGGTGATGCAATGTGCTGTGGGCCATGCGATTCGATGTGCTGGGGGTGATGCAATGTGCTGTGGGCCATGCGATTCGATGTGCTGAGGGGGATTGCAATGTGCTGTGGGCCATGCGATTCACTGTGCTGGGGGTGATGCAATGGGCTGTGGGCCATGTGATTCGATGTGCTGGGGTGATGCAATGTGCTGTGGGCCGTGCGATTCGATGTGCTGTGGGCCATGCGATTCGATGTGCTGGAGGTGATGCAATTTGCTGTGAGTGATGCGATTTGATGTGCTGGGGTTATGCAATGTGCTGTGGGCCATGCGATTCGATGTGCTGGGGTGTTGCGATTCGATGTGCTGGGGTAATGCAATGTGTTGTGGGCCATGCGATTCGATGTGCTGGGGGTGTTGCAATGTGCTGTGAGTGATGCAATTCGATGTGCTGGGGGTGTTGCAATGTGCTGTGAGTGATGTGATTCGATGTACTGGGGGTTATGCAATGTGCTGTGGGCCATGCGATTCGATGTGCTGGGGGTGATGCGATTCAATGTGCTGGGGGTGATGCAATGTGCTGTGGGCCATGCGATTTGATGTGCTGGGGGTGATGCATTGTGCTGTGAGTGATGCGATTCTCTGTGCTGGGGGTGATGCAATGGGCTGTGGGCCATGTGATTCGATGTGCTGGGGTGATGCAATGTGCTGTGGGCCGTGCGATTCGATGTGCTGTGGGCCATGCGATTCGATGTGCTGGAGGTGATGCAATGTGCTGTGAGTGATGCGATTCGATGTGCTGGGGTTATGCAATGTGCTGTGGGCCATGCGATTCGATGTGCTGGGGTGTTGCGATTCGATGTGCTGGGGTAATGCAATGTGTTGTGGGCCATGCGATTCGATGTGCTGGGGGTGTTGCAATGTGCTGTGAGTGATGCAATTTGATGTGCTGGGGGTGTTGCAATGTGCTGTGAGTGATGTGATTCGATGTACTGGGGGTTATGCAATGTGCTGTGGGCCATGCGGTTCGATGTGCTGGGGGTGATGCAATTCAATGTGCTGGGGGTGATGCAATGTGCTGTGGGCCATGCGATTTGATGTGCTGGGGGTGATGCATTGTGCTGTGAGTGATGCGATTCGATGTGCTGGTGGTGATGCAATGTGCTGTAGGCCATGCGATTCGATGTGCTGGGGATATGCAAGTCAATGTGCTGGGGGTGATGCAATGTGCTGTGAGCCATGCGATTCGATGTGCTGGGGTGATGCGATTCAATGTTCTGAGGGTGATGCAATGTGCTCTGAGTGATGCGATTTGATTTGCTGGGGGTGTTGCAATGTGCTGTGGGTTATGCGATTCGATGTGCTCAGGTGATGCGATTCAATGTGCTGGGGGTGATGCAATGTGCTGTGAGTGATGCGATTCGATGTGCTGGGGGTGATGCAATGTGCTGTGGGCCATGCGATTCGATGTGCTGGGGTGTTGCGATTCGATGTGCTGGGGGTGATGCCATGTGTTGTGGGCCATGCGATTCGATGTGCTGGGGGTGTTGCAATGTGCTGTGAGTGATGCGATTCGATGTGCTGGGGGTTATGCAATGTGCTGTGGGCCATGCGATTTGATGTGCTGGGGGTGATGCAATGTCCTGTGAGTGATGCGAGTAGATGTGCTGGGGGTGATGCAATGTGCTGTGAGTGATGCGATTCGATGTGCTGGGTGTTATGCAATTTGCTGTGGTCCATGCGATTCGATGTGTTGGGGGTGATGCAATGTGCTGTGGGCCATGCGATTCGTTGTGCTGGGGTGATGCGATTTGATGTGCTGGGGGTGATGCAATGTGCTGTGGGCCATGCGATTCAATGTGCTGGGGTGTTTCAATGTGCTGTGAGTGATGCGATTCGATTCGATGTTCAGGGGGGTTATGCAATGTGCTGTGGGCCATGTGATTCGATGTGCTGGGGGCGATGCAATGTGCTGTGGTCCATGCGATTCGATGTGCTGGGGTGATGCCATTCGATGTGCTGGGGGGTGATGCAATGTGCTGTGGGCCATGCGATTCGATGTGCTGGGGTGTTTCAATGTGCTGTGAGTGATGCAATTCGATGTTCAGGGGGGTTATGCAATGTGCTGTGGGCCATGTGATTCGATGTGCTGGGGGTGATGCGATTCGATGTGCTGGGGGTGATGCAATGTGCTGTGAGTGATGCGATTCGACGTGCTGGGGGCGATGCAATGTGCTGTGGGCCATGCGATTCGATGTGCTGGGGGTGTTGCAATGTGCTGTGAGTGATGCGATTCGATGTGCTGGGGGTTATGCAATGTGCTGTGGGCCATGCGATTCGATGTGCTGGGGGGGTGATGCGATTCGATGTGCTGGGGGTGATGCAATGTGCTGTGGGCCATGCGATTCGATGTACTGGGGGTGATGCAATGTGCTGGGAGTGATGCGATTCGATGTGCTGGGGGTGATGCAATGTGCTGTGGGTCATGCGATTCGATGTGCTGGGGTGATGCGATTCGATGTGCTGGGGGTAATGCAATGTGCTGTGAGTGATGCGTTTCGATGTGCTGGGGTTATGCAATGTGCTGTGGGCCATGCGATTCAATGTGCTGGGGTGATGCGATTTGATGTGCTGGGGGTGATGCAATGTGCTGTGGGCCATGCGATTCGATGTGCTGGGGGTGTTGCAATGTGCTGTGAGTGATGCGATTCGATGTGCTGGGGGTGATGCAATGTTCTGTGGGTCATGCGATTCGATGTGCTGGGGTGATGCGATTCGATGTGCTGGTCGTAATGCAATGTGCTGTGAGTGATGCGTTTCGATGTGCTGGGGTTATGCAATGTGCTGTAAGCCATGCGATTCGATGTGCTGGGGTGATGCGATTCGATGTGCTGGGGGTGATGCAATGTGCTGTGGGCCATGCGATTCGATGTGCTGGGGTGATGCGATTCGATGTGCTGGGGGTGAGGCAATGTGATGTGAGTGATGCGATTCGATGTGCTGGGGGTTATGCAATGTGCTGTGGTCCATGCGATTCGATGTGCTGGGGTGATGCGATTCGATGTGCTGGGGGTGATGCAATGTGCTGTGGGCCATGCGATTCAATGTGCTTGGGTGATGCGATTCGATGTGCTGGGGGTGGTGCAATGTGCTGTGAGTGATGCAATTTGATGTGCTGGGGGTTATGCAATGTGCTGTGGGCCATGCGATTCAATGTGCTGGGAGTGATGCAATGTTCTGTGGGCTATGCGATTCGATGTGCTGGGGGTGTTGCAATGTGCTGTGAGTGATGCGTTTCGATGTGCTGGGGTTATGCAATGTGCTGTGGGCCATGCGATTCGATGTGCTGGGGTGATGCGATTCGATGTGCTGGCGGTGATGCAATGTGCTGTGGGCCATGCGATTCGATGTGCTGGGGGTGTTGCAATGTGCTGTGAGTGATGCGATTCTCTGTGCTGGGGGTGATGCAATGGGCTGTGGGCCATGTGATTCGATGTGCTGGGGTGATGCAATGTGCTGTGGGCCGTGCGATTCGATGTGCTGTGGGCCATGCGATTCGATGTGCTGGAGGTGATGCAATGTGCTGTGAGTGATGCGATTCGATGTGCTGGGGGTGATGCAATGTGCTGTGGGCCATGCGATTCGATGTGCTGGGGGTGTTGCAATGTGCTGTGAGTGATGCGATTCGATGTGCTGGGGGTGATGCCATGTTCTGTGGGCCATGCGATTTGATGTTCTGGGGGTGTTGCAATGTGCTGTGAGTGATGCGATTCAATGTGCTGGGGGTTATGCAATGTGCTATGGGCCAAGCGATTCGATGTGCTGGGGGTGATGCGATTCGATGTGCTGGGGGTGATGCAATGTGCTGTGGGCCATGCGATTCGATGTGCTGGGGGTGATGTAATGTGCTGTGAGTGATGCGATTCGATGTGCAGGTGGTGATGCAATGTGCTGTGGGCCATGCGATTCGATGTGCTGGGGTGATGCGATTTGATGTGCTGGGGGTGATGCAATGTGTTGTGGGCCATGCGATTCGATGTGCTGGGGGTGATGCAATGTGCTGTGAGTGATGCGATTCGATGTGCTGGGGTTATGCAATGTGCTGTGGGCCATGCGATTCGATGTGCTGAGGTGTTGCGATTCGATGTGCTGGGGGTGATGCAATGTGCTGTGGGCCATGCGATTCGATGTGCTGGGGGTGATGCAATGTGCTGGGAGTGATGCGATTCGATGTGCTGGGGGTGATGCAATGTGCTGTGGGTCATGCGATTCGATGTGCTGGGGATGATGCAATGTGCTGTGGGCCATGCAATTCGATGTGCTGGGGGTGATGCAATGTCCTGTGGTCCATGCGATTCGATGTGCTGGGGGTGTTGCAATGTGCTGTGAGTGATGCGATTAGATGTGCTGGGGGTTATGCAATGTGCTGTGGGCCATGCGATTCGATGTGCTGGGGGGTGATGCGATTCGATGTGCTGGGGGTGATGCAATGTGCTGTGGGCCATGCGATTCGATGTGCTGGGGGTGATGCAATGTGCTGTGAGTGATGCGTTTCGATGTGCTGGGGTTATGCAATGTACTGTGGGCCATGCGATTTGATGTGCTGGGGTGATGCGATTCGATGTGCTGGGGGTGATGCAATGTGCTGTGGGCCATGCGATTCGATGTGCTGAGGGTGATGCAATGTGCTGTGAGTGATGCGATTTGATGTGCTGGGGGTTATGCAATGTGCTGTGGGCCATGTGATTCGATGTGCTGGGGTGATGCAATGTGCTGTGGGCCGTGCGATTCGATGTGCTGTGGGCCATGCGATTCGATGTGCTGGAGGTGATGCAATGTGCTGTGAGTGATGCGATTTGATGTGCTGGGGTTATGCAATGTGCTGTGGGCCATGCGATTCGATGTGCTGGGGTGTTGCGATTCGATGTGCTGGGGTAATGCAATGTGTTGTGGGCCATGCGATTCGATGTGCTGGGGGTGTTGCAATGTGCTGTGAGTGATGCAATTTGATGTGCTGGGGGTGTTGCAATGTGCTGTGAGTGATGTGATTCGATGTACTGGGGGTTATGCAATGTGCTGTGGGCCATGCGGTTCGATGTGCTGGGGGTGATGCAATTCAATGTGCTGGGGGTGATGCAATGTGCTGTGGGCCATGCGATTTGATGTGCTGGGGGTGATGCATTGTGCTGTGAGTGATGCGATTCGATGTGCTGGTGGTGATGCAATGTGCTGTAGGCCATGCGATTCGATGTGCTGGGGATATGCAAGTCAATGTGCTGGGGGTGATGCAATGTGCTGTGAGCCATGCGATTCGATGTGCTGGGGTGATGCGATTCAATGTTCTGAGGGTGATGCAATGTGCTCTGAGTGATGCGATTTGATTTGCTGGGGGTGTTGCAATGTGCTGTGGGTTATGCGATTCGATGTGCTCAGGTGATGCGATTCAATGTGCTGGGGGTGATGCAATGTGCTGTGAGTGATGCGATTCGATGTGCTGGGGGTGATGCAATGTGCTGTGGGCCATGCGATTCGATGTGCTGGGGTGTTGCGATTCGATGTGCTGGGGGTGATGCCATGTGTTGTGGGCCATGCGATTCGATGTGCTGGGGGTGTTGCAATGTGCTGTGAGTGATGCGATTCGATGTGCTGGGGGTTATGCAATGTGCTGTGGGCCATGCGATTTGATGTGCTGGGGGTGATGCAATGTCCTGTGAGTGATGCGAGTAGATGTGCTGGGGGTGATGCAATGTGCTGTGAGTGATGCGATTCGATGTGCTGGGTGTTATGCAATTTGCTGTGGTCCATGCGATTCGATGTGTTGGGGGTGATGCAATGTGCTGTGGGCCATGCGATTCGTTGTGCTGGGGTGATGCGATTTGATGTGCTGGGGGTGATGCAATGTGCTGTGGGCCATGCGATTCAATGTGCTGGGGTGTTTCAATGTGCTGTGAGTGATGCGATTCGATTCGATGTTCAGGGGGGTTATGCAATGTGCTGTGGGCCATGTGATTCGATGTGCTGGGGGCGATGCAATGTGCTGTGGTCCATGCGATTCGATGTGCTGGGGTGATGCGATTCGATGTGCTGGGGGTGATGCAATGTGCTGTGGGCCATGCGATTCGATGTGCTGGGGTGTTTCAATGTGCTGTGAGTGATGCGATTCGATGTTCAGGGGGGTTATGCAATGTGCTGTGGGCCATGTGATTCGATGTGCTGGGGGTGATGCGATTCGATGTGCTGGGGGTGATGCAATGTGCTGTGAGTGATGCGATTCAACGTGCTGGGGGCGATGCAATGTGCTGTGGGCCATGCGATTCGATGTGCTGGGGGTGTTGCAATGTGCTGTGAGTGATGCGATTCGATGTGCTGGGGGTTATGCAATGTGCTGTGGGCCATGCGATTCGATGTGCTGGGGGGGTGATGCGATTCGATGTGCTGGGGGTGATGCAATGTGCTGTGGGCCATGCGATTCGATGTACTGGGGGTGATGCAATGTGCTGGGAGTGATGCGATTCGATGTGCTGGGGGTGATGCAATGTGCTGTGGGTCATGCGATTCGATGTGCTGGGGTGATGCGATTCGATGTGCTGGGGGTAATGCAATGTGCTGTGAGTGATGCGTTTCGATGTGCTGGGGTTATGCAATGTGCTGTGGGCCATGCGATTCAATGTGCTGGGGTGATGCGATTTGATGTGCTGGGGGTGATGCAATGTGCTGTGGGCCATGCGATTCGATGTGCTGGGGGTGTTGCAATGTGCTGTGAGTGATGCGATTCGATGTGCTGGGGGTGATGCAATGTTCTGTGGGTCATGCGATTCGATGTGCTGGGGTGATGCGATTCGATGTGCTGGTCGTAATGCAATGTGCTGTGAGTGATGCGTTTCGATGTGCTGGGGTTATGCAATGTGCTGTAAGCCATGCGATTCGATGTGCTGGGGTGATGCGATTCGATGTGCTGGGGGTGATGCAATGTGCTGTGGGCCATGCGATTCGATGTGCTGGGGTGATGCGATTCGATGTGCTGGGGGTGAGGCAATGTGATGTGAGTGATGCGATTCGATGTGCTGGGGGTTATGCAATGTGCTGTGGTCCATGCGATTCGATGTGCTGGGGTGATGCGATTCGATGTGCTGGGGGTGATGCAATGTGCTGTGGGCCATGCGATTCGATGTGCTTGGGTGATGCGATTCGTTGTGCTGGGGGTGGTGCAATGTGCTGTGAGTGATGCAATTTGATGTGCTGGGGGTTATGCAATGTGCTGTGGGCCATGCGATTCAATGTGCTGGGAGTGATGCAATGTTCTGTGGGCTATGCGATTCGATGTGCTGGGGGTGTTGCAATGTGCTGTGAGTGATGCGTTTCGATGTGCTGGGGTTATGCAATGTGCTGTGGGCCATGCGATTCGATGTGCTGGGGTGATGCAATTCGATGTGCTGGCGGTGATGCAATGTGCTGTGGGCCATGCGATTCGATGTGCTGGGGGTGTTGCAATGTGCTGTGAGTGATGCGATTCTCTGTGCTGGGGGTGATGCAATGGGCTGTGGGCCATGTGATTCGATGTGCTGGGGTGATGCAATGTGCTGTGGGCCGTGCGATTCGATGTGCTGTGGGCCATGCGATTCGATGTGCTGGAGGTGATGCAATGTGCTGTGAGTGATGCGATTCGATGTGCTGGGGGTGATGCAATGTGCTGTGGGCCATGCGATTCGATGTGCTGGGGGTGTTGCAATGTGCTGTGAGTGATGCGATTCGATGTGCTGGGGGTGATGCCATGTTCTGTGGGCCATGCGATTTGATGTTCTGGGGGTGTTGCAATGTGCTGTGAGTGATGCGATTCAATGTGCTGGGGGTTATGCAATGTGCTATGGGCCAAGCGATTCGATGTGCTGGGGGTGATGCGATTCGATGTGCTGGGGGTGATGCAATGTGCTGTGGGCCATGCGATTCGATGTGCTGGGGGTGATGTAATGTGCTGTGAGTGATGCGATTCGATGTGCAGGTGGTGATGCAATGTGCTGTGGGCCATGCGATTCGATGTGCTGGGGTGATGCGATTTGATGTGCTGGGGGTGATGCAATGTGTTGTGGGCCATGCGATTCGATGTGCTGGGGGTGATGCAATGTGCTGTGAGTGATGCGATTCGATGTGCTGGGGTTATGCAATGTGCTGTGGGCCATGCGATTCGATGTGCTGAGGTGTTGCGATTCGATGTGCTGGGGGTGATGCAATGTGCTGTGGGCCATGCGATTCGATGTGCTGGGGGTGATGCAATGTGCTGGGAGTGATGCGATTCGATGTGCTGGGGGTGATGCAATGTGCTGTGGGTCATGCGATTCGATGTGCTGGGGATGATGCAATGTGCTGTGGGCCATGCAATTCGATGTGCTGGGGGTGATGCAATGTCCTGTGGTCCATGCGATTCGATGTGCTGGGGGTGTTGCAATGTGCTGTGAGTGATGCGATTAGATGTGCTGGGGGTTATGCAATGTGCTGTGGGCCATGCGATTCGATGTGCTGGGGGGTGATGCGATTCGATGTGCTGGGGGTGATGCAATGTGCTGTGGGCCATGCGATTCGATGTGCTGGGGGTGATGCAATGTGCTGTGAGTGATGCGTTTCGATGTGCTGGGGTTATGCAATGTACTGTGGGCCATGCGATTTGATGTGCTGGGGTGATGCGATTCGATGTGCTGGGGGTGATGCAATGTGCTGTGGGCCATGCGATTCGATGTGCTGAGGGTGATGCAATGTGCTGTGAGTGATGCGATTTGATGTGCTGGGGGTTATGCAATGTGCTGTGGGCCATGCGATTCGATGTGCTGGGGGTGATGCAATGTGCTGTGGGCCATGCGATTCGATGTGCTGGGGGTGATGCAATGTGCTGTGGGCCATGCGATTCGATGTGCTGAGGGGGATTGCAATGTGCTGTGGGCCATGCGATTCACTGTGCTGGGGGTGATGCAATGGGCTGTGGGCCATGTGATTCGATGTGCTGGGGTGATGCAATGTGCTGTGGGCCGTGCGATTCGATGTGCTGTGGGCCATGCGATTCGATGTGCTGGAGGTGATGCAATTTGCTGTGAGTGATGCGATTTGATGTGCTGGGGTTATGCAATGTGCTGTGGGCCATGCGATTCGATGTGCTGGGGTGTTGCGATTCGATGTGCTGGGGTAATGCAATGTGTTGTGGGCCATGCGATTCGATGTGCTGGGGGTGTTGCAATGTGCTGTGAGTGATGCAATTCGATGTGCTGGGGGTGTTGCAATGTGCTGTGAGTGATGTGATTCGATGTACTGGGGGTTATGCAATGTGCTGTGGGCCATGCGATTCGATGTGCTGGGGGTGATGCGATTCAATGTGCTGGGGGTGATGCAATGTGCTGTGGGCCATGCGATTTGATGTGCTGGGGGTGATGGATTGTGCTGTGAGTGATGCGATTCGATGTGCTGGTGGTGATGCAATGTGCTGTAGGCAATGTGATTCGATGTGATGGGGATATGTGATTCAATGTGCTGGGGGTGATGCAATGTGCTGTGAGCCATGCGATTCGATGTGCTGGGGTGATGTGATTCGATGTGCTGAGGGTGATGCAATGTGCTGTGAGTGATGCGATTTGATGTGCTGGGGGTGTTGCAATGTGCTGTGGGTTATGCGATTCGATGTGCTCAGGTGATGCGATTCAATGTGCTGGGGGTGATGCAATGTGCTGTGAGTGATGCGATTCGATGTGCTGGGGGTGATGCAATGTGCTGTGGGCCATGCGATTCGATGTGCTGAGGTGTTGCGATTCGATGTGCTGGGGGTGATGCCATGTGTTGTGGGCCATGCGATTCGATGTGCTGGGGGTGTTGCAATGTGCTGTGAGTGATGCGATTCGATGTGCTGGGGGTGATGCAATGTCCTGTGAGTGATGCGAGTAGATGTGCTGGGGGTGATGCAATGTGCTGTGAGTGATGCGATTCGATGTGCTGGGTGTTATGCAATTTGCTGTGGTCCATGCGATTCGATGTGTTGGGGGTGATGCAATGTGCTGTGGGCCATGCGATTCGTTGTGCTGGGGTGATGCGATTTGATGTGCTGGGGGTGATGCAATGTGCTGTGAGTGATGCGATTCGATGTGCTGGGGGTGATGCAATGTGCTGTGGTCCATGCGATTCGATGTGCTGGGGTGATGCGATTCGATGTGCTGGGGGTGATGCAATGTGCTGTGGGCCATGCGATTCGATGTGCTGGGGTGTTTCAATGTGCTGTGAGTGATGCGATTCGATGTTCAGGGGGGTTATGCAATGTGCTGTGGGCCATGTGATTCGATGTGCTGGGGGTGATGCGATTCGATGCACTGGGGGTGATGCAATGTGCTGTGAGTGATGCGATTCGACGTGCTGGGTGTGATGCAATGTGCTGTGGGCCATGCGATTCAATGTGCTGGGGGTGTTGCAATGTGCTGTGAGTGATGCGATTCGATGTGCTGGGGGTTATGCAATGTGCTGTGGGCCATGCGATTCGATGTGCTGGGGGGGTGATGCGATTCGATGTGCTGGGGGTGATGCAATGTGCTGTGGGCCATGCGATTCGATGTACTGGGGGTGATGCAATGTGCTGGGATTGATGCGATTCGATGTGCTGGGGGTGATGCAATGTGCTGTGGGTCATGCGATTCGATGTGCTGGGGTGATGCGATTCGATGTGCTGGGGGTAATGCAATGTGCTGTGATTGATGCGTTTCGATGTGCTGGGGTTATGCAATGTGCTGTGGGCCATGCGATTCAATGTGCTGGGGTGATGCGATTTGATGTGCTGGGGGTGATGCAATGTGCTGTGGGCCATGCGATTCGATGTGCTGGGGTGATGCGATTTGATGTGCTGGGGGTGATGCAATGTGCTGTGGGCCATGCGATTCGATGTGCTGGGGGTGTTGCAATGTGCTGTGAGTGATGCGATTCGATGTGCTGGGGGTGATGCCATGTTCTGTGGGCCATGCGATTTGATGTTCTGGGGGTGTTGCAATGTGCTGGGGGTGATGCGATTCGATGTGCTGGGGGTGATGCAATGTGCTGTGGGCCATGCGATTCGATGTGCTGGGGTGATGTAATGTGCTGTGAGTGATGCGATTCGATGTGCAGGTGGTGATGCAATGTGCTGTGGGCCATGCGATTCGATGTGCTGGGGGTGATGCAATGTGTTGTGGGCCATGAGATTCGATGTGCTGGGGGTGATGCAATGTGCTGTGAGTGATGCGATTCGATGTGCTGGGGTTATGCAATGTGCTGTGGGCCATGCGATTCGATGTGCTGAGGTGTTGCGATTCGATGTGCTGGGGGTGATGCAATGTGCTGTGGGCCATGCGATTCGATGTGCTGGGGGATGATGCAATGTGCTGGGAGTGATGCGATTCGATGTGCTGGGGGTGATGCAATGTGCTGTGGGTCATGCGATTCGATGTGCTGGGGATGATGCAATGTGCTGTGGGCCATGCGATTCGATGTGCTGGGGGTGATGCAATGTCCTGTGGTCCATGCGATTCGATGTGCTGGGGGTGTTGCAATGTGCTGAGGTGTTGCGATTCGATGTGCTGGGGGTAATGCAATGTGTTGTGGGCCATGCGATTCGATGTGCTGGGGGTGTTGCGATTCGATGTGCTGGGGGTGATGCAATGTGCTGTGGGCCATGCGATTCGATGTGCTGGGGGTGATGCAATGTGCTGGGAGTGATGCGATTCAATGTGCTGGGGGTGATGCAATGTGCTGTGGGTCATGCGATTCGATGTGCTGGGGATGATGCAATGTGCTGTGGGCCATGCAATTCGATGTGCTGGGGGTGATGCAATGTCCTGTGGTCCATGCGATTCGATGTGCTGGGGGTGTTGCAATGTGCTGTGAGTGATGCGATTAGATGTGCTGGGGGTTATGCAATGTGCTGTGGGCCATGCGATTCGATGTGCTGGGGGGGTGATGCGATTCGATGTGCTGGGGGTGATGCAATGTGCTGTGGGCCATGCGATTCGATGTGCTGGGGGTGATGCAATGTGCTGGGAGTGATGCGATTCGATGTGCTGGGGGTGATGCAATGTGCTGTGGGTCATGCGATTCGATGTGCTGGAGTGATGCGATTCGATGTGCTGGGGGTGATGCAATGTGCTGTGAGTGATGCGTTTCGATGTGCTGGGGTTATGCAATGTACTGTGGGCCATGCGATTTGATGTGCTGGGGTGATGCGATTCGATGTGCTGGGGGTGATGCAATGTGCTGTGGGCCATGCGATTCGATGTGCTGAGGGTGATGCAATGTGCTGTGAGTGATGCGATTTGATGTGCTGGGGGTTATGCAATGTGCTGTGGGCCATGCGATTCGATGTGCTGGGGGTGATGCAATGTGCTGTGGGCCATGCGATTCGATGTGCTGGGGGTGATGCAATGTGCTGTGGGCCATGCGATTCACTGTGCTGGGGGTGATGCAATGGGCTGTGGGCCATGTGATTCGATGTGCTGGGGTGATGCAATGTGCTGTGGGCCGTGCGATTCGATGTGCTGTGGGCCATGCGATTCGATGTGCTGGAGGTGATGCAATGTGCTGTGAGTGATGCGATTCGATGTGCTGGGGTTATGCAATGTGCTGTGGGCCATGCGATTCGATGTGCTGGGGTGTTGCGATTCGATGTGCTGGGGTAATGCAATATGTTGTGGGCCATGCGTTTCGATGTGCTGGGGGTGTTGCAATGTGCTGTGAGTGATGCAATTCGATGTGCTGGGGGTGTTGCAATGTGCTGTGAGTGATGTGATTCGATGTACTGGGGGTTATGCAATGTGCTGTGGGCCATGCGATTCGATGTGCTGGGGGTGATGCGATTCAATGTGCTGGGGGTGATGCAATGTGCTGTGGGCCATGCGATTTGATGTGCTGGGGGTGATGCATTGTGCTGTGAGTGATGCGATTTGATGTGCTGGGTGTGATGCACTGTGCTGTGGGATATGTGATTCGATGTGCTGGGGTGATGCAATGTGCTGTGGGCCGTGCGATTTGATGTGGGCCATGCGATTTGATGTGCTGGGGTGATGCAATGTGCTGTGAGTGATGCAATTCGATGTGCTGGGGGTTATGCAATGTGCTGTGGGCCATGCGATTCGATGTGCTGGGGTGATGCAATGTGCTGTGAGTGATGCGATTTGATGTGCTGGGTGTGATGCACTGTGCTGTGGGACATGTGATTCTATGTGCTGGGGTGATGCAATGTGCTGTGGGCCGTGCGATTTGATGTGGGCCATGCGATTTGATGTGCTGGGGTGATGCAATGTGCTGCGAGTGATGCAATGCGATGTGCTGTGGATTATGCAATGTACTGTGGGCCATGCGATTCGATGTGCTGGGGTGATGCGATTCGATGTGCTGGGGGTGATGAAATGTGCTGCGGGCCATACGATTCGATGTGCTGGGGGTGTTGCAATGTGCTGTGAGTGATGCGATTCGATGTGCTGGGGGTGATGCAATGTGCTGTGAGTGATGCGATTTGATGTGCTGGTGGTGATGCAATGTGCTGTGGGCCATGCGATTTGATGTGCTGGGGTGATGCAATTCGATGTGCTGGGGGTGATGCAATGTGCTGTGGGCCATGCGATTCGATGTGCTGGGGGTGTTGCAATGTGCAGTGAGTGATGAGATGTGTTGGGGGTCATGCAATGTGCTGTGGGCCATGCGATTCGATGTGCTGGGGTGATGCGATTCGATGTGCTGGGGGTGAAGCAATGTGCTGTGGGCCATGCGATTCGATGTGCTGGGGGCGTTGCGATTCAATGTGCTGGGGGTGATGCAATGTGCTGTGGGCCATGCAATTTGATGTGCTCGGGTGATGCGATTTGATGTGCTGGGGGTGATGCAATGTGCTGTGAGTGATGCGATTTGATGTTCTGGGGGTTATGCAAAGTGCTGTAGGCCATGCGATTCGATGTGCTGGGGTGATGTGATTCGATGTGCTGGGGGTGATGCAATGTGCTGTGGGCCATGCAATTCGATGTGCTGGGGGTGTTGCAATGTGCTGTGAGTGATGCGATTCGATGTGCTGGGGGTGATGCAATGTTCTGTGGGCCATGCGTTTCGAAGTGCTGGGGTGTTGCAATGTGCTGTGAGTGATGCGATTTGATGTGCTGGGGGTTATGCAATGTGCTGTGGGCCAAGCGATTCGATGTGCTGTGGGCCATGCGATTCGATGTGCTGGGGTGATGTAATGTGCTGTGAGTGATGCGATTCGATGTGCTGGGGGTGATGCAATGTGCTGTGGGCCATGCAATTCGATGTGCTGGGGTGATACAATTTGATGTGCTGGGGGTGATGCAATGTGCTGTGAGTGATGCGATTTGATGTTCTGGGGGTTATGCAAAGTGCTGTAGGCCATGCGATTCGATGTGCTGGGGTGATGTGATTCGATGTGCTGGGGGTGATGCAATGTGCTGTGGGCCATGCGATTCGATGTGCTGGGGGTGTTGCAATGTGCTGTGAGTGATGCGATTCGATGTGCTGGGGGTGATGCAATGTTCTGTGGGCCATGCGTTTCGAAGTGCTGGGGTGTTGCAATGTGCTGTGAGTGATGCGATTTGATGTGCTGGGGGTTATGCAATGTGCTGTGGGCCAAGCGATTCGATGTGCTGTGGGCCATGCGATTCGATGTGCTGGGGTGATGTAATGTGCTGTGAGTGATGCGATTCGATGTGCTGGGGGTGATGCAATGTGCTGTGGGCCATGCAATTCGATGTGCTGGGGTGATACAATTTGATGTGCTGGGGGTGATGCAATGTGCTGTGGGCCATGCGATTCTATGTGCTGGGGTGATGCGATTCGATGTGCTGGGGGTGATGCAATGTGCTGTGAGTGATGCAATTCGATGTGCTGGGGGTTATGAAATGTGCTGTGGGCCATGCGATTCGATGTGCTGGGGTGATGCGATTCGATGTGCTGGGCGTGATGCAATGTGCTGTGGACCATGCGATTCGATGTGCTGGGGTGATGCAACGTGCTGTGAGTGATGCGATTTGATGTGCTGGGTGTGATGCACTGTGCTGTGGGACATGTGATTCGATGTGCTGGGGTAATGCAATGTGCTGTGGGCCGTGCGATTTGATGTGGGCCATGCGATTTGATGTGCTGGGGTGATGCAATGTCCTGTGAGTGATGCGAGTAGATGTGCTGAGGGTGATGCAATGTGCTGTGAGTGATGCGATTCGATGTGCTGGGTGTTATGCAATTTGCTGTGGTCCATGCGATTCGATGTGTTGGGGGTGATGCAATGTGCTGTGAGTGATGCGATTCAATGTGCTAGGGGTGATGCAATGTGCTGTGGTCCTTGCGATTCGATGTGCTGGGGTGATGCGATTTGATGTGCTGGGGATGATGCAATGTGCTGTGGGCCATGCGATTTGATGTGCTGGGGTGATGCGATTCGATGTGCTGGGGGTGATGCAATGTGCTGTGAGTGATGCAATTCGATGTGCTGGGGGTTATGCAATGTGCTGTGGGCCATGCGATTCGATGTGCTGGGGTGATGCGATTCGATGTGCTGGGGGTGATGCAATGTGCTGTGGGCCATGCGATTCGATCTGCTGGGGTGATGCAATGTGCTGTGAGTGATGCGATTTGATGTGCTGGGTGTGATGCACTGTGCTATGGGATATGTGATTCGATGTGCTGTGGGCCGTGCGATTTGATGTGGGCCATGCGATTTGATGTGCTGGGGTGATGCAATGTGCTGTGAGTGATGCAATTCGATGTGCTGGGGGTTATGCAATGTGCTGTGGGCCATGCGATTCGATGTGCTGGGGTGATGCGATTCAATGTGCTGGGGGTGATGCAATGTGCTGGGGGCCATGCGATTCGATGTGCTGGGGTGATGCAACGTGCTGTGAGTGATGCGATTTGATGTGCTGGGTGTGATGCACGTGCTGTGGGACATGTGATTCGATGTGCTGGGGTGATGCAATGTGCTGTGGGCCATGCGATTCGATGTGCTGGGGGTGATGCAATGTGCTGTGGGCCATGCGATTTGATGTGCTGGGGGTGATGCAATGTGCTGTGGGCCATGCGATTCACTGTGCTGGGGGTGATGCAATGGGCTGTGGGCCATGTGATTCGATGTGCTGGGGTGATGCAATGTGTTGTGGGTCATGCGATTCGATGTGCTGGGGGTGTTTCAATATGCTGTGAGTGATGCGATTTGATGTGCTGTGGGTTATGCAATGTGCTGTGGGCCATGCGATTCGATGTGCTGGGGGTGATGCGATTCGATGTGCTGGGGGTTATGCAATGTGCTGTGGGCCATGTGATTCGATGTGCTGGGGGGTGATGCGATTCGCTGTGCTGGGGGTGATGCAATGTGCTGTGGGCCATGCGATTCGATGTGCTGGGGGTGATGCAATGTGCTGGGAGTGATGCGATTCGATGTGCTTGGGGTGATGCAATGTGCTGTGGGTCATGCGATTCGATGTGCTGGGGTGATGCGATTCAATGTGCTGGGGGTGATGCAATGTGCTGTGAGTGATGCGTTTCGATGTGCTGGGGTTATGCAATGTGCTGTGGGCCATGTGATTTGATGTGCTGGGGTGATGCGATTCGATGTGCTGGGGGTGATGCAATGTGCTGTGGGCCATGCGATTCGATGTGCTGAGGGTGATGCAATGTGCTGTGAGTGATGCGATTTGATGTGCTGGGGGTTATGCAATGTGCTGTGGGCCATGCGATTCGATGTGCTGGGGGTGATGCAATGTGCTGTGGGCCATGCGATTCGATGTGCTGGGGGTGATGCAATGTGCTGTGGGCCATGCGATTCGATGTGCTGGGGGTGATGCAATGTGCTGTGGGCCATGCGATTCACTGTGCTGGGGGTGATGCAATGGGCTGTGGGCCATGTGATTCGATGTGCTGGGGTGATGCAATGTGCTGTGGGCCTGTGCGATTTGATGTGCTGTGGGCCATGCGATTCGATGTGCTGGAGGTGATGCAATGTGCTGTGAGTGATGCGATTCGATGTGCTGGGGTTATGCAATGTCCTGTGGTCCATGCGATTAGATGTGCTGGGGGTGTTGCAATGTGCTGTGAGTGATGCAATTAGATGTGCTGGGGGTTATGCAATGTGCTGTGGGCCATGCGATTCGATGTGCTGGGGGGGTGATGCGATTCGATGTGCTGGGGTGATGCAATGTGCTGTGGGCCATGCGATTCGATGTGCTGGGGGTGATGCACTGTGCTGGGAGTGATGCGATTCGATGTGCTGGGGGTGATGCAATGTGCTGTGGGTCATACGATTCGATGTGCTGGGGTGATGCGATTCGATGTGCTGGGGGTGATGCAATGTGCTGTGAGTGATGCGTTTCGATGTGCTGGGGTTATGCAATGTGCTGTGGGCCATGCGATTTGATGTGCTGGGGTGATGCGATTCGATGTGCTGGGGGTGATGCAATGTGCTGTGGGCCATGCGATTCGATGTGCTGAGGGTGATGCAATGTGCTGTGAGTGATGCGATTTGATGTGCTGGGGGTTATGCAATGTGCTGTGCGCCATGCGATTCGATGTGCTGGGGGTGATGCAATGTGCTGTGGGTCATGCGATTCGATGTGCTGGGGGTGATGCAATGTGCTGTGGGCCATGCGATTCGATGTGCTGGGGGTGATGCAATGTGCTGTGGGCCATGCGATTCACTGTGCTGGGGGTGATGCAATGGGCTGTGGGCCATGTGATTCGATGTGCTGGGGGTGATGCAATGTCCTGTGAGTGATGCGAGTAGATGTTCTGGGGGTGATGCAATGTGCTGTGAGTGATGCGATTCGATGTGCTGGGTGTTATGCAATTTGCTGTGGTCCATGCGATTTGATGTGTTGGGGGTGATGCAATGTGCTGTGGGCCATGCGATTCGTTGTGCTGGGGTGATGCGATTTGATGTGCTGGGGGTGATGCAATGTGCTGTGAGTGATGCGATTCGACGTGCTGGGGGTGATGCAATGTGCTGTGGGCCATGCGATTCGATGTGCTGGGGGTGTTACAATGTGCTGTGAGTGATGTGATTCGATGTGCTGGGGGTCATGCAATGTGCTGTGGGCCATGCGATTCGATGTGCTGGGGGGGTGATGCGATTCGATGTGCTGGGGGTGATGCAATGTGCTGTGGGCCATGCGATTCGATGTACTGGGGGTGATGCAATGTGCTGGGAGTGATGCGATTCGATGTGCTGGGGGTGATGCAATGTGCTGTGGGTCATGCGATTCGATGTGCTGGGGTGATGCAATTCGATGTGCTGGGGGTAATGCAATGTGCTGTGAGTGATGCGTTTCGATGTGCTGGGGTTATGCAATGTGCTGTGGGCCATGCGATTCAATGTGCTGGGGTGATGCGATTTGATGTGCTGGGGGTGATGCAATGTGCTGTGGGCCATGCGATTCGATGTGCTGGGGGTGTTGCAATGTGCTGTGAGTGATGTGATTCGATGTGCTGGGGGTGATGGAATGTTCTGTGGGTCATGCGATTCGATGTGCTGGGGTGATGCGATTCGATGTGCTGGGGGTAATGCAATGTGCTGTGAGTGATGCGTTTCGATGTGCTGGGGTTATGCAATGTGCTGTGGGCCATGCGATTCGATGTGCTAGGGTGATGCGATTCGATGTGCTGGGGGTGATGCAATGTGCTGTGGGCCATGCGATTCGATGTGCTGGGGGTGTTGCAATGTGCTGTGAGTGATGCGATTCGATGTGCTGGGGGTGATGCCATGTTCTGTGGGCCATGCGATTTGATGTTCTGGGGGTGTTGCAATGTGCTGTGAGTGATGTGATTCAATGTGCTGGGGGTTATGCAATGTGCTATGGGCCAAGCGATTCGATGTGCTGGGGGTGATGCGATTCGATGTGCTAGGGGTGATGCAATGTGCTGTGGGCCATGCGATTCGATGTTCTGGGGGTGATGTAATGTGCTGTGAGTGATGCGATTCGATGTGCAGGTGGTGATGCAATGTGCCGTGGGCCATGCGATTCGATGTGCTGGGGTGATGCGATTCGATGTGCTGGGGGTGATGCAATGTGCTGTGAGTGATGCGATACAATGTGCTGGGGGTTATGCAATGTGCTGTGGTCCATGCGATTCAATGTGCTGGGGTGATGCGATTTGATGTGCTTTGGGTGATGCAATGTGCTGTGGGCCATACGATTCGATGTGCTGGGGTGATGCGATTCGATGTGCTGGGGGTGATGCAATGTGCTGTGGGCCATGCGATTCTCTGTGCTGGGGGTGATGCAATGGGCTGTGGGCCATGCGATTCGATGTGCTGGGGGTGATGACATGTGCTGTGGGCCATGCGATCCGATGTGCTGGGGGTGATGAAATGTGCTGTGGGCCATGCGATTCACTGTGCTGGGGGTGATGCAATGGGCTGTGGGCCTTGTGATTCGATGTGCTGGGGTGATGCAATGTGCTGTGGGCCGTGCGATTCGATGTGCTGTGGGCCATGCGATTCGATGTGCTGGAGGTGATGCAATGTGCTGTGAGTGATGCGATTCGATGTGCTGGGGTTATGCAATATGCTGTAGGCCATGCGATTCGATGTGCTGGGGATATGCGATTCAATGTGCTGGGGGTGATGCAATGTGCTGTGAGCCATGCGATTCGATGTGCTGGGGTGATGCGATTCGATGTGCTGGGGGTGATGCAATGTGCTGTGGGCCATGCGATTCGATGTGCTGGGGGTGATGCGATTCGATGTGCTGGGGGTGATGCAATGTGCTGTGAGTGATGCAATTCGATGTGCTGGGGGTTATGCAATGTGCTGTGGGCCATGCGATTCGATGTGCTGGGGTGATGCGATTCGATGTGCTGGGGGTGATGCAATGTGCTGTGGGCCATGCGATTCGATCTGCTGGGGTGATGCAATGTGCTGTGAGTGATGCGATTTGATGTGCTGGGTGTGATGCACTGTGCTGTGGGATATGTGATTCGATGTGCTGTGGGCCGTGCGATTTGATGTGGGCCATGCGATTTGATGTGCTGGGGTGATGCAATGTGCTGTGAGTGATGCAATTCGATGTGCTGGGGGTTATGCAATGTGCTGTGGGCCATGCGATTCGATGTGCTGGGGTGATGCGATTCGATGTGCTGGGGGTGATGCAATGTGCTGGGGGCCATGCGATTCGATGTGCTGGGGTGATGCAACGTGCTGTGAGTGATGCGATTTGATGTGCTGGGTGTGATGCACGGTGCTGTGGGACATGTGATTCGATGTGCTGGGGTGATGCAATGTGCTGTGGGCCATGCGATTCGATGTGCTGGGGTAGATGCAATGTGCTGTGGGCCATGCGATTTGATGTGCTGGGGGTGATGCAATGTGCTGTGGGCCATGCGATTCACTGTGCTGGGGGTGATGCAATGGGCTGTGGGCCATGTGATTCGATGTGCTGGGGTGATGCAATGTGTTGTGGGTCATGCGATTCGATGTGCTGGGGGTGTTTCAATATGCTGTGAGTGATGCGATTTGATGTGCTGTGGGTTATGCAATGTGCTGTGGGCCATGCGATTCGATGTGCTGGGGGTGATGCGATTCGATGTGCTGGGGGTTATGCAATGTGCTGTGGGCCATGTGATTCGATGTGCTGGGGGGTGATGCGATTCGATGTGCTGGGGGTGATGCAATGTGCTGTGGGCCATGCGATTCGATGTGCTGGGGGTGATGCAATGTGCTGGGAGTGATGCGATTCGATGTGCTTGGGGTGATGCAATGTGCTGTGGGTCATGCGATTCGATGTGCTGGGGTGATGCAATTCGATGTGCTGGGGGTGATGCAATGTGCTGTGAGTGATGCGTTTCGATGTGCTGGGGTTATGCAATGTGCTGTGGGCCATGTGATTTGATGTGCTGGGGTGATGCGATTCGATGTGCTGGGGGTGATGCAATGTGCTGTGGGCCATGCGATTCGATGTGCTGGGGGTGATGCAATGTGCTGTGGGCCATGCGATTCGATGTGCTGGGGGTGATGCAATGTGCTGTGGGCCATGCGATTCACTGTGCTGGGGGTGATGCAATGGGCTGTGGGCCATGTGATTCGATGTGCTGGGGTGATGCAATGTGCTGTGGGCCGTGCGATTTGATGTGCTGTGGGCCATGCGATTCGATGTGCTGGAGGTGATGCAATGTGCTGTGAGTGATGCGATTCGATGTGCTGGGGTTATGCAATGTGCTGTGGGCCATGCGATTCGATGTGCTGAGGTGTTGCGATTCGATGTGCTGGGGGTAATGCAATGTGTTGTGGGCCATGCGATTCGATGTGCTAGGGGTGTTGCGATTCGATGTGCTGGGGGTGATGCAATGTGCTGTGGGCCATGCGATTCGATGTGCTGGGGGTGATGCAATGTGCTGGGAGTGATGCGATTCGATGTGCTGGGGGTGATGCAATGTGCTGTGGGTCATGCGATTCGATGTGCTGGGGATGATGCAATGTGCTGTGGGCCATGCAATTCGATGTGCTGGGGGTGATGCAATGTCCTGTGGTCCATGCGATTAGATGTGCTGGGGGTGTTGCAATGTGCTGTGAGTGATGCAATTAGATGTGCTGGGGGTTATGCAATGTGCTGTGGGCCATGCGATTCGATGTGCTGGGGGGGTGATGCGATTCGATGTGCTGGGGGTGATGCAATGTGCTGTGGGCCATGCGATTCGATGTGCTGGGGGTGATGCACTGTGCTGGGAGTGATGCGATTCGATGTGCTGGGGGTGATGCAATGTGCTGTGGGTCATGCGATTCGATGTGCTGGGGTGATGCGATTCGATGTGCTGGGGGTGATGCAATGTGCTGTGGGCCATGCGATTCGATGTGCTGAGGGTGATGCAATGTGCTGTGAGTGATGCGATTTGATGTGCTGGGGGTTATGCAATGTGCTGTGCGCCATGCGATTCGATGTGCTGGGGGTGATGCAATGTGCTGTGGGTCATGCGATTCGATGTGCTGGGGGTGATGCAATGTGCTGTGGGCCATGCGATTCGATGTGCTGGGGGTGATGCAATGTGCTGTGGGCCATGCGATTCACTGTGCTGGGGGTGATGCAATGGGCTGTGGGCCATGTGATTCGATGTGCTGGGGGTGATGCAATGTCCTGTGAGTGATGCGAGTAGATGTGCTGGGGGTGATGCAATGTGCTGTGAGTGATGCGATTCGATGTGCTGGGTGTTATGCAATTTGCTGTGGTCCATGCGATTTGATGTGTTGGGGGTGATGCAATGTGCTGTGGGCCATGCGATTCGTTGTGCTGGGGTGATGCGATTTGATGTGCTGGGGGTGATGCAATGTGCTGTGGTCCATGCGATTCGATGTGCCGGGGGTGATGCGATTCGATGTGCTGGGGGTGATGCAATGTGCTGTGAGTGATGCGATTCGACGTGCTGGGGGTGATGCAATGTGCTGTGGGCCATGCGATTCGATGTGCTGGGGGTGTTACAATGTGCTGTGAGTGATGTGATTCGATGTGCTGGGGGTTATGCAATGTGCTGTGGGCCATGCGATTCGATGTGCTGGGGGGGTGATGCGATTCGATGTGCTGGGGGTGATGCAATGTGCTGTGGGCCATGCGATTCGATGTACTGGGGGTGATGCAATGTGCTGGGAGTGATGCGATTCGATGTGCTGGGGGTGATGCAATGTGCTGTGGGTCATGCGATTCGATGTGCTGGGGTGATGCGATTCGATGTGCTGGGGGTAATGCAATGTGCTGTGAGTGATGCGTTTCGATGTGCTGGGGTTATGCAATGTGCTGTGGGCCATGCGATTCAATGTGCTGGGGTGATGCGATTTGATGTGCTGGGGGTGATGCAATGTGCTGTGGGCCATGCGATTCAATGTGCTGGGGGTGTTGCAATGTGCTGTGAGTGATGCGATTCGATGTGCTGGGGGTGATGGAATGTTCTGTGGGTCATGCGATTCGATGTGCTGGGGTGATGCGATTCGATGTGCTGGGGGTAATGCAATGTGCTGTGAGTGATGCGTTTCGATGTGCTGGGGTTATGCAATGTGCTGTGGGCCATGCGATTCGATGTGCTGGGGTAATGCGATTCGATGTGCTGGGGGTGATGCAATGTGCTGTGGGCCATGCGATTCGATGTGCTGGGGGTGTTGCAATGTGCTGTGAGTAATGCGATTCGATGTGCTGGGGGTGATGCCATGTTCTGTGGGCCATGCGATTTGATGTTCTGGGGGTGTTGCAATGTGCTGTGAGTGATGCGATTCAATGTGCTGGGGGTTATGCAATGTGCTATGGGCCAAGCGATTCGATGTGCTGGGGGTGATGCGATTCGATGTGCTAGGGGTGATGCAATGTGCTGTGGGCCATGCGATTCGATGTTCTGGGGGTGATGTAATGTGCTGTGAGTGATGCGATTCGATGTGCAGGTGGTGATGCAATGTGCCGTGGGCCATGCGATTCGATGTGCTGGGGTGATGCGATTCGATGTGCTGGGGGTGATGCAATGTGCTGTGAGTGATGCGATACAATGTGCTGGGGGTTATGCAATGTGCTGTGGTCCATGCGATTCGATGTGCTGGGGTGATGCGATTTGATGTGCTTTGGGTGATGCAATGTGCTGTGGGCCATACGATTCGATGTGCTGGGGTGATGCGATTCGATGTGCTGGGGGTTATGCAATGTGCTGTGGGCCATGCGATTCGATGTGCTGGGGTGATGCGATTCGATGTGCTGGGGGTGATGCAATGTGCTGGGGGCCATGCGATTCGATGTGCTGGGGTGATGCAACGTGCTGTGAGTGATGCAATTTGATGTGCTGGGTGTGATGCACGGTGCTGTGGGACATGTGATTCGATGTGCTGGGGTGATGCAATGTGCTGTGGGCCATGCGATTCGATGTGCTGGGGGTGATGCAATGTGCTGTGGGCCATGCGATTTGATGTGCTGGGGGTGATGCAATGTGCTGTGGGCCATGTGATTCACTGTGCTGGGGGTGATGCAATGGGCTGTGGGCCATGTGATTCGATGTGCTGGGGTGATGCAATGTGTTGTGGGTCATGCGATTCGATGTGCTGGGGGTGTTTCAATATGCTGTGAGTGATGCGATTTGATGTGCTGTGGGTTATGCAATGTGCTGTGGGCCATGCGATTCGATGTGCTGGGGGTGATGCGATTCGATGTGCTGGGGGTTATGCAATGTGCTGTGGGCCATGTGATTCGATGTGCTGGGGGGTGATGCGATTCGATGTGCTGGGGGTGATGCAATGTGCTGTGGGCCATGCGATTCGATGTGCTGGGGGTGATGCAATGTGCTGGGAGTGATGCGATTCGATGTGCTTGGGGTGATGCAATGTGCTGTGGGTCATGCGATTCGATGTGCTGGGGTGATGCGATTCGATGTGCTGGGGGTGATGCAATGTGCTGTGAGTGATGCGTTTCGATGTGCTGGGGTTATGCAATGTGCTGTGGGCCATGTGATTTGATGTGCTGGGGTGATGCGATTCGATGTGCTGGGGGTGATGCAATGTGCTGTGGGCCATGCGATTCGATGTGCTGAGGGTGATGCAATGTGCTGTGAGTGATGCGATTTGATGTGCTGGGGGTTATGCAATGTGCTGTGGGCCATGCGATTCGATGTGCTGGGGGTGATGCAATGTGCTGTGGGCCATGCGATTCGATGTGCTGGGGGTGATGCAATGTGCTGTGGGCCATGCGATTCGATGTGCTGGGGGTGATGCAATGTGCTGTGGGCCATGCGATTCACTGTGCTGGGGGTGATGCAATGGGCTGTGGGCCATGTGATTCGATGTGCTGGGGTGATGCAATGTGCTGTGGGCCGTGCGATTTGATGTGCTGTGGGCCATGCGATTCGATGTGCTGGAGGTGATGCAATGTGCTGTGAGTGATGCGATTCGATGTGCTGGGGTTATGCAATGTGCTGTGGGCCATGCGATTCGATGTGCTGAGGTGTTGCGATTCGATGTGCTGGGGGTAATGCAATGTGTTGTGGGCCATGCGATTCGATGTGCTAGGGGTGTTGCGATTTGATGTGCTGGGGGTGATGCAATGTGCTGTGGGCCATGCGATTCGATGTGCTGGGGGTGATGCAATGTGCTGTGGGCCATGCGATTCACTGTGCTGGGGGTGATGCAATGGGCTGTGGGCCATGTGATTCGATGTGCTGGGGGTGATGCAATGTCCTGTGAGTGATGCGAGTAGATGTGCTGGGGGTGATGCAATGTGCTGTGAGTGATGCGATTCGATGTGCTGGGTGTTATGCAATTTGCTGTGGTCCATGCGATTTGATGTGTTGGGGGTGATGCAATGTGCTGTGGGCCATGCGATTCGTTGTGCTGGGGTGATGCGATTTGATGTGCTGGTGGTGATGCAATGTGCTGTGGGCCATGCGATTCGATGTGCTGGGGGTGTTACAATGTGCTGTGAGTGATGTGATTCGATGTGCTGGGGGTTATGCAATGTGCTGTGGGCCATGCGATTCGATGTGCTGGGGGGGTGATGCGATTCGATGTGCTGGGGGTGATGCAATGTGCTGTGGGCCATGCGATTCGATGTACTGGGGGTGATGCAATGTGCTGGGAGTGATGCGATTCGATGTGCTGGGGGTGATGCAATGTGCTGTGGGTCATGCGATTCGATGTGCTGGGGTGATGCGATTCGATGTGCTGGGGGTAATGCAATGTGCTGTGAGTGATGCGTTTCGATGTGCTGGGGTTATGCAATGTGCTGTGGGCCATGCGATTCAATGTGCTGGGGTGATGCGATTTGATGTGCTGGGGGTGATGCAATGTGCTGTGGGCCATGCGATTCGATGTGCTGGGGGTGTTGCAATGTGCTGTGAGTGATGCGATTCGATGTGCTGGGGGTGATGGAATGTTCTGTGGGTCATGCGATTCGATGTGCTGGGGTGATGCGATTCGATGTGCTGGGGGTAATGCAATGTGCTGTGAGTGATGCGTTTCGATGTGCTGGGGTTATACAATGTGCTGTGGGCCATGCGATTCGATGTGCTGGGGTGATGCGATTCGATGTGCTGGGGGTGATGCAATGTGCTGTGGGTCATGCGATTCGATATGCTGGGGATGATGCAATGTGCTGTGGGCCATGCGATTCACTGTGCTGGGGGTGATGCAATGGGCTGTGGGCCATGTGATTCGATGTGCTGGGGGTGATGCAATGTCCTGTGAGTGATGCGAGTAGATGTGCTGGGGGTGTTGCAATGTGCTGTGAGTGATGCGATTCGATGTGCTGGGTGTTATGCAATTTGCTGTGGTCCATGCGATTCGATGTGTTGGGGGTGATGCAATGTGCTGTGAGTGATGCGATTCGATGTGCTGGGGGTGATGCAATGTGCTGTGAGTGATGCGATTCGATGTGCTGGTGGTGATGCAATTTGCTGTGGGCCATGCGATTTGATGTGCTGGGGTGATGCAATTCGATGTGCTGGGGGTGATGCAATGTGCTGTGGGCCATGCGATTCGATGTGCTGGGGGTGTTGCAATGTGCAGTGAGTGATGAGAGTAGATGTGCTGGGGGTGATGCAATGTGCTGTGAGTGATGCGATTCGATGTGCTGGGTGTTATGCAATTTGCTGTGGTCCATGCGATTCGATGTGTTGGGGGTGATGCAATGTGCTGTGGTCCATGCGATTCGATGTGCTGGGGTGATGCGATTCGATGTGCTGGGGGTGATGCAATGTGCTGTGGGCCATGCGATTCGATGTGCTGGGGTGTTTCAATGTGCTGTGAGTGATGCGATTCGATGTTCAGGGGGGTTATGCAATGTGCTGTGGGCCATGTGATTCGATGTGCTGGGGGTGATACGATTCGATGTGCTGGGGGTGATGCAATGTGCTGTGAGTGATGCGATTCGACGTGCTGGGGGTGATGCAATGTGCTGTGGGCCATGCGATTCGATGTGCTGGGGGTGTTGCAATGTGCTGTGAGTGATGCGATTCGATGTGCTGGGGGTAATGCAATGTGCTGTGGGCCATGCGATTCGATGTGCTGGGGGGGTGATGCGATTTGATGTGCTGGGGGTGATGCAATGTGCTGTGGGCCACGCGATTCGATGTACTGGGGGTGATGCAATGTGCTGGGAGTGATGCGATTCGATGTGCTGGGGGTGATGCAATGTGCTGTGGGTCATGCGATTCGATGTGCTGGGGTGATGCGATTTGATGTGCTGGGGGTAATGCAATGTGCTGTGAGTGATGCGTTTCGATGTGCTGGGGTTATGCAATGTGCTGTGGGCCATGCGATTCAATGTGCTGGGGTGATGCGATTTGATGTGCTGGGGGTGATGCAATGTGCTGTGGGCCATGCGATTCGATGTGCTGGGGGTGTTGCAATGTGCTGTGAGTGATGCGATTCGATGTGCTTGGGGTGATGGAATGTTCTGTGGGTGATGCGATTCGATGTGCTGGGGTGATGCGATTCGATGTGCTGGGGGTAATGCAATGTGCTGTGAGTGATGCGTTTCGATGTGCTGGGGTTATGCATGTGCTGTGGGCCATGCGATTCGATGTGCTGGGGTGATGCGATTCGATGTGCTGGGGGTGTTGCAATGTGCTGTGAGTGATGTGATTCGATGTGCTGGGGGTGATGCCATGTTCTGTGGGCCATGCGATTTGATGTTCTGGGGGTGTTGCAATGTGCTGTGAGTGATGCGATTCAATGTGCTGGGGGTTATGCAATGTGCTATGGGCCAAGCGATTCGATGTGCTGGGGGTGATGCGATTCGATGTGCTGGGGGTGATGCAATGTGCTGTGGGCCATGCGATTCGATGTGCTGGGGGTGATGTAATGTGCTGTGAGTGATGCGATTCGATGTGCAGGTGGTGATGCAATGTGCTGTGGGCCATGCGATTCGATGTGCTGGTGTGATGCGATTCGATGTGCTGGGGGTGATGCAATGTGTTGTGGGCCATGCGATTCGATGTGCTGGGGGTGATGCAATGTGCTGTGAGTGATGCGATTCGATGTGCTGGGGTTATGCAATGTGCTGTGGGCCATGCGATTCGATGTGCTGAGGTGTTGCGATTCGATGTGCTGGGGGTAATGCAATGTGTTGTGGGCCATGCGATTCGATGTGCTGGGGGTGTTGCGATTCGATGTGCTGGGGGTGATGCAATGTGCTGTGGGCCATGCGATTCGATGTGCTGGGGGTGATGCAATGTGCTGGGAGTGATGCGATTCGATGTGCTGGGGGTGATGCAATGTTCTGTGGGTCATGCGATTCGATGTGCTGGGGATGATGCAATGTGCTGTGGGCCATGCAATTCGATGTGCTGGGGGTGATGCAATGTCCTGTGGTCCATGCGATTCGATGTGCTGGGGGTGTTGCAATGTGCTGTGAGTGATGCGATTAGATGTGCTGGGGGTTATGCAATGTGCTGTGGGCCATGCGATTCGATGTGCTGGGGGGTGATGCGATTCGATGTGCTGGGGGTGATGCAATGTGCTGTGGGCCATGCGATTCGATGTGCTGGGGGTGATGCAATGTGCTGGGAGTGATGTGATTCGATGTGCTGGGGGTGATGCAATGTGCTGTGGGTCATGCGATTCGATGTGCTGGAGTGATGCGATTCGATGTGCTGGGGGTGATGCAATGTGCTGTGAGTGATGCGTTTCGATGTGCTGGGGTTATGCAATGTACTGTGGGCCATGCGATTTGATGTGCTGGGGTGATGCGATTCGATGTGCTGGGGGTTATGCAATGTGCTGTGGGCCATGCGATTCGATGTGCTGGGGGGTGATGCGATTCGATGTGCTGGGGGTGATGCAATGTGCTGTGGGCCATGCGATTCGATGTGCTGAGGGTGATGCAATGTGCTGTGAGTGATGCGATTTGATGTGCTGGGGGTTATGCAATGTGCTGTGGGCCATGCGATTCGATGTGCTGGGGGTGATGCAATGTGCTGTGGGCCATGCGATTCGATGTGCTGGGGGTGATGCAATGTGCTGTGGGCCATGCGATTCGATGTGCTGGGGGTGATGCAATGTGCTGTGGGCCATGCGATTCACTGTGCTGGGGGTGATGCAATGGGCTGTGGTCCATGTGATTCGATGTGCTGGTGTGATGCAATGTGCTGTGGGCCGTGCGATTCGATGTGCTGTGGGCCATGCGATTCGATGTGCTGGAGGTGATGCAATGTGCTGTGAGTGATGCGATTCGATGTGCTGGGGTTATGCAATGTGCTGTGGGCCATGCGATTCGATGTGCTGGGGTAATGCAATGTGTTGTGGGCCATGCGATTCGATGTGCTGGGGGTGTTACAATGTGCTGTGAGTGATGCAATTCGATGTGCTGGGGGTGTTGCAATGTGCTGTGAGTGATGTGATTCGATGTACTGGGGGTTATGCAATGTGCTGTGGGCCATGCGATTCGATGTGCTGGGGGTGATGCGATTCAATGTGCTGGGGGTGATGCAATGTGCTGTGGGCCATGCGATTTGATGTGCTGGGGGTGATGCATTGTGCTGTGAGTGATGCGATTCGATGTGCTGGGGGTGATGCAATGTGCTGTGGGCCATGCGATTCGATGTGCTGGGGTGATGCAATGTGCTGTGGGCCGTGCAATTTGATGTGGGCCATGCGATTTGATGTGCTGGGGTGATGCAATGTGCTGTGAGTGATGCGATTCGATGTGCTGGGGGTTATGCAATGTACTGTGGGCCACGCGATTCGATGTGCTGGGGGTGATTCAATGTGCTGTGGGCCATGCGATTCGATGTGCTGGGGTGATGCGATTCAATGTGCTGGGGGTGATGCAATGTGCTGCGGGCCATGCGATTCGATGTGCTGGGGGTGTTGCAATGTGCTGTGAGTGATGCGATTCGATGTGCTGGGGGTGATGCAATGTGCTGTGAGTGATGTGATTCGATGTGCTGGTGGTGATGCAATGTTCTGTGGGTCATGCGATTCGATGTGCTGGGGTGATGCGATTCGATGTGCTGGGGGTAATGCAATGTGCTGTGAGTGATGCGTTTCGATGTGCTGGGGTTATGCAATGTGCTGTGGGCCATGCGATTCGATGTGCTGGGGTGATGCGATTCGATGTGATGGGGGTGTTGCAATGTGCTGTGAGTGATGTGATTCGATGTGCTGGGGGTGATGCCATGTTCTGTGGGCCATGCGATTTGATGTTCTGGGGGTGTTGCAATGTGCTGTGAGTGATGCGATTCAATGTGCTGGGGGTTATGCAATGTGCTATGGGCCAAGCGATTCGATGTGCTGGGGGTGATGCGATTCGATGTGCTGGGGGTGATGCAATGTGCTGTGGGCCATGCGATTCGATGTGCTGGGGGTGATGTAATGTGCTGTGAGTGATGCGATTTGATGTGCAGGTGGTGATGCAATGTGCTGTGGGCCATGCGATTCGATGTGCTGGTGTGATGCGATTCGATGTGCTGGGGGTGATGCAATGTGTTGTGGGCCATGCGATTCGATGTGCTGGGGGTGATGCAATGTGCTGTGAGTGATGCGATTCGATGTGCTGGGGTTATGCAATGTGCTGTGGGCCATGCGATTCGATGTGCTGAGGTGTTGCGATTCGATGTGCTGGGGGTAATGCAATGTGTTGAGGGCCATGCAATTCGATGTGCTGGGGGTGTTGCGATTCGATGTGCTGGGGGTGATGCAATGTGCTGTGGGCCATGCGATTCGATGTGCTGGGGGTGATGCAATGTGCTGGGAGTGATGCAATGTGCTGTGGGTCATGCGATTCGATGTGCTGGGGATGATGCAATGTGCTGTGGGCCATGCAATTCGATGTGCTGGGGGTGATGCAATGTCCTGTGGTCAATGTGATTCGATGTGCTGGGGGTGTTGCAATGTGCTGTGAGTGATGCGATTAGATGTGCTGGGGGTTGTGCAATGTGCTGTGGGCCATCCGATTCGATGTGCTGGGGGGGTGATGCGATTCGATGTGCTGGGGGTGATGCAATGTGCTGTGGGCCATGCGATTCGATGTGCTGGGGGTGATGCAATGTGCTGGGAGTGATGCGATTCGATGTGCTGGGGGTGATGCAGTGTGCCGTGGGCCATGCGATTCGATGTGCTGGGGGTGATGCAATGTGCTGGGAGTGATGCAATGTGCTGTGGGTCATGCGATTCGATGTGCTGGGGATGATGCAATGTGCTGTGGGCCATGCAATTCGATGTGCTGGGGGTGATGCAATGTCCTGTGGTCCATGCGATTCGATGTGCTGGGGGTGTTGCAATGTGCTGTGAGTGATGCGATTAGATGTGCTGGGGGTTATGCAATGTGCTGTGGGCCATGCGATTCGATGTGCTGGGGGGTGATGCGATTCGATATGCTGGGGGTGATGCAATGTGCTGTGGGCCATGCGATTCGATGTGCTGGGGGTGATGCAATGTGCTGGGAGTGATGCGATTCGATGTGCTGGGGGTGATGCAATGTGCTGTGGGTCATGCGATTCGATGTGCTGGAGTGATGCGATTCGATGTGCTGGGGGTGATGCAATGTGCTGTGAGTGATGCATTTCGATGTGCTGGGGTTAAGCAATGTACTGTGGGCCATGCGATTTGATGTGCTGGGGTGATGCGATTCGATGTGCTGGGGGTGATGCAATGTGCTGTGGGCCATGCGATTCGATGTGCTGAGGGTGATGCAATGTGCTGTGAGTGATGCGATTTGATGTGCTGGGGGTTATGCACTGTGCTGTGGGCCATGCGATTCGATGTGCTGGGGGTGATGCAATGTGCTGTGGGCCATGCGATTCGATGTGCTGGGGGTGATGCAATGTGCTGTGGGCCATGCGATTCGATGTGCTGGGGGTGATGCAATGTGCTGTGGGCCATGCGATTCACTGTGCTGGGGGTGATGCAATGGGCTGTGGTCCATGTGATTCGATGTGCTGGGGTGATGCAATGTGCTGTGGGCCGTGCGATTCGATGTGCTGTGGGCCATGCGATTCGATGTGCTGGAGGTGATACAATGTGCTGTGAGTGATGCGATTCGATGTGCTGGGGTTATGCAATGTGCTGTGGGCCATGCGATTCGATGTGCTGGGGTGTTGCGATTCGATGTGCTGGGGTAATGCAATGTGTTGTGGGCCATGCGATTCGATGTGCTGGGGGTGTTGCAATGTGCTGTGAGTGATGCAATTCGATGTGCTGGTGGTGTTGCAATGTGCTGTGAGTGATGTGATTCGATGTACTGGGGGTTATGCAATGTGCTGGGGGCCATGCGATTCGATGTGCTGGGGGTGATGCGATTCAATGTGCTGGGGGTGATGCAATGTGCTGTGGGCCATGCGATTTGATGTGCTGGGGGTGATGCATTGTGCTGTGAGTGATGCGATTCGATGTGCTGGGGGTGATGCAATGTGCTGTGGGCCATGCGATTCGATGTGCTGGGGTGATGCAATGTGCTGTGGGCCGTGCAATTTGATGTGGGCCATGCGATTTGATGTGCTGGGGTGATGCAATGTGCTGTGAGTGATGCGATTCGATGTGCTGGGGGTTATGCAATGTACTGTGGGCCACGCGATTCGATGTGCTGGGGGTGATTCAATGTGCTGTGGGCCATGCGATTCGATGTGCTGGGGTGATGCGATTCAATGTGCTGGGGGTGATGCAATGTGCTGCGGGCCATGCGATTCGATGTGCTGGGGGTGTTGCAATGTGCTGTGAGTGATGCGATTCGATGTGCTGGGGGTGATGCAATGTGCTGTGAGTGATGTGATTCGATGTGCTGGTGGTGATGCAATGTGCTGTGGGCCATGCGATTCGATGTGCTGGGGTGATGCAATTCGATGTGCTGGGGGTGATGCAATGTGCTGTGAGTGATACGATTTGATGTGCTGGGGGTGATGCAATGTTCTGTGGGCCATGCAATTCGATGTGTTGGGGGTGTTGCAATGTGCAGTGAGTGATGAAATGTGCTGGGGGTCATGCAATGTGCTGTGGGCCATGCGATTTGATGTGCTGGGGTGATGCGATTTGATGTGCTGGGGGTGATGCAATGTACTGTGAGTGATGCGATTCGATGTGCTGGGTGTTATGCAATGTCCTGTGGGCCATCCGATTCGATGTGCTCTGGTGATGCGATTCGATGTGCTGGGGGTGAGGCAATGTGATGTGAGTGATGCGATTCGATGTGCTGGGGGTTATGCAATGTGCTGTGGTCCATGCGATTCGATGTGCTGGGGTGATGCGATTCGATGTGCTGGGGGTGATGCATTGTGCTGTGGGCCATGCGATTCGATGTGCTTGGGTGATGCGATTCGATGTGCTGGGGGTGGTGCAATGTGCTGTGAGTGATGCAATTCGATGTGCTGGGGGTTATGCAATGTGCTGTGGGCCATGCGATTCGATGTGCTGGGAGTGATGCAATGTTCTGTGGGCTATGCGATTCGATGTGCTGGGGGTGTTGCAATGTGCTGTGAGTGATGCGTTTCGATGTGCTGGGGTTATGCAATGTGCTGTGGGCCATGCGATTCGATGTGCTGGGGTGATGCGATTCGATGTGCTGGCGGTGCTGCAATGTGCTGTGGGCCATGCGATTCGATGTGCTGGGGGTGTTGCAATGTGCTGTGAGTGATGCGATTCTCTGTGCTGGGGGTGATGCAATGGGCTGTGGGCCATGTGATTCGATGTGCTGGGGTGATGCAATGTGCTGTGGGCCGTGCGATTCGATGTGCTGTGGGCCATGCGATTCGATGTGCTGGAGGTGATGCAATGTGCTGTGAGTGATGCGATTCGATGTGCTGGGGTTATGCAATGTGCTGTGGGCCATGCGATTCGATGTGCTGGGGTGTTGCGATTCGATGTGCTGGGGTAATGCAATGTGTTGTGGGCCATGCGATTCGATGTGCTGGGGGTGTTGCAATATGCTGTGAGTGATGCAATTTGATGTGCTGGGGGTGTTGCAATGTGCTGTGAGTGATGTGATTCGATGTACTGGGGGTTATGCAATGTGCTGTGGGCCATGCGGTTCGATGTGCTGGGGGTGATGCAATTCAATGTGCTGGGGGTGATGCAATGTGCTGTGGGCCATGCGATTTGATGTGCTGGGGGTGATGCATTGTGCTGTGAGTGATGCGATTCGATGTGCTGGTGGTGATGCAATGTGCTGTAGGCCATGCGATTCGATGTGCTGGGGATATGCAATTCAATGTGCTGGGGGTGATGCAATGTGCTGTGAGCCATGCGATTCGATGTGCTGGGGTGATGCGATTCAATGTGCTGAGGGTGATGCAATGTGCTGTGAGTGATGCGATTTGATTTGCTGGGGGTGTTGCAATGTGCTGTGGGTTATGCGATTCGATGTGCTCAGGTGATGCGATTCAATGTGCTGGGGGTGATGCAATGTGCTGTGAGTGATGCGATTCGATGTGCTGGGGGTGATGCAATGTGCTGTGGGCCATGCGATTCGATGTGCTGGGGTGTTGCGATTCGATGTGCTGGGGGTGATGCCATGTGTTGTGGGCCATGCGATTCGATGTGCTGGGGGTGTTGCAATGTGCTGTGAGTGATGCGATTCGATGTGCTGGGGGTTATGCAATGTGCTGTGGGCCATGCGATTTGATGTGCTGGGGGTGATGCAATGTCCTGTGAGTGATGCGAGTAGATGTGCTGGGGGTGATGCAATGTGCTGTGAGTGATGCGATTCGATGTGCTGGGTGTTATGCAATTTGCTGTGGTCCATGCGATTCGATGTGTTGGGGGTGATGCAATGTGCTGTGGGCCATGCGATTCGTTGTGCTGGGGTGATGCGATTTGATGTGCTGGGGGTGATGCAATGTGCTGTGGGCCATGCGATTCAATGTGCTGGGGTGTTTCAATGTGCTGTGAGTGATGCGATTCGATGTTCAGGGGGGTTATGCAATGTGCTGTGGGCCATGTGATTCGATGTGCTGGGGGCGATGCAATGTGCTGTGGTCCATGCGATTCGATGTGCTGGGGTGATGCGATTCGATGTGCTGGGGGTGATGCAATGTGCTGTGGGCCATGCGATTCGATGTGCTGGGGTGTTTCAATGTGCTGTGAGTGATGCGATTCGATGTTCAGGGGGGTTATGCAATGTGCTGTGGGCCATGTGATTCGATGTGCTGGGGGTGATGCGATTCGATGTGCTGGGGGTGATGCGATTCGACGTGCTGGGGGCGATGCAATGTGCTGTGGGCCATGCGATTCGATGTGCTGGGGGTGTTGCAATGTGCTGTGAGTGATGCGATTCGATGTGCTGGGGGTTATGCAATGTGCTGTGGGCCATGCGATTCGATGTGCTGGGGGGGTGATGCGATTCGATGTGCTGGGGGTGATGCAATGTGCTGTGGGCCATGCGATTCGATGTACTGGGGGTGATGCAATGTGCTGGGAGTGATGCGATTCGATGTGCTGGGGGTGATGCAATGTGCTGTGGGTCATGCGATTCGATGTGCTGGGGTGATGCGATTCGATGTGCTGGGGGTAATGCAATGTGCTGTGAGTGATGCGTTTCGATGTGCTGGGGTTATGCAATGTGCTGTGGGCCATGCGATTCAATGTGCTGGGGTGATGCGATTTGATGTGCTGGGGGTGATGCAATGTGCTGTGGGCCATGCGATTCGATGTGCTGGGGGTGTTGCAATGTGCTGTGAGTGATGCGATTCGATGTGCTGGGGGTGATGCAATGTTCTGTGGGTCATGCGATTCGATGTGCTGGGGTGATGCGATTCGATGTGCTGGTCGTAATGCAATGTGCTGTGAGTGATGCGTTTCGATGTGCTGGGGTTATGCAATGTGCTGTAAGCCATGCGATTCGATGTGCTGGGGTGATGCGATTCGATGTGCTGGGGGTGATGCAATGTGCTGTGGGCCATGCGATTCGATGTGCTGGGGTGATGCGATTCGATGTGCTGGGGGTGAGGCAATGTGATGTGAGTGATGCGATTCGATGTGCTGGGGGTTATGCAATGTGCTGTGGTCCATGCGATTCGATGTGCTGGGGTGATGCGATTCGATGTGCTGGGGGTGATGCAATGTGCTGTGGGCCATGCGATTCGATGTGCTTGGGTGATGCGATTCGATGTGCTGGGGGTGGTGCAATGTGCTGTGAGTGATGCAATTCGATGTGCTGGGGGTTATGCAATGTGCTGTGGGCCATGCGATTCAATGTGCTGGGAGTGATGCAATGTTCTGTGGGCTATGCGATTCGATGTGCTGGGGGTGTTGCAATGTGCTGTGAGTGATGTGTTTCGATGTGCTGGGGTTATGCAATGTGCTGTGGGCCATGCGATTCGATGTGCTGGGGTGATGCGATTCGATGTGCTGGCGGTGATGCAATGTGCTGTGGGCCATGCGATTCGATGTGCTGGGGGTGTTGCAATGTGCTGTGAGTGATGCGATTCTCTGTGCTGGGGGTGATGCAATGGGCTGTGGGCCATGTGATTCGATGTGCTGGGGTGATGCAATGTGCTGTGGGCCGTGCGATTCGATGTGCTGTGGGCCATGCGATTCGATGTGCTGGAGGTGATGCAATGTGCTGTGAGTGATGCGATTCGATGTGCTGGGGTTATGCAATGTGCTGTGGGCCATGCGATTCGATGTGCTGGGGTGTTGCGATTCGATGTGCTGGGGTAATGCAATGTGTTGTGGGCCATGCGATTCGATGTGCTGGGGGTGTTGCAATGTGCTGTGAGTGATGCAATTTGATGTGCTGGGGGTGTTGCAATGTGCTGTGAGTGATGTGATTCGATGTACTGGGGGTTATGCAATGTGCTGTGGGCCATGCGGTTCGATGTGCTGGGGGTGATGCAATTCAATGTGCTGGGGGTGATGCAATGTGCTGTGGGCCATGCGATTTGATGTGCTGGGGGTGATGCATTGTGCTGTGAGTGATGCGATTCGATGTGCTGGTGGTGATGCAATGTGCTGTAGGCCATGCGATTCGATGTGCTGGGGATATGCAATTCAATGTGCTGGGGGTGATGCAATGTGCTGTGAGCCATGCGATTCGATGTGCTGGGGTGATGCGATTCGATGTGCTGAGGGTGATGCAATGTGCTGTGAGTGATGCGATTCGATGTTCAGGGGGGTTATGCAATGTGCTGTGGGCCATGTGATTCGATGTGCTGGGGGTGATGCGATTCGATGTGCTGGGGGTGATGCAATGTGCTGTGAGTGATGCGATTCGACGTGCTGGGGGCGATGCAATGTGCTGTGGGCCATGCGATTCGATGTGCTGGGGGTGTTGCAATGTGCTGTGAGTGATGCGATTCGATGTGCTGGGGGTTATGCAATGTGCTGTGGGCCATGCGATTCGATGTGCTGGGGGGTGATGCGATTCGATGTGCTGGGGGTGATGCAATGTGCTGTGGGCCATGCGATTCGATGTACTGGGGGTGATGCAATGTGCTGGGAGTGATGCGATTCGATGTGCTGGGGGTGATGCAATGTGCTGTGGGTCATGCGATTCGATGTGCTGGGGTGATGGGATTCGATGTGCTGGGGGTAATGCAATGTGCTGTGAGTGATGCATTTCGATGTGCTGGGGTTATGCAATGTGCTGTGGGCCATGCGATTCAATGTGCTGGGGTGATGCGATTTGATGTGCTGGGGGTGATGCAATGTGCTGTGGGCCATGTGATTCGATGTGCTGGGGGTGTTGCAATGTGCTGTGAGTGATGCGATTCGATGTGCTGGGGGTGATGCAATGTTCTGTGGGTCATGCGATTCGATGTGCTGGGGTGATGCGATTCGATGTGTTGGTCGTAATGCAATGTGCTGTGAGTGATGCGTTTCGATGTGCTGGGGTTATGCAATGTGCTGTAAGCTATGCGATTCGATGTGCTGGGGTGATGCGATTCGATGTGCTGGGGGTGATGCAATGTGCTGTGGGCCATGCGATTCGATGTGCTGGGGGTGTTGCAATGTGCTGTGAGTGATGCGATTCGATGTGCTGGGGGTGATGCCATGTTCTGTGGGCCATGCGATTTGATGTTCTGGGGGTGTTGCAATGTGCTGTGAGTGATGCGATTCAATGTGCTGGGGGTTATGCAATGTGCTATGGGCCAAGCGATTCGATGTGCTGGGGGTGATGCGATTCGATGTGCTGGGGGTGATGCAATGTGCTGTGGGCCATGCGATTCGATGTGCTGGGGGTGATGTAATGTGCTGTGAGTGATGCGATTCGATGTGCAGGTGGTGATGCAATGTGCTGTGGGCCATGCGATTCGATGTGCTGGGGTGATGCGATTCGATGTGCTGGGGGTGATGCAATGTGTTGTGGGCCATGCGATTCGATGTGCTGGGGGTGATGCAATGTGCTGTGAGTGATGCGATTCGATGTGCTGGGGTTATGCAATGTGCTGTGGGCCATGCGATTCGATGTGCTGAGGTGTTGCGATTCGATGTGCTGGGGGTGATGCAATGTGCTGTGGGCCATGCGATTCGATGTGCTGGGGGTGATGCAATGTGCTGGGAGTGATGCGATTCGATGTGCTGGGGGTGATGCAATGTGCTGTGGGTCATGCGATTCGATGTGCTGGGGATGATGCAATGTGCTGTGGGCCATGCAATTCGATGTGCTGGGGGTGATGCAATGTCCTGTGGTCCATGCGATTCGATGTGCTGGGGGTGTTGCAATGTGCTGTGAGTGATGCGATTAGATGTGCTGGGGGTTATGCAATGTGCTGTGGGCCATGCGATTCGATGTGCTGGGGTGATGCGATTCGATGTGCTGGCGGTGATGCAATGTGCTGTGGGCCATGCGATTCGATGTGCTGGGGGTGTTGCAATGTGCTGTGAGTGATGCGATTCTCTGTGCTGGGGGTGATGCAATGGGCTGTGGGCCATGTGATTCGATGTGCTGGGGTGATGCAATGTGCTGTGGGCCGTGCGATTCGATGTGCTGTGGGCCATGCGATTCGATGTGCTGGAGGTGATGCAATGTGCTGTGAGTGATGCGATTCGATGTGCTGGGGTTATGCAATGTGCTGTGGGCCATGCGATTCGATGTGCTGGGGTGTTGCGATTCGATGTGCTGGGGTAATGCAATGTGTTGTGGGCCATGCGATTCGATGTGCTGGGGGTGTTGCAATGTGCTGTGAGTGATGCAATTTGATGTGCTGGGGGTGTTGCAATGTGCTGTGAGTGATGTGATTCGATGTACTGGGGGTTATGCAATGTGCTGTGGGCCATGCGGTTCGATGTGCTGGGGGTGATGCAATTCAATGTGCTGGGGGTGATGCAATGTGCTGTGGGCCATGCGATTCGATGTGCTGGGGGTGTTGCAATGTGCTGTGAGTGATGCGATTCGATGTGCTGGGGGTGATGCCATGTTCTGTGGGCCATGCGATTTGATGTTCTGGGGGTGTTGCAATGTGCTGTGAGTGATGCGATTCAATGTGCTGGGGGTTATGCAATGTGCTATGGGCCAAGCGATTCGATGTGCTGGGGGTGATGCGATTCGATGTGCTGGGGGTGATGCAATGTGCTGTGGGCCATGCGATTCGATGTGCTGGGGGTGATGTAATGTGCTGTGAGTGATGCGATTCGATGTGCAGGTGGTGATGCAATGTGCTGTGGGCCATGCGATTCGATGTGCTGGGGTGATGCGATTCGATGTGCTGGGGGTGATGCAATGTGTTGTGGGCCATGCGATTCGATGTGCTGGGGGTGATGCAATGTGCTGTGAGTGATGCGATTCGATGTGCTGGGGTTATGCAATGTGCTGTGGGCCATGCGATTCGATGTGCTGAGGTGTTGCAATTCGATGTGCTGGGGGTGATGCAATGTGCTGTGGGCCATGCGATTCGATGTGCTGGGGGTGATGCAATGTGCTGGGAGTGATGCGATTCGATGTGCTGGGGGTGATGCAATGTGCTGTGGGTCATGCGATTCGATGTGCTGGGGATGATGCAATGTGCTGTGGGCCATGCAATTCGATGTGCTGGGGGTGATGCAATGTCCTGTGGTCCATGCGATTCGATGTGCTGGGGGTGTTGCAATGTGCTGTGAGTGATGCGATTAGATGTGCTGGGGGTTATGCAATGTGCTGTGGGCCATGCGATTCGATGTGCTGGGGTGATGCGATTCGATGTGCTGGCGGTGATGCAATGTGCTGTGGGCCATGCGATTCGATGTGCTGGGGGTGTTGCAATGTGCTGTGAGTGATGCGATTCTCTGTGCTGGGGGTGATGCAATGGGCTGTGGGCCATGTGATTCGATGTGCTGGGGTGATGCAATGTGCTGTGGGCCGTGCGATTCGATGTGCTGTGGGCCATGCGATTCGATGTGCTGGAGGTGATGCAATGTGCTGTGAGTGATGCGATTCGATGTGCTGGGGTTATGCAATGTGCTGTGGGCCATGCGATTCGATGTGCTGGGGTGTTGCGATTCGATGTGCTGGGGTAATGCAATGTGTTGTGGGCCATGCGATTCGATGTGCTGGGGGTGTTGCAATGTGCTGTGAGTGATGCAATTTGATGTGCTGGGGGTGTTGCAATGTGCTGTGAGTGATGTGATTCGATGTACTGGGGGTTATGCAATGTGCTGTGGGCCATGCGGTTCGATGTGCTGGGGGTGATGCAATTCAATGTGCTGGGGGTGATGCAATGTGCTGTGGGCCATGCGATTTGATGTGCTGGGGGTGATGCATTGTGCTGTGAGTGATGCGATTCGATGTGCTGGTGGTGATGCAATGTGCTGTAGGCCATGCGATTCGATGTGCTGGGGATATGCAATTCAATGTGCTGGGGGTGATGCAATGTGCTGTGAGCCATGCGATTCAATGTGCTGGGGTGATGCGATTCAATGTGCTGAGGGTGATGCAATGTGCTGTGAGTGATGCGATTTGATTTGCTGGGGGTGTTGCAATGTGCTGTGGGTTATGCGATTCGATGTGCTCAGGTGATGCGATTCAATGTGCTGGGGGTGATGCAATGTGCTGTGAGTGATGCGATTCGATGTGCTGGGGGTGATGCAATGTGCTGTGGGCCATGCGATTCGATGTGCTGGGGTGTTGCGATTCGATGTGCTGGGGGTGATGCCATGTGTTGTGGGCCATGCGATTCGATGTGCTGGGGGTGTTGCAATGTGCTGTGAGTGATGCGATTCGATGTGCTGGGGGTTATGCAATGTGCTGTGGGCCATGCGATTTGATGTGCTGGGGGTGATGCAATGTCCTGTGAGTGATGCGAGTAGATGTGCTGGGGGTGATGCAATGTGCTGTGAGTGATGCGATTCGATGTGCTGGGTGTTATGCAATTTGCTGTGGTCCATGCGATTCGATGTGTTGGGGGTGATGCAATGTGCTGTGGGCCATGCGATTCGTTGTGCTGGGGTGATGCGATTTGATGTGCTGGGGGTGATGCAATGTGCTGTGGGCCATGCGATTCAATGTGCTGGGGTGTTTCAATGTGCTGTGAGTGATGCGATTCGATGTTCAGGGGGGTTATGCAATGTGCTGTGGGCCATGTGATTCGATGTGCTGGGGGCGATGCAATGTGCTGTGGTCCATGCGATTCGATGTGCTGGGGTGATGCGATTCGATGTTCTGGGGGTGATGCAATGTGCTGTGGGCCATGCGATTCGATGTGCTGGGGTGTTTCAATGTGCTGTGAGTGATGCGATTCGATGTTCAGGGGGGTTATGCAATGTGCTGTGGGCCATGTGATTCGATGTGCTGGGGGTGATGCGATTCGATGTGCTGGGGGTGATGCAATGTGCTGTGAGTGATGCGATTCGACGTGCTGGGGGCGATGCAATGTGCTGTGGGCCATGCGATTCGATGTGCTGGGGGTGTTGCAATGTGCTGTGAGTGATGCGATTCGATGTGCTGGGGGTTATGCAATGTGCTGTGGGCCATGCGATTCGATGTGCTGGGGGGGTGATGCGATTCGATGTGCTGGGGGTGATGCAATGTGCTGTGGGCCATGCGATTCGATGTACTGGGGGTGATGCAATGTGCTGGGAGTGATGCGATTCGATGTGCTGGGGGTGATGCAATGTGCTGTGGGTCATGCGATTCGATGTGCTGGGGTGATGCGATTCGATGTGCTGGGGGTAATGCAATGTGCTGTGAGTGATGCGTTTCGATGTGCTGGGGTTATGCAATGTGCTGTGGGCCATGCGATTCAATGTGCTGGGGTGATGCGATTTGATGTGCTGGGGGTGATGCAATGTGCTGTGGGCCATGCGATTCGATGTGCTGGGGGTGTTGCAATGTGCTGTGAGTGATGCGATTCGATGTGCTGGGGGTGATGCAATGTTCTGTGGGTCATGCGATTCGATGTGCTGGGGTGATGCGATTCGATGTGCTGGTCGTAATGCAATGTGCTGTGAGTGATGCGTTTCGATGTGCTGGGGTTATGCAATGTGCTGTAAGCCATGCGATTCGATGTGCTGGGGTGATGCGATTCGATGTGCTGGGGGTGATGCAATGTGCTGTGGGCCATGCGATTCGATGTGCTGGGGTGATGCGATTCGATGTGCTGGGGGTGAGGCAATGTGATGTGAGTGATGCGATTCGATGTGCTGGGGGTTATGCAATGTGCTGTGGTCCATGCGATTCGATGTGCTGGGGTGATGCGATTCGATGTGCTGGGGGTGATGCAATGTGCTGTGGGCCATGCGATTCGATGTGCTTGGGTGATGCGATTCGATGTGCTGGGGGTGGTGCAATGTGCTGTGAGTGATGCAATTCGATGTGCTGGGGGTTATGCAATGTGCTGTGGGCCATGCGATTCAATGTGCTGGGAGTGATGCAATGTTCTGTGGGCTATGCGATTCGATGTGCTGGGGGTGTTGCAATGTGCTGTGAGTGATGCGTTTCGATGTGCTGGGGTTATGCAATGTGCTGTGGGCCATGCGATTCGATGTGCTGGGGTGATGCGATTCGATGTGCTGGCGGTGATGCAATGTGCTGTGGGCCATGCGATTCGATGTGCTGGGGGTGTTGCAATGTGCTGTGAGTGATGCGATTCTCTGTGCTGGGGGTGATGCAATGGGCTGTGGGCCATGTGATTCGATGTGCTGGGGTGATGCAATGTGCTGTGGGCCGTGCGATTCGATGTGCTGTGGGCCATGCGATTCGATGTGCTGGAGGTGATGCAATGTGCTGTGAGTGATGCGATTCGATGTGCTGGGGTTATGCAATGTGCTGTGGGCCATGCGATTCGATGTGCTGGGGTGTTGCGATTCGATGTGCTGGGGTAATGCAATGTGTTGTGGGCCATGCGATTCGATGTGCTGGGGGTGTTGCAATGTGCTGTGAGTGATGCGATTCGATGTGCTGGTGGTGATGCAATGTGCTGTAGGCCATGCGATTCGATGTGCTGGGGATATGCAATTCAATGTGCTGGGGGTGATGCAATGTGCTGTGAGCCATGCGATTCCATGTGCTGGGGTGATGCGATTCGATGTGCTGAGGGTGATGCAATGTGCTGTGAGTGATGCGATTTGATGTGCTGGGGGTGTTGCAATGTGCTGTGGGTTATGCGATTCGATGTGCTCAGGTGATGCGATTCAATGTGCTGGGGGTGATGCAATGTGCTGTGAGTGATGCGATTCGATGTGCTGGGGGTGATGCAATGTGCTGTGGGCCATGCGATTCGATGTGCTGGGGTGTTGCGATTCGATGTGCTGGGGGTGATGCCATGTGTTGTGGGCCATGCGATTCGATGTGCTGGGGGTGTTGCAATGTGCTGTGAGTGATGCGATTCGATGTGCTGGGGGTTATGCGATTTGATGTGCTGGGGGTGATGCAATGTCCTGTGAGTGATGCGAGTAGATGTGCTGGGGGTGATGCAATGTGCTGTGAGTGATGCGATTCGATGTGCTGGGTGTTATGCAATTTGCTGTGGTCCATGCGATTCGATGTGTTGGGGGTGATGCAATGTGCTGTGGGCCATGCGATTCGTTGTGCTGGGGTGATGCGATTTGATGTGCTGGGGGTGATGCAATGTGCTGTGGGCCATGCGATTCAATGTGCTGGGGTGTTTCAATGTGCTGTGAGTGATGCGATTCGATGTTCAGGGGGGTTATGCAATGTGCTGTGGGCCATGTGATTCGATGTGCTGGGGGCGATGCAATGTGCTGTGGTCCATGCGATTCGATGTGCTGGGGTGATGCGATTCGATGTGCTGGGGGTGATTCAATGTGCTGTGGGCCATGCGATTCGATGTGCTGGGGTGTTTCAATGTGCTGTGAGTGATGCGATTCGATGTTCAGGGGGGTTATGCAATGTGCTGTGGGCCATGTGATTCGATGTGCTGGGGGTGATGCGATTCGATGTGCTGGGGGTGATGCATTGTGCTGTGAGTGATGCGATTCGACGTGCTGGGGGCAATGCAATGTGCTGTGGGCCATGCGATTCGATGTGCTGGGGGTGTTGCAATGTGCTGTGAGTGATGCGATTCGATGTGCTGGGGGTTATGCAATGTGCTGTGGGCCATGCGATTCGATGTGCTGGGGGGGTGATGCGATTCGATGTGCTGGGGGTGAAGCAATGTGCTGTGGGCCATGCGATTCGATGTACTGGGGGTGATGCAATGTGCTGGGAGTGATGCGATTCGATGTGCTGGGGGTGATGCAATGTGCTGTGGGTCATGCGATTCGATGTGCTGGGGTGATGGGATTCGATGTGCTGGGGGTAATGCAATGTGCTGTGAGTGATGCGTTTCGATGTGCTGGGGTTATGCAATGTGCTGTGGGCCATGCGATTCAATGTGCTGGGGTGATGCGATTTGATGTGCTGGGGGTGATGCAATGTGCTGTGGGCCATGTGATTCGATGTGCTGGGGGTGTTGCAATGTGCTGTGAGTGATGCGATTCGATGTGCTGGGGGTGATGCAATGTTCTGTGGGTCATGCGATTCGATGTGCTGGGGTGATGCGATTCGATGTGTTGGTCGTAATGCAATGTGCTGTGAGTGATGCGTTTCGATGTGCTGGGGTTATGCAATGTGCTGTAAGCTATGCGATTCGATGTGCTGGGGTGATGCGATTCGATGTGCTGGGGGTGATGCAATGTGCTGTGGGCCATGCGATTCGATGTGCTGGGGGTGTTGCAATGTGCTGTGAGTGATGCGATTCGATGTGCTGGGGGTGATGCCATGTTCTGTGGGCCATGCGATTTGATGTTCTGGGGGTGTTGCAATGTGCTGTGAGTGATGCGATTCAATGTGCTGGGGGTTATGCAATGTGCTATGGGCCAAGCGATTCGATGTGCTGTGAGTGATGCGATTCGATGTGCAGGTGGTGATGCAATGTGCTGTGGGCCATGCGATTCGATGTGCTGGGGTGATGCGATTCGATGTGCTGGGGGTGATGCAATGTGTTGTGGGCCATGCGATTCGATGTGCTGGGGGTGATGCAATGTGCTGTGAGTGATGCGATTCGATGTGCTGGGGTTATGCAATGTGCTGTGGGCCATGCGATTCGATGTGCTGAGGTGTTGCGATTCGATGTGCTGGGGGTGATGCAATGTGCTGTGGGCCATGCGATTCGATGTGCTGGGGGTGATGCAATGTGCTGGGAGTGATGCGATTCGATGTGCTGGGGGTGATGCAATGTGCTGTGGGTCATGCGATTCGATGTGCTGGGGATGATGCAATGTGCTGTGGGCCATGCAATTCGATGTGCTGGGGGTGATGCAATGTCCTGTGGTCCATGCGATTCGATGTGCTGGGGGTGTTGCAATGTGCTGTGAGTGATGCGATTAGATGTGCTGGGGGTTATGCAATGTGCTGTGGGCCATGCGATTCGATGTGCTGGGGGGTGATGCGATTCGATGTGCTGGGGGTGATGCAATGTGCTGTGGGCCATGCGATTCGATGTGCTGGGGGTGATGCAATGTGCTGTGAGTGATGCGTTTCGATGTGCTGGGGTTATGCAATGTACTGTGGGCCATGCGATTTGATGTGCTGGGGTGATGCGATTCGATGTGCTGGGGGTGATGCAATGTGCTGTGGGCCATGCGTTTCGATGTGCTGAGGGTGATGCAATGTGCTGTGAGTGATGCGATTTGATGTGCTGGGGGTTATGCAATGTGCTGTGGGCCATGCGATTCGATGTGCTGGGGGTGATGCAATGTGCTGTGGGCCATGCGATTCGATGTGCTGGGGGTGATGCAATGTGCTGTGGGCCATGCGATTCGATGTGCTGAGGGGGATTGCAATGTGCTGTGGGCCATGCGATTCACTGTGCTGGGGGTGATGCAATGGGCTGTGGGCCATGTGATTCGATGTGCTGGGGTGATGCAATGTGCTGTGGGCCGTGCGATTCGATGTGCTGTGGGCCATGCGATTCGATGTGCTGGAGGTGATGCAATTTGCTGTGAGTGATGCGATTTGATGTGCTGGGGTTATGCAATGTGCTGTGGGCCATGCGATTCGATGTGCTGGGGTGTTGCGATTCGATGTGCTGGGGTAATGCAATGTGTTGTGGGCCATGCGATTCGATGTGCTGGGGGTGTTGCAATGTGCTGTGAGTGATGCAATTCGATGTGCTGGGGGTGTTGCAATGTGCTGTGAGTGATGTGATTCGATGTACTGGGGGTTATGCAATGTGCTGTGGGCCATGCGATTCGATGTGCTGGGGGTGATGCGATTCAATGTGCTGGGGGTGATGCAATGTGCTGTGGGCCATGCGATTTGATGTGCTGGGGGTGATGCATTGTGCTGTGAGTGATGCGATTCTCTGTGCTGGGGGTGATGCAATGGGCTGTGGGCCATGTGATTCGATGTGCTGGGGTGATGCAATGTGCTGTGGGCCGTGCGATTCGATGTGCTGTGGGCCATGCGATTCGATGTGCTGGAGGTGATGCAATGTGCTGTGAGTGATGCGATTCGATGTGCTGGGGTTATGCAATGTGCTGTGGGCCATGCGATTCGATGTGCTGGGGTGTTGCGATTCGATGTGCTGGGGTAATGCAATGTGTTGTGGGCCATGCGATTCGATGTGCTGGGGGTGTTGCAATGTGCTGTGAGTGATGCAATTTGATGTGCTGGGGGTGTTGCAATGTGCTGTGAGTGATGTGATTCGATGTACTGGGGGTTATGCAATGTGCTGTGGGCCATGCGGTTCGATGTGCTGGGGGTGATGCAATTCAATGTGCTGGGGGTGATGCAATGTGCTGTGGGCCATGCGATTTGATGTGCTGGGGGTGATGCATTGTGCTGTGAGTGATGCGATTCGATGTGCTGGTGGTGATGCAATGTGCTGTAGGCTATGCGATTCGATGTGCTGGGGATATGCAATTCAATGTGCTGGGGGTGATGCAATGTGCTGTGAGCCATGCGATTCGATGTGCTGGGGTGATGCGATTCAATGTTCTGAGGGTGATGCAATGTGCTGTGAGTGATGCGATTTGATTTGCTGGGGGTGTTGCAATGTGCTGTGGGTTATGCGATTCGATGTGCTCAGGTGATGCGATTCAATGTGCTGGGGGTGATGCAATGTGCTGTGAGTGATGCGATTCGATGTGCTGGGGGTGATGCAATGTGCTGTGGGCCATGCGATTCGATGTGCTGGGGTGTTGCGATTCGATGTGCTGGGGTGATGCCATGTGTTGTGGGCCATGCGATTCGATGTGCTGGGGGTGTTGCAATGTGCTGTGAGTGATGCGATTCGATGTGCTGGGGGTTATGCAATGTGCTGTGGGCCATGCGATTTGATGTGCTGGGGGTGATGCAATGTCCTGTGAGTGATGCGAGTAGATGTGCTGGGGGTGATGCAATGTGCTGTGAGTGATGCGATTCGATGTGCTGGGTGTTATGCAATTTGCTGTGGTCCATGCGATTCGATGTGTTGGGGGTGATGCAATGTGCTGGGAGTGATGCGATTCGATGTGCTGGGGGTGATGCAATGTGCTGTGGGTCATGCGATTCGATGTGCTGGGGTGATGGGATTCGATGTGCTGGGGGTAATGCAATGTGCTGTGAGTGATGCGTTTCGATGTGCTGGGGTTATGCAATGTGCTGTGGGCCATGCGATTCAATGTGCTGGGGTGATGCGATTTGATGTGCTGGGGGTGATGCAATGTGCTGTGGGCCATGTGATTCGATGTGCTGGGGGTGTTGCAATGTGCTGTGAGTGATGCGATTCGATGTGCTGGGGGTGATGCAATGTTCTGTGGGTCATGCGATTCGATGTGCTGGGGTGATGCGATTCGATGTGTTGGTCGTAATGCAATGTGCTGTGAGTGATGCGTTTCGATGTGCTGGGGTTATGCAATGTGCTGTAAGCTATGCGATTCGATGTGCTGGGGTGATGCGATTCGATGTGCTGGGGGTGATGCAATGTGCTGTGGGCCATGCGATTCGATGTGCTGGGGGTGTTGCAATGTGCTGTGAGTGATGCGATTCGATGTGCTGGGGGTGATGCCATGTTCTGTGGGCCATGCGATTTGATGTTCTGGGGGTGTTGCAATGTGCTGTGAGTGATGCGATTCAATGTGCTGGGGGTTATGCAATGTGCTATGGGCCAAGCGATTCGATGTGCTGGGGGTGATGCGATTCGATGTGCTGGGGGTGATGCAATGTGCTGTGGGCCATGCGATTCGATGTGCTGGGGGTGATGTAATGTGCTGTGAGTGATGCGATTCGATGTGCAGGTGGTGATGCAATGTGCTGTGGGCCATGCGATTCGATGTGCTGGGGTGATGCGATTCGATGTGCTGGGGGTGATGCAATGTGTTGTGGGCCATGCGATTCGATGTGCTGGGGGTGATGCAATGTGCTGTGAGTGATGCGATTCGATGTGCTGGGGTTATGCAATGTGCTGTGGGCCATGCGATTCGATGTGCTGAGGTGTTGCGATTCGATGTGCTGGGGGTGATGCAATGTGCTGTGGGCCATGCGATTCGATGTGCTGGGGGTGATGCAATGTGCTGGGAGTGATGCGATTCGATGTGCTGGGGGTGATGCAATGTGCTGTGGGTCATGCGATTCGATGTGCTGGGGATGATGCAATGTGCTGTGGGCCATGCAATTCGATGTGCTGGGGGTGATGCAATGTCCTGTGGTCCATGCGATTCGATGTGCTGGGGGTGTTGCAATGTGCTGTGAGTGATGCGATTAGATGTGCTGGGGGTTATGCAATGTGCTGTGGGCCATGCGATTCGATGTGCTGGGGGGTGATGCGATTCGATGTGCTGGGGGTGATGCAATGTGCTGTGGGCCATGCGATTCGATGTGCTGGGGCTGATGCAATGTGCTGTGAGTGATGCGTTTCGATGTGCTGGGGTTATGCAATGTACTGTGGGCCATGCGATTTGATGTGCTGGGGTGATGCGATTCGATGTGCTGGGGGTGATGCAATGTGCTGTGGGCCATGCGTTTCGATGTGCTGAGGGTGATGCAATGTGCTGTGAGTGATGCGATTTGATGTGCTGGGGGTTATGCAATGTGCTGTGGGCCATGCGATTCGATGTGCTGGGGGTGATGCAATGTGCTGTGGGCCATGCGATTCGATGTGCTGGGGGTGATGCAATGTGCTGTGGGCCATGCGATTCGATGTGCTGAGGGGGATTGCAATGTGCTGTGGGCCATGCGATTCACTGTGCTGGGGGTGATGCAATGGGCTGTGGGCCATGTGATTCGATGTGCTGGGGTGATGCAATGTGCTGTGGGCCGTGCGATTCGATGTGCTGTGGGCCATGCGATTCGATGTGCTGGAGGTGATGCAATTTGCTGTGAGTGATGCGATTTGATGTGCTGGGGTTATGCAATGTGCTGTGGGCCATGCGATTCGATGTGCTGGGGTGTTGCGATTCGATGTGCTGGGGTAATGCAATGTGTTGTGGGCCATGCGATTCGATGTGCTGGGGGTGTTGCAATGTGCTGTGAGTGATGCAATTCGATGTGCTGGGGGTGTTGCAATGTGCTGTGAGTGATGTGATTCGATGTACTGGGGGTTATGCAATGTGCTGTGGGCCATGCGATTCGATGTGCTGGGGGTGATGCGATTCAATGTGCTGGGGGTGATGCAATGTGCTGTGGGCCATGCGATTTGATGTGCTGGGGGTGATGCATTGTGCTGTGAGTGATGCGATTCTCTGTGCTGGGGGTGATGCAATGGGCTGTGGGCCATGTGATTCGATGTGCTGGGGTGATGCAATGTGCTGTGGGCCGTGCGATTCGATGTGCTGTGGGCCATGCGATTCGATGTGCTGGAGGTGATGCAATGTGCTGTGAGTGATGCGATTCGATGTGCTGGGGTTATGCAATGTGCTGTGGGCCATGCGATTCGATGTGCTGGGGTGTTGCGATTCGATGTGCTGGGGTAATGCAATGTGTTGTGGGCCATGCGATTCGATGTGCTGGGGGTGTTGCAATGTGCTGTGAGTGATGCAATTTGATGTGCTGGGGGTGTTGCAATGTGCTGTGAGTGATGTGATTCGATGTACTGGGGGTTATGCAATGTGCTGTGGGCCATGCGGTTCGATGTGCTGGGGGTGATGCAATTCAATGTGCTGGGGGTGATGCAATGTGCTGTGGGCCATGCGATTTGATGTGCTGGGGGTGATGCATTGTGCTGTGAGTGATGCGATTCGATGTGCTGGTGGTGATGCAATGTGCTGTAGGCCATGCGATTCGATGTGCTGGGGATATGCAATTCAATGTGCTGGGGGTGATGCAATGTGCTGTGAGCCATGCGATTCGATGTGCTGGGGTGATGCGATTCAATGTTCTGAGGGTGATGCAATGTGCTGTGAGTGATGCGATTTGATTTGCTGGGGGTGTTGCAATGTGCTGTGGGTTATGCGATTCGATGTGCTCAGGTGATGCGATTCAATGTGCTGGGGGTGATGCAATGTGCTGTGAGTGATGCGATTCGATGTGCTGGGGGTGATGCAATGTGCTGTGGGCCATGCGATTCGATGTGCTGGGGTGTTGCGATTCGATGTGCTGGGGGTGATGCCATGTGTTGTGGGCCATGCGATTCGATGTGCTGGGGGTGTTGCAATGTGCTGTGAGTGATGCGATTCGATGTGCTGGGGGTTATGCAATGTGCTGTGGGCCATGCGATTTGATGTGCTGGGGGTGATGCAATGTCCTGTGAGTGATGCGAGTAGATGTGCTGGGGGTGATGCAATGTGCTGTGAGTGATGCGATTCGATGTGCTGGGTGTTATGCAATTTGCTGTGGTCCATGCGATTCGATGTGTTGGGGGTGATGCAATGTGCTGTGGGCCATGCGATTCGTTGTGCTGGGGTGATGCGATTTGATGTGCTGGGGGTGATGCAATGTGCTGTGGGCCATGCGATTCAATGTGCTGGGGTGTTTCAATGTGCTGTGAGTGATGCGATTCGATTCGATGTTCAGGGGGGTTATGCAATGTGCTGTGGGCCATGTGATTCAATGTGCTGGGGGCGATGCAATATGCTGTGGTCCATGCGATTCGATGTGCTGGGGTGATGCGATTCGATGTGCTGGGGGTGATGCAATGTGCTGTGGGCCATGCGATTCGATGTGCTGGGGTGTTTCAATGTGCTGTGAGTGATGCGATTCGATGTTCAGGGGGGTTATGCAATGTGCTGTGGGCCATGTGATTCGATGTGCTGGGGGTGATGCGATTCGATGTGCTGGGGGTGATGCAATGTGCTGTGAGTGATGCGATTCGACGTGCTGGGGGCGAAGCAATGTGCTGTGGGCCATGCGATTCGATGTGCTGGGGGTGTTGCAATGTGCTGTGAGTGATGCGATTCGATGTGCTGGGGGTTATGCAATGTGCTGTGGGCCATGCGATTCGATGTGCTGGGGGGGTGATGCGATTCGATGTGCTGGGGGTGATGCAATGTGCTGTGGGCCATGCGATTCGATGTACTGGGGGTGATGCAATGTGCTGGGAGTGATGCGATTCGATGTGCTGGGGGTGATGCAATGTGCTGTGGGTCATGCGATTCGATGTGCTGGGGTGATGCGATTCGATGTGCTGGGGGTAATGCAATGTGCTGTGAGTGATGCGTTTCGATGTGCTGGGGTTATGCAATGTGCTGTGGGCCATGCGATTCAATGTGCTGGGGTGATGCGATTTGATGTGCTGGGGGTGATGCAATGTGCTGTGGGCCATGCGATTCGATGTGCTGGGGGTGTTGCAATGTGCTGTGAGTGATGCGATTCGATGTGCTGGGGGTGATGCAATGTTCTGTGGGTCATGCGATTCGATGTGCTGGGGTGATGCGATTCGATGTGCTGGTCGTAATGCAATGTGCTGTGAGTGATGCGTTTCGATGTGCTGGGGTTATGCAATGTGCTGTAAGCCATGCGATTCGATGTGCTGGGGTGATGCGATTCGATGTGCTGGGGGTGATGCAATGTGCTGTGGGCCATGCGATTCGATGTGCTGGGGTGATGCGATTCGATGTGCTGGGGGTGAGGCAATGTGATGTGAGTGATGCGATTCGATGTGCTGGGGGTTATGCAATGTGCTGTGGTCCATGCGATTCGATGTGCTGGGGTGATGCGATTCGATGTGCTGGGGGTGATGCAATGTGCTGTGGGCCATGCGATTCGATGTGCTTGGGTGATGCGATTCGATGTGCTGGGGGTGGTGCAATGTGCTGTGAGTGATGCAATTCGATGTGCTGGGGGTTATGCAATGTGCTGTGGGCCATGCGATTCAATGTGCTGGGAGTGATGCAATGTTCTGTGGGCTATGCGATTCGATGTGCTGGGGGTGTTGCAATGTGCTGTGAGTGATGCGTTTCGATGTGCTGGGGTTATGCAATGTGCTGTGGGCCATGCGATTCGATGTGCTGGGGTGATGCGATTCGATGTGCTGGCGGTGATGCAATGTGCTGTGGGCCATGCGATTCGATGTGCTGGGGGTGTTGCAATGTGCTGTGAGTGATGCGATTCTCTGTGCTGGGGGTGATGCAATGGGCTGTGGGCCATGTGATTCGATGTGCTGGGGTGATGCAATGTGCTGTGGGCCGTGCGATTCGATGTGCTGTGGGCCATGCGATTCGATGTGCTGGAGGTGATGCAATGTGCTGTGAGTGATGTGATTCGATGTGCTGGGGGTGATGCAATGTGCTGTGGGCCATGCGATTCGATGTGCTGGGGGTGTTGCAATGTGCTGTGAGTGATGCGATTCGATGTGCTGGGGGTGATGCCATGTTCTGTGGGCCATGCGATTTGATGTTCTGGGGGTGTTGCAATGTGCTGTGAGTGATGCAATTCAATGTGCTGGGGGTTATGCAATGTGCTATGGGCCAAGCGATTCGATGTGCTGGGGGTGATGCGATTCGATGTGCTGGGGGTGATGCAATGTGCTGTGGGCCATGCGATTCGATGTGCTGGGGGTGATGTAATGTGCTGTGAGTGATGCGATTCGATGTGCAGGTGGTGATGCAATGTGCTGTGGGCCATGCGATTCGATGTGCTGGGGTGATGCGATTTGATGTGCTGGGGGTGATGCAATGTGTTGTGGGCCATGCGATTCGATGTGCTGGGGGTGATGCAATGTGCTGTGAGTGATGCGATTCGATGTGCTGGGGTTATGCAATGTGCTGTGGGCCATGCGATTCGATGTGCTGAGGTGTTGCGATTCGATGTGCTGGGGGTGATGCAATGTGCTGTGGGCCATGCGATTCGATGTGCTGGGGGTGATGCAATGTGCTGGGAGTGATGCGATTTGATGTGCTGGGGGTGATGCAATGTGCTGTGGGTCATGCGATTCGATGTGCTGGGGATGATGCAATGTGCTGTGGGCCATGCAATTCGATGTGCTGGGGGTGATGCAATGTCCTGTGGTCCATGCGATTCGATGTGCTGGGGGTGTTGCAATGTGCTGTGAGTGATGCGATTAGATGTGCTGGGGGTTATGCAATGTGCTGTGGGCCATGCGATTCGATGTGCTGGGGGGTGATGCGATTTGATGTGCTGGGGGTGATGCAATGTGCTGTGGGCCATGCGATTCGATGTGCTGGGGGTGATGCAATGTGCTGTGAGTGATGCGTTTCGATGTGCTGGGGTTATGCAATGTACTGTGGGCCATGCGATTTGATGTGCTGGGGTGATGCGATTCGATGTGCTGGGGGTGATGCAATGTGCTGTGGGCCATGCGATTCGATGTGCTGAGGGTGATGCAATGTGCTGTGAGTGATGCGATTTGATGTGCTGGGGGTTATGCAATGTGCTGTGGGCCATGCGATTCGATGTGCTGGGGGTGATGCAATGTGCTGTGGGCCATGCGATTCGATGTGCTGGGGGTGATGCAATGTGCTGTGGGCCATGCGATTCGATGTGCTGAGGGGGATTGCAATGTGCTGTGGGCCATGCGATTCACTGTGCTGGGGGTGATGCAATGGGCTGTGGGCCATGTGATTCGATGTGCTGGGGTGATGCAATGTGCTGTGGGCCGTGCGATTCGATGTGCTGTGGGCCATGCGATTCGATGTGCTGGAGGTGATGCAATTTGCTGTGAGTGATGCGATTTGATGTGCTGGGGTTATGCAATGTGCTGTGGGCCATGCGATTCGATGTGCTGGGGTGTTGCGATTCGATGTGCTGGGGTAATGCAATGTGTTGTGGGCCATGCGATTCGATGTGCTGGGGGTGTTGCAATGTGCTGTGAGTGATGCAATTCGATGTGCTGGGGGTGTTGCAATGTGCTGTGAGTGATGTGATTCGATGTACTGGGGGTTATGCAATGTGCTGTGGGCCATGCGATTCGATGTGCTGGGGGTGATGCGATTCAATGTGCTGGGGGTGATGCAATGTGCTGTGGGCCATGCGATTTGATGTGCTGGGGGTGATGGATTGTGCTGTGAGTGATGCGATTCGATGTGCTGGTGGTGATGCAATGTGCTGTAGGCCATGCGATTCGATGTGATGGGGATATGTGATTCAATGTGCTGGGGGTGATGCAATGTGCTGTGAGCCATGCGATTCGATGTGCTGGGGTGATGTGATTCGATGTGCTGAGGGTGATGCAATGTGCTGTGAGTGATGCGATTTGATGTGCTGGGGGTGTTGCAATGTGCTGTGGGTTATGCGATTCGATGTGCTCAGGTGATGCGATTCAATGTGCTGGGGGTGATGCAATGTGCTGTGAGTGATGCGATTCGATGTGCTGGGGGTGATGCAATGTGCTGTGGGCCATGCGATTCGATGTGCTGAGGTGTTGCGATTCGATGTGCTGGGGGTGATGCCATGTGTTGTGGGCCATGCGATTCGATGTGCTGGGGGTGTTGCAATGTGCTGTGAGTGATGCGATTCGATGTGCTGGGGGTGATGCAATGTCCTGTGAGTGATGCGAGTAGATGTGCTGGGGGTGATGCAATGTGCTGTGAGTGATGCGATTCGATGTGCTGGGTGTTATGCAATTTGCTGTGGTCCATGCGATTCGATGTGTTGGGGGTGATGCAATGTGCTGTGGGCCATGCGATTCGTTGTGCTGGGGTGATGCGATTTGATGTGCTGGGGGTGATGCAATGTGCTGTGAGTGATGCGATTCGATGTGCTGGGGGTGATGCAATGTGCTGTGGTCCATGCGATTCGATGTGCTGGGGTGATGCGATTCGATGTGCTGGGGGTGATGCAATGTGCTGTGGGCCATGCAATTCGATGTGCTGGGGTGTTTCAATGTGCTGTGAGTGATGCGATTCGATGTTCAGGGGGGTTATGCAATGTGCTGTGGGCCATGTGATTCGATGTGCTGGGGGTGATACGATTCGATGCACTGGGGGTGATGCAATGTGCTGTGAGTGATGCGATTCGACGTGCTGGGTGTGATGCAATGTGCTGTGGGCCATGCGATTCAATGTGCTGGGGGTGTTGCAATGTGCTGTGAGTGATGCGATTCGATGTGCTGGGGGTTATGCAATGTGCTGTGGGCCATGCGATTCGATGTGCTGGGGGGGTGATGCGATTCGATGTGCTGGGGGTGATGCAATGTGCTGTGGGCCATGCGATTCGATGTACTGGGGGTGATGCAATGTGCTGGGATTGATGCGATTCGATGTGCTGGGGGTGATGCAATGTGCTGTGGGTCATGCGATTCGATGTGCTGGGGTGATGCGATTCGATGTGCTGGGGGTAATGCAATGTGCTGTGATTGATGCGTTTCGATGTGCTGGGGTTATGCAATGTGCTGTGGGCCATGCGATTCAATGTGCTGGGGTGATGCGATTTGATGTGCTGGGGGTGATGCAATGTGCTGTGGGCCATGCGATTCGATGTGCTGGGGGTGTTGCAATGTGCTGTGAGTGATGCGATTCGATGTGCTGGGGGTGATGCCATGTTCTGTGGGCCATGCGATTTGATGTTCTGGGGGTGTTGCAATGTGCTGGGGGTGATGCGATTCGATGTGCTGGGGGTGATGCAATGTGCTGTGGGCCATGCGATTCGATGTGCTGGGGTGATGTAATGTGCTGTGAGTGATGCGATTCGATGTGCAGGTGGTGATGCAATGTGCTGTGGGCCATGCGATTCGATGTGCTGGGGGTGATGCAATGTGTTGTGGGCCATGAGATTCGATGTGCTGGGGGTGATGCAATGTGCTGTGAGTGATGCGATTCGATGTGCTGGGGTTATGCAATGTGCTGTGGGCCATGCGATTCGATGTGCTGAGGTGTTGCGATTCGATGTGCTGGGGGTGATGCAATGTGCTGTGAGTGATGCGATTCGATGTGCTGGGGGTGATGCAATGTGCTGTGGGCCATGCGATTCGATGTGCTGAGGTGTTGCGATTCGATGTGCTGGGGGTGATGCCATGTGTTGTGGGCCATGCGATTCGATGTGCTGGGGGTGTTGCAATGTGCTGTGAGTGATGCGATTCGATGTGCTGGGGGTGATGCAATGTCCTGTGAGTGATGCGAGTAGATGTGCTGGGGGTGATGCAATGTGCTGTGAGTGATGCGATTCGATGTGCTGGGTGTTATGCAATTTGCTGTGGTCCATGCGATTCGATGTGTTGGGGGTGATGCAATGTGCTGTGGGCCATGCGATTCGTTGTGCTGGGGTGATGCGATTTGATGTGCTGGGGGTGATGCAATGTGCTGTGAGTGATGCGATTCGATGTGCTGGGGGTGATGCAATGTGCTGTGGGCCATGCGATTCGATGTGCTGGGGTGTTTCAATGTGCTGTGAGTGATGCGATTCGATGTTCAGGGGGGTTATGCAATGTGCTGTGGGCCATGTGATTAGATGTGCTGGGGGTGATACGATTCGATGCACTGGGGGTGATGCAATGTGCTGTGAGTGATGCGATTCGACGTGCTGGGTGTGATGCAATGTGCTGTGGGCCATGCGATTCAATGTGCTGGGGGTGTTGCAATGTGCTGTGAGTGATGCGATTCGATGTGCTGGGGGTTATGTAATGTGCTGTGGGCCATGCGATTCGATGTGCTGGGGGGGTGATGCGATTCGATGTGCTGGGGGTGATGCAATGTGCTGTGGGCCATGCGATTCGATGTACTGGGGGTGATGCAATGTGCTGGGATTGATGCGATTCGATGTGCTGGGGGTGATGCAATGTGCTGTGGGTCATGCGATTCGATGTGCTGGGGTGATGCGATTCGATGTGCTGGGGGTAATGCAATGTGCTGTGATTGATGCGTTTCGATGTGCTGGGGTTATGCAATGTGCTGTGGGCCATGCGATTCAATGTGCTGGGGTGATGCGATTTGATGTGCTGGGGGTGATGCAATGTGCTGTGGGCCATGCTATTCGATGTGCTGGGGGTGTTGCAATGTGCTGTGAGTGATGCGATTCGATGTGCTGGGGGTGATGCCATGTTCTGTGGGCCATGCGATTTGATGTTCTGGGGGTGTTGCAATGTGCTGGGGGTGATGCGATTCGATGTGCTGGGGGTGATGCAATGTGCTGTGGGCCATGCGATTCGATGTGCTGGGGTGATGTAATGTGCTGTGAGTGATGCGATTCGATGTGCAGGTGGTGATGCAATGTGCTGTGGGCCATGCGATTCGATGTGCTGGGGGTGATGCAATGTGTTGTGGGCCATGAGATTCGATGTGCTGGGGGTGATGCAATGTGCTGTGAGTGATGCGATTCGATGTGCTGGGGTTATGCAATGTGCTGTGGGCCATGCGATTCGATGTGCTGAGGTGTTGCGATTCGATGTGCTGGGGGTGATGCAATGTGCTGTGGGCCATGCGATTCGATGTGCTGGGGGTGATGCAATGTGCTGGGAGTGATGCGATTCGATGTGCTGGGGGTGATGCAATGTGCTGTGGGTCATGCGATTCAATGTGCTGGGGATGATGCAATGTGCTGTGGGCCATGCAATTCGATGTGCTGGGGGTGATGCAATGTCCTGTGGTCCATGCGATTCGATGTGCTGGGGGTGTTGCAATGTGCTGAGGTGTTGCGATTCGATGTGCTGGGGGTAATGCAATGTGTTGTGGGCCATGCGATTCGATGTGCTGGGGGTGTTGCGATTCGATGTGCTGGGGGTGATGCAATGTGCTGTGGGCCATGCGATTCGATGTGCTGGGGGTGATGCAATGTGCTGGGAGTGATGCGATTCAATGTGCTGGGGGTGATGCAATGTGCTGTGGGTCATGCGATTCGATGTGCTGGGGATGATGCAATGTGCTGTGGGCCATGCAATTCGATGTGCTGGGGGTGATGCAATGTCCTGTGGTCCATGCGATTCGATGTGCTGGGGGTGTTGCAATGTGCTGTGAGTGATGCGATTAGATGTGCTGGGGGTTATGCAATGTGCTGTGGGCCATGCGATTCGATGTGCTGGGGGGGTGATGCGATTCGATGTGCTGGGGGTGATGCAATGTGCTGTGGGCCATGCGATTCGATGTGCTGGGGGTGATGCAATGTGCTGGGAGTGATGCGATTCGATGTGCAGGGGGTGATGCAATGTGCTGTGGGTCATGCGATTCGATGTGCTGGAGTGATGCGATTCGATGTGCTGGGGGTGATGCAATGTGCTGTGAGTGATGCGTTTCGATGTGCTGGGGTTATGCAATGTACTGTGGGCCATGCGATTTGATGTGCTGGGGTGATGCGATTCGATGTGCTGGGGGTGATGCAATGTGCTGTGGGCCATGCGATTCGATGTGCTGAGGGTGATGCAATGTGCTGTGAGTGATGCGATTTGATGTGCTGGGGGTTATGCAATGTGCTGTGGGCCATGCGATTCGATGTGCTGGGGGTGATGCAATGTGCTGTGGGCCATGCGATTCGATGTGCTGGGGGTGATGCAATGTGCTGTGGGCCATGCGATTCGATGTGCTGGGGGTGATGCAATGTGCTGTGGGCCATGCGATTCGATGTGCTGGGGGTGATGCAATGTGCTGTGGGCCATGCGATTCACTGTGCTGGGGGTGATGCAATGGGCTGTGGGCCATGTGATTCGATGTGCTGGGGTGATGCAATGTGCTGTGGGCCGTGCGATTCGATGTGCTGTGGGCCATGCGATTCGATGTGCTTGAGGTGATGCAATGTGCTGTGAGTGATGCGATTCGATGTGCTGGGGTTATGCAATGTGCTGTGGGCCATGCGATTCGATGTGCTGGGGTGTTGCGATTCGATGTGCTGGGGTAATGCAATATGTTGTGGGCCATGCGTTTCGATGTGCTGGGGGTGTTGCAATGTGCTGTGAGTGATGCAATTCGATGTGCTGGGGGTGTTGCAATGTGCTGTGAGTGATGTGATTCGATGTACTGGGGGTTATGCAATGTGCTGTGGGCCATGCGATTCGATGTGCTGGGGGTGATGCGATTCAATGTGCTGGGGGTGATGCAATGTGCTGTGGGCCATGCGATTCGATGTGCTGGGGTGATGCAATGTGCTGTGAGTGATGCGATTTGATGTGCTGGGTGTGATGCACTGTGCTGTGGGACATGTGATTCGATGTGCTGGGGTGATGCAATGTGCTGTGGGCCGTGCGATTTGATGTGGGCCATGCGATTTGATGTGCTGGGGTGATGCAATGTGCTGCGAGTGATGCAATTCGATGTGCTGTGGATTATGCAATGTACTGTGGGCCATGCGATTCGATGTGCTGGGGTGATGCGATTCGATGTGCTGGGGGTGATGAAATGTGCTGCGGGCCATACGATTCGATGTGCTGGGGGTGTTGCAATGTGCTGTGAGTGATGCGATTCGATGTGCTGGGGGTGATGCAATGTGCTGTGAGTGATGCGATTCGATGTGCTGGTGGTGATGCAATGTGCTGTGGGCCATGCGATTTGATGTGCTGGGGTGATGCAATTCGATGTGCTGGGGGTGATGCAATGTGCTGTGGGCCATGCGATTCGATGTGCTGGGGGTGTTGCAATGTGCAGTGAGTGATGAGATGTGTTGGGGGTCATGCAATGTGCTGTGGGCCATGCGATTCGATGTGCTGGGGTGATGCGATTCGATGTGCTGGGGGTGAAGCAATGTGCTGTGGGCCATGCGATTCGATGTGCTGGGGGCGTTGCGATTCAATGTGCTGGGGGTGATGCAATGTGCTGTGGGCCATGCAATTTGATGTGCTCGGGTGATGCGATTTGATGTGCTGGGGGTGATGCAATGTGCTGTGAGTGATGCGATTTGATGTTCTGGGGGTTATGCAAAGTGCTGTAGGCCATGCGATTCGATGTGCTGGGGTGATGTGATTCGATGTGCTGGGGGTGATGCAATGTGCTGTGGGCCATGCGATTCGATGTGCTGGGGGTGTTGCAATGTGCTGTGAGTGATGCGATTCGATGTGCTGGGGGTGATGCAATGTTCTGTGGGCCATGCGTTTCGAAGTGCTGGGGTGTTGCAATGTGCTGTGAGTGATGCGATTTGATGTGCTGGGGGTTATGCAATGTGCTGTGGGCCAAGCGATTCGATGTGCTGTGGGCCATGCGATTCGATGTGCTGGGGTGATGTAATGTGCTGTGAGTGATGCGATTCGATGTGCTGGGGGTGATGCAATGTGCTGTGGGCCATGCAATTCGATGTGCTGGGGTGATACAATTTGATGTGCTGGGGGTGATGCAATGTGCTGTGGGCCATGCGATTCTATGTGCTGGGGTGATGCGATTCGATGTGCTGGGGGTGAAGCAATGTGCTGTGAGTGATGCAATTCGATGTGCTGGGGGTTATGAAATGTGCTGTGGGCCATGCGATTCGATGTGCTGGGGTGATGCGATTCGATGTGCTGGGCGTGATGCAATGTGCTGTGGACCATGCGATTCGATGTGCTGGGGTGATGCAACGTGCTGTGAGTGATGCGATTTGATGTGCTGGGTGTGATGCACTGTGCTGTGGGACATGTGATTCGATGTGCTGGGGTAATGCAATGTGCTGTGGGCCGTGCGATTTGATGTGGGCCATGCGATTTGATGTGCTGGGGTGATGCAATGTCCTGTGAGTGATGCGAGTAGATGTGCTGAGGGTGATGCAATGTGCTGTGAGTGATGCGATTCGATGTGCTGGGTGTTATGCAATTTGCTGTGGTCCATGCGATTCGATGTGTTGGGGGTGATGCAATGTGCTGTGAGTGATGCGATTCAATGTGCTAGGGGTGATGCAATGTGCTGTGGTCCTTGCGATTCGATGTGCTGGGGTGATGCGATTTGATGTGCTGGGGATGATGCAATGTGCTGTGGGCCATGCGATTTGATGTGCTGGGGTGATGCGATTCGATGTGCTGGGGGTGATGCAATGTGCTGTGAGTGATGCAATTCGATGTGCTGGGGGTTATGCAATGTGCTGTGGGCCATGCGATTCGATGTGCTGGGGTGATGCGATTCGATGTGCTGGGGGTGATGCAATGTGCTGTGGGCCATGCGATTCGATCTGCTGGGGTGATGCAATGTGCTGTGAGTGATGCGATTTGATGTGCTGGGTGTGATGCACTGTGCTATGGGATATGTGATTCGATGTGCTGTGGGCCGTGCGATTTGATGTGGGCCATGCGATTTGATGTGCTGGGGTGATGCAATGTGCTGTGAGTGATGCAATTCGATGTGCTGGGGGTTATGCAATGTGCTGTGGGCCATGCGATTCGATGTGCTGGGGTGATGCGATTCAATGTGCTGGGGGTGATGCAATGTGCTGGGGGCCATGCGATTCGATGTGCTGGGGTGATGCAACGTGCTGTGAGTGATGCGATTTGATGTGCTGGGTGTGATGCACGTGCTGTGGGACATGTGATTCGATGTGCTGGGGTGATGCAATGTGCTGTGGGCCATGCGATTCGATGTGCTGGGGGTGATGCAATGTGCTGTGGGCCATGCGATTTGATGTGCTGGGGGTGATGCAATGTGCTGTGGGCCATGCGATTCACTGTGCTGGGGGTGATGCAATGGGCTGTGGGCCATGTGATTCGATGTGCTGGGGTGATGCAATGTGTTGTGGGTCATGCGATTCGATGTGCTGGGGGTGTTTCAATATGCTGTGAGTGATGCGATTTGATGTGCTGTGGGTTATGCAATGTGCTGTGGGCCATGCGATTCGATGTGCTGGGGGTGATGCGATTCGATGTGCTGGGGGTTATGCAATGTGCTGTGGGCCATGTGATTCGATGTGCTGGGGGGTGATGCGATTCGCTGTGCTGGGGGTGATGCAATGTGCTGTGGGCCATGCGATTCGATGTGCTGGGGGTGATGCAATGTGCTGGGAGTGATGCGATTCGATGTGCTTGGGGTGATGCAATGTGCTGTGGGTCATGCGATTCGATGTGCTGGGGTGATGCGATTCAATGTGCTGGGGGTGATGCAATGTGCTGTGAGTGATGCGTTTCGATGTGCTGGGGTTATGCAATGTGCTGTGGGCCATGTGATTTGATGTGCTGGGGTGATGCGATTCGATGTGCTGGGGGTGATGCAATGTGCTGTGGGCCATGCGATTCGATGTGCTGAGGGTGATGCAATGTGCTGTGAGTGATGCGATTTGATGTGCTGGGGGTTATGCAATGTGCTGTGGGCCATGCGATTCGATGTGCTGGGGGTGATGCAATGTGCTGTGGGCCATGCGATTCGATGTGCTGGGGGTGATGCAATGTGCTGTGGGCCATGCGATTCGATGTGCTGGGGGTGATGCAATGTGCTGTGGGCCATGCGATTCACTGTGCTGGGGGTGATGCAATGGGCTGTGGGCCATGTGATTCGATGTGCTGGGGTGATGCAATGTGCTGTGGGCCGTGCGATTTGATGTGCTGTGGGCCATGCGATTCGATGTGCTGGAGGTGATGCAATGTGCTGTGAGTGATGCGATTCGATGTGCTGGGGTTATGCAATGTGCTGTGGGCCATGCGATTCGATGTGCTGAGGTGTTGCGATTCGATGTGCTGGGGGTAATGCAATGTGTTGTGGGCCATGCGATTCGATGTGCTAGGGGTGTTGCGATTCGATGTGCTGGGGGTGATGCAATGTGCTGTGGGCCATGCGATTCGATGTGCTGGGGGTGATGCAATGTGCTGGGAGTGATGCGATTCGATGTGCTGGGGGTGATGCAATGTGCTGTGGGTCATGCGATTTGATGTGCTGGGGATGATGCAATGTGCTGTGGGCCATGCAATTCGATGTGCTGGGGGTGATGCAATGTCCTGTGGTCCATGCGATTAGATGTGCTGGGGGTGTTGCAATGTGCTGTGAGTGATGCAATTAGATGTGCTGGGGGTTATGCAATGTGCTGTGGGCCATGCGATTCGATGTGCTGGGGGGGTGATGCGATTCGATGTGCTGGGGTGATGCAATGTGCTGTGGGCCATGCGATTCGATGTGCTGGGGGTGATGCACTGTGCTGGGAGTGATGCGATTCGATGTGCTGGGGGTGATGCAATGTGCTGTGGGTCATACGATTTGATGTGCTGGGGTGATGCGATTCGATGTGCTGGGGGTGATGCAATGTGCTGTGAGTGATGCGTTTCGATGTGCTGGGGTTATGCAATGTGCTGTGGGCCATGCGATTTGATGTGCTGGGGTGATGCAATTCGATGTGCTGGGGGTGATGCAATGTGCTGTGGGCCATGCGATTCGATGTGCTGAGGGTGATGCAATGTGCTGTGAGTGATGCGATTTGATGTGCTGGGGGTTATGCAATGTGCTGTGCGCCATGCGATTCGATGTGCTGGGGGTGATGCAATGTGCTGTGGGTCATGCGATTCGATGTGCTGGGGGTGATGCAATGTGCTGTGGGCCATGCGATTCGATGTGCTGGGGGTGATGCAATGTGCTGTGGGCCATGCGATTCACTGTGCTGGGGGTGATGCAATGGGCTGTGGGCCATGTGATTCGATGTGCTGGGGGTGATGCAATGTCCTGTGAGTGATGCGAGTAGATGTGCTGGGGGTGATGCAATGTGCTGTGAGTGATGCGATTCGATGTGCTGGGTGTTATGCAATTTGCTGTGGTCCATGCGATTTGATGTGTTGGGGGTGATGCAATGTGCTGAGGGCCATGCGATTCGTTGTGCTGGGGTGATGCGATTTGATGTGCTGGGGGTGATGCAATGTGCTGTGAGTGATGCGATTCGACGTGCTGGGGGTGATGCAATGTGCTGTGGGCCATGCGATTCGATGTGCTGGGGGTGTTACAATGTGCTGTGAGTGATGTGATTCGATGTGCTGGGGGTTATGCAATGTGCTGTGGGCCATGCGATTCGATGTGCTGGGGGGTGATGCGATTCGATGTGCTGGGGGTGATGCAATGTGCTGTGGGCCATGCGATTCGATGTACTGGGGGTGATGCAATGTGCTGGGAGTGATGCGATTCGATGTGCTGGGGGTGATGCAATGTGCTGTGGGTCATGCGATTCGATGTGCTGGGGTGATGCAATTCGATGTGCTGGGGGTAATGCAATGTGCTGTGAGTGATGCGTTTCGATGTGCTGGGGTTATGCAATGTGCTGTGGGCCATGCGATTCAATGTGCTGGGGTGATGCGATTTGATGTGCTGGGGGTGATGCAATGTGCTGTGGGCCATGCGATTCGATGTGCTGGGGGTGTTGCAATGTGCTGTGAGTGATGTGATTCGATGTGCTGGGGGTGATGGAATGTTCTGTGGGTCATGCGATTCGATGTGCTGGGGTGATGCGATTCGATGTGCTGGGGGTAATGTAATGTGCTGTGAGTGATGCGTTTCGATGTGCTGGGGTTATGCAATGTGCTGTGGGCCATGCGATTCGATGTGCTGGGGTGATGCGATTCGATGTGCTGGGGGTGATGCAATGTGCTGTGGGCCATGCGATTCGATGTGCTGGGGGTGTTGCAATGTGCTGTGAGTGATGCGATTCGATGTGCTGGGGGTGATGCCATGTTCTGTGGGCCATGCGATTTGATGTTCTGGGGGTGTTGCAATGTGCTGTGAGTGATGCGATTCAATGTGCTTTGGGTTATGCAATGTGCTATGGGCCAAGCGATTCGATGTGCTGGGGGTGATGCGATTCGATGTGCTAGGGGTGATGCAATGTGCTGTGGGCCATGCGATTCGATGTTCTGGGGGTGATGTAATGTGCTGTGAGTGATGCGATTCGATGTGCAGGTGGTGATGCAATGTGCCGTGGGCCATGCGATTCGATGTGCTGGGGTGATGCGATTCGATGTGCTGGGGGTGATGCAATGTGCTGTGAGTGATGCGATACAATGTGCTGGGGGTTATGCAATGTGCTGTGGTCCATGCGATTCGATGTGCTGGGGTGATGCGATTTGATGTGCTTTGGGTGATGCAATGTGCTGTGGGCCATACGATTCGATGTGCTGGGGTGATGCGATTCGATGTGCTGGGTATGATGCAATGTGCTGTGGGCCATGCGATTCTCTGTGCTGGGGGTGATGCAATGGGCTGTGGGCCATGCGATTCGATGTGCTGGGGGTGATGACATGTGCTGTGGGCCATGCGATTCGATGTGCTGGGGGTGATGAAATGTGCTGTGGGCCATGCGATTCACTGTGCTGGGGGTGATGCAATGGGCTGTGGGCCATGTGATTCGATGTGCTGGGGTGATGCAATGTGCTGTGGGCCGTGCGATTCGATGTGCTGTGGGCCATGCGATTCGATGTGCTGGAGGTGATGCAACGTGCTGTGAGTGATGCGATTCGATGTGCTGGGGTTATGCAATATGCTGTAGGCCATGCGATTCGATGTGCTGGGGATATGCGATTCAATGTGCTGGGGGTGATGCAATGTGCTGTGAGCCATGCGATTCGATGTGCTGGGGTGATGCGATTCGATGTGCTGGGGGTGATGCAATGTGCTGTGGGCCATGCGATTCGATGTGCTGGGGGTGATGCGATTCGATGTGCTGGGGGTGATGCAATGTGCTGTGAGTGATGCAATTCGATGTGCTGGGGGTTATGCAATGTGCTGTGGGCCATGCGATTCGATGTGCTGGGGTGATGCGATTCGATTTGCTGGGGGTGATGCAATGTGCTGTGGGCCATGCGATTCGATCTGCTGGGGTGATGCAATGTGCTGTGAGTGATGCGATTTGATGTGCTGGGTGTGATGCACTGTGCTGTGGGATATGTGATTCGATGTGCTGTGGGCCGTGCGATTTGATGTGGGCCATGCGATTTGATGTGCTGGGGTGATGCAATGTGCTGTGAGTGATGCAATTCGATGTGCTGGGGGTTATGCAATGTGCTGTGGGCCATGCGATTCGATGTGCTGGGGTGATGCGATTCGATGTTCTGGGGGTGATGCAATGTGCTGGGGGCCATGCGATTCGATGTGCTGGGGTGATGCAACGTGCTGTGAGTGATGCGATTTGATGTGCTGGGTGTGATGCACGGTGCTGTGGGACATGTGATTCGATGTGCTGGGGTGATGCAATGTGCTGTGGGCCATGCGATTCGATGTGCTGGGGTAGATGCAATGTGCTGTGGGCCATGCGATTTGATGTGCTGGGGGTGATGCAATGTGCTGTGGGCCATGCGATTCACTGTGCTGGGGGTGATGCAATGGGCTGTGGGCCATGTGATTCGATGTGCTGGGGTGATGCAATGTGTTGTGGGTCATGCGATTCGATGTGCTGGGGGTGTTTCAATATGCTGTGAGTGATGCGATTTGATGTGCTGTGGGTTATGCAATGTGCTGTGGGCCATGCGATTCGATGTGCTGGGGGTGATGCGATTCGATGTGCTGGGGGTTATGCAATGTGCTGTGGGCCATGTGATTCGATGTGCTGGGGGGTGATGCGATTCGATGTGCTGGGGGTGATGCAATGTGCTGTGGGCCATGCGATTCGATGTGCTGGGGGTGATGCAATGTGCTGGGAGTGATGCGATTCGATGTGCTTGGGGTGATGCAATGTGCTGTGGGTCATGCGATTCGATGTGCTGGGGTGATGCGATTCGATGTGCTGGGGGTGATGCAATGTGCTGTGAGTGATGCGTTTCGATGTGCTGGGGTTATGCAATGTGCTGTGGGCCATGTGATTTGATGTGCTGGGGTGATGCGATTCGATGTGCTGGGGGTGATGCAATGTGCTGTGGGCCATGCGATTCGATGTGCTGAGGGTGATGCAATGTGCTGTGAGTGATGCGATTTGATGTGCTGGGGGTTATGCAATGTGCTGTGGGCCATGCGATTCGATGTGCTGGGGGTGATGCAATGTGCTGTGGGCCATGCGATTCGATGTGCTGGGGGTGATGCAATGTGCTGTGGGCCATGCGATTCGATGTGCTGGGGGTGATGCAATGTGCTGTGGGCCATGCGATTCACTGTGCTGGGGGTGATGCAATGGGCTGTGGGCCATGTGATTCGATGTGCTGGGGTGATGCAATGTACTGTGGGCCGTGCGATTTGATGTGCTGTGGGCCATGCGATTCGATGTGCTGGAGGTGATGCAATGTGCTGTGAGTGATGCAATTCGATGTGCTGGGGTTATGCAATGTGCTGTGGGCCATGCGATTCAATGTGCTGAGGTGTTGCGATTCGATGTGCTGGGGGTAATGCAATGTGTTGTGGGCCATGCGATTCGATGTGCTAGGGGTGTTGCGATTCGATGTGCTGGGGGTGATGCAATGTGCTGTGGGCCATGCGATTCGATGTGCTGGGGGTGATGCAATGTGCTGGGAGTGATGCGATTCGATGTGCTGGGGGTGATGCAATGTGCTGTGGGTCATGCGATTCGATGTGCTGGGGATGATGCAATGTGCTGTGGGCCATGCAATTCGATGTGCTGGGGGTGATGCAATGTCCTGTGGTCCATGCGATTAGATGTGCTGGGGGTGTTGCAATGTGCTGTGAGTGATGCAATTAGATGTGCTGGGGGTTATGCAATGTGCTGTGGGCCATGCGATTCGATGTGCTGGGGGGGTGATGCGATTCGATGTGCTGGGGGTGATGCAATGTGCTGTGGGCCATGCGATTCGATGTGCTGGGGGTGATGCACTGTGCTGGGAGTGATGCGATTCGATGTGCTGGGGGTGATGCAATGTGCTGTGGGTCATGCGATTCGATGTGCTGGGGTGATGCGATTCGATGTGCTGGGGGTGATGCAATGTGCTGTGAGTGATGCGTTTCGATGTGCTGGGGTTATGCAATGTGCTGTGGGCCATGCGATTTGATGTGCTGGGGTGATGCGATTCGATGTGCTGGGGGTGATGCAATGTGCTGTGGGCCATGCGATTCGATGTGCTGAGGGTGATGCAATGTGCTGTGAGTGATGCGATTTGATGTGCTGGGGGTTATGCAATGTGCTGTGCGCCATGCGATTCGATGTGCTGGGGGTGATGCAATGTGCTGTGGGTCATGCGATTCGATGTGCTGGGGGTGATGCAATGTGCTGTGGGCCATGCGATTCGATGTGCTGGGGGTGATGCAATGTGCTGTGGGCCATGCGATTCGATGTACTGGGGGTGATGCAATGTGCTGGGAGTGATGCGATTCGATGTGCTGGGGGTGATGCAATGTGCTGTGGGTCATGCGATTCGATGTGCTGGGGTGATGCGATTCGATGTGCTGGGGGTAATGCAATGTGCTGTGAGTGATGCGTTTCGATGTGCTGGGGTTATGCAATGTGCTGTGGGCCATGCGATTCAATGTGCTGGGGTGATGCGATTTGATGTGCTGGGGGTGATGCAATGTGCTGTGGGCCATGCGATTCGATGTGCTGGGGGTGTTGCAATGTGCTGTGAGTGATGCGATTCGATGTGCTGGGGGTGATGGAATGTTCTGTGGGTCATGCGATTCGATGTGCTGGGGTGATGCGATTCGATGTGCTGGGGGTAATGCAATGTGCTTGGAGTGATGCGTTTCGATGTGCTGGGGTTATGCAATGTGCTGTGGGCCATGCGATTCGATGTGCTGGGGTGATGCGATTCGATGTGCTGGGGGTGATGCAATGTGCTGTGGGCCATGCGATTCGATGTGCTGGGGGTGTTGCAATGTGCTGTGAGTGATGCGATTCGATGTGCTGGGGGTGATGCAATGTGCTGTGGGCCATGCGATTCGATGTGCTGGGGGTGATGCAATGTGCTGTGGGCCATGCGATTCACTGTGCTGGGGGTGATGCAATGGGCTGTGGGCCATGTGATTCGATGTGCTGGGGGTGATGCAATGTCCTGTGAGTGATGCGAGTAGATGTGCTGGGGGTGATGCAATGTGCTGTGAGTGATGCGATTCGATGTGCTGGGTGTTATGCAATTTGCTGTGGTCCATGCGATTTGATGTGTTGGGGGTGATGCAATGTGCTGTGGGCCATGCGATTTGTTGTGCTGGGGTGATGTGATTTGATGTGCTGGGGGTTATGCAATGTGCTGTGGGCCATGTGATTCGATGTGCTGGGGGGTGATGCGATTTGATGTGCTGGGGGTGATGCAATGTGCTGTGGGCCATGCGATTCGATGTGCTGGGGGTGTTGCAATGTGCTGTGAGTGATGCGATTCGATGTGCTGGGGGTGATGGAATGTTCTGTGGGTCATGCGATTCGATGTGCTGGGGTGATGCGATTCGATGTGCTGGGGGTAATGCAATGTGCTGTGAGTGATGTGTTTCGATGTGCTGGGGTTATGCAATGTGCTGTGGGCCATGCGATTCGATGTGCTGGGGTGATGCGATTCGATGTGCTGGGGGTGATGCAATGTGCTGTGGGCCATGCGATTCGATGTGCTGGGGGTGTTGCAATGTGCTGTGAGTGATGCGATTCGATGTGCTGGGGGTGATGCCATGTTCTGTGGGCCATGCGATTTGATGTTCTGGGGGTGTTGCAATGTGCTGTGAGTGATGCGATTCAATGTGCTGGGGGTTATGCAATGTGCTATGGGCCAAGCGATTCGATGTGCTGGGGGTGATGCGATTCGATGTGCTAGGGGTGATGCAATGTGCTGTGGGCCATGCGATTCGATGTTCTGGGGGTGATGTAATGTGCTGTGAGTGATGCGATTCGATGTGCAGGTGGTGATGCAATGTGCCGTGGGCCATGCGATTCGATGTGCTGGGGTGATGCGATTCGATGTGCTGGGGGTGATGCAATGTGCTGTGAGTGATGCGATACAATGTGCTGGGGGTTATGCAATGTGCTGTGGTCCATGCGATTCGATGTGCTGGGGTGATGCGATTTGATGTGCTTTGGGTGATGCAATGTGCTGTGGGCCATACGATTCGATGTGCTGGGGTGATGCGATTCGATGTGCTGGGGGTTATGCAATGTGCTGTGGGCCATGCGATTCGATGTGCTGGGGTGATGCGATTCGATGTGCTGGGGGTGATGCAATGTGCTGGGGGCCATGCGATTCGATGTGCTGGGGTGATGCAACGTGCTGTGAGTGATGCGATTTGATGTGCTGGGTGTGATGCACGGTGCTGTGGGACATGTGATTCGATGTGCTGGGGTGATGCAATGTGCTGTGGGCCATGCGATTCGATGTGCTGGGGGTGATGCAATGTGCTGTGGGCCATGCGATTTGATGTGCTGGGGGTGATGCAATGTGCTGTGGGCCATGTGATTCACTGTGCTGGGGGTGATGCAATGGGCTGTGGGCCATGTGATTCGATGTGCTGGGGTGATGCAATGTGTTGTGGGTCATGCGATTCGATGTGCTGTGAGTGATGCGATTTGATGTGCTGTGGGTTATGCAATGTGCTGTGGGCCATGCGATTCGATGTGCTGGGGGTGATGCGATTCGATGTGCTGGGGGTTATGCAATGTGCTGTGGGCCATGTGATTCGATGTGCTGGGGGGTGATGCGATTCGATGTGCTGGGGGTGATGCAATGTGCTGTGGGCCATGCGATTCGATGTGCTGGGGGTGATGCAATGTGCTGGGAGTGATGCGATTCGATGTGCTTGGGGTGATGCAATGTGCTGTGGGTCATGCGATTCGATGTGCTGGGGTGATGCGATTCGATGTGCTGGGGGTGATGCAATGTGCTGTGAGTGATGCGTTTCGATGTGCTGGGGTTATGCAATGTGCTGTGGGCCATGTGATTTGATGTGCTGGGGTGATGCGATTCGATGTGCTGGGGGTGATGCAATGTGCTGTGGGCCATGCGATTCGATGTGCTGAGGGTGATGCAATGTGCTGTGAGTGATGCGATTTGATGTGCTGGGGGTTATGCAATGTGCTGTGGGCCATGCGATTCGATGTGCTGGGGGTGATGCAATGTGCTGTGGGCCATGCGATTCGATGTGCTGGGGGTGATGCAATGTGCTGTGGGCCATGCGATTCGATGTGCTGGGGGTGATGCAATGTGCTGTGGGCCATGCGATTCACTGTGCTGGGGGTGATGCAATGGGCTGTGGGCCATGTGATTCGATGTGCTGGGGTGATGCAATGTGCTGTGGGCCGTGCGATTTGATGTGCTGTGGGCCATGCGATTCGATGTGCTGGAGGTGATGCAATGTGCTGTGAGTGATGCGATTCGATGTGCTGGGGTTATGCAATGTGCTGTGGGCCATGCGATTCGATGTGCTGAGGTGTTGCGATTCGATGTGCTGGGGGTAATGCAATGTGTTGTGGGCCATGCGATTCGATGTGCTAGGGGTGTTGCGATTCGATGTGCTGGGGGTGATGCAATGTGCTGTGGGCCATGCGATTCGATGTGCTGGGGGTGATGCAATGTGCTGGGAGTGATGCGATTCGATGTGCTGGGGGTGATGCAATGTGCTGTGGGTCATGCGATTCGATGTGCTGGGGATGATGCAATGTGCTGTGGGCCATGCAATTCGATGTGCTGGGGGTGATGCAATGTCCTGTGGTCCATGTGATTAGATGTGCTGGGGGTGTTGCAATGTGCTGTGAGTGATGCAATTAGATGTGCTGGGGGTTATGCAATGTGCTGTGGGCCATGCGATTCGATGTGCTGGGGGGTGATGCGATTCGATGTGCTGGGGGTGATGCAATGTGCTGTGAGTGATGCGATTTGATGTGCTGGGGGTTATGCAATGTGCTGTGAGTGATGCGATTTGATGTGCTGGGGGTGATGCAATGTGCTGTGGGCCATGCGATTCGATGTGCTGGGGGTTATGCAATGTGCTGTGAGTGATGCGATTTGATGTGCTGGGGGTGATGCAATGTGCTGTGGGCCATGCGATTCGATGTGCTGGGGGTGATGCAATGTGCTGTGGGCCATGCGATTCACTGTGCTGGGGGTGATGCAATGGGCTGTGGGCCATGTGATTCGATGTGCTGGGGGTGATGCAATGTCCTGTGAGTGATGCGAGTAGATGTGCTGGGGGTGATGCAATGTGCTGTGAGTGATGCGATTCGATGTGCTGGGTGTTATGCAATTTGCTGTGGTCCATGCGATTTGATGTGTTGGGGGTGATGCAATGTGCTGTGGGCCATGTGATTCGTTGTGCTGGGGTGATGCGATTTGATGTGCTGGGGGTGATGCAATGTGCTGTGGTCCATGCGATTCGATGTGCCGGGGGTGATGCGATTCGATGTGCTGGGGGTGATGCAATGTGCTGTGAGTGATGCGATTCGATGTGCTGGGGGTGATGCAATGTGCTGTGGGCCATGCGATTCGATGTGCTGGGGGTGTTACAATGTGCTGTGAGTGATGTGATTCGATGTGCTGGGGGTTATGCAATGTGCTGTGGGCCATGCGATTTGATGTGCTGGGGGGGGTGATGCGATTCGATGTGCTGGGGGTGATGCAATGTGCTGTGGGCCATGCGATTCGATGTACTGGGGGTGATGCAATGTGCTGGGAGTGATGCGATTCGATGTGCTGGGGGTGATGCAATGTGCTGTGGGTCATGCGATTCGATGTGCTGGGGTGATGCGATTCGATGTGCTGGGGGTAATGCAATGTGCTGTGAGTGATGCGTTTCGATGTGCTGGGGTTATGCAATGTGCTGTGGGCCATGCGATTCAATGTGCTGGGGTGATGCGATTTGATGTGCTGGGGGTGATGCAATGTGCTGTGGGCCATGCGATTCGATGTGCTGGGGGTGTTGCAATGTGCTGTGAGTGATGCGATTCGATGTGCTGGGGGTGATGGAATGTTCTGTGGGTCATGCGATTCGATGTGCTGGGATGATGCGATTCGATGTGCTGGGGGTAATGCAATGTGCTGTGAGTGATGCGTTTCGATGTGCTGGGGTTATACAATGTGCTGTGGGCCATGCGATTCGATGTGCTGGGGTGATGCGATTCGATGTGCTGGGGGTGATGCAATGTGCTGTTGATCATGCGATTCGATGTGCTGGGGATGATGCAATGTGCTGTGGGCCATGCGATTCACTGTGCTGGGGGTGATGCAATGGGCTGTGGGCCATGTGATTCGATGTGCTGGGGGTGATGCAATGTCCTGTGAGTGATGCGAGTAGATATGCTGGGGGTGTTGCAATGTGCTGTGAGTGATGCGATTCGATGTGCTGGGTGTTATGCAATTTGCTGTGGTCCATGCGATTCGATGTGTTGGGGGTGATGCAATGTGCTGTGAGTGATGCGATTCGATGTGCTGGGGGTGATGCAATGTGCTGTGAGTGATGCGATTCGATGTGCTGGTGGTGATGCAATTTGCTGTGGGCCATGCGATTTGATGTGCTGGGGTGATGCAATTCGATGTGCTGGGGGTGATGCAATGTGCTGTGGGCCATGCGATTCGATGTGCTGGGGGCGTTGCGATTCAATGTGCTGGGGGTGATGCAATGTGCTGTGGGCCATGCAATTTGATGTGCTCGGGTGATGTGATTTGATGTGCTGGGGGTGATGCAATGTGCTGTGAGTGATGCGATTTGATGTTCTGGGGGTTATGCAAAGTGCTGTAGGCCATGCGATTCGATGTGCTGGGGTGATGTGATTCGATGTGCTGGGGGTGATGCAATGTGCTGTGGGCCATGCGATTCGATGTGCTGGGGGTGTTGCAATGTGCTGTGAGTGATGCGATTCGATGTGCTGGGGGTGATGCAATGTTCTGTGGGCCATGCGTTTCGAAGTGCTGGGGTGTTGCAATGTGCTGTGAGTGATGCGATTTGATGTGCTGGGGGTTATGCAATGTGCTGTGGGCCAAGCGATTCGATGTGCTGTGGGCCATGCGATTCGATGTGCTGGGGTGATGTAATGTGCTGTGAGTGATGCGATTCGATGTGCTGGGGGTGATGCAATGTGCTGTGGGCCATGCAATTCGATGTGCTGGGGTGATTCAATTTGATGTGCTGGGGGTGATGCAATGTGCTGTGGGCCATGCGATTCTATGTGCTGGGGTGATGCGATTCGATGTGCTGGGGGTGATGCAATGTGCTGTGAGTGATGCAATTCGATGTGCTGGGGGTTATGAAATGTGCTGTGGGCCATGCGATTCGATGTGCTGGGGTGATGCGATTCGATGTGCTGGGCGTGATGCAATGTGCTGTGGACCATGCGATTCGATGTGCTGGGGTGATGCAACGTGCTGTGAGTGATGCGATTTGATGTGCTGGGTGTGATGCACTGTGCTGTGGGACATGTGATTCGATGTGCTGGGGTAATGCAATGTGCTGTGGGCCGTGCGATTTGATGTGGGCCATGCGATTTGATGTGCTGGGGTGATGCAATGTCCTGTGAGTGATGCGAGTAGATGTGCTGGGGGTGATGCAATGTGCTGTGAGTGATGCGATTCGATGTGCCGGGTGTTATGCAATTTGCTGTGGTCCATGCGATTCGATGTGTTGGGGGTGATGCAATGTGCTGTGAGTGATGCGATTCAATGTGCTAGGGGTGATGCAATGTGCTGTGGTCCTTGCGATTCGATGTGCTGGGGTGATGCGATTTGATGTGCTGGGGATGATGCAATGTGCTGTGGGCCATGCGATTTGATGTGCTGGGGTGATGCGATTCGATGTGCTGGGGGTGATGCAATGTGCTGTGAGTGATGCAATTCGATGTGCTGGGGGTTATGCAATGTGCTGTGGGCCATGCGATTCGATGTGCTGGGGTGATGCGATTCGATGTGCTGGGGGTGATGCAATGTGCTGTGGGCCATGCGATTCGATCTGCTGGGGTGATGCAATGTGCTGTGAGTGATGCGATTTGATGTGCTGGGTGTGATGCACTGTGCTGTGGGATATGTGATTCGATGTGCTGTGGGCCGTGCGATTTGATGTGGGCCATGCGATTTGATGTGCTGGGGTGATGCAATGTGCTGTGAGTGATGCAATTCGATGTGCTGGGGGTTATGCAATGTGCTGTGGGCCATGCGATTCGATGTGCTGGGGTGATGCGATTCGATGTGCTGGGGGTGATGCAATGTGCTGGGGGCCATGCGATTCGATGTGCTGGGGTGATGCAACGTGCTGTGAGTGATGCGATTTGATGTGCTGGGTGTGATGCACGGTGCTGTGGGACATGTGATTCGATGTGCTGGGGTGATGCAATGTGCTGTGGGCCATGCGATTCGATGTGCTGGGGGTGATGCAATGTGCTGTGGGCCATGCGATTTGATGTGCTGGGGGTGATGCAATGTGCTGTGGGCCATGCGATTCACTGTGCTGGGGGTGATGCAATGGGCTGTGGGCCATGTGATTCGATGTGCTGTGGTGATGCAATGTGTTGTGGGTCATGCGATTCGATGTGCTGGGGGTGTTTCAATATGCTGTGAGTGATGCGATTTGATGTGCTGTGGGTTATGCAATGTGCTGTGGGCCATGCGATTCGATGTGCTGGGGGTGATGCGATTCGATGTGCTGGGGGTTATGCAATGTGCTGTGGGCCATGTGATTCGATGTGCTGGGGGGTGATGCGATTCGATGTGCTGGGGGTGATGCAATGTGCTGTGGGCCATGCGATTCGATGTGCTGGGGGTGATGCAATGTGCTGGGAGTGATGCGATTCGATGTGCTTGGGGTGATGCAATGTGCTGTGGGTCATGCGATTCGATGTGCTGGGGTGATGCGATTCGATGTGCTGGGGGTGATGCAATGTGCTGTGAGTGATGCGTTTCGATGTGCTGGGGTTATGCAATGTGCTGTGGGCCATGTGATTTGATGTGCTGGGGTGATGCGATTCGATGTGCTGGGGGTGATGCAATGTGCTGTGGGCCATGCGATTCGATGTGCTGAGGGTGATGCAATGTGCTGTGAGTGATGCGATTTGATGTGCTGGGGGTTATGCAATGTGCTGTGGGCCATGCGATTCGATGTGCTGGGGGTGATGCAATGTGCTGTGGGCCATGCAATTCGATGTGCTGGGGGTGATGCAATGTGCTGTGGGCCATGCGATTCGATGTGCTGGGGGTGATGCAATGTGCTGTGGGCCATGCGATTCACTGTGCTGGGGGTGATGCAATGGGCTGTGGGCCATGTGATTCAATGTGCTGGGGTGATGCAATGTGCTGTGGGCCGTGCGATTTGATGTGCTGTGGGCCATGCGATTCGATGTGCTGGAGGTGATGCAATGTGCTGTGAGTGATGCGATTCGATGTGCTGGGGTTATGCAATGTGCTGTGGGCCATGCGATTCGATGTGCTGAGGTGTTGCGATTCGATGTGCTGGGGGTAATGCAATGTGTTGTGGGCCATGCGATTCGATGTGCTAGGGGTGTTGCGATTCGATGTGCTGGGGGTGATGCAATGTGCTGTGGGCCATGCGATTCGATGTGCTGGGGGTGATGCAATGTGCTGGGAGTGATGCGATTCGATGTGCTGGGGGTGATGCAATGTGCTGTGGGTCATGCGATTCGATGTGCTGGGGATGATGCAATGTGCTGTGGGCCATGCAATTCGATGTGCTGGGGGTGATGCAATGTCCTGTGGTCCATGCGATTAGATGTGCTGGGGGTGTTGCAATGTGCTGTGAGTGATGCAATTAGATGTGCTGGGGGTTATGCAATGTGCTGTGGGCCATGCGATTCGATGTGCTGGGGGGGTGATGCGATTCGATGTGCTGGGGGTGATGCAATGTGCTGTGGGCCATGCGATTCGATGTGCTGGGGGTGATGCACTGTGCTGGGAGTGATGCGATTCGATGTGCTGGGGGTGATGCAATGTGCTGTGGGTCATGCGATTCGATGTGCTGGGGTGATGCGATTCGATGTGCTGGGGGTGATGCAATGTGCTGTGAGTGATGCGTTTCGATGTGCTGGGGTTATGCAATGTGCTGTGGGCCATGCGATTTGATGTGCTGGGGTGATGCGATTCGATGTGCTGGGGGTGATGCAATGTGCTGTGGGCCATGCGATTCGATGTGCTGAGGGTGATGCAATGTGCTGTGAGTGATGCGATTTGATGTGCTGGGGGTTATGCAATGTGCTGTGCGCCATGCGATTCGATGTGCTGGGGGTGATGCAATGTGCTGTGGGTCATGCGATTCGATGTGCTGGGGGTGATGCAATGTGCTGTGGGCCATGCGATTCGATGTGCTGGGGGTGATGCAATGTGCTGTGGGCCATGCGATTCACTGTGCTGGGGGTGATGCAATGGGCTGTGGGCCATGTGATTCGATGTGCTGGGGGTGATGCAATGTCCTGTGAGTGATGCGAGTAGATGTGCTGGGGGTGATGCAATGTGCTGTGAGTGATGCGATTCGATGTGCTGGGTGTTATGCAATTTGCTGTGGTCCATGCGATTTGATGTGTTGGGGGTGATGCAATGTGCTGTGGGCCATGCGATTTGTTGTGCTGGGGTGATGTGATTTGATGTGCTGGGGGTTATGCAATGTGCTGTGGGCCATGTGATTCGATGTGCTGGGGGTGATGCGATTTGATGTGCTGGGGGTGATGCAATGTGCTGTGGGCCATGCGATTCGATGTGCTGGGGGTGTTGCAATGTGCTGTGAGTGATGCGATTCGATGTGCTGGGGGTGATGGAATGTTCTGTGGGTCATGCGATTCGATGTGCTGGGGTGATGCGATTCGATGTGCTGGGGGTAATGCAATGTGCTGTGAGTGATGTGTTTCGATGTGCTGGGGTTATGCAATGTGCTGTGGGCCATGCGATTCGATGTGCTGGGGTGATGCGATTCGATGTGCTGGGGGTGATGCAATGTGCTGTGGGCCATGCGATTCGATGTGCTGGGGGTGTTGCAATGTGCTGTGAGTGATGCGATTCGATGTGCTGGGGGTGATGCCATGTTCTGTGGGCCATGCGATTTGATGTTCTGGGGGTGTTGCAATGTGCTGTGAGTGATGCGATTCAATGTGCTGGGGGTTATGCAATGTGCTATGGGCCAAGCGATTCGATGTGCTGGGGGTGATGCGATTCGATGTGCTAGGGGTGATGCAATGTGCTGTGGGCCATGCGATTCGATGTTCTGGGGGTGATGTAATGTGCTGTGAGTGATGCGATTCGATGTGCAGGTGGTGATGCAATGTGCCGTGGGCCATGCGATTCGATGTGCTGGGGTGATGCGATTCGATGTGCTGGGGGTGATGCAATGTGCTGTGAGTGATGCGATACAATGTGCTGGGGGTTATGCAATGTGCTGTGGTCCATGCGATTTGATGTGCTGGGGTGATGCGATTTGATGTGCTTTGGGTGATGCAATGTGCTGTGGGCCATACGATTCGATGTGCTGGGGTGATGCGATTCGATGTGCTGGGGGTGATGCAATGTGCTGTGGGCCATGCGATTCTCTGTGCTGGGGGTGATGCAATGGGCTGTGGGCCATGCGATTCGATGTGCTGGGGGTGATGACATGTGCTGTGGGCCATGCGATTCGATGTGCTGGGGGTGATGAAATGTGCTGTGGGCCATGCGATTCACTGTGCTGGGGGTGATGCAATGGGCTGTGGGCCATGTGATTCGATGTGCTGGGGTGATGCAATGTGCTGTGGGCCGTGCGATTCGATGTGCTGTGGGCCATGCGATTCGATGTGCTGGAGGTGATGCAATGTGCTGTGAGTGATGCGATTCGATGTGCTGGGGTTATGCAATATGCTGTAGGCCATGCGATTCGATGTGCTGGGGATATGCGATTCAATGTGCTGGGGGTGATGCAATGTGCTGTGAGCCATGCGATTCGATGTGCTGGGGTGATGCGATTCGATGTGCTGGGGTTATGCAATGTGCTGTGGGCCATGCGATTCGATGTGCTGAGGTGTTGCGATTCGATGTGCTGGGGGTAATGCAATGTGTTGTGGGCCATGCGATTCGATGTGCTAGGGGTGTTGCGATTCGATGTGCTGGGGGTGATGCAATGTGCTGTGGGCCATGCGATTCGATGTGCTGGGGGTGATGCAATGTGCTGGGAGTGATGCGATTCGATGTGCTGGGGGTGATGCAATGTGCTGTGGGTCATGCGATTCGATGTGCTGGGGATGATGCAATGTGCTGTGGGCCATGCAATTCGATGTGCTGGGGGTGATGCAATGTCCTGTGGTCCATGCGATTAGATGTGCTGGGGGTGTTGCAATGTGCTGTGAGTGATGCAATTAGATGTGCTGGGGGTTATGCAATGTGCTGTGGGCCATGCGATTCGATGTGCTGGGGGGGTGATGCGATTCGATGTGCTGGGGGTGATGCAATGTGCTGTGGGCCATGCGATTCGATGTGCTGGGGGTGATGCACTGTGCTGGGAGTGATGCGATTCGATGTGCTGGGGGTGATGCAATGTGCTGTGGGTCATGCGATTCGATGTGCTGGGGTGATGCGATTCGATGTGCTGGGGGTGATGCAATGTGCTGTGAGTGATGCGTTTCGATGTGCTGGGGTTATGCAATGTGCTGTGGGCCATGCGATTTGATGTGCTGGGGTGATGCGATTCGATGTGCTGGGGGTGATGCAATGTGCTGTGGGCCATGCGATTCGATGTGCTGAGGGTGATGCAATGTGCTGTGAGTGATGCGATTTGATGTGCTGGGGGTTATGCAATGTGCTGTGCGCCATGCGATTCGATGTGCTGGGGGTGATGCAATGTGCTGTGGGTCATGCGATTCGATGTGCTGGGGGTGATGCAATGTGCTGTGGGCCATGCGATTCGATGTGCTGGGGGTGATGCAATGTGCTGTGGGCCATGCGATTCACTGTGCTGGGGGTGATGCAATGGGCTGTGGGCCATGTGATTCGATGTGCTGGGGGTGATGCAATGTCCTGTGAGTGATGCGAGTAGATGTGCTGGGGGTGATGCAATGTGCTGTGAGTGATGCGATTCGATGTGCTGGGTGTTATGCAATTTGCTGTGGTCCATGCGATTTGATGTGTTGGGGGTGATGCAATGTGCTGTGGGCCATGCGATTCGTTGTGCTGGGGTGATGCGATTTGATGTGCTGGGGGTGATGCAATGTGCTGTGGTCCATGCGATTCGATGTGCCGGGGGTGATGCGATTCGATGTGCTGGGGGTGATGCAATGTGCTGTGAGTGATGCGATTCGACGTGCTGGGGGTGATGCAATGTGCTGTGGGCCATGCGATTCGATGTGCTGGGGGTGTTACAATGTGCTGTGAGTGATGTGATTCGATGTGCTGGGGGTTATGCAATGTGCTGTGGGCCATGCGATTCGATGTGCTGGGGGGGTGATGCGATTCGATGTGCTGGGGGTGATGCAATGTGCTGTGGGCCATGCGATTCGATGTACTGGGGGTGATGCAATGTGCTGGGAGTGATGCGATTCGATGTGCTGGGGGTGATGCAATGTGCTGTGGGTCATGCGATTCGATGTGCTGGGGTGATGCGATTCGATGTGCTGGGGGTAATGCAATGTGCTGTGAGTGATGCGTTTCGATGTGCTGGGGTTATGCAATGTGCTGTGGGCCATGCGATTCAATGTGCTGGGGTGATGCGATTTGATGTGCTGGGGGTGATGCAATGTGCTGTGGGCCATGCGATTCGATGTGCTGGGGGTGTTGCAATGTGCTGTGAGTGATGCGATTCGATGTGCTGGGGGTGATGGAATGTTCTGTGGGTCATGCGATTCGATGTGCTGGGGTGATGCGATTCGATGTGCTGGGGGTAATGCAATGTGCTTGGAGTGATGCGTTTCGATGTGCTGGGGTTATGCAATGTGCTGTGGGCCATGCGATTCGATGTGCTGGGGTGATGCGATTCGATGTGCTGGGGGTGATGCAATGTGCTGTGGGCCATGCGATTCGATGTGCTGGGGGTGTTGCAATGTGCTGTGAGTGATGCGATTCGATGTGCTGGGGGTGATGCAATGTGCTGTGGGCCATGCGATTCGATGTGCTGGGGGTGATGCAATGTGCTGTGGGCCATGCGATTCACTGTGCTGGGGGTGATGCAATGGGCTGTGGGCCATGTGATTCGATGTGCTGGGGGTGATGCAATGTCCTGTGAGTGATGCGAGTAGATGTGCTGGGGGTGATGCAATGTGCTGTGAGTGATGCGATTCGATGTGCTGGGTGTTATGCAATTTGCTGTGGTCCATGCGATTTGATGTGTTGGGGGTGATGCAATGTGCTGTGGGCCATGCGATTTGTTGTGCTGGGGTGATGTGATTTGATGTGCTGGGGGTTATGCAATGTGCTGTGGGCCATGTGATTCGATGTGCTGGGGGGTGATGCGATTTGATGTGCTGGGGGTGATGCAATGTGCTGTGGGCCATGCGATTCGATGTGCTGGGGGTGTTGCAATGTGCTGTGAGTGATGCGATTCGATGTGCTGGGGGTGATGGAATGTTCTGTGGGTCATGCGATTCGATGTGCTGGGGTGATGCGATTCGATGTGCTGGGGGTAATGCAATGTGCTGTGAGTGATGTGTTTCGATGTGCTGGGGTTATGCAATGTGCTGTGGGCCATGCGATTCGATGTGCTGGGGTGATGCGATTCGATGTGCTGGGGGTGATGCAATGTGCTGTGGGCCATGCGATTCGATGTGCTGGGGGTGTTGCAATGTGCTGTGAGTGATGCGATTCGATGTGCTGGGGGTGATGCCATGTTCTGTGGGCCATGCGATTTGATGTTCTGGGGGTGTTGCAATGTGCTGTGAGTGATGCGATTCAATGTGCTGGGGGTTATGCAATGTGCTATGGGCCAAGCGATTCGATGTGCTGGGGGTGATGCGATTCGATGTGCTAGGGGTGATGCAATGTGCTGTGGGCCATGCGATTCGATGTTCTGGGGGTGATGTAATGTGCTGTGAGTGATGCGATTCGATGTGCAGGTGGTGATGCAATGTGCCGTGGGCCATGCGATTCGATGTGCTGGGGTGATGCGATTCGATGTGCTGGGGGTGATGCAATGTGCTGTGAGTGATGCGATACAATGTGCTGGGGGTTATGCAATGTGCTGTGGTCCATGCGATTCGATGTGCTGGGGTGATGCGATTTGATGTGCTTTGGGTGATGCAATGTGCTGTGGGCCATACGATTCGATGTGCTGGGGTGATGCGATTTGATGTGCTGGGGGTTATGCAATGTGCTGTGGGCCATGCGATTCGATGTGCTGGGGTGATGCGATTCGATGTGCTGGGGGTGATGCAATGTGCTGGGGGCCATGCGATTCGATGTGCTGGGGTGATGCAACGTGCTGTGAGTGATGCGATTTGATGTGCTGGGTGTGATGCACGGTGCTGTGGGACATGTGATTCGATGTGCTGGGGTGATGCAATGTGCTGTGGGCCATGCGATTCGATGTGCTGGGGGTGATGCAATGTGCTGTGGGCCATGCGATTTGATGTGCTGGGGGTGATGCAATGTGCTGTGGGCCATGTGATTCACTGTGCTGGGGGTGATGCAATGGGCTGTGGGCCATGTGATTCGATGTGCTGGGGTGATGCAATGTGTTGTGGGTCATGCGATTCGATGTGCTGGGGGTGTTTCAATATGCTGTGAGTGATGCGATTTGATGTGCTGTGGGTTATGCAATGTGCTGTGGGCCATGCGATTCGATGTGCTGGGGGTGATGCGATTCGATGTGCTGGGGGTTATGCAATGTGCTGTGGGCCATGTGATTCGATGTGCTGGGGGGTGATGCGATTCGATGTGCTGGGGGTGATGCAATGTGCTGTGGGCCATGCGATTCGATGTGCTGGGGGTGATGCAATGTGCTGGGAGTGATGCGATTCGATGTGCTTGGGGTGATGCAATGTGCTGTGGGTCATGCGATTCGATGTGCTGGGGTGATGCGATTCGATGTGCTGGGGGTGATGCAATGTGCTGTGAGTGATGCGTTTCGATGTGCTGGGGTTATGCAATGTGCTGTGGGCCATGTGATTTGATGTGCTGGGGTGATGCGATTCGATGTGCTGGGGGTGATGCAATGTGCTGTGGGCCATGCGATTCGATGTGCTGAGGGTGATGCAATGTGCTGTGAGTGATGCGATTTGATGTGCTGGGGGTTATGCAATGTGCTGTGGGCCATGCGATTCGATGTGCTGGGGGTGATGCAATGTGCTGTGGGCCATGCGATTCGATGTGCTGGGGGTGATGCAATGTGCTGTGGGCCATGCGATTCGATGTGCTGGGGGTGATGCAATGTGCTGTGGGCCATGCGATTCACTGTGCTGGGGGTGATGCAATGGGCTGTGGGCCATGTGATTCGATGTGCTGGGGTGATGCAATGTGCTGTGGGCCGTGCGATTTGATGTGCTGTGGGCCATGCGATTCGATGTGCTGGAGGTGATGCAATGTGCTGTGAGTGATGCGATTCGATGTGCTGGGGTTATGCAATGTGCTGTGGGCCATGCGATTCGATGTGCTGAGGTGTTGCGATTCGATGTGCTGGGGGTAATGCAATGTGTTGTGGGCCATGCGATTCGATGTGCTAGGGGTGTTGCGATTCGATGTGCTGGGGGTGATGCAATGTGCTGTGGGCCATGCGATTCGATGTGCTGGGGGTGATGCAATGTGCTGGGAGTGATGCGATTCGATGTGCTGGGGGTGATGCAATGTGCTGTGGGTCATGCGATTCGATGTGCTGGGGATGATGCAATGTGCTGTGGGCCATGCAATTCGATGTGCTGGGGGTGATGCAATGTCCTGTGGTCCATGTGATTAGATGTGCTGGGGGTGTTGCAATGTGCTGTGAGTGATGCAATTAGATGTGCTGGGGGTTATGCAATGTGCTGTGGGCCATGCGATTCGATGTGCTGGGGGGTGATGCGATTCGATGTGCTGGGGGTGATGCAATGTGCTGTGAGTGATGCGATTTGATGTGCTGGGGGTTATGCAATGTGCTGTGAGTGATGCGATTTGATGTGCTGGGGGTGTTGCAATGTGCTGTGGGTCATGCGATTCAATGTGCTGGGGGTGATGCAATGTGCTGTGGGCCATGCGATTCGATGTGCTGGGGGTGATGCAATGTGCTGTGGGCCATGCGATTCACTGTGCTGGGGGTGATGCAATGGGCTGTGGGCCATGTGATTCGATGTGCTGGGGGTGATGCAATGTCCTGTGAGTGATGCGAGTAGATGTGCTGGGGGTGATGCAATGTGCTGTGAGTGATGCGATTCGATGTGCTGGGTGTTATGCAATTTGCTGTGGTCCATGCGATTTGATGTGTTGGGGGTGATGCAATGTGCTGTGGGCCATGCGATTCGTTGTGCTGGGGTGATGCGATTTGATGTGCTGGGGGTGATGCAATGTGCTGTGGTCCATGCGATTCGATGTGCCGGGGGTGATGCGATTCGATGTGCTGGGGGTGATGCAATGTGCTGTGAGTGATGCGATTCGATGTGCTGGGGGTGATGCAATGTGCTGTGGGCCATGCGATTCGATGTGCTGGGGGTGTTACAATGTGCTGTGAGTGATGTGATTCGATGTGCTGGGGGTTATGCAATGTGCTGTGGGCCATGCGATTCGATGTGCTGGGGGGGGTGATGCGATTCGATGTGCTGGGGGTGATGCAATGTGCTGTGGGCCATGCGATTCGATGTACTGGGGGTGATGCAATGTGCTGGGAGTGATGCGATTCGATGTGCTGGGGGTGATGCAATGTGCTGTGGGTCATGCGATTCGATGTGCTGGGGTGATGCGATTCGATGTGCTGGGGGTAATGCAATGTGCTGTGAGTGATGCGTTTCGATGTGCTGGGGTTATGCAATGTGCTGTGGGCCATGCGATTCAATGTGCTGGGGTGATGCGATTTGATGTGCTGGGGGTGATGCAATGTGCTGTGGGCCATGTGATTCGATGTGCTGGGGGTGTTGCAATGTGCTGTGAGTGATGCGATTCGATGTGCTGGGGGTGATGGAATGTTCTGTGGGTCATGCGATTCGATGTGCTGGGATGATGCGATTCGATGTGCTGGGGGTAATGCAATGTGCTGTGAGTGATGCGTTTCGATGTGCTGGGGTTATACAATGTGCTGTGGGCCATGCGATTCGATGTGCTGGGGTGATGCGATTCGATGTGCTGGGGGTGATGCAATGTGCTGTTGATCATGCGATTCGATGTGCTGGGGATGATGCAATGTGCTGTGGGCCATGCGATTCACTGTGCTGGGGGTGATGCAATGGGCTGTGGGCCATGTGATTCGATGTGCTGGGGGTGATGCAATGTCCTGTGAGTGATGCGAGTAGATGTGCTGGGGGTGTTGCAATGTGCTGTGAGTGATGCGATTCGATGTGCTGGGTGTTATGCAATTTGCTGTGGTCCATGCGATTCGATGTGTTGGGGGTGATGCAATGTGCTGTGAGTGATGCGATTCGATGTGCTGGGGGTGATGCAATGTGCTGTGAGTGATGCGATTCGATGTGCTGGTGGTGATGCAATTTGCTGTGGGCCATGCGATTTGATGTGCTGGGGTGATGCAATTCGATGTGCTGGGGGTGATGCAATGTGCTGTGGGCCATGCGATTCGATGTGCTGGGGGCGTTGCGATTCAATGTGCTGGGGGTGATGCAATGTGCTGTGGGCCATGCAATTTGATGTGCTCGGGTGATGCGATTTGATGTGCTGGGGGTGATGCAATGTGCTGTGAGTGATGCGATTTGATGTTCTGGGGGTTATGCAAAGTGCTGTAGGCCATGCGATTCGATGTGCTGGGGTGATGTGATTCGATGTGCTGGGGGTGATGCAATGTGCTGTGGGCCATGCGATTCGATGTGCTGGGGGTGTTGCAATGTGCTGTGAGTGATGCGATTCGATGTGCTGGGGGTGATGCAATGTTCTGTGGGCCATGCGTTTCGAAGTGCTGGGGTGTTGCAATGTGCTGTGAGTGATGCGATTTGATGTGCTGGGGGTTATGCAATGTGCTGTGGGCCAAGCGATTCGATGTGCTGTGGGCCATGCGATTCGATGTGCTGGGGTGATGTAATGTGCTGTGAGTGATGCGATTCGATGTGCTGGGGGTGATGCAATGTGCTGTGGGCCATGCAATTCGATGTGCTGGGGTGATTCAATTTGATGTGCTGGGGGTGATGCAATGTGCTGTGGGCCATGCGATTCTATGTGCTGGGGTGATGCGATTCGATGTGCTGGGGGTGATGCAATGTGCTGTGAGTGATGCAATTCGATGTGCTGGGGTTATGAAATGTGCTGTGGGCCATGCGATTCGATGTGCTGGGGTGATGCGATTCGATGTGCTGGGCGTGATGCAATGTGCTGTGGACCATGCGATTCGATGTGCTGGGGTGATGCAACGTGCTGTGAGTGATGTGATTTGATGTGCTGGGTGTGATGCACTGTGCTGTGGGACATGTGATTCGATGTGCTGGGGTAATGCAATGTGCTGTGGGCCGTGCGATTTGATGTGGGCCATGCGATTTGATGTGCTGGGGTGATGCAATGTCCTGTGAGTGATGCGAGTAGATGTGCTGGGGGTGATGCAATGTGCTGTGAGTGATGCGATTCGATGTGCCGGGTGTTATGCAATTTGCTGTGGTCCATGCGATTCGATGTGTTGGGGGTGATGCAATGTGCTGTGAGTGATGCGATTCAATGTGCTAGGGGTGATGCAATGTGCTGTGGTCCTTGCGATTCGATGTGCTGGGGTGATGCGATTTGATGTGCTGGGGATGATGCAATGTGCTGTGGGCCATGCGATTTGATGTGCTGGGGTGATGCGATTCGATGTGCTGGGGGTGATGCAATGTGCTGTGAGTGATGCAATTCGATGTGCTGGGGGTTATGCAATGTGCTGTGGGCCATGCGATTCGATGTGCTGGGGTGATGCGATTCGATGTGCTGGGGGTGATGCAATGTGCTGTGGGCCATGCGATTCGATCTGCTGGGGTGATGCAATGTGCTGTGAGTGATGCGATTTGATGTGCTGGGTGTGATGCACTGTGCTGTGGGATATGTGATTCGATGTGCTGTGGGCCGTGCGATTTGATGTGGGCCATGCGATTTGATGTGCTGGGGTGATGCAATGTGCTGTGAGTGATGCAATTCGATGTGCTGGGGGTTATGCAATGTGCTGTGGGCCATGCGATTCGATGTGCTGGGGTGATGCGATTCGATGTGCTGGGGGTGATGCAATGTGCTGGGGGCCATGCGATTCGATGTGCTGGGGTGATGCAACGTGCTGTGAGTGATGCGATTTGATGTGCTGGGTGTGATGCACGGTGCTGTGGGACATGTGATTCGATGTGCTGGGGTGATGCAATGTGCTGTGGGCCATGCGATTCGATGTGCTGGGGGTGATGCAATGTGCTGTGGGCCATGCGATTTGATGTGCTGGGGGTGATGCAATGTGCTGTGGGCCATGCGATTCACTGTGCTGGGGGTGATGCAATGGGCTGTGGGCCATGTGATTCGATGTGCTGTGGGTTATGCAATGTGCTGTGGGCCATGCGATTCGATGTGCTGGGGGTGATGCGATTCGATGTGCTGGGGGTTATGCAATGTGCTGTGGGCCATGTGATTCGATGTGCTGGGGGGTGATGCGATTCGATGTGCTGGGGGTGATGCAATGTGCTGTGGGCCATGCGATTCGATGTGCTGGGGGTGATGCAATGTGCTGGGAGTGATGCGATTCGATGTGCTTGGGGTGATGCAATGTGCTGTGGGTCATGCGATTCGATGTGCTGGGGTGATGCGATTCGATGTGCTGGGGGTGATGCAATGTGCTGTGAGTGATGCGTTTCGATGTGCTGGGGTTATGCAATGTGCTGTGGGCCATGTGATTTGATGTGCTGGGGTGATGCGATTCGATGTGCTGGGGGTGATGCAATGTGCTGTGGGCCATGCGATTCGATGTGCTGAGGGTGATGCAATGTGCTGTGAGTGATGCGATTTGATGTGCTGGGGGTTATGCAATGTGCTGTGGGCCATGCGATTCGATGTGCTGGGGGTGATGCAATGTGCTGTGGGCCATGCGATTCGATGTGCTGGGGGTGATGCAATGTGCTGTGGGCCATGCGATTCGATGTGCTGGGGGTGATGCAATGTGCTGTGGGCCATGCGATTCACTGTGCTGGGGGTGATGCAATGGGCTGTGGGCCATGTGATTCAATGTGCTGGGGTGATGCAATGTGCTGTGGGCCGTGCGATTTGATGTGCTGTGGGCCATGCGATTCGATGTGCTGGAGGTGATGCAATGTGCTGTGAGTGATGCGATTCGATGTGCTGGGGTTATGCAATGTGCTGTGGGCCATGCGATTCGATGTGCTGAGGTGTTGCGATTCGATGTGCTGGGGGTAATGCAATGTGTTGTGGGCCATGCGATTCGATGTGCTAGGGGTGTTGCGATTCGATGTGCTGGGGGTGATGCAATGTGCTGTGGGCCATGCGATTCGATGTGCTGGGGGTGATGCAATGTGCTGGGAGTGATGCGATTCGATGTGCTGGGGGTGATGCAATGTGCTGTGGGTCATGCGATTCGATGTGCTGGGGATGATGCAATGTGCTGTGGGCCATGCAATTCGATGTGCTGGGGGTGATGCAATGTCCTGTGGTCCATGCGATTAGATGTGCTGGGGGTGATGCAATGTCCTGTGAGTGATGCGAGTAGATGTGCTGGGGGTGATGCAATGTGCTGTGAGTGATGCGATTCGATGTGCTGGGTGTTATGCAATTTGCTGTGGTCCATGCGATTTGATGTGTTGGGGGTGATGCAATGTGCTGTGGGCCATGCGATTTGTTGTGCTGGGGTGATGTGATTTGATGTGCTGGGGGTTATGCAATGTGCTGTGGGCCATGTGATTCGATGTGCTGGGGGTGATGCGATTTGATGTGCTGGGGGTGATGCAATGTGCTGTGGGCCATGCGATTCGATGTGCTGGGGGTGTTGCAATGTGCTGTGAGTGATGCGATTCGATGTGCTGGGGGTGATGGAATGTTCTGTGGGTCATGCGATTCGATGTGCTGGGGTGATGCGATTCGATGTGCTGGGGGTAATGCAATGTGCTGTGAGTGATGTGTTTCGATGTGCTGGGGTTATGCAATGTGCTGTGGGCCATGCGATTCGATGTGCTGGGGTGATGCGATTCGATGTGCTGGGGGTGATGCAATGTGCTGTGGGCCATGCGATTCGATGTGCTGGGGGTGTTGCAATGTGCTGTGAGTGATGCGATTCGATGTGCTGGGGGTGATGCCATGTTCTGTGGGCCATGCGATTTGATGTTCTGGGGGTGTTGCAATGTGCTGTGAGTGATGCGATTCAATGTGCTGGGGGTTATGCAATGTGCTATGGGCCAAGCGATTCGATGTGCTGGGGGTGATGCGATTCGATGTGCTAGGGGTGATGCAATGTGCTGTGGGCCATGCGATTCGATGTTCTGGGGGTGATGTAATGTGCTGTGAGTGATGCGATTCGATGTGCAGGTGGTGATGCAATGTGCCGTGGGCCATGCGATTCGATGTGCTGGGGTGATGCGATTCGATGTGCTGGGGGTGATGCAATGTGCTGTGAGTGATGCGATACAATGTGCTGGGGGTTATGCAATGTGCTGTGGTCCATGCGATTTGATGTGCTGGGGTGATGCGATTTGATGTGCTTTGGGTGATGCAATGTGCTGTGGGCCATACGATTCGATGTGCTGGGGTGATGCGATTCGATGTGCTGGGGGTGATGCAATGTGCTGTGGGCCATGCGATTCTCTGTGCTGGGGGTGATGCAATGGGCTGTGGGCCATGCGATTCGATGTGCTGGGGGTGATGACATGTGCTGTGGGCCATGCGATTCGATGTGCTGGGGGTGATGAAATGTGCTGTGGGCCATGCGATTCACTGTGCTGGGGGTGATGCAATGGGCTGTGGGCCATGTGATTCGATGTGCTGGGGTGATGCAATGTGCTGTGGGCCGTGCGATTCGATGTGCTGTGGGCCATGCGATTCGATGTGCTGGAGGTGATGCAATGTGCTGTGAGTGATGCGATTCGATGTGCTGGGGTTATGCAATATGCTGTAGGCCATGCGATTCGATGTGCTGGGGATATGCGATTCAATGTGCTGGGGGTGATGCAATGTGCTGTGAGCCATGCGATTCGATGTGCTGGGGTGATGCGATTCGATGTGCTGGGGTTATGCAATGTGCTGTGGGCCATGCGATTCGATGTGCTGAGGTGTTGCGATTCGATGTGCTGGGGGTAATGCAATGTGTTGTGGGCCATGCGATTCGATGTGCTAGGGGTGTTGCGATTCGATGTGCTGGGGGTGATGCAATGTGCTGTGGGCCATGCGATTCGATGTGCTGGGGGTGATGCAATGTGCTGGGAGTGATGCGATTCGATGTGCTGGGGGTGATGCAATGTGCTGTGGGTCATGCGATTCGATGTGCTGGGGATGATGCAATGTGCTGTGGGCCATGCAATTCGATGTGCTGGGGGTGATGCAATGTCCTGTGGTCCATGCGATTAGATGTGCTGGGGGTGTTGCAATGTGCTGTGAGTGATGCAATTAGATGTGCTGGGGGTTATGCAATGTGCTGTGGGCCATGCGATTCGATGTGCTGGGGGGGTGATGCGATTCGATGTGCTGGGGGTGATGCAATGTGCTGTGGGCCATGCGATTCGATGTGCTGGGGGTGATGCACTGTGCTGGGAGTGATGCGATTCGATGTGCTGGGGGTGATGCAATGTGCTGTGGGTCATGCGATTCGATGTGCTGGGGTGATGCGATTCGATGTGCTGGGGGTGATGCAATGTGCTGTGAGTGATGCGTTTCGATGTGCTGGGGTTATGCAATGTGCTGTGGGCCATGCGATTTGATGTGCTGGGGTGATGCGATTCGATGTGCTGGGGGTGATGCAATGTGCTGTGGGCCATGCGATTCGATGTGCTGAGGGTGATGCAATGTGCTGTGAGTGATGCGATTTGATGTGCTGGGGGTTATGCAATGTGCTGTGCGCCATGCGATTCGATGTGCTGGGGGTGATGCAATGTGCTGTGGGTCATGCGATTCGATGTGCTGGGGGTGATGCAATGTGCTGTGGGCCATGCGATTCGATGTGCTGGGGGTGATGCAATGTGCTGTGGGCCATGCGATTCACTGTGCTGGGGGTGATGCAATGGGCTGTGGGCCATGTGATTCGATGTGCTGGGGGTGATGCAATGTCCTGTGAGTGATGCGAGTAGATGTGCTGGGGGTGATGCAATGTGCTGTGAGTGATGCGATTCGATGTGCTGGGTGTTATGCAATTTGCTGTGGTCCATGCGATTTGATGTGTTGGGGGTGATGCAATGTGCTGTGGGCCATGCGATTCGTTGTGCTGGGGTGATGCGATTTGATGTGCTGGGGGTGATGCAATGTGCTGTGGTCCATGCGATTCGATGTGCCGGGGGTGATGCGATTCGATGTGCTGGGGGTGATGCAATGTGCTGTGAGTGATGCGATTCGACGTGCTGGGGGTGATGCAATGTGCTGTGGGCCATGCGATTCGATGTGCTGGGGGTGTTACAATGTGCTGTGAGTGATGTGATTCGATGTGCTGGGGGTTATGCAATGTGCTGTGGGCCATGCGATTCGATGTGCTGGGGGGGTGATGCGATTCGATGTGCTGGGGGTGATGCAATGTGCTGTGGGCCATGCGATTCGATGTACTGGGGGTGATGCAATGTGCTGGGAGTGATGCGATTCGATGTGCTGGGGGTGATGCAATGTGCTGTGGGTCATGCGATTCGATGTGCTGGGGTGATGCGATTCGATGTGCTGGGGGTAATGCAATGTGCTGTGAGTGATGCGTTTCGATGTGCTGGGGTTATGCAATGTGCTGTGGGCCATGCGATTCAATGTGCTGGGGTGATGCGATTTGATGTGCTGGGGGTGATGCAATGTGCTGTGGGCCATGCGATTCGATGTGCTGGGGGTGTTGCAATGTGCTGTGAGTGATGCGATTCGATGTGCTGGGGGTGATGGAATGTTCTGTGGGTCATGCGATTCGATGTGCTGGGGTGATGCGATTCGATGTGCTGGGGGTAATGCAATGTGCTTGGAGTGATGCGTTTCGATGTGCTGGGGTTATGCAATGTGCTGTGGGCCATGCGATTCGATGTGCTGGGGTGATGCGATTCGATGTGCTGGGGGTGATGCAATGTGCTGTGGGCCATGCGATTCGATGTGCTGGGGGTGTTGCAATGTGCTGTGAGTGATGCGATTCGATGTGCTGGGGGTGATGCAATGTGCTGTGGGCCATGCGATTCGATGTGCTGGGGGTGATGCAATGTGCTGTGGGCCATGCGATTCACTGTGCTGGGGGTGATGCAATGGGCTGTGGGCCATGTGATTCGATGTGCTGGGGGTGATGCAATGTCCTGTGAGTGATGCGAGTAGATGTGCTGGGGGTGATGCAATGTGCTGTGAGTGATGCGATTCGATGTGCTGGGTGTTATGCAATTTGCTGTGGTCCATGCGATTTGATGTGTTGGGGGTGATGCAATGTGCTGTGGGCCATGCGATTTGTTGTGCTGGGGTGATGTGATTTGATGTGCTGGGGGTTATGCAATGTGCTGTGGGCCATGTGATTCGATGTGCTGGGGGGTGATGCGATTTGATGTGCTGGGGGTGATGCAATGTGCTGTGGGCCATGCGATTCGATGTGCTGGGGGTGTTGCAATGTGCTGTGAGTGATGCGATTCGATGTGCTGGGGGTGATGGAATGTTCTGTGGGTCATGCGATTCGATGTGCTGGGGTGATGCGATTCGATGTGCTGGGGGTAATGCAATGTGCTGTGAGTGATGTGTTTCGATGTGCTGGGGTTATGCAATGTGCTGTGGGCCATGCGATTCGATGTGCTGGGGTGATGCGATTCGATGTGCTGGGGGTGATGCAATGTGCTGTGGGCCATGCGATTCGATGTGCTGGGGGTGTTGCAATGTGCTGTGAGTGATGCGATTCGATGTGCTGGGGGTGATGCCATGTTCTGTGGGCCATGCGATTTGATGTTCTGGGGGTGTTGCAATGTGCTGTGAGTGATGCGATTCAATGTGCTGGGGGTTATGCAATGTGCTATGGGCCAAGCGATTCGATGTGCTGGGGGTGATGCGATTCGATGTGCTAGGGGTGATGCAATGTGCTGTGGGCCATGCGATTCGATGTTCTGGGGGTGATGTAATGTGCTGTGAGTGATGCGATTCGATGTGCAGGTGGTGATGCAATGTGCCGTGGGCCATGCGATTCGATGTGCTGGGGTGATGCGATTCGATGTGCTGGGGGTGATGCAATGTGCTGTGAGTGATGCGATACAATGTGCTGGGGGTTATGCAATGTGCTGTGGTCCATGCGATTCGATGTGCTGGGGTGATGCGATTTGATGTGCTTTGGGTGATGCAATGTGCTGTGGGCCATACGATTCGATGTGCTGGGGTGATGCGATTTGATGTGCTGGGGGTTATGCAATGTGCTGTGGGCCATGCGATTCGATGTGCTGGGGTGATGCGATTCGATGTGCTGGGGGTGATGCAATGTGCTGGGGGCCATGCGATTCGATGTGCTGGGGTGATGCAACGTGCTGTGAGTGATGCGATTTGATGTGCTGGGTGTGATGCACGGTGCTGTGGGACATGTGATTCGATGTGCTGGGGTGATGCAATGTGCTGTGGGCCATGCGATTCGATGTGCTGGGGGTGATGCAATGTGCTGTGGGCCATGCGATTTGATGTGCTGGGGGTGATGCAATGTGCTGTGGGCCATGTGATTCACTGTGCTGGGGGTGATGCAATGGGCTGTGGGCCATGTGATTCGATGTGCTGGGGTGATGCAATGTGTTGTGGGTCATGCGATTCGATGTGCTGGGGGTGTTTCAATATGCTGTGAGTGATGCGATTTGATGTGCTGTGGGTTATGCAATGTGCTGTGGGCCATGCGATTCGATGTGCTGGGGGTGATGCGATTCGATGTGCTGGGGGTTATGCAATGTGCTGTGGGCCATGTGATTCGATGTGCTGGGGGGTGATGCGATTCGATGTGCTGGGGGTGATGCAATGTGCTGTGGGCCATGCGATTCGATGTGCTGGGGGTGATGCAATGTGCTGGGAGTGATGCGATTCGATGTGCTTGGGGTGATGCAATGTGCTGTGGGTCATGCGATTCGATGTGCTGGGGTGATGCGATTCGATGTGCTGGGGGTGATGCAATGTGCTGTGAGTGATGCGTTTCGATGTGCTGGGGTTATGCAATGTGCTGTGGGCCATGTGATTTGATGTGCTGGGGTGATGCGATTCGATGTGCTGGGGGTGATGCAATGTGCTGTGGGCCATGCGATTCGATGTGCTGAGGGTGATGCAATGTGCTGTGAGTGATGCGATTTGATGTGCTGGGGGTTATGCAATGTGCTGTGGGCCATGCGATTCGATGTGCTGGGGGTGATGCAATGTGCTGTGGGCCATGCGATTCGATGTGCTGGGGGTGATGCAATGTGCTGTGGGCCATGCGATTCGATGTGCTGGGGGTGATGCAATGTGCTGTGGGCCATGCGATTCACTGTGCTGGGGGTGATGCAATGGGCTGTGGGCCATGTGATTCGATGTGCTGGGGTGATGCAATGTGCTGTGGGCCGTGCGATTTGATGTGCTGTGGGCCATGCGATTCGATGTGCTGGAGGTGATGCAATGTGCTGTGAGTGATGCGATTCGATGTGCTGGGGTTATGCAATGTGCTGTGGGCCATGCGATTCGATGTGCTGAGGTGTTGCGATTCGATGTGCTGGGGGTAATGCAATGTGTTGTGGGCCATGCGATTCGATGTGCTAGGGGTGTTGCGATTCGATGTGCTGGGGGTGATGCAATGTGCTGTGGGCCATGCGATTCGATGTGCTGGGGGTGATGCAATGTGCTGGGAGTGATGCGATTCGATGTGCTGGGGGTGATGCAATGTGCTGTGGGTCATGCGATTCGATGTGCTGGGGATGATGCAATGTGCTGTGGGCCATGCAATTCGATGTGCTGGGGGTGATGCAATGTCCTGTGGTCCATGTGATTAGATGTGCTGGGGGTGTTGCAATGTGCTGTGAGTGATGCAATTAGATGTGCTGGGGGTTATGCAATGTGCTGTGGGCCATGCGATTCGATGTGCTGGGGGGTGATGCGATTCGATGTGCTGGGGGTGATGCAATGTGCTGTGAGTGATGCGATTTGATGTGCTGGGGGTTATGCAATGTGCTGTGAGTGATGCGATTTGATGTGCTGGGGGTGTTGCAATGTGCTGTGGGTCATGCGATTCAATGTGCTGGGGGTGATGCAATGTGCTGTGGGCCATGCGATTCGATGTGCTGGGGGTGATGCAATGTGCTGTGGGCCATGCGATTCACTGTGCTGGGGGTGATGCAATGGGCTGTGGGCCATGTGATTCGATGTGCTGGGGGTGATGCAATGTCCTGTGAGTGATGCGAGTAGATGTGCTGGGGGTGATGCAATGTGCTGTGAGTGATGCGATTCGATGTGCTGGGTGTTATGCAATTTGCTGTGGTCCATGCGATTTGATGTGTTGGGGGTGATGCAATGTGCTGTGGGCCATGCGATTCGTTGTGCTGGGGTGATGCGATTTGATGTGCTGGGGGTGATGCAATGTGCTGTGGTCCATGCGATTCGATGTGCCGGGGGTGATGCGATTCGATGTGCTGGGGGTGATGCAATGTGCTGTGAGTGATGCGATTCGATGTGCTGGGGGTGATGCAATGTGCTGTGGGCCATGCGATTCGATGTGCTGGGGGTGTTACAATGTGCTGTGAGTGATGTGATTCGATGTGCTGGGGGTTATGCAATGTGCTGTGGGCCATGCGATTCGATGTGCTGGGGGGGGGTGATGCGATTCGATGTGCTGGGGGTGATGCAATGTGCTGTGGGCCATGCGATTCGATGTACTGGGGGTGATGCAATGTGCTGGGAGTGATGCGATTCGATGTGCTGGGGGTGATGCAATGTGCTGTGGGTCATGCGATTCGATGTGCTGGGGTGATGCGATTCGATGTGCTGGGGGTAATGCAATGTGCTGTGAGTGATGCGTTTCGATGTGCTGGGGTTATGCAATGTGCTGTGGGCCATGCGATTCAATGTGCTGGGGTGATGCGATTTGATGTGCTGGGGGTGATGCAATGTGCTGTGGGCCATGTGATTCGATGTGCTGGGGGTGTTGCAATGTGCTGTGAGTGATGCGATTCGATGTGCTGGGGGTGATGGAATGTTCTGTGGGTCATGCGATTCGATGTGCTGGGATGATGCGATTCGATGTGCTGGGGGTAATGCAATGTGCTGTGAGTGATGCGTTTCGATGTGCTGGGGTTATACAATGTGCTGTGGGCCATGCGATTCGATGTGCTGGGGTGATGCGATTCGATGTGCTGGGGGTGATGCAATGTGCTGTTGATCATGCGATTCGATGTGCTGGGGATGATGCAATGTGCTGTGGGCCATGCGATTCACTGTGCTGGGGGTGATGCAATGGGCTGTGGGCCATGTGATTCGATGTGCTGGGGGTGATGCAATGTCCTGTGAGTGATGCGAGTAGATGTGCTGGGGGTGTTGCAATGTGCTGTGAGTGATGCGATTCGATGTGCTGGGTGTTATGCAATTTGCTGTGGTCCATGCGATTCGATGTGTTGGGGGTGATGCAATGTGCTGTGAGTGATGCGATTCGATGTGCTGGGGGTGATGCAATGTGCTGTGAGTGATGCGATTCGATGTGCTGGTGGTGATGCAATTTGCTGTGGGCCATGCGATTTGATGTGCTGGGGTGATGCAATTCGATGTGCTGGGGGTGATGCAATGTGCTGTGGGCCATGCGATTCGATGTGCTGGGGGCGTTGCGATTCAATGTGCTGGGGGTGATGCAATGTGCTGTGGGCCATGCAATTTGATGTGCTCGGGTGATGCGATTTGATGTGCTGGGGGTGATGCAATGTGCTGTGAGTGATGCGATTTGATGTTCTGGGGGTTATGCAAAGTGCTGTAGGCCATGCGATTCGATGTGCTGGGGTGATGTGATTCGATGTGCTGGGGGTGATGCAATGTGCTGTGGGCCATGCGATTCGATGTGCTGGGGGTGTTGCAATGTGCTGTGAGTGATGCGATTCGATGTGCTGGGGGTGATGCAATGTTCTGTGGGCCATGCGTTTCGAAGTGCTGGGGTGTTGCAATGTGCTGTGAGTGATGCGATTTGATGTGCTGGGGGTTATGCAATGTGCTGTGGGCCAAGCGATTCGATGTGCTGTGGGCCATGCGATTCGATGTGCTGGGGTGATGTAATGTGCTGTGAGTGATGCGATTCGATGTGCTGGGGGTGATGCAATGTGCTGTGGGCCATGCAATTCGATGTGCTGGGGTGATTCAATTTGATGTGCTGGGGGTGATGCAATGTGCTGTGGGCCATGCGATTCTATGTGCTGGGGTGATGCGATTCGATGTGCTGGGGGTGATGCAATGTGCTGTGAGTGATGCAATTCGATGTGCTGGGGTTATGAAATGTGCTGTGGGCCATGCGATTCGATGTGCTGGGGTGATGCGATTCGATGTGCTGGGCGTGATGCAATGTGCTGTGGACCATGCGATTCGATGTGCTGGGGTGATGCAACGTGCTGTGAGTGATGTGATTTGATGTGCTGGGTGTGATGCACTGTGCTGTGGGACATGTGATTCGATGTGCTGGGGTAATGCAATGTGCTGTGGGCCGTGCGATTTGATGTGGGCCATGCGATTTGATGTGCTGGGGTGATGCAATGTCCTGTGAGTGATGCGAGTAGATGTGCTGGGGGTGATGCAATGTGCTGTGAGTGATGCGATTCGATGTGCCGGGTGTTATGCAATTTGCTGTGGTCCATGCGATTCGATGTGTTGGGGGTGATGCAATGTGCTGTGAGTGATGCGATTCAATGTGCTAGGGGTGATGCAATGTGCTGTGGTCCTTGCGATTCGATGTGCTGGGGTGATGCGATTTGATGTGCTGGGGATGATGCAATGTGCTGTGGGCCATGCGATTTGATGTGCTGGGGTGATGCGATTCGATGTGCTGGGGGTGATGCAATGTGCTGTGAGTGATGCAATTCGATGTGCTGGGGGTTATGCAATGTGCTGTGGGCCATGCGATTCGATGTGCTGGGGTGATGCGATTCGATGTGCTGGGGGTGATGCAATGTGCTGTGGGCCATGCGATTCGATCTGCTGGGGTGATGCAATGTGCTGTGAGTGATGCGATTTGATGTGCTGGGTGTGATGCACTGTGCTGTGGGATATGTGATTCGATGTGCTGTGGGCCGTGCGATTTGATGTGGGCCATGCGATTTGATGTGCTGGGGTGATGCAATGTGCTGTGAGTGATGCAATTCGATGTGCTGGGGGTTATGCAATGTGCTGTGGGCCATGCGATTCGATGTGCTGGGGTGATGCGATTCGATGTGCTGGGGGTGATGCAATGTGCTGGGGGCCATGCGATTCGATGTGCTGGGGTGATGCAACGTGCTGTGAGTGATGCGATTTGATGTGCTGGGTGTGATGCACGGTGCTGTGGGACATGTGATTCGATGTGCTGGGGTGATGCAATGTGCTGTGGGCCATGCGATTCGATGTGCTGGGGGTGATGCAATGTGCTGTGGGCCATGCGATTTGATGTGCTGGGGGTGATGCAATGTGCTGTGGGCCATGCGATTCACTGTGCTGGGGGTGATGCAATGGGCTGTGGGCCATGTGATTCGATGTGCTGTGGGTTATGCAATGTGCTGTGGGCCATGCGATTCGATGTGCTGGGGGTGATGCGATTCGATGTGCTGGGGGTTATGCAATGTGCTGTGGGCCATGTGATTCGATGTGCTGGGGGGTGATGCGATTCGATGTGCTGGGGGTGATGCAATGTGCTGTGGGCCATGCGATTCGATGTGCTGGGGGTGATGCAATGTGCTGGGAGTGATGCGATTCGATGTGCTTGGGGTGATGCAATGTGCTGTGGGTCATGCGATTCGATGTGCTGGGGTGATGCGATTCGATGTGCTGGGGGTGATGCAATGTGCTGTGAGTGATGCGTTTCGATGTGCTGGGGTTATGCAATGTGCTGTGGGCCATGTGATTTGATGTGCTGGGGTGATGCGATTCGATGTGCTGGGGGTGATGCAATGTGCTGTGGGCCATGCGATTCGATGTGCTGAGGGTGATGCAATGTGCTGTGAGTGATGCGATTTGATGTGCTGGGGGTTATGCAATGTGCTGTGGGCCATGCGATTCGATGTGCTGGGGGTGATGCAATGTGCTGTGGGCCATGCGATTCGATGTGCTGGGGGTGATGCAATGTGCTGTGGGCCATGCGATTCGATGTGCTGGGGGTGATGCAATGTGCTGTGGGCCATGCGATTCACTGTGCTGGGGGTGATGCAATGGGCTGTGGGCCATGTGATTCAATGTGCTGGGGTGATGCAATGTGCTGTGGGCCGTGCGATTTGATGTGCTGTGGGCCATGCGATTCGATGTGCTGGAGGTGATGCAATGTGCTGTGAGTGATGCGATTCGATGTGCTGGGGTTATGCAATGTGCTGTGGGCCATGCGATTCGATGTGCTGAGGTGTTGCGATTCGATGTGCTGGGGGTAATGCAATGTGTTGTGGGCCATGCGATTCGATGTGCTAGGGGTGTTGCGATTCGATGTGCTGGGGGTGATGCAATGTGCTGTGGGCCATGCGATTCGATGTGCTGGGGGTGATGCAATGTGCTGGGAGTGATGCGATTCGATGTGCTGGGGGTGATGCAATGTGCTGTGGGTCATGCGATTCGATGTGCTGGGGATGATGCAATGTGCTGTGGGCCATGCAATTCGATGTGCTGGGGGTGATGCAATGTCCTGTGGTCCATGCGATTAGATGTGCTGGGGGTGTTGCAATGTGCTGTGAGTGATGCAATTAGATGTGCTGGGGGTTATGCAATGTGCTGTGGGCCATGCGATTCGATGTGCTGGGGGGGTGATGCGATTCGATGTGCTGGGGGTGATGCAATGTGCTGTGGGCCATGCGATTCGATGTGCTGGGGGTGATGCACTGTGCTGGGAGTGATGCGATTCGATGTGCTGGGGGTGATGCAATGTGCTGTGGGTCATGCGATTCGATGTGCTGGGGTGATGCGATTCGATGTGCTGGGGGTGATGCAATGTGCTGTGAGTGATGCGTTTCGATGTGCTGGGGTTATGCAATGTGCTGTGGGCCATGCGATTTGATGTGCTGGGGTGATGCGATTCGATGTGCTGGGGGTGATGCAATGTGCTGTGGGCCATGCGATTCGATGTGCTGAGGGTGATGCAATGTGCTGTGAGTGATGCGATTTGATGTGCTGCGGGTTATGCAATGTGCTGTGCGCCATGCGATTCGATGTGCTGGGGGTGATGCAATGTGCTGTGGGTCATGCGATTCGATGTGCTGGGGGTGATGCAATGTGCTGTGGGCCATGCGATTCGATGTGCTGGGGGTGATGCAATGTGCTGTGGGCCATGCGATTCACTGTGCTGGGGGTGATGCAATGGGCTGTGGGCCATGTGATTCGATGTGCTGGGGGTGATGCAATGTCCTGTGAGTGATGCGAGTAGATGTGCTGGGGGTGATGCAATGTGCTGTGAGTGATGCGATTCGATGTGCTGGGTGTTATGCAATTTGCTGTGGTCCATGCGATTTGATGTGTTGGGGGTGATGCAATGTGCTGTGGGCCATGCGATTTGTTGTGCTGGGGTGATGTGATTTGATGTGCTGGGGGTTATGCAATGTGCTGTGGGCCATGTGATTCGATGTGCTGGGGGGTGATGCGATTTGATGTGCTGGGGGTGATGCAATGTGCTGTGGGCCATGCGATTCGATGTGCTGGGGGTGTTGCAATGTGCTGTGAGTGATGCGATTCGATGTGCTGGGGGTGATGGAATGTTCTGTGGGTCATGCGATTCGATGTGCTGGGGTGATGCGATTCGATGTGCTGGGGGTAATGCAATGTGCTGTGAGTGATGTGTTTCGATGTGCTGGGGTTATGCAATGTGCTGTGGGCCATGCGATTCGATGTGCTGGGGTGATGCGATTCGATGTGCTGGGGGTGATGCAATGTGCTGTGGGCCATGCGATTCGATGTGCTGGGGGTGTTGCAATGTGCTGTGAGTGATGCGATTCGATGTGCTGGGGGTGATGCCATGTTCTGTGGGCCATGCGATTTGATGTTCTGGGGGTGTTGCAATGTGCTGTGAGTGATGCGATTCAATGTGCTGGGGGTTATGCAATGTGCTATGGGCCAAGCGATTCGATGTGCTGGGGGTGATGCGATTCGATGTGCTAGGGGTGATGCAATGTGCTGTGGGCCATGCGATTCGATGTTCTGGGGGTGATGTAATGTGCTGTGAGTGATGCGATTCGATGTGCAGGTGGTGATGCAATGTGCCGTGGGCCATGCGATTCGATGTGCTGGGGTGATGCGATTCGATGTGCTGGGGGTGATGCAATGTGCTGTGAGTGATGCGATACAATGTGCTGGGGGTTATGCAATGTGCTGTGGTCCATGCGATTTGATGTGCTGGGGTGATGCGATTTGATGTGCTTTGGGTGATGCAATGTGCTGTGGGCCATACGATTCGATGTGCTGGGGTGATGCGATTCGATGTGCTGGGGGTGATGCAATGTGCTGTGGGCCATGCGATTCTCTGTGCTGGGGGTGATGCAATGGGCTGTGGGCCATGCGATTCGATGTGCTGGGGGTGATGACATGTGCTGTGGGCCATGCGATTCGATGTGCTGGGGGTGATGAAATGTGCTGTGGGCCATGCGATTCACTGTGCTGGGGGTGATGCAATGGGCTGTGGGCCATGTGATTCGATGTGCTGGGGTGATGCAATGTGCTGTGGGCCGTGCGATTCGATGTGCTGTGGGCCATGCGATTCGATGTGCTGGAGGTGATGCAATGTGCTGTGAGTGATGCGATTCGATGTGCTGGGGTTATGCAATATGCTGTAGGCCATGCGATTCGATGTGCTGGGGATATGCGATTCAATGTGCTGGGGGTGATGCAATGTGCTGTGAGCCATGCGATTCGATGTGCTGGGGTGATGCGATTCGATGTGCTGGGGGTGATGCAATGTGCTGTGGGCCATGCGATTCGATGTGCTGGGGGTGATGCGATTCGATGTGCTGGGGGTGATGCAATGTGCTGTGAGTGATGCAATTCGATGTGCTGGGGGTTATGCAATGTGCTGTGGGCCATGCGATTCGATGTGCTGGGGTGATGCGATTCGATGTGCTGGGGGTGATGCAATGTGCTGTGGGCCATGCGATTCGATCTGCTGGGGTGATGCAATGTGCTGTGAGTGATGCGATTTGATGTGCTGGGTGTGATGCACTGTGCTGTGGGATATGTGATTCGATGTGCTGTGGGCCGTGCGATTTGATGTGGGCCATGCGATTTGATGTGCTGGGGTGATGCAATGTGCTGTGAGTGATGCAATTCGATGTGCTGGGGGTTATGCAATGTGCTGTGGGCCATGCGATTCAATGTGCTGGGGTGATGCGATTCGATGTGCTGGGGGTGATGCAATGTGCTGGGGGCCATGCGATTCGATGTGCTGGGGTGATGCAACGTGCTGTGAGTGATGCGATTTGATGTGCTGGGTGTGATGCACGGTGCTGTGGGACATGTGATTCGATGTGCTGGGGTGATGCAATGTGCTGTGGGCCATGCGATTCAATGTGCTGGGGGTGATGCAATGTGCTGTGGGCCATGCGATTTGATGTGCTGGGGGTGATGCAATGTGCTGTGGGCCATGCAATTCACTGTGCTGGGGGTGATGCAATGGGCTGTGGGCCATGTGATTCGATGTGCTGGGGTGATGCAATGTGTTGTGGGTCATGCGATTTGATGTGCTGGGGGTGTTTCAATATGCTGTGAGTGATGCGATTTGATGTGCTGTGGGTTATGCAATGTGCTGTGGGCCATGCGATTCGATGTGCTGGGGGTGATGCGATTCGATGTGCTGGGGGTTATGCAATGTGCTGTGGGCCATGTGATTCGATGTGCTGGGGGGTGATGCGATTCGATGTGCTGGGGGTGATGCAATGTGCTGTGGGCCATGCGATTCGATGTGCTGGGGGTGATGCAATGTGCTGGGAGTGATGCGATTCGATGTGCTTGGGGTGATGCAATGTGCTGTGGGTCATGCGATTCGATGTGCTGGGGTGATGCGATTCGATGTGCTGGGGGTGATGCAATGTGCTGTGAGTGATGCGTTTCGATGTGCTGGGGTTATGCAATGTGCTGTGGGCCATGTGATTTGATGTGCTGGGGTGATGCGATTCGATGTGCTGGGGGTGATGCAATGTGCTGTGGGCCATGCGATTCGATGTGCTGAGGGTGATGCAATGTGCTGTGAGTGATGCGATTTGATGTGCTGGGGGTTATGCAATGTGCTGTGGGCCATGCGATTCGATGTGCTGAGGGTGATGCAATGTGCTGTGGGCCATGCGATTTGATGTGCTGGGGGTGATGCAATGTGCTGTGGGCCATGCGATTCGATGTACTGGGGGTGATGCAATGTGCTGTGGGCCATGCGATTCACTGTGCTGGGGGTGATGCAATGGGATGTGGGCCATGTGATTCGATGTGCTGGGGTGATGCAATGTGCTGTGGGCCGTGCGATTTGATGTGCTGTGGGCCATGCGATTCGATGTGCTGGAGGTGATGCAATGTGCTGTGAGTGATGCGATTCGATGTGCTGGGGTTATGCAATGTGCTGTGGGCCATGCGATTCGATGTGCTGAGGTGTTGCGATTCGATGTGCTGGGGGTAATGCAATGTGTTGTGGGCCATGCGATTCGATGTGCTAGGGGTGTTGCGATTCGATGTGCTGGGGGTGATGCAATGTGCTGTGGGCCATGCGATTCGATGTGCTGGGGGTGATGCAATGTGCTGGGAGTGATGCGATTCGATGTGCTGGGGGTGATGCAATGTGCTGTGGGTCATGCGATTCGATGTGCTGGGGATGATGCAATGTGCTGTGGGCCATGCAATTCGATGTGCTGGGGGTGATGCAATGTCCTGTGGTCCATGCGATTAGATGTGCTGGGGGTGTTGCAATGTGCTGTGAGTGATGCAATTAGATGTGCTGGGGGTTATGCAATGTGCTGTGGGCCATGCGATTCGATGTGCTGGGGGGGTGATGCGATTCGATGTGCTGGGGGTGATGCAATGTGCTGTGGGCCATGCGATTCGATGTGCTGGGGGTGATGCACTGTGCTGGGAGTGATGCGATTCGATGTGCTGGGGGTGATGCAATGTGCTGTGGGTCATGCGATTCGATGTGCTGGGGTGATGCGATTCGATGTGCTGGGGGTGATGCAATGTGCTGTGAGTGATGCGTTTCGATGTGCTGGGGTTATGCAATGTGCTGTGGGCCATGCGATTTGATGTGCTGGGGTGATGCGATTCGATGTGCTGGGGGTGATGCAATGTGCTGTGGGCCATGCGATTCGATGTGCTGAGGGTGATGCAATGTGCTGTGAGTGATGCGATTTGATGTGCTGGGGGTTATGCAATGTGCTGTGCGCCATGCGATTCGATGTGCTGGGGGTGATGCAATGTGCTGTGGGTCATGCGATTCGATGTGCTGGGGGTGATGCAATGTGCTGTGGGCCATGCGATTCGATGTGCTGGGGGTGATGCAATGTGCTGTGGGCCATGCGATTCACTGTGCTGGGGGTGATGCAATGGGCTGTGGGCCATGTGATTCGATGTGCTGGGGGTGATGCAATGTCCTGTGAGTGATGCGAGTAGATGTGCTGGGGGTGATGCAATGTGCTGTGAGTGATGCGATTCGATGTGCTGGGTGTTATGCAATTTGCTGTGGTCCATGCGATTTGATGTGTTGGGGGTGATGCAATGTGCTGTGGGCCATGCGATTCGTTGTGCTGGGGTGATGCGATTTGATGTGCTGGGGGTGATGCAATGTGCTGTGGTCCATGCGATTCGATGTGCCGGGGGTGATGCGATTCGATGTGCTGGGGGTGATGCAATGTGCTGTGAGTGATGCGATTCGACGTGCTGGGGTGATGCAATGTGCTGTGGGCCATGCGATTCGATGTGCTGGGGGTGTTACAATGTGCTGTGAGTGATGTGATTCGATGTGCTGGGGGTGATGCAATGGGCTGTGGGCCATGTGATTCGATGTGCTGGGGGTGATGCAATGTCCTGTGAGTGATGCGAGTAGATGTGCTGGGGGTGATGCAATGTGCTGTGAGTGATGCGATTCGATGTGCTGGGTGTTATGCAATTTGCTGTGGTCCATGCGATTTGATGTGTTGGGGGTGATGCAATGTGCTGTGGGCCATGCGATTCGTTGTGCTGGGGTGATGCGATTTGATGTGCTGGGGGTGATGCAATGTGCTGTGGTCCATGCGATTCGATGTGCCGGGGGTGATGCGATTCGATGTGCTGGGGGTGATGCAATGTGCTGTGAGTGATGCGATTCGACGTGCTGGGGTGATGCAATGTGCTGTGGGCCATGCGATTCGATGTGCTGGGGGTGTTACAATGTGCTGTGAGTGATGTGATTCGATGTGCTGGGGGTGATGCAATGGGCTGTGGGCCATGTGATTCGATGTGCTGGGGTGATGCAATGTGCTGTGGGCCGTGCGATTTGATGTGCTGTGGGCCATGCGATTCGATGTGCTGGAGGTGATGCAATGTGCTGTGAGTGATGCGATTCGATGTGCTGGGGTGATGCAATGTGCTGTGGGCCGTGCGATTTGATGTGCTGTGGGCCATGCGATTCGATGTGCTGGAGGTGATGCAATGTGCTGTGAGTGATGCGATTCGATGTGCTGGGGTTATGCAATGTGCTGTGGGCCATGCGATTCGATGTGCTGAGGTGTTGCGATTCGATGTGCTGGGGGTAATGCAATGTGTTGTGGGCCATGCGATTCGATGTGCTAGGGGTGTTGCGATTCGATGTGCTGGGGGTGATGCAATGTGCTGTGGGCCATGCGATTCGATGTGCTGGGGGTGATGCAATGTGCTGGGAGTGATGCGATTCGATGTGCTGGGGGTGATGCAATGTGCTGTGGGTCATGCGATTCGATGTGCTGGGGATGATGCAATGTGCTGTGGGCCATGCAATTCGATGTGCTGGGGGTGATGCAATGTCCTGTGGTCCATGCGATTAGATGTGCTGGGGGTGTTGCAATGTGCTGTGAGTGATGCAATTAGATGTGCTGGGGGTTATGCAATGTGCTGTGGGCCATGCGATTCGATGTGCTGGGGGGGTGATGCGATTCGATGTGCTGGGGGTGATGCAATGTGCTGTGGGCCATGCGATTCGATGTGCTGGGGGTGATGCACTGTGCTGGGAGTGATGCGATTCGATGTGCTGGGGGTGATGCAATGTGCTGTGGGTCATGCGATTCGATGTGCTGGGGTGATGCGATTCGATGTGCTGGGGGTGATGCAATGTGCTGTGAGTGATGCGTTTCGATGTGCTGGGGTTATGCAATGTGCTGTGGGCCATGCGATTTGATGTGCTGGGGTGATGCGATTCGATGTGCTGGGGGTGATGCAATGTGCTGTGGGCCATGCGATTCGATGTGCTGAGGGTGATGCAATGTGCTGTGAGTGATGCGATTTGATGTGCTGGGGGTTATGCAATGTGCTGTGCGCCATGCGATTCGATGTGCTGGGGGTGATGCAATGTGCTGTGGGTCATGCGATTCGATGTGCTGGGGGTGATGCAATGTGCTGTGGGCCATGCGATTCGATGTGCTGGGGGTGATGCAATGTGCTGTGGGCCATGCGATTCACTGTGCTGGGGGTGATGCAATGGGCTGTGGGCCATGTGATTCGATGTGCTGGGGGTGATGCAATGTCCTGTGAGTGATGCGAGTAGATGTGCTGGGGGTGATGCAATGTGCTGTGAGTGATGCGATTCGATGTGCTGGGTGTTATGCAATTTGCTGTGGTCCATGCGATTTGATGTGTTGGGGGTGATGCAATGTGCTGTGGGCCATGCGATTCGTTGTGCTGGGGTGATGCGATTTGATGTGCTGGGGGTGATGCAATGTGCTGTGGTCCATGCGATTCGATGTGCCGGGGGTGATGCGATTCGATGTGCTGGGGGTGATGCAATGTGCTGTGAGTGATGCGATTCGACGTGCTGGGGGTGATGCAATGTGCTGTGGGCCATGCGATTCGATGTGCTGGGGGTGTTACAATGTGCTGTGAGTGATGTGATTCGATGTGCTGGGGGTTATGCAATGTGCTGTGGGCCATGCGATTCGATGTGCTGGGGGGGTGATGCGATTCGATGTGCTGGGGGTGATGCAATGTGCTGTGGGCCATGCGATTCGATGTACTGGGGGTGATGCAATGTGCTGGGAGTGATGCGATTCGATGTGCTGGGGGTGATGCAATGTGCTGTGGGTCATGCGATTCGATGTGCTGGGGTGATGCGATTCGATGTGCTGGGGGTAATGCAATGTGCTGTGAGTGATGCGTTTCGATGTGCTGGGGTTATGCAATGTGCTGTGGGCCATGCGATTCAATGTGCTGGGGTGATGCGATTTGATGTGCTGGGGGTGATGCAATGTGCTGTGGGCCATGCGATTCGATGTGCTGGGGTGATGCGATTTGATGTGCTGGGGGTGATGCAATGTGCTGTGGGCCATGCGATTCGATGTGCTGGGGGTGTTGCAATGTGCTGTGAGTGATGCGATTCGATGTGCTGGGGGTGATGGAATGTTCTGTGGGTCATGCGATTCAATGTGCTGGGGTGATGCGATTCGATGTGCTGGGGGTAATGCAATGTGCTGTGAGTGATGCGTTTCGATGTGCTGGGGTTATGCAATGTGCTGTGGGCCATGCGATTCGATGTGCTGGGGTGATGCGATTCGATGTGCTGGGGGTGATGCAATGTGCTGTGGGCCATGCGATTCGATGTGCTGGGGGTGTTGCAATGTGCTGTGAGTGATGCGATTCGATGTGCTGGGGGTGATGCCATGTTCTGTGGGCCATGCGATTTGATGTTCTGGGGGTGTTGCAATGTGCTGTGAGTGATGCGATTCAATGTGCTGGGGGTTATGCAATGTGCTATGGGCCAAGCGATTCGATGTGCTGGGGGTGATGCGATTCGATGTGCTAGGGGTGATGCAATGTGCTGTGGGCCATGCGATTCGATGTTCTGGGGGTGATGTAATGTGCTGTGAGTGATGCGATTCGATGTGCAGGTGGTGATGCAATGTGCCGTGGGCCATGCGATTCGATGTGCTGGGGTGATGCGATTCGATGTGCTGGGGGTGATGCAATGTGCTGTGAGTGATGCGATACAATGTGCTGGGGGTTATGCAATGTGCTGTGGTCCATGCGATTCGATGTGCTGGGGTGATGCGATTTGATGTGCTTTGGGTGATGCAATGTGCTGTGGGCCATACGATTCGATGTGCTGGGGTGATGCGATTCGATGTGCTGGGGGTTATGCAATGTGCTGTGGGCCATGCGATTCGATGTGCTGGGGTGATGCGATTCGATGTGCTGGGGGTGATGCAATGTGCTGGGGGCCATGCGATTCGATGTGCTGGGGTGATGCAATGTGCTGTGAGTGATGCGATTTGATGTGCTGGGTGTGATGCACGGTGCTGTGGGACATGTGATTCGATGTGCTGGGGTGATGCAATGTGCTGTGGGCCATGCGATTCGATGTGCTGGGGGTGATGCAATGTGCTGTGGGCAATGCGATTTGATGTGCTGGGGGTGATGCAATGTGCTGTGGGCCATGTGATTCACTGTGCTGGGGGTGATGCAATGGGCTGTGGGCCATGTGATTCGATGTGCTGGGGTGATGCAATGTGTTGTGGGTCATGCGATTCGATGTGCTGGGGGTGTTTCAATATGCTGTGAGTGATGCGATTTGATGTGCTGTGGGTTATGCAATGTGCTGTGGGCCATGCGATTCGATGTGCTGGGGGTGATGCAATTCGATGTGCTGGGGGTTATGCAATGTGCTGTGGGCCATGTGATTCGATGTGCTGGGGGGTGATGCGATTCGATGTGCTGGGGGTGATGCAATGTGCTGTGGGCCATGCGATTCGATGTGCTGGGGGTGATGCAATGTGCTGGGAGTGATGCGATTTGATGTGCTTGGGGTGATGCAATGTGCTGTGGGTCATGCGATTCGATGTGCTGGGGTGATGCGATTCGATGTGCTGGGGGTGATGCAATGTGCTGTGAGTGATGCGTTTCGATGTGCTGGGGTTATGCAATGTGCTGTGGGCCATGTGATTTGATGTGCTGGGGTGATGCGATTCGATGTGCTGGGGGTGATGCAATGTGCTGTGGGCCATGCGATTCGATGTGCTGAGGGTGATGCAATGTGCTGTGAGTGATGCGATTTGATGTGCTGGGGGTTATGCAATGTGCTGTGGGCCATGCGATTCGATGTGCTGGGGGTGATGCAATGTGCTGTGGGCCATGCGATTCGATGTGCTGGGGGTGATGCAATGTGCTGTGGGCCATGCGATTCGATGTGCTGGGGGTGATGCAATGTGCTGTGGGCCATGCGATTCACTGTGCTGGGGGTGATGCAATGGGCTGTGGGCCATGTGATTCGATGTGCTGGGGTGATGCAATGTGCTGTGGGCCGTGCGATTTGATGTGCTGTGGGCCATGCGATTCGATGTGCTGGAGGTGATGCAATGTGCTGTGAGTGATGCGATTCGATGTGCTGGGGTTATGCAATGTGCTGTGGGCCATGCGATTCGATGTGCTGAGGTGTTGCGATTCGATGTGCTGGGGGTAATGCAATGTGTTGTGGGCCATGCGATTCGATGTGCTAGGGGTGTTGCGATTCGATGTGCTGGGGGTGATGCAATGTGCTGTGGGCCATGCGATTCGATGTGCTGGGGGTGATGCAATGTGCTGGGAGTGATGCGATTCGATGTGCTGGGGGTGATGCAATGTGCTGTGGGTCATGCGATTCGATGTGCTGGGGATGATGCAATGTGCTGTGGGCCATGCAATTCGATGTGCTGGGGGTGATGCAATGTCCTGTGGTCCATGCGATTAGATGTGCTGGGGGTGTTGCAATGTGCTGTGAGTGATGCAATTAGATGTGCTGGGGGTTATGCAATGTGCTGTGGGCCATGCGATTCGATGTGCTGGGGGGGTGATGCGATTCGATGTGCTGGGGGTGATGCAATGTGCTGTGAGTGATGCGATTTGATGTGCTGGGGGTTATGCAATGTGCTGTGAGTGATGCGATTTGATGTGCTGGGGGTGTTGCAATGTGCTGTGGGTCATGCGATTCGATGTGCTGGGGGTGATGCAATGTGCTGTGGGCCATGCGATTCGATGTGCTGGGGGTGATGCAATGTGCTGTGGGCCATGCGATTCACTGTGCTGGGGGTGATGCAATGGGCTGTGGGCCATGTGATTCGATGTGCTGGGGGTGATGCAATGTCCTGTGAGTGATGCGAGTAGATGTGCTGGGGGTGATGCAATGTGCTGTGAGTGATGCGATTCGATGTGCTGGGTGTTATGCAATTTGCTGTGGTCCATGCGATTTGATGTGTTGGGGGTGATGCAATGTGCTGTGGGCCATGCGATTCGTTGTGCTGGGGTGATGCGATTTGATGTGCTGGGGGTGATGCAATGTGCTGTGGTCCATGCGATTCGATGTGCCAGGGGTGATGCGATTCGATGTGCTGGGGGTGATGCAATGTGCTGTGAGTGATGCGATTCGACGTGCTGGGGGTGATGCAATGTGCTGTGGGCCATGCGATTCGATGTGCTGGGGGTGTTACAATGTGCTGTGAGTGATGTGATTCGATGTGCTGGGGGTTATGCAATGTGCTGTGGGCCATGCGATTCGATGTGCTGGGGGGGTGATGCGATTCGATGTGCTGGGGGTGATGCAATGTGCTGTGGGCCATGCGATTCGATGTACTGGGGGTGATGCAATGTGCTGGGAGTGATGCGATTCGATGTGCTGGGGGTGATGCAATGTGCTGTGGGTCATGCGATTCGATGTGCTGGGGTGATGCGATTCGATGTGCTGGGGGTAATGCAATGTGCTGTGAGTGATGCGTTTCGATGTGCTGGGGTTATGCAATGTGCTGTGGGCCATGCGATTCAATGTGCTGGGGTGATGCGATTTGATGTGCTGGGAGTGATGCAATGTGCTGTGGGCCATGCGATTCGATGTGCTGGGGGTGTTGCAATGTGCTGTGAGTGATGCGATTCGATGTGCTGGGGGTGATGGAATGTTCTGTGGGTCATGCGATTCAATGTGCTGGGGTGATGCGATTCGATGTGCTGGGGGTAATGCAATGTGCTGTGAGTGATGCGTTTCGATGTGCTGGGGTTATGCAATGTGCTGTGGGCCATGCGATTCGATGTGCTGGGGTGATGCGATTCGATGTGCTGGGGGTGATGCAATGTGCTGTGGGTCATGCGATTCGATGTGCTGGGGATGATGCAATGTGCTGTGGGCCATGCAATTCGATGTGCTGGGGGTGATGCAATGTCCTGTGGTCCATGCGATTCGATGTGCTGGGGGTGTTGCAATGTGCTGTGAGTGATGCGATTCGATGTGCTGGGTGTTATGCAATTTGCTGTGGTCCATGCGATTCGATGTGTTGGGGGTGATGCAATGTGCTGTGAGTGATGTGATTCGATGTGCTGGGGGTGATGCAATGTGCTGTGAGTGATGCGATTCGATGTGCTGGTGGTGATGCAATGTGCTGTGGGCCATGCGATTTGATGTGCTGGGGTGATGCAATTCGATGTGCTGGGGGTGATGCAATGTGCTGTGGGCCATGCGATTCGATGTGCTGGGGGTGTTGCAATGTGCAGTGAGTGATGAGATGTGTTGGGGGTCATGCAATGTGCTGTGGGCCATGCGATTCGATGTGCTGGGGTGATGCGATTCGATGTGCTGGGGGTGAAGCAATGTGCTGTGGGCCATGCGATTCGATGTGCTGGGGGCGTTGCGATTCAATGTGCTGGGGGTGATGCAATGTGCTGTGGGCCATGCAATTTGATGTGCTCGGGTGATGCGATTTGATGTGCTGGGGGTGATGCAATGTGCTGTGAGTGATGCGATTTGATGTTCTGGGGGTTATGCAAAGTGCTGTAGGCCATGCGATTCGATGTGCTGGGGTGATGTGATTCGATGTGCTGGGGGTGATGCAATGTGCTGTGGGCCATGCGATTCGATGTGCTGGGGGTGTTGCAATGTGCTGTGAGTGATGCGATTCGATGTGCTGGGGGTGATGCAATGTTCTGTGGGCCATGCGTTTCGAAGTGCTGGGGTGTTGCAATGTGCTGTGAGTGATGCGATTTGATGTGCTGGGGGTTATGCAATGTGCTGTGGGCCAAGCGATTCGATGTGCTGTGGGCCATGCGATTCGATGTGCTGGGGTGATGTAATGTGCTGTGAGTGATGCGATTCGATGTGCTGGGGGTGATGCAATGTGCTGTGGGCCATGCAATTCGATGTGCTGGGGTGATACAATTTGATGTGCTGGGGGTGATGCAATGTGCTGTGGGCCATGCGATTCTATGTGCTGGGGTGATGCGATTCGATGTGCTGGGGGTGATGCAATGTGCTGTGAGTGATGCAATTCGATGTGCTGGGGGTTATGAAATGTGCTGTGGGCCATGCGATTCGATGTGCTGGGGTGATGCGATTCGATGTGCTGGGCGTGATGCAATGTGCTGTGGACCATGCGATTCGATGTGCTGGGGTGATGCAACGTGCTGTGAGTGATGCGATTTGATGTGCTGGGTGTGATGCACTGTGCTGTGGGACATGTGATTCGATGTGCTGGGGTAATGCAATGTGCTGTGGGCCGTGCGATTTGATGTGGGCCATGCGATTTGATGTGCTGGGGTGATGCAATGTCCTGTGAGTGATGCGAGTAGATGTGCTGGGGGTGATGCAATGTGCTGTGAGTGATGCGATTCGATGTGCTGGGTGTTATGCAATTTGCTGTGGTCCATGCGATTCGATGTGTTGGGGGTGATGCAATGTGCTGTGAGTGATGCGATTCAATGTGCTAGGGGTGATGCAATGTGCTGTGGTCCTTGCGATTCGATGTGCTGGGGTGATGCGATTTGATGTGCTGGGGATGATGCAATGTGCTGTGGGCCATGCGATTTGATGTGCTGGGGTGATGCGATTCGATGTGCTGGGGGTGATGCAATGTGCTGTGAGTGATGCGATTCGACGTGCTGGGGGTGATGCAATGTGCTGTGGGCCATGCGATTCGATGTGCTGGGGGTGTTACAATGTGCTGTGAGTGATGTGATTCGATGTGCTGGGGTGATGCGATTCGATGTGCTGGGGGTGATGCAATATGCTGTGGGCCATGCGATTCGATCTGCTGGGGTGATGCAATGTGCTGTGAGTGATGCGATTTGATGTGCTGGGTGTGATGCACTGTGCTGTGGGATATGTGATTCGATGTGCTGTGGGCCGTGCGATTTGATGTGGGCCATGCGATTTGATGTGCTGGGGTGATGCAATGTGCTGTGAGTGATGCAATTCGATGTGCTGGGGGTTATGCAATGTGCTGTGGGCCATGCGATTCGATGTGCTGGGGTGATGCGATTCGATGTGCTGGGGGTGATGCAATGTGCTGGGGGCCATGCGATTCGATGTGCTGGGGTGATGCAACGTGCTGTGAGTGATGCGATTTGATGTGCTGGGTGTGATGCACGGTGCTGTGGGACATGCGATTCGATGTGCTGGGGTGATGCAATGTGCTGTGGGCCATGCGATTCGATGTGCTGGGGGTGATGCAATGTGCTGTGGGCCATGCGATTTGATGTGCTGGGGGTGATGCAATGTGCTGTGGGCCATGCGATTCACTGTGCTGGGGGTGATGCAATGGGCTGTGGGCCATGTGATTCGATGTGCTGGGGTGATGCAATGTGTTGTGGGTCATGCGATTCGATGTGCTGGGGGTGTTTCAATATGCTGTGAGTGATGCGATTTGATGTGCTGTGGGTTATGCAATGTGCTGTGGGCCATGCGATTCGATGTGCTGGGGGTGATGCGATTCGATGTGCTGGGGGTTATGCAATGTGCTGTGGGCCATGTGATTCGATGTGCTGGGGGGTGATGCGATTCGATGTGCTGGGGGTGATGCAATGTGCTGTGGGCCATGCGATTCGATGTGCTGGGGGTGATGCAATGTGCTGGGAGTGATGCGATTCGATGTGCTTGGGGTGATGCAATGTGCTGTGGGTCATGCGATTCGATGTGCTGGGGTGATGCGATTCGATGTGCTGGGGGTGATGCAATGTGCTGTGAGTGATGCGTTTCGATGTGCTGGGGTTATGCAATGTGCTGTGGGCCATGTGATTTGATGTGCTGGGGTGATGCGATTCGATGTGCTGGGGGTGATGCAATGTGCTGTGGGCCATGCGATTCGATGTGCTGAGGGTGATGCAATGTGCTGTGAGTGATGCGATTTGATGTGCTGGGGGTTATGCAATGTGCTGTGGGCCATGCGATTCGATGTGCTGGGGGTGATGCAATGTGCTGTGGGCCATGCGATTCACTGTGCTGGGGGTGATGCAATGGGCTGTGGGCCATGTGATTCGATGTGCTGGGGTGATGCAATGTGCTGTGGGCCGTGCGATTTGATGTGCTGTGGGCCATGCGATTCGATGTGCTGGAGGTGATGCAATGTGCTGTGAGTGATGCGATTCGATGTGCTGGGGTTATGCAATGTGCTGTGGGCCATGCGATTCGATGTGCTGAGGTGTTGCGATTCGATGTGCTGGGGGTAATGCAATGTGTTGTGGGCCATGCGATTCGATGTGCTAGGGGTGTTGCGATTCGATGTGCTGGGGGTGATGCAATGTGCTGTGGGCCATACGATTCGATGTGCTGGGGGTGATGCAATGTGCTGGGAGTGATGCGATTCGATGTGCTGGGGTTGATGCAATGTGCTGTGGGTCATGCGATTCGATGTGCTGGGGATGATGCAATGTGCTGTGGGCCATGCAATTCGATGTGCTGGGGGTGATGCAATGTCCTGTGGTCCATGCGATTAGATGTGCTGGGGGTGTTGCAATGTGCTGTGAGTGATGCAATTAGATGTGCTGGGGGTTATGCAATGTGCTGTGGGCCATGCGATTCGATGTGCTGGGGGGGTGATGCGATTTGATGTGCTGGGGGTGATGCAATGTGCTGTGGGCCATGCGATTCGATGTGCTGGGGGTGATGCACTGTGCTGGGAGTGATGCGATTCGATGTGCTGGGGGTGATGCAATGTGCTGTGGGTCATGCGATTCGATGTGCTGGGGTGATGCGATTCGATGTGCTGGGGGTGATGCAATGTGCTGTGAGTGATGCGTTTCGATGTGCTGGGGTTATGCAATGTGCTGTGGGCCATGCGATTTGATGTGCTGGGGTGATGCGATTCGATGTGCTGGGGGTGATGCAATGTGCTGTGGGCCATGCGATTCGATGTGCTGAGGGTGATGCAATGTGCTGTGGGCCATGCGATTTGATGTGCTGGGGGTTATGCAATGTGCTGTGCGCCATGCGATTCGATGTGCTGGGGGTGATGCAATGTGCTGTGGGTCATGCGATTCGATGTGCTGGGGATGATGCAATGTGCTGTGGGCCATGCGATTCGATGTGCTGGGGGTGATGCAATGTGCTGGGAGTGATGCAATGTGCTGTGGGTCATGCGATTCGATGTGCTGGGGATGATGCAATGTGCTGTGGGCCATGCAATTCGATGTGCTGGGGGTGATGCAATGTCCTGTGGTCCATGCGATTCGATGTGCTGGGGGTGTTGCAATGTGCTGTGAGTGATGCGATTAGATGTGCTGGGGGTTATGCAATGTGCTGTGGGCCATGCGATTCGATGTGCTGGGGGGTGATGCGATTCGATGTGCTGGGGTGATGCAATGTGCTGTGGGCCATGCGATTCGATGTGCTGGGGGTGATGCAATGTGCTGTGGGTCATGCGATTCGATGTGCTGGGGATGATGCAATGTGCTGTGGGCCATGCGATTCGATGTGCTGGGGGTGATGCAATGTGCTGGGAGTGATGCAATGTGCTGTGGGTCATGCGATTCGATGTGCTGGGGATGATGCAATGTGCTGTGGGCCATGCAATTCGATGTGCTGGGGGTGATGCAATGTCCTGTGGTCCATGCGATTCGATGTGCTGGGGGTGTTGCAATGTGCTGTGAGTGATGCGATTAGATGTGCTGGGGGTTATGCAATGTGCTGTGGGCCATGCGATTCGATGTGCTGGGGGGTGATGCGATTCGATGTGCTGGGGGTGATGCAATGTGCTGTGGGCCATGCGATTCGATGTGCTGGGGGTGATGCAATGTGCTGGGAGTGATGCGATTCGATGTGCTGGGGGTGATGCAATGTGCTGTGGGTCATGCGATTCGATGTGCTGGAGTGATGCGATTCGATGTGCTGGGGGTGATGCAATGTGCTGTGAGTGATGCGATTCGATGTGCTGGGGTTATGCAATGTACTGTGGGCCATGCGATTTGATGTGCTGGGGTGATGCGATTCGATGTGCTGGGGGTGATGCAATGTGCTGTGGGCCATGCAATTCGATGTGCTGAGGGTGATGCAATGTGCTGTGAGTGAGGCGATTTGATGTGCTGGGGGTTATGCAATGTGCTGTGGGCCATGCGATTCGATGTGCTGGGGGTGATGCAATGTGCTGTGGGCCATGCGATTCGATGTGCTGGGGGTGATGCAATGTGCTGTGGGCCATGCGATTCGATGTGCTGGGGGTGATGCAATGTGCTGTGGGCCATGCGATTCACTGTGCTGGGGATGATGCAATGGGCTGTGGTCCATGTGATTCGATGTGCTGGGGTGATGCAATGTGCTGTGGGCCGTGCGATTCGATGTGCTGTGGGCCATGCGATTCGATGTGCTGGAGGTGATGCAATGTGCTGTGAGTGATGCGATTCGATGTGCTGGGGTTATGCAATGTGCTGTGGGCCATGCGATTCGATGTGCTGGGGTGTTGCGATTCGATGTGCTGGGGTAATGCAATGTGTTGTGGGCCATGCGATTCGATGTGCTGGGGGTGTTGCAATGTGCTGTGAGTGATGCAATTCGTTGTGCTGGGGGTGTTGCAATGTGCTGTGAGTGATGTGATTCGATGTACTGGGGGTTATGCAATGTGCTGTGGGCCATGCGATTCGATGTGCTGGGGGTGATGCGATTCTATGTGCTGGGGGTGATGCAATGTGCTGTGGGCCATGCGATTTGATGTGCTGGGGGTGATGCATTGTGCTGTGAGTGATGCGATTCGATGTGCTGGGGGTGATGCAATGTGCTGTGGGCCATGCGATTCGATGTGCTGGGGTGATGCAATGTGCTGTGGGCCGTGCAATTTGATGTGGGCCATGCGATTTGATGTGCTGGGGTGATGCAATGTGCTGTGAGTGATGCGATTCGATGTGCTGGGGGTTATGCAATGTACTGTGGGCCACGCGATTCGATGTGCTGGGGGTGATTCAATGTGCTGTGGGCCATGCGATTCGATGTGCCTGGGTGATGCGATTCAATGTGCTGGGGGATGATGCAATGTGCTGCGGGCCATGCGATTCGATGTGCTGGGGGTGTTGCAATGTGCTGTGAGTGATGCGATTCGATGTGCTGGGGGTGATGCAATGTGCTGTGAGTGATGTGATTCGATGTGCTGGTGGTGATGCAATGTGCTGTGGGCCATGCGATTCGATGTGCTGGGGTGATGCAATTCGATGTGCTGGGGGTGATGCAATGTGCTGTGAGTGATACGATTTGATGTGCTGGGGGTGATGCAATGTTCTGTGGGCCATGCAATTCGATGTGTTGGGGGTGTTGCAATGTGCAGTGAGTGATGAAATGTGCTGGGGGTCATGCAATGTGCTGTGGGCCATGCGATTTGATGTGCTGGGGTGATGCGATTTGATGTGCTGGGGGTGATGCAATGTACTGTGAGTGATGCGATTCGATGTGCTGGGTGTTATGCAATGTCCTGTGGGCCATCCGATTCGATGTGCTCTGGTGATGCGATTCGATGTGCTGGGGGTGAGGCAATGTGATGTGAGTGATGCGATTCGATGTGCTGGGGTGATGCGATTCAATGTGCTGGGGGTGATGCAATGTGCTGTGGGCCATGCGATTTGATGTGCTTGGGTGATGCGATTCGATGTGCTGGGGTTGGTGCAATGTGCTGTGAGTGATGCAATTCGATGTGCTGGGGGTTATGCAATGTGCTGTGGGCCATGCGATTCGATGTGCTGGGAGTGATGCAATGTTCTGTGGGCTATGCGATTCGATGTGCTGGGGGTGTTGCAATGTGCTGTGAGTGATGCGTTTCGATGTGCTGGGGTTATGCAATGTGCTGTGGGCCATGCGATTCGATGTGCTGGGGTGATGCGATTCGATGTGCTGGCGGTGATGCAATGTGCTGTGGGCCATGCGATTCGATGTGCTGGGGGTGTTGCAATGTGCTGTGAGTGATGTGATTCTCTGTGCTGGGGGTGATGCAATGGGCTGTGGGCCATGTGATTCGATGTGCTGGGGTGATGCAATGTGCTGTGGGCCGTGCGATTCGATGTGCTGTGGGCCATGCGATTCGATGTGCTGGAGGTGATGCAATGTGCTGTGAGTGATGCGATTCGATGTGCTGGGGTTATGCAATGTGCTGTGGGCCATGCGGTTCGATGTGCTGGGGGTGATGCAATTCAATTAGCTGGGGGTGATGCAATGTGCTGTGGGCCATGTGATTCCATGTGCTGGGGTGATGCGATTCGATGTGCTGAGGGTGATGCAATGTGCTGTGAGTGATGCGATTTGATGTGCTGGGGGTGTTGCAATGTGCTGTGGGTTATGCGATTCGATGTGCTCAGGTGATGCGATTCAATGTGCTGGGGGTGATGCAATGTGCTGTGAGTGATGCGATTCGATGTGCTGGGGGTGATGCAATGTGCTGTGGGCCATGCGATTCGATGTGCTGGGGTGTTGCGATTCGATGTGCTGGGGGTGATGCCATGTGTTGTGGGCCATGCGATTCGATGTGCTGGGGGTGTTGCAATGTGCTGTGAGTGATGCGATTCGATGTGCTGGGGGTTATGCAATGTGCTGTGGGCCATGCGATTTGATGTGCTGGGGGTGATGCAATGTCCTGTGAGTGATGCAAGTAGATGTGCTGGGGGTGATGAAATGTGCTGTGAGTGATGCGATTCGATGTGCTGGGTGTTATGCAATTTGCTGTGGTCCATGCGATTCGATGTGTTGGGGGTGATGCAATGTGCTGTGAGCCATGCGATTCGTTGTGCTGGGGTGATGCGATTTGATGTGCTGGGGGTGATGCAATGTGCTGTGGGCCATGCGATTCAATGTGCTGGGGTGTTTCAATGTGCTGTGAGTGATGCGATTCGATGTTCAGGGGGGTTATGCAATGTGCTGTGGGCCATGTGATTCGATGTGCTGGGGGCGATGCAATGTGCTGTGGTCCATGTGATTCGATGTGCTGGGGTGATGCGATTCGATGTGCTGGGGGTGATGCAATGTGCTGTGGGCCATGCGATTCGATGTGCTGGGGTGTTTCAATGTGCTGTGAGTGATGCGATTCGATGTTCAGGGGGGTTATGCAATGTGCTGTGGGCCATGTGATTTGATGTGCTGGGGGTGATGCGATTCGATGTGCTGGGGGTGATGCAATGTGCTGTGAGTGATGCGATTCGACGTGCTGGGGGCGATGCAATGTGCTGTGGGCCATGCGATTCGATGTGCTGGGGGTGTTGCAATGTGCTGTGAGTGATGCGATTCGATGTGCTGGGGGTTATGCAATGTGCTGTGGGCCATGCGATTCGATGTGCTGGGGGGGTGATGCGATTCGATGTGCTGGGGGTGATGCAATGTGCTGTGGGCCATGCGATTCGATGTACTGGGGGTGATGCAATGTGCTGGGAGTGATGCGATTCGATGTGCTGGGGGTGATGCAATGTGCTGTGGGTCATGCGATTCGATGTGCTGGGGTGATGCGATTCGATGTGCTGGGGGTAATGCAATGTGCTGTGAGTGATGCGTTTCAATGTGCTGGGGTTATGCAATGTGCTGTGGGCCATGCGATTCAATGTGCTGGGGTGATGCGATTTGATGTGCTGGGGTGATGCAATGTGCTGTGGGCCATGCGATTCGATGTGCTGGGGGTGTTGCAATGTGCTGTGAGTGATGCGATTTGATGTGCTGGGGGTGATGCAATGTTCTGTGGGTCATGCGATTCGATGTGCTGGGGTGATGCGATTCGATGTGCTGGTCGTAATGCAATGTGCTGTGAGTGATGCGTTTCGATGTGCTGGGGTTATGCAATGTGCTGTAAGCCATGCGATTCGATGTGCTGGGGTGATGCGATTCGATGTGCTGGGGGTGATGCAATGTGCTGTGGGCCATGCGATTCGATGTGCTGGGGTGATGCGATTCGATGTGCTGGGGGTGAGGCAATGTGATGTGAGTGATGCGATTCGATGTGCTGGGGGTTATGCAATGTGCTGTGGTCCATGCGATTCAATGTGCTGGGGTGATGCGATTCGATGTGCTGGGGGTGATGCAATGTGCTGTGGGCCATGCGATTCAATGTGCTTGGGTGATGCGATTCGATGTGCTGGGGGTGGTGCAATGTGCTGTGAGTGATGCAATTCGATGTGCTGGGGGTTATGCAATGTGCTGTGGGCCATGCGATTCGATGTGCTGGGAGTGATGCAATGCTCTGTGGGCTATGCGATTCGATGTGCTGGGGGTGTTGCAATGTGCTGTGAGTGATGCGTTTCGATGTGCTGGGGTTATGCAATGTGCTGTGGGCCATGCGATTCGATGTGCTGTGGTGATGCGATTCGATGTGCTGGCGGTGATGCAATGTGCTGTGGGCCATGCGATTCGATGTGCTGGGAGTGATGCAATGTTCTGTGGGCTATGCGATTCGATGTGCTGGGGGTGTTGCAATGTGCTGTGAGTGATGTGATTCTCTGTGCTGGGGGTGATGCAATGGGCTGTGGGCCATGTGATTCGATGTGCTGGGGTGATGCAATGTGCTGTGGGCCGTGCGATTCGATGTGCTGTGGGCCATGCGATTCGATGTGCTGGAGGTGATGCAATGTGCTGTGAGTGATGCGATTCGATGTGCTGGGGTTATGCAATGTGCTGTGGGCCATGCGATTCGATGTGCTGGGGTGTTGCGATCCGATGTGCTGGGGTAATGCAATGTGTTGTGGGCCATGCGATTCGATGTGCTGGGGGTGTTGCAATGTGCTGTGAGTGATGCAATTTGATGTGCTGGGGGTGTTGCAATGTGCTGTGAGTGATGCGATTCGATGTGCTGGGGGTTATGCAATGTGCTGTGGGCCATGCGATTCGATGTGCTGGGGGGGTGATGCTATTCGATGTGCTGGGGGTGATGCAATGTGCTGTGGGCCATGCGATTCGATGTGCTGGGGGTGTTGCAATGTGCTGTGAGTGATGCGATTCGATGTGCTGGGGGTGATGCAATGTGCTGTGGGCCATGCGATTCGATGTGCTGAGGTGTTGCGATTCGATGTGCTGGGGGTAATGCAATGTGTTGTGGGCCATGCGATTCGATGTGCTGGGGGTGTTGCGATTCGATGTGCTGAGGGTGATGCAATGTGCTGTGGGCCATGCGATTCGATGTGCTGGGGGTGATGCAATGTGCTGGGTATGATGCGATTCGATGTGCTGGGGGTGATGCAATGTGCTGTGGGTCATGCGATTCGATGTGCTGGGGATGATGCAATGTGCTGTGGGCCATGCAATTCGATGTGCTGGGGGTGATGCAATGTCCTGTGGTCCATGCGATTCGATGTGCTGGGGGTGTTGCAATGTGCTGTGAGTGATGCGATTAGATGTGCTGGGGGTTATGCAATGTGCTGTGGGCCATGCGATTCGATGTGCTGGGGGGGTGATGCGATTCGATGTGCTGGGGGTGATGCAATGTGCTGTGGGCCATGCGATTCGATGTGCTGGGGGTGATGCAATGTGCTGGGAGTGATGTGATTCGATGTGCTGGGGGTGATGCAATGTGCTGTGGGTCATGCGATTCGATGTGCTGGAGTGATGCGATTCGATGTGCTGGGGGTGATGCAATGTGCTGTGAGTGATGCGTTTCGATGTGCTGGGGTGATGCGATTCAATGTGCTGGGGGTGATGCAATGTGCTGTGGGCCATGCGATTTGATGTGCTTGGGTGATGCGATTCGATGTGCTGGGTGTTATGCAATGTCCTGTGGGCCATCCGATTCGATGTGCTCTGGTGATGCGATTCGATGTGCTGGGGGTGAGGCAATGTGATGTGAGTGATGCGATTCGATGTGCTGGGGTGATGCGATTCAATGTGCTGGGGGTGATGCAATGTGCTGTGGGCCATGCGATTTGATGTGCTTGGGTGATGCGATTCGATGTGCTGGGGTTGGTGCAATGTGCTGTGAGTGATGCAATTCGATGTGCTGGGGGTTATGCAATGTGCTGTGGGCCATGCGATTCGATGTGCTGGGAGTGATGCAATGTTCTGTGGGCTATGCGATTCGATGTGCTGGGGGTGTTGCAATGTGCTGTGAGTGATGCGTTTCGATGTGCTGGGGTTATGCAATGTGCTGTGGGCCATGCGATTCGATGTGCTGGGGTGATGCGATTCGATGTGCTGGCGGTGATGCAATGTGCTGTGGGCCATGCGATTCGATGTGCTGGGGGTGTTGCAATGTGCTGTGAGTGATGTGATTCTCTGTGCTGGGGGTGATGCAATGGGCTGTGGGCCATGTGATTCGATGTGCTGGGGTGATGCAATGTGCTGTGGGCCGTGCGATTCGATGTGCTGTGGGCCATGCGATTCGATGTGCTGGAGGTGATGCAATGTGCTGTGAGTGATGCGATTCGATGTGCTGGGGTTATGCAATGTGCTGTGGGCCATGCGGTTCGATGTGCTGGGGGTGATGCAATTCAATTAGCTGGGGGTGATGCAATGTGCTGTGGGCCATGTGATTCCATGTGCTGGGGTGATGCGATTCGATGTGCTGAGGGTGATGCAATGTGCTGTGAGTGATGCGATTTGATGTGCTGGGGGTGTTGCAATGTGCTGTGGGTTATGCGATTCGATGTGCTCAGGTGATGCGATTCAATGTGCTGGGGGTGATGCAATGTGCTGTGAGTGATGTGATTCGATGTGCTGGGGGTGATGCAATGTGCTGTGGGCCATGCGATTCGATGTGCTGGGGTGTTGCGATTCGATGTGCTGGGGGTGATGCCATGTGTTGTGGGCCATGCGATTCGATGTGCTGGGGGTGTTGCAATGTGCTGTGAGTGATGCGATTCGATGTGCTGGGGGTTATGCAATGTGCTGTGGGCCATGCGATTTGATGTGCTGGGGGTGATGCAATGTCCTGTGAGTGATGCAAGTAGATGTGCTGGGGGTGATGAAATGTGCTGTGAGTGATGCGATTCGATGTGCTGGGTGTTATGCAATTTGCTGTGGTCCATGCGATTCGATGTGTTGGGGGTGATGCAATGTGCTGTGAGCCATGCGATTCGTTGTGCTGGGGTGATGCGATTTGATGTGCTGGGGGTGATGCAATGTGCTGTGGGCCATGCGATTCAATGTGCTGGGGTGTTTCAATGTGCTGTGAGTGATGCGATTCGATGTTCAGGGGGGTTATGCAATGTGCTGTGGGCCATGTGATTCGATGTGCTGGGGGCGATGCAATGTGCTGTGGTCCATGTGATTCGATGTGCTGGGGTGATGCGATTCGATGTGCTGGGGGTGATGCAATGTGCTGTGGGCCATGCGATTCGATGTGCTGGGGTGTTTCAATGTGCTGTGAGTGATGCGATTCGATGTTCAGGGGGGTTATGCAATGTGCTGTGGGCCATGTGATTTGATGTGCTGGGGGTGATGCGATTCGATGTGCTGGGGGTGATGCAATGTGCTGTGAGTGATGCGATTCGACGTGCTGGGGGCGATGCAATGTGCTGTGGGCCATGCGATTCGATGTGCTGGGGGTGTTGCAATGTGCTGTGAGTGATGCCATTCGATGTGCTGGGGGTTATGCAATGTGCTGTGGGCCATGCGATTCGATGTGCTGGGGGGGTGATGCGATTCGATGTGCTGGGGGTGATGCAATGTGCTGTGGGCCATGCGATTCGATGTACTGGGGGTGATGCAATGTGCTGGGAGTGATGCGATTCGATGTGCTGGGGGTGATGCAATGTGCTGTGGGTCATGCGATTCGATGTGCTGGGGTGATGCGATTCGATGTGCTGGGGGTAATGCAATGTGCTGTGAGTGATGCGTTTCAATGTGCTGGGGTTATGCAATGTGCTGTGGGCCATGCGATTCAATGTGCTGGGGTGATGCGATTTGATGTGCTGGGGGTGATGCAATGTGCTGTGGGCCATGCGATTCGATGTGCTGGGGGTGTTGCAATGTGCTGTGAGTGATGCGATTCGATGTGCTGGGGGTGATGCAATGTTCTGTGGGTCATGCGATTCGATGTGCTGGGGTGATGCGATTCGATGTGCTGGTCGTAATGAAATGTGCTGTGAGTGATGCGTTTCGATGTGCTGGGGTTATGCAATGTGCTGTAAGCCATGCGATTCGATGTGCTGGGGTGATGCGATTCGATGTGCTGGGGGTGATGCAATGTGCTGTGGGCCATGCGATTCGATGTGCTGGGGTGATGCGATTCGATGTGCTGGGGGTGAGGCAATGTGATGTGAGTGATGCGATTCGATGTGCTGGGGGTTATGCAATGTGCTGTGGTCCATGCGATTCAATGTGCTGGGGTGATGCGATTCGATGTGCTGGGGGTGATGCAATGTGCTGTGGGCCATGCGATTCAATGTGCTTGGGTGATGCGATTCGATGTGCTGGGGGTGGTGCAATGTGCTGTGAGTGATGCAATTCGATGTGCTGGGGGTTATGCAATGTGCTGTGGGCCATGCGATTCGATGTGCTGGGAGTGATGCAATGCTCTGTGGGCTATGCGATTCGATGTGCTGGGGGTGTTGCAATGTGCTGTGAGTGATGCGTTTCGATGTGCTGGGGTTATGCAATGTGCTGTGGGCCATGCGATTCGATGTGCTGGGGTGATGCGATTCGATGTGCTGGCGGTGATGCAATGTGCTGTGGGCCATGCGATTCGATGTGCTGGGAGTGATGCAATGTTCTGTGGGCTATGCGATTCGATGTGCTGGGGGTGTTGCAATGTGCTGTGAGTGATGTGATTCTCTGTGCTGGGGGTGATGCAATGGGCTGTGGGCCATGTGATTCGATGTGCTGGGGTGATGCAATGTGCTGTGGGCCGTGCGATTCGATGTGCTGTGGGCCATGCGATTCGATGTGCTGGAGGTGATGCAATGTGCTGTGAGTGATGCGATTCGATGTGCTGGGGTTATGCAATGTGCTGTGGGCCATGCGATTCGATGTGCTGGGGTGTTGCGATCCGATGTGCTGGGGTAATGCAATGTGTTGTGGGCCATGCGATTCGATGTGCTGGGGGTGTTGCAATGTGCTGTGAGTGATGCAATTTGATGTGCTGGGGGTGTTGCAATGTGCTGTGAGTGATGCGATTCGATGTGCTGGGGGTTATGCAATGTGCTGTGGGCCATGCGATTCGATGTGCTGGGGGGGTGATGCTATTCGATGTGCTGGGGGTGATGCAATGTGCTGTGGGCCATGCGATTCGATGTGCTGGGGGTGTTGCAATGTGCTGTGAGTGATGCGATTCGATGTGCTGGGGGTGATGCAATGTGCTGTGGGCCATGCGATTCGATGTGCTGAGGTGTTGCGATTCGATGTGCTGGGGGTAATGCAATGTGTTGTGGGCCATGTGATTCGATGTGCTGGGGGTGTTGCGATTCGATGTGCTGAGGGTGATGCAATGTGCTGTGGGCCATGCGATTCGATGTGCTGGGGGTGATGCAATGTGCTGGGTATGATGCGATTCGATGTGCTGGGGGTGATGCAATGTGCTGTGGGTCATGCGATTCGATGTGCTGGGGATGATGCAATGTGCTGTGGGCCATGCGATTTGATGTGCTGGGGGTGTTGCAATGTGCTGTGAGTGATGCGATTAGATGTGCTGGGGGTTATGCAATGTGCTGTGGGCCATGCGATTCGATGTGCTGGGGGGGTGATGCGATTCGATGTGCTGGGGGTGATGCAATGTGCTGTGGGCCATGCGATTCGATGTGCTGGGGGTGATGCAATGTGCTGGGAGTGATGTGATTCGATGTGCTGGGGGTGATGCAATGTGCTGTGGGTCATGCGATTCGATGTGCTGGAGTGATGCGATTCGATGTGCTGGGGGTGATGCAATGTGCTGTGAGTGATGCGTTTCGATGTGCTGGGGTTATGCAATGTACTGTGGGCCATGCGATTTGATGTGCTGGGGTGATGCGATTCGATGTGCTGGGGGTGATGCAATGTGCTGTGGGCCATGCGATTCGATGTGCTGAGGGTGATGCAATGTGCTGTGAGTGATGCGATTTGATGTGCTGGGGGTTATGCAATGTGCTGTGGGCCATGCGATTCGATGTGCTGGGGGTGATGCAATGTGCTGTGGGCCATGCGATTCGATGTGCTGGGGGTGATGCAATGTGCTGTGAGTGATGCGATTCGATGTGCTGGGTGTTATGCAATTTGCTGTGGTCCATGCGATTTGATGTGTTGGGGGTGATGCAATGTGCTGTGGGCCATGCGATTCGTTGTGCTGGGGTGATGCGATTTGATGTGCTGGGGGTGATGCAATGTGCTGTGGTCCATGCGATTCGATGTGCCGGGGGTGATGCGATTCGATGTGCTGGGGGTGATGCAATGTGCTGTGGGTCATGCGATTCGATGTGCTGGGGGTGATGCAATGTGCTGTGGGCCATGCGATTCGATGTGCTGGGGGTGATGCAATGTGCTGTGGGTCATGCGATTCGATGTGCTGGGGTGATGCGATTCGATGTGCTGGGGGTGATGCAATGTGCTGTGAGTGATGCGTTTCGATGTGCTGGGGTTATGCAATGTGCTGTGGGCCATGCGATTTGATGTGCTGGGGTGATGCGATTCGATGTGCTGGGGGTGATGCAATGTGCTGTGGGTCATGCGATTCGATGTGCTGGAGTGATGCGATTCGATGTGCTGGGGGTGATGCAATGTGCTGTGAGTGATGCGTTTCGATGTGCTGGGGTTATGCAATGTACTGTGGGCCATGCGATTTGATGTGCTGGGGTGATGCGATTTGATGTGCTGGGGGTGATGCAATGTGCTGTGGGCCATGCGATTCGATGTGCTGAGGGTGATGCAATGTGCTGTGAGTGATGCGATTTGATGTGCTGGGGGTTATGCAATGTGCTGTGGGCCATGCGATTCGATGTGCTGGGGGTGATGCAATGTGCTGTGGGCCATGCGATTCGATGTGCTGGGGGTGATGCAATGTGCTGTGGGCCATGCGATTCGATGTGCTGAGGGTGATGCAATGTGCTGTGAGTGATGCGATTCGATGTGCTGGTGGTGATGCAATGTGCTGTGGGCCATGTGATTCGATGTGCTGGGGGTGATGCAATGTCCTGTGAGTGATGCGAGTAGATGTGCTGGGGGTGATGCAATGTGCTGTGAGTGATGCGATTCGATGTGCTGGGTGTTATGCAATTTGCTGTGGTCCATGCGATTTGATGTGTTGGGGGTGATGCAATGTGCTGTGGGCATGTGATTCGTTGTGCTGGGGTGATGCGATTTGATGTGCTGGGGGTGATGCAATGTGCTGTGGTCCATGCGATTCGATGTGCCGGGGGTGATGCGATTCGATGTGCTGGGGGTGATGCAATGTGCTGTGGGTCATGCGATTCGATGTGCTGGGGGTGATGCAATGTGCTGTGGGCCATGCGATTCGATGTACTGGGGGTGATGCAATGTGCTGTGGGTCATGCGATTCGATGTGCTGGGGTGATGCGATTCGATGTGCTGGTGGTGATGCAATGTGCTGTAGGCCATGCGATTCGATGTGCTGGGGATATGCGATTCAATGTGCTGGGGGTGATGCAATGTGCTGTGAGCCATGCGATTCGATGTGCTGGGGTGATGCGATTCGATGTGCTGAGGGTGATGCAATGTGCTGTGAGTGATTGATGTGCTGGGGGTTATGCAATGTGCTGTGGGCCATGCGATTTGATGTGCTGGGGTGATGCAATGTGTTGTGGGCCATGCGATTCGATGTGCTGGGGGTGTTGCAATTCGATGTGCTGGGGGTGATGCAATGTGGTGTGGGCCATGCGATTCGATGTGCTGGGGGTGATGCAATGTGCTGGGAGTGATGCGATTCGATGTGCTGGGGGTGATGCAATGTGCTGTGGGTCATGCGATTCGATGTGCTGGGGATGATGCAATGTGCTGTGGGCCATGCAATTCGATGTGCTGGGGGTGATGCAATGTCCTGTGGTCCATGCGATTCGATGTGCTGGGGGTGTTGCAATGTGCTGTGAGTGATGCGATTAGATGTGCTGGGGGATATGCAATGTGCTGTGGGCCATGCGATTCGATGTGCTGGGGGGGTGATGCGATTCGATGTGCTGGGGGTGATGCAATGTGCTGTGGGCCATGCGATTCGATGTACTGGGGGTGATGCAATGTGCTGGGAGTGATGCGATTCGATGTGCTGGGGGTGATGCAATGTGCTGTGGGTCATGCGATTCGATGTGCTGGGGTGATGCGATTCGATGTGCTGGGGGTAATGCAATGTGCTGTGAGTGATGCGTTTCGATGTGCTGGGGTTATGCAATGTGCTGTGGGCCATGCGATTCAATGTGCTGGGGTGATGCGATTTGATGTGCTGGGGGTGATGCAATGTGCTGTGGGCCATGCGATTCGATGTGCTGGGGGTGTTGCAATGTGCTGTGAGTGATGCGATTCGATGTGCTGGGGGTGATGGAATGTTCTGTGGGTCATGCGATTCGATGTGCTGGGGTGATGCGATTCGATGTGCTGGGGGTAATGCAATGTGCTGTGACTGATGCGTTTCGATGTGCTGGGGTTATGCAATGTGCTGTGGGCCATGCGATTCGATGTGCTGGGGTGATGCGATTCGATGTGCTGGGGGTGGTGCAATGTGCTGTGAGTGATGCGATTCGATGTGCTGGGGGTTATGCAATGTGCTGTGGGCCATGCGATTCGATGTGCTGGGAGTGATGAAATGTTCTGTGGGCTATGCGATTCGATGTGCTGGGGGTGTTGCAATGTGCTGTGAGTGATGCGTTTCGATGTGCTGGGGTTATGCAATGTGCTGTGAGCCATGCGATTCGATGTGCTGGGGTGATGCGATTCGATGTGCTGGCGGTGATGCAATGTGCTGTGGGCCATGCGATTCGATGTGCTGGGGGTGTTGCAATGTGCTGTGAGTGATGCAATTCGATGTGCTGGGGGTGATGCCATGTTCTGTGGGCCATGCGATTTGATGTTCTGGGGGTGTTGCAATGTGCTGTGAGTGATGCGATTCGATGTGCTGGGGGTGATGCAATGTTCTGTGGGTCATGCGATTTGATGTGCTGGGGTGATGCGATTCGATGTGCTGGGGGTGTTGCAATGTGCTGTGAGTGATGCGTTTTGATGTGCTGGGGTTATGCAATGTGCTGTGGGCCATGCGATTCGATGTGCTGGGGTGATGCGATTCGATGTGCTGGGGGTGATGCAATGTGCTGTGGGCCATGCGATTCGATGTGCTGGGGGTGTTGCAATGTGCTGTGAGTGATGCGATTCGATGTGCTGGGGGTGATGCCATGTTCTGTGGGCCATGCGATTTGATGTTCTGGGGGTGTTGCAATGTGCTGTGAGTGATGCGATTCAATGTGCTGGGGGTTATGCAATGTGCTATGGGCCAAGTGATTCGATGTGCTGGGGGTGATGCGATTCGATGTGCTGGGGGTGATGCAATGTGCTGTGGGCCATGCGATTCGATGTGCTGAGGTGTTGCGATTCGATGTGCTGGGGGTAATGCAATGTGTTGTGGGCCATGCGATTCGATGTGCTGGGGGTGTTGTGATTCGATGTGCTGAGGGTGATGCAATGTGCTGTGGGCCATGCGATTCGATGTGCTGGGGGTGATGCAATGTGCTGGGTATGATGCGATTCGATGTGCTGGGGGTGATGCAATGTGCTGTGGGCCATGCAATTCGATGTGCTGGGGGTGATGCAATGTCCTGTGGTCCATGCGATTCGATGTGCTGGGGGTGTTGCAATGTGCTGTGAGTGATGCGATTAGATGTGCTGGGGGTTATGCAATGTGCTGTGGGCCATGCGATTCGATGTGCTGGGGGGTGATGCGATTCGATGTGCTGGGGGTGATGCAATGTGCTGTGGGCCATGCGATTCGATGTGCTGGGGTTATGCAATGTCCTGTGGGCCATGCGATTTGATGTGCTGGGGTGATGCGATTCGATGTGCTGGGGGTGATGCAATGTGCTGTGGGCCATGCGATTCACTGTGCTGGGGGTGATGCAATGGGCTGTGGGCCATGTGATTCGATGTGCTGGGGGTGATGCAATGTCCTGTGAGTGATGCGAGTAGATGTGCTGGGGGTGATGCAATGTGCTGTGTGTGATGCGATTCGATGTGCTGGGTGTTATACAATTTGCTGTGGTCCATGCGATTTGATGTGTTGGGGGTGATGCAATGTGCTGTGGGCCATGCGATTCGTTGTGCTGGGGTGATGCGATTTGATGTGCTGGGGGTGATGCAATGTGCTGTGGTCCATGCGATTCGATGTGCCGGGGGTGATGCGATTCGATGTGCTGGGGGTGATGCAATGTGCTGTGGGTCATGCGATTCGATGTGCTGGGGGTGATGCAATGTGCTGTGGGCCATGCGATTCGATGTGCTGGGGGTGATGCAATGTGCTGTGGGTCATGCGATTCGATGTGCTGGGGTGATGCGATTCGATGTGCTGGGGGTGATGCAATGTGCTGTGAGTGATGCGTTTCGATGTGCTGGGGTTATGCAATGTGCTGTGGGCCATGCGATTTGATGTGCTGGGGTGATGCGATTCGATGTGCTGGGGGTGATGCAATGTGCTGTGGGTCATGCGATTCGATGTGCTGGAGTGATGCGATTCGATGTGCTGGGGGTGATGCAATGTGCTGTGAGTGATGCGTTTCGATGTGCTGGGGTTATGCAATGTACTGTGGGCCATGCGATTTGATGTGCTGGGGTGATGCGTTTCGATGTGCTGGGGTTATGCAATGTACTGTGGGCCATGCGATTTGATGTGCTGGGGTGATGCGATTCGATGTGCTGAGGGTGATGCAATGTGCTGTGAGTGATGCGATTTGATGTGCTGGGGGTTATGCAATGTGCTGTGGGCCATGCGATTCGATGTGCTGGGGGTGATGCAATGTGCTGTGGGCCATGCGATTCGATGTGCTGGGGGTGATGCAATGTGCTGTGGGCCATGCGATTCGATGTGCTGGGGGTGATGCAATGTGCTGTGGGCCATGCGATTCGATGTGCTGGGGGTGATGCAATCTGCTGTGGGCCATGCGATTCACTGTGCTGGGGGTGATGCAATGGGCTGTGGGCCATGTGATTCGATGTGCTGGGGTGATGCAATGTGCTGTGGGCCGTGCGATTCGATGTGCTGTGGGCCATGCGATTCGATGTGCTGGAGGTGATGCAATGTGCTGTGAGTGATGCGATTCGATGTGCTGGGGTTATGCAATGTGCTGTGGGCCATGCGATTCGATGTGCTGGGGTGTTGCGATTCGATGTGCTGGGGTAATGCAATATGTTGTGGGCCATGCGATTCGATGTGCTGGGGGTGTTGCAATGTGCTGTGAGTGATGCAATTCGATGTGCTGGGGGTGTTGCAATGTGCTGTGAGTGATGTGATTCGATGTACTGGGGGTTATGCAATGTGCTGTGGGCCATGCGATTCGATGTGCTGGGGGTGATGCGATTCAATGTGCTGGGGGTGATGCAATGTGCTGTGGGCCATGCGATTTGATGTGCTGGGGGTGATGCATTGTGCTGTGAGTGATGCGTTTCGATGTGCTGGGGTTATGCAATGTACTGTGGGCCATGCGATTTGATGTGCTGGGGTGATGCGATTCGATGTGCTGGGGGTGATGCAATGTGCTGTGGGCCATGCGATTCGATGTGCTGAGGGTGATGCAATGTGCTGTGAGTGATGCAATTTGATGTGCTGGGGGTTATGCAATGTGCTGTGGGCCATGCGATTCGATGTGCTGGGGGTGATGCAATGTGCTGTGGGCCATGCGATTCGATGTGCTGGGGGTGATGCAATGTGCTGTGGGCCATGCGATTCGATGTGCTGGGGGTGATGCAATGTGCTGTGGGCCATGCGATTCGATGTGCTGGGGGTGATGCAATCTGCTGTGGGCCATGCGATTCACTGTGCTGGGGGTGATGCAATGGGCTGTGGGCCATGTGATTCGATGTGCTGGGGTGATGCAATGTGCTGTGGGCCGTGCGATTCGATGTGCTGTGGGCCATGCGATTCGATGTGCTGGAGGTGATGCAATGTGCTGTGAGTGATGCGATTCGATGTGCTGGGGTTATGCAATGTGCTGTGGGCCATGCGATTCGATGTGCTGGGGTGTTGCGATTCGATGTGCTGGGGTAATGCAATATGTTGTGGGCCATGCGATTCGATGTGCTGGGGGTGTTGCAATGTGCTGTGAGTGATGCAATTCGATGTGCTGGGGGTGTTGCAATGTGCTGTGAGTGATGTGATTCGATGTACTGGGGGTTATGCAATGTGCTGTGGGCCATGCGATTCGATGTGCTGGGGGTGATGCGATTCAATGTGCTGGGGGTGATGCAATGTGCTGTGGGCCATGCGATTTGATGTGCTGGGGGTGATGCATTGTGCTGTGAGTGATGCGTTTCGATGTGCTGGGGTTATGCAATGTACTGTGGGCCATGTGATTTGATGTGCTGGGGTGATGCGATTCGATGTGCTGGGGGTGATGCAATGTGCTGTGGGCCATGCGATTCGATGTGCTGAGGGTGATGCAATGTGCTGTGAGTGATGCGATTTGATGTGCTGGGGGTTATGCAATGTGCTGTGGGCCATGCGATTCGATGTGCTGGGGGTGATGCAATGTGCTGTGGGCCATGCGATTCGATGTGCTGGGGGTGATGCAATGTGCTGTGGGCCATGCGATTCACTGTGCTGGGGGTGATGCAATGGGCTGTGGGCCATGTGATTCGATGTGCTGGGGGTGATGCAATGTCCTGTGAGTGATGCGAGTAGATGTGCTGGGGGTGATGCAATGTGCTGTGAGTGATGCGATTCGATGTGCTGGGTGTTATGCAATTTGCTGTGGTCCATGCGATTTGATGTGTTGGGGGTGATGCAATGTGCTGTGGGCCATGCGATTCGTTGTGCTGGGGTGATGCGATTTGATGTGCTGGGGGTGATGCAATGTGCTGTGGTCCATGCGATTCGATGTGCCGGGGGTGATGCGATTCGATGTGCTGGGGGTGATGCAATGTGCTGTGGGTCATGCGATTCGATGTGCTGGGGGTGATGCAATGTGCTGTGGGCCATGCGATTCGATGTGCTGGGGGTGATGCAATGTGCTGTGGGTCATGCGATTCGATGTGCTGGGGTGATGCGATTCGATGTGCTGGGGGTGATGCAATGTGCTGTGAGTGATGCGTTTCGATGTGCTGGGGTTATGCAATGTGCTGTGGGCCATGCGATTTGATGTGCTGGGGTGATGCGATTCGATGTGCTGGGGGTGATGCAATGTGCTGTGGGTCATGCGATTCGATGTGCTGGAGTGATGCGATTCGATGTGCTGGGGGTGATGCAATGTGCTGTGGGTCATGCGATTCGATGTGCTGGGGGTGATGCAATGTGCTGTGGGCCATGCGATTCGATGTGCTGGGGGTGATGCAATGTGCTGTGGGTCATGCGATTCGATGTGCTGGGGTGATGCGATTCGATGTGCTGGGGGTGATGCAATGTGCTGTGAGTGATGCGTTCCGATGTGCATGGGTTATGCAATGTGCTGTGGGCCATGCGATTTGATGTGCTGGGGTGATGCGATTCGATGTGCTGGGGGTGATGCAATGTGCTGTGGGCCATGCGATTCGATGTGCTGAGGGTGATGCAATGTGCTGTGAGTGATGCGATTTGATGTGCTGGGGGTTATGCAATGTGCTGTGCGCCATGCGATTCGATGTGCTGGGGGTGATGCAATGTGCTGTGGGTCATGCGATTCGATGTGCTGGGGGTGATGCAATGTGCTGTGGGCCATGCGATTCGATGTGCTGGGGGTGATGCAATGTGCTGTGGGCCATGCGATTCACTGTGCTGGGGGTGATGCAATGGGCTGTGGGCCATGTGATTCGATGTGCTGGGGGTGATGCAATGTCCTGTGAGTGATGCGAGTAGATGTGCTGGGGGTGATGCAATGTGCTGTGAGTGATGCGATTCGATGTGCTGGGTGTTATGCAATTTGCTGTGGTCCATGCGATTTGATGTGTTGGGGGTGATGCAATGTGCTGTGGGCCATGCGATTCGTTGTGCTGGGGTGATGCGATTTGATGTGCTGGGGGTGATGCAATGTGCTGTGGTCCATGCGATTTGATGTGCCGGGGGTGATGCGATTCGATGTGCTGGGGGTGATGCAATGTGCTGTGGGTCATGCGATTCGATGTGCTGGGGGTGATGCAATGTGCTGTGGGCCATGCGATTCGATGTGCTGGGGGTGATGCAATGTGCTGTGGGTCATGCGATTCGATGTGCTGGGGTGATGCGATTCGATGTGCTGGGGGTGATGCAATGTGCTGTGAGTGATGCGTTTCGATGTGCTGGGGTTATGCAATGTGCTGTGGGCCATGCGATTTGATGTGCTGGGGTGATGCGATTCGATGTGCTGGGGGTGATGCAATGTGCTGTAGGTCATGCGATTCGATGTGCTGGAGTGATGCGATTCGATGTGCTGGGGGTGATGCAATGTGCTGTGAGTGATGCGTTTCGATGTGCTGGGGTTATGCAATGTACTGTGGGCCATGCGATTTGATGTGCTGGGGTGATGTGATTCGATGTGCTGGGGGTGATGCAATGTTCTGTGGGCCATGCGATTCGATGTGCTGAGGGTGATGCAATGTGCTGTGAGTGATGCGATTTGATGTGCTGGGGGTTATGCAATGTGCTGTGGGCCATGCGATTCGATGTGCTGGGGGTGATGCAATGTGCTGTGGGCCATGCGATTCGATGTGCTGGGGGTGATGCAATGTGCTGTGGGCCATGCGATTCGATGTGCTGGGGGTGATGCAATGTGCTGTGGGCCATGCGATTCACTGTGCTGGGGGTGATGCAATGGGCTGTGGGCCATGTGATTCGATGTGCTGGGGTGATGCAATGTGCTGTGGGCCGTGCGATTCGATGTGCTGTGGGCCATGCGATTCGATGTGCTGGGGTTATGCAATGTCCTGTGGGCCATGCGATTTGATGTGCTGGGGTGATGCGATTCGATGTGCTGGGGGTGATGCAATGTGCTGTGGGCCATGCGATTCGATGTGCTGAGGGTGATGCAATGTGCTGTGAGTGATGCGATTTGATGTGCTGGGGGTTATGCAATGTGCTGTGGGCCATGCGATTCGATGTGCTGGGGGTGATGCAATGTGCTGTGGGCCATGCGATTCGATGTTCTGGGGGTGATGCAATGTGCTGTGGGCCATGCGATTCGATGTGCTGGGGGTGATGCAATGTGCTGTGGGCCATGCGATTCGATGTGCTGGGGGTGATGCAATCTGCTGTGGGCCATGCGATTCACTGTGCTGGGGGTGATGCAATGGGCTGTGGGCCATGTGATTCGATGTGCTGGGGTGATGCAATGTGCTGTGGGCCGTGCGATTCGATGTGCTGTGGGCCATGTGATTCGATGTGCTGGAGGTGATGCAATGTGCTGTGAGTGATGCGATTCGATGTGCTGGGGTTATGCAATGTGCTGTGGCCCATGCGATTCGATGTGCTGGGGTGTTGCGATTCGATGTGCTGGGGTAATGCAATATGTTGTGGGCCATGCGATTTGATGTGCTGGGGGTGTTGCAATGTGCTGTGAGTGATGCAATTCGATGTGCTGGGGGGGTTGCAATGTGCTGTGAGTGATGTGATTCGATGTACTGGGGGTTATGCAATGTGCTGTGGGCCATGCGATTCGATGTGCTGGGGGTGATGCGATTCAATGTGCTGGGGGTGATGCAATGTGCTGTGGGCCATGCGATTTGATGTGCTGGGGGATGATGCATTGTGCTGTGAGTGATGCGTTTCGATGTGCTGGGGTTATGCAATGTACTGTGGGCCATGCGATTTGATGTGCTGGGGAGATGCGATTCGATGTGCTGGGGGTGATGCAATGTGCTGTGGGCCATGCGATTCGATGTGCTGAGGGTGTTGCAATGTGCTGTGAGTGATGCGATTTGATGTGCTGGGGGTTATGCAATGTGCTGTGGGCCATGCGATTCGATGTGCTGGGGGTGATGCAATGTGCTGTGGGCCATGCGATTCGATGTGCTGGGGGTGATGCAATGTGCTGTGGGCCATGCGATTCACTGTGCTGGGGGTGATGCAATGGGCTGTGGGCCATGTGATTCGATGTGCTGGGGGTGATGCAATGTCCTGTGAGTGATGCGAGTAGATGTGCTGGTGGTGATGCAATGTGCTGTGAGTGATGCGATTCGATGTGCTGGGTGTTATGCAATTTGCTGTGGTCCATGCGATTTGATGTGTTGGGGGTGATGCAATGTGCTGTGGGCCATGCGATTCGTTGTGCTGGGGTGATGCGATTTGATGTGCTGGGGGTGATGCAATGTGCTGTGGTCCATGCGATTCGATGTGCCGGGGGTGATGCGATTCGATGTGCTGGGGGTGATGCAATGTGCTGTGGGTCATGCGATTCGATGTGCTGGGGGTGATGCAATGTGCTGTGGGCCATGCGATTCGATGTGCTGGGGGTGATGCAATGTGCTGTGGGTCATGCGATTCAATGTGCTGGGGTGATGCGATTCGATGTGCTGGGGGTGATGCAATGTGCTGTGAGTGATGCGTTTCGATGTGCTGGGGTTATGCAATGTGCTGTGGGCCATGCGATTTGATGTGCTGGGGTGATGCGATTCGATGTGCTGGGGGTGATGCAATGTGCTGTGGGTCATGCGATTCGATGTGCTGGAGTGATGCGATTCGATGTGCTGGGGGTGATGCAATGTGCTGTGGGTCATGCGATTCGATGTGCTAGGGGTGATGCAATGTGCTGTGGGCCATGCGATTCGATGTGCTGGGGGTGATGCAATGTGCTGTGGGTCATGCGATTCGATGTGCTGGGGTGATGCGATTCGATGTGCTGGGGGTGATGCAATGTGCTGTGAGTGATGCGTTTCGATGTGCTGGGGTTATGCAATGTGCTGTGGGCCATGCGATTTGATGTGCTGGGGTGATGCGATTCGATGTGCTGGGGGTGATGCAATGTGCTGTGGGCCATGCGATTCGATGTGCTGAGGGTGATGCAATGTGCTGTGAGTGATGCGATTTGATGTGCTGGGGGTTATGCAATGTGCTGTGCGCCATGCGATTCGATGTGCTGGGGGTGATGCAATGTGCTGTGGGTCATGCAATTCGATGTGCTGGGGGTGATGCAATGTGCTGTGGGCCATGCGATTCGATGTGCTGGGGGTGATGCAATGTGCTGTGGGCCATGCGATTCACTGTGCTGGGGGTGATGCAATGGGCTGTGGGCCATGTGATTCGATGTGCTGGGGGTGATGCAATGTCCTGTGAGTGATGCGAGTAGATGTGCTGGGGGTGATGCAATGTGCTGTGAGTGATGCGATTCGATGTGTTGGGGGTGATGCAATGTGCTGTGGGCCATGCGATTCGTTGTGCTGGGGTGATGCGATTTGATGTGCTGGGGGTGATGCAATGTGCTGTGGTCCATGCGATTTGATGTGCCGGGGGTGATGCGATTCGATGTGCTGGGGGTGATGCAATGTGCTGTGGGTCATGCGATTCGATGTGCTGGGGGTGATGCAATGTGCTGTGGGCCATGCGATTCGATGTGCTGGGGGTGATGCAATGTGCTGTGGGTCATGCGATTCGATGTGCTGGGGTGATGCGATTCGATGTGCTGGGGGTGATGCAATGTGCTGTGAGTGATGCGTTTCGATGTGCTGGGGTTATGCAATGTGCTGTGGGCCATGCGATTTGATGTGCTGGGGTGATGCGATTCGATGTGCTGGGGGTGATGCAATGTGCTGTGGGTCATGCGATTCGATGTGCTGGAGTGATGCGATTCGATGTGCTGGGGGTGATACAATGTGCTGTGAGTGATGCGTTTCGATGTGCTGGGGTTATGCAATGTACTGTGGGCCATGCGATTTGATGTGCTGGGGTGATGCGATTCGATGTGCTGGGGGTGATGCAATGTTCTGTGGGCCATGCGATTCGATGTGCTGAGGGTGATGCAATGTGCTGTGAGTGATGCGATTTGATGTGCTGGGGGTTATGCAATGTGCTGTGGGCCATGCGATTCGATGTGCTGGGGGTGATGCAATGTGCTGTGGGCCATGCGATTCGATGTGCTGGGGGTGATGCAATGTGCTGTGGGCCATGCGATTCGATGTGCTGGGGGTGATGCAATGTGCTGTGGGCCATGCGATTCACTGTGCTGGGGGTGATGCAATGGGCTGTGGGCCATGTGATTCGATGTGCTGGGGTGATGCAATGTGCTGTGGGCCGTGCGATTCGATGTGCTGTGGGCCATGCGATTCGATGTGCTGGAGGTGATGCAATGTGCTGTGAGTGATGCGATTCGATGTGCTGGGGTTATGCAATGTGCTGTGGGCCATGCGATTCGATGTGCTGGGGTGTTGCGATTCGATGTGCTGGGGTAATGCAATATGTTGTGGGCCATGCGATTCGATGTGCTGGGGGTGTTGCAATGTGCTGTGAGTGATGCAATTCGATGTGCTGGGGGTGTTACAATGTGCTGTGAGTGATGTGATTCGATGTACTGGGGATTATGCAATGTGCTGTGGGCCATGCGATTCGATGTGCGGGGGGTGATGCGATTCAATGTGCTGGGGGTGATGCAATGTGCTGTGGGCCATGCGATTTGATGTGCTGGGGGTGATGCATTGTGCTGTGAGTGATGCGATTTGATGTGCTGGGTGTGATGCACTGTGCTGTGGGATATGTGATTCGATGTGCTGGGGTGATGCAATGTGCTGTGGGCCGTGCGATTTGATGTGGGCCATGCGATTTGATGTGCTGGGGGTGATGCAATGTGCTGTGGGCAATGCGATTCAATGTGCTGGGGGTGATGCAATGTGCTGTGGGCCATGCGATTCACTGTGCTGGGGGTGATGCAATGGGCTGTGGGCCATGTGATTCGATGTGCTGGGGTGATGCAATGTGCTGTGGGTCATGCGATTCGATGTGCTGGGGTGATGCGATTCGATGTCCTTGGGGTGATGCAATGTGCTGTGAGTGATGCGTTTCGATGTGCTGGGGTTATGCAATGTGCTGTGGGCCATGCGATTTGATGTGCTGGGGTGATGCGATTCGATGTGCTGGGGGTGATGCAATGTGCTGTGAGTGATGCAATTCGATGTGCTGGGGGTTATGCAATGTGCTGTGGGCCATGCGATTCGATGTGCTGGGGTGATGCGATTCGATGTGCTGGGGGTGATGCAATGTGCTGTGGGCCATGCGATTCGATCTGCTGGGGTGATGCAATGTGCTGTGAGTGATGCGATTTGATGTGCTGGGTGTGATGCACTGTGCTGTGGGATATGTGATTCGATGTGCTGTGGGCCGTGCGATTTGATGTGGGCCATGCGATTTGATGTGCTGGGGTGATGCAATGTGCTGTGAGTGATGCAATTCGATGTGCTGGGGGTTATGCAATGTGCTGTGGGCCATGCGATTCAATGTGCTGGGGTGATGCGATTCGATGTGCTGGGGGTGATGCAATGTGCTGGGGGCCATGCGATTCGATGTGCTGGGGTGATGCAACGTGCTGTGAGTGATGCGATTTGATGTGCTGGGTGTGATGCACGGTGCTGTGGGACATGTGATTCGATGTGCTGGGGTGATGCAATGTGCTGTGGGCCATGCGATTCAATGTGCTGGGGGTGATGCAATGTGCTGTGGGCCATGCGATTTGATGTGCTGGGGGTGATGCAATGTGCTGTGGGCCATGCGATTCACTGTGCTGGGGGTGATGCAATGGGCTGTGGGCCATGTGATTCGATGTGCTGGGGTGATGCAATGTGTTGTGGGTCATGCGATTTGATGTGCTGGGGGTGTTTCAATATGCTGTGAGTGATGCGATTTGATGTGCTGTGGGTTATGCAATGTGCTGTGGGCCATGCGATTCGATGTGCTGGGGGTGATGCGATTCGATGTGCTGGGGGTTATGCAATGTGCTGTGGGCCATGTGATTCGATGTGCTGGGGGGTGATGCGATTCGATGTGCTGGGGGTGATGCAATGTGCTGTGGGCCATGCGATTCGATGTGCTGGGGGTGATGCAATGTGCTGGGAGTGATGCGATTCGATGTGCTTGGGGTGATGCAATGTGCTGTGGGTCATGCGATTCGATGTGCTGGGGTGATGCGATTCGATGTGCTGGGGGTGATGCAATGTGCTGTGAGTGATGCGTTTCGATGTGCTGGGGTTATGCAATGTGCTGTGGGCCATGTGATTTGATGTGCTGGGGTGATGCGATTCGATGTGCTGGGGGTGATGCAATGTGCTGTGGGCCATGCGATTCGATGTGCTGAGGGTGATGCAATGTGCTGTGAGTGATGCGATTTGATGTGCTGGGGGTTATGCAATGTGCTGTGGGCCATGCGATTCGATGTGCTGAGGGTGATGCAATGTGCTGTGGGCCATGCGATTTGATGTGCTGGGGGTGATGCAATGTGCTGTGGGCCATGTGATTCGATGTACTGGGGGTGATGCAATGTGCTGTGGGCCATGCGATTCACTGTGCTGGGGGTGATGCAATGGGATGTGGGCCATGTGATTCGATGTGCTGGGGTGATGCAATGTGCTGTGGGCCGTGCGATTTGATGTGCTGTGGGCCATGCGATTCGATGTGCTGGAGGTGATGCAATGTGCTGTGAGTGATGCGATTCGATGTGCTGGGGTTATGCAATGTGCTGTGGGCCATGCGATTCGATGTGCTGAGGTGTTGCGATTCGATGTGCTGGGGGTAATGCAATGTGTTGTGGGCCATGCGATTCGATGTGCTAGGGGTGTTGCGATTCGATGTGCTGGGGGTGATGCAATGTGCTGTGGGCCATGCGATTCAATGTGCTGGGGGTGATGCAATGTGCTGGGAGTGATGCGATTCGATGTGCTGGGGGTGATGCAATGTGCTGTGGGTCATGCGATTCGATGTGCTGGGGATGATGCAATGTGCTGTGGGCCATGCAATTCGATGTGCTGGGGGTGATGCAATGTCCTGTGGTCCATGCGATTAGATGTGCTGGGGGTGTTGCAATGTGCTGTGAGTGATGCAATTAGATGTGCTGGGGGTTATGCAATGTGCTGTGGGCCATGCGATTCGATGTGCTGGGGGGGTGATGCGATTCGATGTGCTGGGGGTGATGCAATGTGCTGTGGGCCATGCGATTCGATGTGCTGGGGGTGATGCACTGTGCTGGGAGTGATGCGATTCGATGTGCTGGGGGTGATGCAATGTGCTGTGGGTCATGCGATTCGATGTGCTGGGGTGATGCGATTCGATGTGCTGGGGGTGATGCAATGTGCTGTGAGTGATGCGTTTCGATGTGCTGGGGTTATGCAATGTGCTGTGGGCCATGCGATTTGATGTGCTGGGGTGATGCGATTCGATGTGCTGGGGGTGATGCAATGTGCTGTGGGCCATGCGATTCGATGTGCTGAGGGTGATGCAATGTGCTGTGAGTGATGCGATTTGATGTGCTGGGGGTTATGCAATGTGCTGTGCGCCATGCGATTCGATGTGCTGGGGGTGATGCAATGTGCTGTGGGTCAAGCGATTCGATGTGCTGGGGGTGATGCAATGTGCTGTGGGCCATGCGATTCGATGTGCTGGGGGTGATGCAATGTGCTGTGGGCCATGCGATTCACTGTGCTGGGGGTGATGCAATGGGCTGTGGGCCATGTGATTCGATGTGCTGGGGGTGATGCAATGTCCTGTGAGTGATGCGAGTAGATGTGCTGGGGGTGATGCAATGTGCTGTGAGTGATGCGATTCGATGTGCTGGGTGTTATGCAATTTGCTGTGGTCCATGCGATTTGATGTGTTGGGGGTGATGCAATGTGCTGTGGGCCATGCGATTCGTTGTGCTGGGGTGATGCGATTTGATGTGCTGGGGGTGATGCAATGTGCTGTGGTCCATGCGATTCGATGTGCCGGGGGTGATGCGATTCGATGTGCTGGGGGTGATGCAATGTGCTGTGAGTGATGCGATTCGACGTGCTGGGGTGATGCAATGTGCTGTGGGCCATGCGATTCGATGTGCTGGGGGTGTTACAATGTGCTGTGAGTGATGTGATTCGATGTGCTGGGGGTGATGCAATGGGCTGTGGGCCATGTGATTCGATGTGCTGGGGGTGATGCAATGTCCTGTGAGTGATGCGAGTAGATGTGCTGGGGGTGATGCAATGTGCTGTGAGTGATGCGATTCGATGTGCTGGGTGTTATGCAATTTGCTGTGGTCCATGCGATTTGATGTGTTGGGGGTGATGCAATGTGCTGTGGGCCATGCGATTCGTTGTGCTGGGGTGATGCGATTTGATGTGCTGGGGGTGATGCAATGTGCTGTGGTCCATGCGATTCGATGTGCCGGGGGTGATGCGATTCGATGTGCTGGGGGTGATGCAATGTGCTGTGAGTGATGCGATTCGACGTGCTGGGGTGATGCAATGTGCTGTGGGCCATGCGATTCGATGTGCTGGGGGTGTTACAATGTGCTGTGAGTGATGTGATTCGATGTGCTGGGGGTGATGCAATGGGCTGTGGGCCATGTGATTTGATGTGCTGGGGTGATGCAATGTGCTGTGGGCCGTGCGATTTGATGTGCTGTGGGCCATGCGATTCGATGTGCTGGAGGTGATGCAATGTGCTGTGAGTGATGCGATTCGATGTGCTGGGGTGATGCAATGTGCTGTGGGCCGTGCGATTTGATGTGCTGTGGGCCATGCGATTCGATGTGCTGGAGGTGATGCAATGTGCTGTGAGTGATGCGATTCGATGTGCTGGGGTTATGCAATGTGCTGTGGGCCATGCGATTCGATGTGCTGAGGTGTTGCGATTCGATGTGCTGGGGGTAATGCAATGTGTTGTGGGCCATGCGATTCGATGTGCTAGGGGTGTTGCGATTCGATGTGCTGGGGGTGATGCAATGTGCTGTGGGCCATGCGATTCGATGTGCTGGGGGTGATGCAATGTGCTGGGAGTGATGCGATTCGATGTGCTGGGGGTGATGCAATGTGCTGTGGGTCATGCGATTCGATGTGCTGGGGATGATGCAATGTGCTGTGGGCCATGCAATTCGATGTGCTGGGGGTGATGCAATGTCCTGTGGTCCATGCGATTAGATGTGCTGGGGGTGTTGCAATGTGCTGTGAGTGATGCAATTAGATGTGCTGGGGGTTATGCAATGTGCTGTGGGCCATGCGATTCGATGTGCTGGGGGGTGATGCGATTCGATGTGCTGGGGGTGATGCAATGTGCTGTGGGCCATGCGATTCGATGTGCTGGGGGTGATGCACTGTGCTGGGAGTGATGCGATTCGATGTGCTGGGGGTGATGCAATGTGCTGTGGGTCATGCGATTCGATGTGCTGGGGTGATGCGATTCGATGTGCTGGGGGTGATGCAATGTGCTGTGAGTGATGCGTTTCGATGTGCTGGGGTTATGCAATGTGCTGTGGGCCATGCGATTTGATGTGCTGGGGTGATGCGATTCGATGTGCTGGGGGTGATGCAATGTGCTGTGGGCCATGCGATTCGATGTGCTGAGGGTGATGCAATGTGCTGTGAGTGATGCGATTTGATGTGCTGGGGGTTATGCAATGTGCTGTGCGCCATGCGATTCGATGTGCTGGGGGTGATGCAATGTGCTGTGGGTCATGCGATTCGATGTGCTGGGGGTGATGCAATGTGCTGTGGGCCATGCGATTCGATGTGCTGGGGGTGATGCAATGTGCTGTGGGCCATGCGATTCACTGTGCTGGGGGTGATGCAATGGGCTGTGGGCCATGTGATTCGATGTGCTGGGGGTGATGCAATGTCCTGTGAGTGATGCGAGTAGATGTGCTGGGGGTGATGCAATGTGCTGTGAGTGATGCGATTCGATGTGCTGGGTGTTATGCAATTTGCTGTGGTCCATGCGATTTGATGTGTTGGGGGTGATGCAATGTGCTGTGGGCCATGCGATTCGTTGTGCTGGGGTGATGCGATTTGATGTGCTGGGGGTGATGCAATGTGCTGTGGTCCATGCGATTCGATGTGCCGGGGGTGATGCGATTCGATGTGCTGGGGGTGATGCAATGTGCTGTGAGTGATGCGATTCGACGTGCTGGGGGTGATGCAATGTGCTGTGGGCCATGCGATTCGATGTGCTGGGGGTGTTACAATGTGCTGTGAGTGATGTGATTCGATGTGCTGGGGGTTATGCAATGTGCTGTGGGCCATGCGATTCGATGTGCTGGGGGGGTGATGCGATTCGATGTGCTGGGGGTGATGCAATGTGCTGTGGGCCATGCGATTCGATGTACTGGGGGTGATGCAATGTGCTGGGAGTGATGCGATTCGATGTGCTGGGGGTGATGCAATGTGCTGTGGGTCATGCGATTCGATGTGCTGGGGTGATGCGATTCGATGTGCTGGGGGTAATGCAATGTGCTGTGAGTGATGCGTTTCGATGTGCTGGGGTTATGCAATGTGCTGTGGGCCATGCGATTCAATGTGCTGGGGTGATGCGATTTGATGTGCTGGGGGTGATGCAATGTGCTGTGGGCCATGCGATTCGATGTGCTGGGGTGATGCGATTTGATGTGCTGGGGGTGATGCAATGTGCTGTGGGCCATGCGATTCAATGTGCTGGGGTGATGCGATTTGATGTGCTGGGGGTGATGCAATGTGCTGTGGGCCATGCGATTCGATGTGCTGGGGTGATGCGATTTGATGTGCTGGGGGTGTTGCAATGTGCTGTGAGTGATGCGATTCGATGTGCTGGGGGTGATGGAATGTTCTGTGGGTCATGCGATTCAATGTGCTGGGGTGATGCGATTCGATGTGCTGGGGGTAATGCAATGTGCTGTGAGTGATGCGTTTCGATGTGCTGGGGTTATGCAATGTGCTGTGGCCCATGCGATTCGATGTGCTGGGGTGATGCGATTCGATGTGCTGGGGGTGATGCAATGTGCTGTGGGCCATGCGATTCGATGTGCTGGGGGTGTTGCAATGTGCTGTGAGTGATGCGATTCGATGTGCTGGGGGTGATGCCATGTTCTGTGGGCCATGCGATTTGATGTTCTGGGGGTGTTGCAATGTGCTGTGAGTGATGCGATTCAATGTGCTGGGGGTTATGCAATGTGCTATGGGCCAAGCGATTCGATGTGCTGGGGGTGATGCGATTCGATGTGCTAGGGGTGATGCAATGTGCTGTGGGCCATGCGATTCGATGTTCTGGGGGTGATGTAATGTGCTGTGAGTGATGCGAATCGATGTGCAGGTGGTGATGCAATGTGCCGTGGGCCATGCGATTCGATGTGCTGGGGTGATGCGATTCGATGTGCTGGGGGTGATGCAATGTGCTGTGAGTGATGCGATACAATGTGCTGGGGGTTATGCAATGTGCTGTGGTCCATGCGATTCGATGTGCTGGGGTGATGCGATTTGATGTGCTTTGGGTGATGCAATGTGCTGTGGGCCATACGATTCGATGTGCTGGGGTGATGCGATTCGATGTGCTGGGGGTTATGCAATGTGCTGTGGGCCATGCGATTCGATGTGCTGGGGTGATGCGATTCGATGTGCTGGGGGTGATGCAATGTGCTGGGGGCCATGCGATTCGATGTGCTGGGGTGATGCAATGTGCTGTGAGTGATGCGATTTGATGTGCTGGGTGTGATGCACGGTGCTGTGGGACATGTGATTCGATGTGCTGGGGTGATGCAATGTGCTGTGGGCCATGCGATTCGATGTGCTGGGGGTGATGCAATGTGCTGTGGGCAATGCGATTTGATGTGCTGGGGGTGATGCAATGTGCTGTGGGCCATGTGATTCACTGTGCTGGGGGTGATGCAATGGGCTGTGGGCCATGTGATTCGATGTGCTGGGGTGATGCAATGTGTTGTGGGTCATGCGATTCGATGTGCTGGGGGTGTTTCAATATGCTGTGAGTGATGCGATTTGATGTGCTGTGGGTTATGCAATGTGCTGTGGGCCATGCGATTCGATGTGCTGGGGGTGATGCAATTCGATGTGCTGGGGGTTATGCAATGTGCTGTGGGCCATGTGATTCGATGTGCTGGGGGGTGATGCGATTCGATGTGCTGGGGGTGATGCAATGTGCTGTGGGCCATGCGATTCGATGTGCTGGGGGTGATGCAATGTGCTGGGAGTGATGCGATTTGATGTGCTTGGGGTGATGTAATGTGCTGTGGGTCATGCGATTCGATGTGCTGGGGTGATGCGATTCGATGTGCTGGGGGTGATGCAATGTGCTGTGAGTGATGCGTTTCGATGTGCTGGGGTTATGCAATGTGCTGTGGGCCATGTGATTTGATGTGCTGGGGTGATGCGATTCGATGTGCTGGGGGTGATGCAATGTGCTGTGGGCCATGCGATTCGATGTGCTGAGGGTGATGCAATGTGCTGTGAGTGATGCGATTTGATGTGCTGGGGGTTATGCAATGTGCTGTGGGCCATGCGATTCGATGTGCTGGGGGTGATGCAATGTGCTGTGGGCCATGCGATTCGATGTGCTGGGGGTGATGCAATGTGCTGTGGGCCATGCGATTCGATGTGCTGGGGGTGATGCAATGTGCTGTGGGCCATGCGATTCACTGTGCTGGGGGTGATGCAATGGGCTGTGGGCCATGTGATTCGATGTGCTGGGGTGATGCAATGTGCTGTGGGCCGTGCGATTTGATGTGCTGTGGGCCATGCGATTCGATGTGCTGGAGGTGATGCAATGTGCTGTGAGTGATGCGATTCGATGTGCTGGGGTTATGCAATGTGCTGTGGGCCATGCGATTCGATGTGCTGAGGTGTTGCGATTCGATGTGCTGGGGGTAATGCAATGTGTTGTGGGCCATGCGATTCGATGTGCTAGGGGTGTTGCGATTCGATGTGCTGGGGGTGATGCAATGTGCTGTGGGCCATGCGATTCGATGTGCTGGGGGTGATGCAATGTGCTGGGAGTGATGCGATTCGATGTGCTGGGGGTGATGCAATGTGCTGTGGGTCATGCGATTCGATGTGCTGGGGATGATGCAATGTGCTGTGGGCCATGCAATTCGATGTGCTGGGGGTGATGCAATGTCCTGTGGTCCATGCGATTAGATGTGCTGGGGGTGTTGCAATGTGCTGTGAGTGATGCAATTAGATGTGCTGGGGGTTATGCAATGTGCTGTGGGCCATGCGATTCAATGTGCTGGGGGGGTGATGCGATTCGATGTGCTGGGGGTGATGCAATGTGCTGTGAGTGATGCGATTTGATGTGCTGGGGGTTATGCAATGTGCTGTGAGTGATGCGATTTGATGTGCTGGGGGTGTTGCAATGTGCTGTGGGTCATGCGATTCGATGTGCTGGGGGTGATGCAATGTGCTGTGGGCCATGCGATTCGATGTGCTGGGGGTGATGCAATGTGCTGTGGGCCATGCGATTCACTGTGCTGGGGGTGATGCAATGGGCTGTGGGCCATGTGATTCGATGTGCTGGGGGTGATGCAATGTCCTGTGAGTGATGCGAGTAGATGTGCTGGGGGTGATGCAATGTGCTGTGAGTGATGCGATTCGATGTGCTGGGTGTTATGCAATTTGCTGTGGTCCATGCGATTTGATGTGTTGGGGGTGATGCAATGTGCTGTGGGCCATGCGATTCGTTGTGCTGGGGTGATGCGATTTGATGTGCTGGGGGTGATGCAATGTGCTGTGGTCCATGCGATTCGATGTGCCAGGGGTGATGCGATTCGATGTGCTGGGGGTGATGCAATGTGCTGTGAGTGATGCGATTCGACGTGCTGGGGGTGATGCAATGTGCTGTGGGCCATGCGATTCGATGTGCTGGGGGTGTTACAATGTGCTGTGAGTGATGTGATTCGATGTGCTGGGGGTTATGCAATGTGCTGTGGGCCATGCGATTCGATGTGCTGGGGGGGTGATGCGATTCGATGTGCTGGGGGTGATGCAATGTGCTGTGGGCCATGCGATTCGATGTACTGGGGGTGATGCAATGTGCTGGGAGTGATGCGATTCGATGTGCTGGGGGTGATGCAATGTGCTGTGGGTCATGCGATTCGATGTGCTGGGGTGATGCGATTCGATGTGCTGGGGGTAATGCAATGTGCTGTGAGTGATGCGTTTCGATGTGCTGGGGTTATGCAATGTGCTGTGGGCCATGCGATTCAATGTGCTGGGGTGATGCGATTTGATGTGCTGGGAGTGATGCAATGTGCTGTGGGCCATGCGATTCGATGTGCTGGGGGTGTTGCAATGTGCTGTGAGTGATGTGATTCGATGTGCTGGGGGTGATGGAATGTTCTGTGGGTCATGCGATTCAATGTGCTGGGGTGATGCGATTCGATGTGCTGGGGGTAATGCAATGTGCTGTGAGTGATGCGTTTCGATGTGCTGGGGTTATGCAATGTGCTGTGGGCCATGCGATTCGATGTGCTGGGGTGATGCGATTCGATGTGCTGGGGGTGATGCAATGTGCTGTGGGTCATGCGATTCGATGTGCTGGGGATGATGCAATGTGCTGTGGGCCATGCAATTCGATGTGCTGGGGGTGATGCAATGTCCTGTGGTCCATGCGATTCGATGTGCTGGGGGTGTTGCAATGTGCTGTGAGTGATGCAATTCGATGTGCTGGGTGTTATGCAATTTGCTGTGGTCCATGCGATTCGATGTGTTGGGGGTGATGCAATGTGCTGTGAGTGATGTGATTCGATGTGCTGGGGGTGATGCAATGTGCTGTGAGTGATGCGATTCGATGTGCTGGTGGTGATGCAATGTGCTGTGGGCCATGCGATTTGATGTGCTGGGGTGATGCAATTCGATGTGCTGGGGGTGATGCAATGTGCTGTGGGCCATGCGATTCGATGTGCTGGGGGTGTTGCAATGTGCAGTGAGTGATGAGATGTGTTGGGGGTCATGCAATGTGCTGTGGGCCATGCGATTCGATGTGCTGGGGTGATGCGATTCGATGTGCTGGGGGTGAAGCAATGTGCTGTGGGCCATGCGATTCGATGTGCTGGGGGCGTTGCGATTCAATGTGCTGGGGGTGATGCAATGTGCTGTGGGCCATGCAATTTGATGTGCTCGGGTGATGCGATTTGATGTGCTGGGGGTGATGCAATGTGCTGTGAGTGATGCGATTTGATGTTCTGGGGGTTATGCAAAGTGCTGTAGGCCATGCGATTCGATGTGCTGGGGTGATGTGATTCGATGTGCTGGGGGTGATGCAATGTGCTGTGGGCCATGCGATTCGATGTGCTGGGGGTGTTGCAATGTGCTGTGAGTGATGCGATTCGATGTGCTGGGGGTGATGCAATGTTCTGTGGGCCATGCGTTTCGAAGTGCTGGGGTGTTGCAATGTGCTGTGAGTGATGCGATTTGATGTGCTGGGGGTTATGCAATGTGCTGTGGGCCAAGCGATTCGATGTGCTGTGGGCCATGCGATTCGATGTGCTGGGGTGATGTAATGTGCTGTGAGTGATGCGATTCGATGTGCTGGGGGTGATGCAATGTGCTGTGGGCCATGCAATTCGATGTGCTGGGGTGATACAATTTGATGTGCTGGGGGTGATGCAATGTGCTGTGGGCCATGCGATTCTATGTGCTGGGGTGATGCGATTCGATGTGCTGGGGGTGATGCAATGTGCTGTGAGTGATGCAATTAGATGTGCTGGGGGTTATGAAATGTGCTGTGGGCCATGCGATTCGATGTGCTGGGGTGATGCGATTCGATGTGCTGGGCGTGATGCAATGTGCTGTGGAACATGCGATTCGATGTGCTGGGGTGATGCAACGTGCTGTGAGTGATGCGATTTGATGTGCTGGGTGTGATGCACTGTGCTGTGGGACATGTGATTCGATGTGCTGGGGTAATGCAATGTGCTGTGGGCCGTGCGATTTGATGTGGGCCATGCGATTTGATGTGCTGGGGTGATGCAATGTCCTGTGAGTGATGCGAGTAGATGTGCTGGGGGTGATGCAATGTGCTGTGAGTGATGCGATTCGATGTGCTGGGTGTTATGCAATTTGCTGTGGTCCATGCGATTCGATGTGTTGGGGGTGATGCAATGTGCTGTGAGTGATGCGATTCAATGTGCTAGGGGTGATGCAATGTGCTGTGGTCCTTGCGATTCGATGTGCTGGGGTGATGCGATTTGATGTGCTGGGGATGATGCAATGTGCTGTGGGCCATGCGATTTGATGTGCTGGGGTGATGCGATTCGATGTGCTGGGGGTGATGCAATGTGCTGTGAGTGATGCAATTCGATGTGCTGGGGGTTATGCAATGTGCTGTGGGCCATGCGATTCGATGTGCTGGGGTGATGCGATTCGATGTGCTGGGGGTGATGCAATATGCTGTGGGCCATGCGATTCGATCTGCTGGGGTGATGCAATGTGCTGTGAGTGATGCGATTTGATGTGCTGGGTGTGATGCACTGTGCTGTGGGATATGTGATTCGATGTGCTGTGGGCCGTGCGATTTGATGTGGGCCATGCGATTTGATGTGCTGGGGTGATGCAATGTGCTGTGAGTGATGCAATTCGATGTGCTGGGGGTTATGCAATGTGCTGTGGGCCATGCGATTCGATGTGCTGGGGTGATGCGATTCGATGTGCTGGGGGTGATGCAATGTGCTGGGGGCCATGCGATTCGATGTGCTGGGGTGATGCAACGTGCTGTGAGTGATGCGATTTGATGTGCTGGGTGTGATGCACGGTGCTGTGGGACATGCGATTCGATGTGCTGGGGTGATGCAATGTGCTGTGGGCCATGCGATTCGATGTGCTGGGGGTGATGCAATGTGCTGTGGGCCATGCGATTTGATGTGCTGGGGGTGATGCAATGTGCTGTGGGCCATGCGATTCACTGTGCTGGGGGTGATGCAATGGGCTGTGGGCCATGTGATTCGATGTGCTGGGGTGATGCAATGTGTTGTGGGTCATGCGATTCGATGTGCTGGGGGTGTTTCAATATGCTGTGAGTGATGCGATTTGATGTGCTGTGGGTTATGCAATGTGCTGTGGGCCATGCGATTCGATGTGCTGGGGGTGATGCGATTCGATGTGCTGGGGGTTATGCAATGTGCTGTGGGCCATGTGATTCGATGTGCTGGGGGGTGATGCGATTCGATGTGCTGGGGGTGATGCAATGTGCTGTGGGCCATGCGATTCGATGTGCTGGGGGTGATGCAATGTGCTGGGAGTGATGCGATTCGATGTGCTTGGGGTGATGCAATGTGCTGTGGGTCATGCGATTCGATGTGCTGGGGTGATGCGATTCGATGTGCTGGGGGTGATGCAATGTGCTGTGAGTGATGCGTTTCGATGTGCTGGGGTTATGCAATGTGCTGTGGGCCATGTGATTTGATGTGCTGGGGTGATGCGATTCGATGTGCTGGGGGTGATGCAATGTGCTGTGGGCCATGCGATTCGATGTGCTGAGGGTGATGCAATGTGCTGTGAGTGATGCGATTTGATGTGCTGGGGGTTATGCAATGTGCTGTGGGCCATGCGATTCGATGTGCTGGGGGTGATGCAATGTGCTGTGGGCCATGCGATTCACTGTGCTGGGGGTGATGCAATGGGCTGTGGGCCATGTGATTCGATGTGCTGGGGTGATGCAATGTGCTGTGGGCCGTGCGATTTGATGTGCTGTGGGCCATGCGATTCGATGTGCTGGAGGTGATGCAATGTGCTGTGAGTGATGCGATTCGATGTGCTGGGGTTATGCAATGTGCTGTGGGCCATGCGATTCGATGTGCTGAGGTGTTGCGATTCGATGTGCTGGGGGTAATGCAATGTGTTGTGGGCCATGCGATTCGATGTGCTAGGGGTGTTGCGATTCGATGTGCTGGGGGTGATGCAATGTGCTGTGGGCCATACGATTCGATGTGCTGGGGGTGATGCAATGTGCTGGGAGTGATGCGATTCGATGTGCTGGGGTTGATGCAATGTGCTGTGGGTCATGCGATTCGATGTGCTGGGGATGATGCAATGTGCTGTGGGCCATGCAATTCGATGTGCTGGGGGTGATGCAATGTCCTGTGGTCCATGCGATTAGATGTGCTGGGGGTGTTGCAATGTGCTGTGAGTGATGCAATTAGATGTGCTGGGGGTTATGCAATGTGCTGTGGGCCATGCGATTCGATGTGCTGGGGGGGTGATGCGATTTGATGTGCTGGGGGTGATGCAATGTGCTGTGGGCCATGCGATTCGATGTGCTGGGGGTGATGCACTGTGCTGGGAGTGATGCGATTCGATGTGCTGGGGGTGATGCAATGTGCTGTGGGTCATGCGATTCGATGTGCTGGGGTGATGCGATTCGATGTGCTGGGGGTGATGCAATGTGCTGTGAGTGATGCGTTTCGATGTGCTGGGGTTATGCAATGTGCTGTGGGCCATGCGATTTGATGTGCTGGGGTGATGCGATTCGATGTGCTGGGGGTGATGCAATGTGCTGTGGGCCATGCGATTCGATGTGCTGAGGGTGATGCAATGTGCTGTGGGCCATGCGATTTGATGTGCTGGGGGTTATGCAATGTGCTGTGCGCCATGCGATTCGATGTGCTGGGGGTGATGCAATGTGCTGTGGGTCATGCGATTCGATGTGCTGGGGATGATGCAATGTGCTGTGGGCCATGCGATTCGATGTGCTGGGGGTGATGCAATGTGCTGGGAGTGATGCAATGTGCTGTGGGTCATGCGATTCGATGTGCTGGGGATGATGCAATGTGCTGTGGGCCATGCAATTCGATGTGCTGGGGGTGATGCAATGTCCTGTGGTCCATGCGATTCGATGTGCTGGGGGTGTTGCAATGTGCTGTGAGTGATGCGATTAGATGTGCTGGGGGTTATGCAATGTGCTGTGGGCCATGCGATTCGATGTGCTGGGGGGTGATGCGATTCGATGTGCTGGGGTGATGCAATGTGCTGTGGGCCATGCGATTCGATGTGCTGGGGGTGATGCAATGTGCTGTGGGTCATGCGATTCGATGTGCTGGGGATGATGCAATGTGCTGTGGGCCATGCAATTCGATGTGCTGGGGGTGATGCACTGTTCTGTGGTCCATGCGATTAGATGTGCTGGGGGTGTTGCAATGTGCTGTGAGTGATGCAATTAGATGTGCTGGGGGTTATGCAATGTGCTGTGGGCCATGCGATTCGATGTGCTGGGGGGGTGATGCAATTCGATGTGCTGGGGGTGATGCAATGTGCTGTGGGCCATGCGATTCGATGTGCTGGGGTGATGCACTGTGCTGGGAGTGATGCGATTCGATGTGCTGGGGGTGATGCAATGTGCTGTGGGTCATGCGATTCGATGTGCTGGGGTGATGCGATTCGATGTGCTGGGGGTGATGCAATGTGCTGTGAGTGATGCGTTTCGATGTGCTGGGGTTATGCAATGTGCTGTGGGCCATGCGATTTGATGTGCTGGGGTGATGCGATTCGATGTGCTGGGGGTGATGCAATGTGCTGTGGGCCATGCGATTCGATGTGCTGAGGGTGATGCAATGTGCTGTGGGCCATGCGATTTGATGTGCTGGGGGTTATGCAATGTGCTGTGCGCCATGCGATTCGATGTGCTGGGGGTGATGCAATGTGCTGTGGGTCATGCGATTCGATGTGCTGGGGATGATGCAATGTGCTGTGGGCCATGCGATTCGATGTGCTGGGGGTGATGCAATGTGCTGGGAGTGATGCAATGTGCTGTGGGTCATGCGATTCGATGTGCTGGGGATGATGCAATGTGCTGTGGGCCATGCAATTCGATGTGCTGGGGGTGATGCAATGTCCTGTGGTCCATGCGATTCGATGTGCTGGGGGTGTTGCAATGTGCTGTGAGTGATGCGATTAGATGTGCTGGGGGTTATGCAATGTGCTGTGGGCCATGCGATTCGATGTGCTGGGGGGTGATGCGATTCGATGTGCTGGGGGTGATGCAATGTGCTGTGGGCCATGCGATTCGATGTGCTGGGGGTGATGCAATGTGCTGGGAGTGATGCGATTCGATGTGCTGGGGGTGATGCAATGTGCTGTGGGTCATGCGATTCGATGTGCTGGAGTGATGCGATTCGATGTGCTGGGGGTGATGCAATGTGCTGTGAGTGATGCGATTCGATGTGCTGGGGTTATGCAATGTACTGTGGGCCATGCGATTTGATGTGCTGGGGTGATGCGATTCGATGTGCTGGGGGTGATGCAATGTGCTGTGGGCCATGCAATTCGATGTGCTGAGGGTGATGCAATGTGCTGTGAGTGAGGCGATTTGATGTGCTGGGGGTTATGCAATGTGCTGTGGGCCATGCGATTCGATGTGCTGGGGGTGATGCAATGTGCTGTGGGCCATGCGATTCGATGTGCTGGGGGTGATGCAATGTGCTGTGGGCCATGCGATTCGATGTGCTGGGGGTGATGCAATGTGCTGTGGGCCATGCGATTCACTGTGCTGGGGATGATGCAATGGGCTGTGGTCCATGTGATTCGATGTGCTGGGGTGCTGCAATGTGCTGTGGGCCGTGCGATTCGATGTGCTGTGGGCCATGCGATTCGATGTGCTGGAGGTGATGCAATGTGCTGTGAGTGATGCGATTCGATGTGCTGGGGTTATGCAATGTGCTGTGGGCCATGCGATTCGATGTGCTGGGGTGTTGCGATTCGATGTGCTGGGGTAATGCAATGTGTTGTGGGCCATGCGATTCGATGTGCTGGGGGTGTTGCAATGTGCTGTGAGTGATGCAATTCGTTGTGCTGGGGGTGTTGCAATGTGCTGTGAGTGATGTGATTCGATGTACTGGGGGTTATGCAATGTGCTGTGGGCCATGCGATTCGATGTGCTGGGGGTGATGCGATTCTATGTGCTGGGGGTGATGCAATGTGCTGTGGGCCATGCGATTTGATGTGCTGGGGGTGATGCATTGTGCTGTGAGTGATGCGATTCGATGTGCTGGGGGTGATGCAATGTGCTGTGGACCATGCGATTCGATGTGCTGGGGTGATGCAATGTGCTGTGGGCCGTGCAATTTGATGTGGGCCATGCGATTTGATGTGCTGGGGTGATGCAATGTGCTGTGAGTGATGCGATTCGATGTGCTGGGGGTTATGCAATGTACTGTGGGCCACGCGATTCGATGTGCTGGGGGTGATTCAATGTGCTGTGGGCCATGCGATTCGATGTGCCTGGGTGATGCGATTCAATGTGCTGGGGGATGATGCAATGTGCTGCGGGCCATGCGATTCGATGTGCTGGGGGTGTTGCAATGTGCTGTGAGTGATGCGATTCGATGTGCTGGGGGTGATGCAATGTGCTGTGAGTGATGTGATTCGATGTGCTGGTGGTGATGCAATGTGCTGTGGGCCATGCGATTCGATGTGCTGGGGTGATGCAATTCGATGTGCTGGGGGTGATGCAATGTGCTGTGAGTGATACGATTTGATGTGCTGGGGGTGATGCAATGTTCTGTGGGCCATGCAATTCGATGTGTTGGGGGTGTTGCAATGTGCAGTGAGTGATGAAATGTGCTGGGGGTCATGCAATGTGCTGTGGGCCATGCGATTTGATGTGCTGGGGTGATGCGATTTGATGTGCTGGGGGTGATGCAATGTACTGTGAGTGATGCGATTCGATGTGCTGGGTGTTATGCAATGTCCTGTGGGCCATCCGATTCGATGTGCTCTGGTGATGCGATTCGATGTGCTGGGGGTGAGGCAATGTGATGTGAGTGATGCGATTCGATGTGCTGGGGTGATGCGATTCAATGTGCTGGGGGTGATGCAATGTGCTGTGGGCCATGCGATTTGATGTGCTTGGGTGATGCGATTCGATGTGCTGGGGTTGGTGCAATGTGCTGTGAGTGATGCAATTCGATGTGCTGGGGGTTATGCAATGTGCTGTGGGCCATGCGATTCGATGTGCTGGGAGTGATGCAATGTTCTGTGGGCTATGCGATTCGATGTGCTGGGGGTGTTGCAATGTGCTGTGAGTGATGCGTTTCGATGTGCTGGGGTTATGCAATGTGCTGTGGGCCATGCGATTCGATGTGCTGGGGTGATGCGATTCGATGTGCTGGCGGTGATGCAATGTGCTGTGGGCCATGCGATTCGATGTGCTGGGGGTGTTGCAATGTGCTGTGAGTGATGTGATTCTCTGTGCTGGGGGTGATGCAATGGGCTGTGGGCCATGTGATTCGATGTGCTGGGGTGATGCAATGTGCTGTGAGTGATGCGATTCGATGTGCTGGGGTTATGCAATGTGCTGTGGGCCATGCGGTTCGATGTGCTGGGGGTGATGCAATTCAATTAGCTGGGGGTGATGCAATGTGCTGTGGGCCATGTGATTCCATGTGCTGGGGTGATGCGATTCGATGTGCTGAGGGTGATGCAATGTGCTGTGAGTGATGCGATTTGATGTGCTGGGGGTGTTGCAATGTGCTGTGGGTTATGCGATTCGATGTGCTCAGGTGATGCGATTCAATGTGCTGGGGGTGATGCAATGTGCTGTGAGTGATGCGATTCGATGTGCTGGGGGTGATGCAATGTGCTGTGGGCCATGCGATTCGATGTGCTGGGGTGTTGCGATTCGATGTGCTGGGGGTGATGCCATGTGTTGTGGGCCATGCGATTCGATGTGCTGGGGGTGTTGCAATGTGCTGTGAGTGATGCGATTCGATGTGCTGGGGGTTATGCAATGTGCTGTGGGCCATGCGATTTGATGTGCTGGGGGTGATGCAATGTCCTGTGAGTGATGCAAGTAGATGTGCTGGGGGTGATGAAATGTGCTGTGAGTGATGCGATTCGATGTGCTGGGTGTTATGCAATTTGCTGTGGTCCATGCGATTCGATGTGTTGGGGGTGATGCAATGTGCTGTGAGCCATGCGATTCGTTGTGCTGGGGTGATGCGATTTGATGTGCTGGGGGTGATGCAATGTGCTGTGGGCCATGCGATTCAATGTGCTGGGGTGTTTCAATGTGCTGTGAGTGATGCGATTCGATGTTCAGGGGGGTTATGCAATGTGCTGTGGGCCATGTGATTCGATGTGCTGGGGGCGATGCAATGTGCTGTGGTCCATGTGATTCGATGTGCTGGGGTGATGCGATTCGATGTGCTGGGGGTGATGCAATGTGCTGTGGGCCATGCGATTCGATGTGCTGGGGTGTTTCAATGTGCTGTGAGTGATGCGATTCGATGTTCAGGGGGGTTATGCAATGTGCTGTGGGCCATGTGATTTGATGTGCTGGGGGTGATGCGATTCGATGTGCTGGGGGTGATGCAATGTGCTGTGAGTGATGCGATTCGACGTGCTGGGGGCGATGCAATGTGCTGTGGGCCATGCGATTCGATGTGCTGGGGGTGTTGCAATGTGCTGTGAGTGATGCGATTCGATGTGCTGGGGGTTATGCAATGTGCTGTGGGCCATGCGATTCGATGTGCTGGGGGGGTGATGCGATTCGATGTGCTGGGGGTGATGCAATGTGCTGTGGGCCATGCGATTCGATGTACTGGGGGTGATGCAATGTGCTGGGAGTGATGCGATTCGATGTGCTGGGGGTGATGCAATGTGCTGTGGGTCATGCGATTCGATGTGCTGGGGTGATGCGATTCGATGTGCTGGGGGTAATGCAATGTGCTGTGAGTGATGCGTTTCAATGTGCTGGGGTTATGCAATGTGCTGTGGGCCATGCGATTCAATGTGCTGGGGTGATGCGATTTGATGTGCTGGGGGTGATGCAATGTGCTGTGGGCCATGCGATTCGATGTGCTGGGGGTGTTGCAATGTGCTGTGAGTGATGCGATTCGATGTGCTGGGGGTGATGCAATGTTCTGTGGGTCATGCGATTCGATGTGCTGGGGTGATGCGATTCGATGTGCTGGTCGTAATGCAATGTGCTGTGAGTGATGCGTTTCGATGTGCTGGGGTTATGCAATGTGCTGTAAGCCATGCGATTCGATGTGCTGGGGTGATGCGATTCGATGTGCTGGGGGTGATGCAATGTGCTGTGGGCCATTCGATGTGCTGGGGTGATGCGATTCGATGTGCTGGGGGTGAGGCAATGTGATGTGAGTGATGCGATTCGATGTGCTGGGGGTTATGCAATGTGCTGTGGTCCATGCGATTCAATGTGCTGGGGTGATGCGATTCGATGTGCTGGGGGTGATGCAATGTGCTGTGGGCCATGCGATTCAATGTGCTTGGGTGATGCGATTCGATGTGCTGGGGGTGGTGCAATGTGCTGTGAGTGATGCAATTCGATGTGCTGGGGGTTATGCAATGTGCTGTGGGCCATGCGATTCGATGTGCTGGGAGTGATGCAATGCTCTGTGGGCTATGCGATTCGATGTGCTGGGGGTGTTGCAATGTGCTGTGAGTGATGCGTTTCGATGTGCTGGGGTTATGCAATGTGCTGTGGGCCATGCGATTCGATGTGCTGGGGTGATGCGATTCGATGTGCTGGCGGTGATGCAATGTGCTGTGGGCCATGCGATTCGATGTGCTGGGAGTGATGCAATGTTCTGTGGGCTATGCGATTCGATGTGCTGGGGGTGTTGCAATGTGCTGTGAGTGATGTGATTCTCTGTGCTGGGGGTGATGCAATGGGCTGTGGGCCATGTGATTCGATGTGCTGGGGTGATGCAATGTGCTGTGGGCCGTGCGATTCGATGTGCTGTGGGCCATGCGATTCGATGTGCTGGAGGTGATGCAATGTGCTGTGAGTGATGCGATTCGATGTGCTGGGGTTATGCAATGTGCTGTGGGCCATGCGATTCGATGTGCTGGGGTGTTGCGATCCGATGTGCTGGGGTAATGCAATGTGTTGTGGGCCATGCGATTCGATGTGCTGGGGGTGTTGCAATGTGCTGTGAGTGATGCAATTTGATGTGCTGGGGGTGTTGCAATGTGCTGTGAGTGATGCGATTCGATGTGCTGGGGGTTATGCAATGTGCTGTGGGCCATGCGATTCGATGTGCTGGGGGGGTGATGCTATTCGATGTGCTGGGGGTGATGCAATGTGCTGTGGGCCATGCGATTCGATGTGCTGGGGGTGTTGCAATGTGCTGTGAGTGATGCGATTCGATGTGCTGGGGGTGATGCAATGTGCTGTGGGCCATGCGATTCGATGTGCTGAGGTGTTGCGATTCGATGTGCTGGGGGTAATGCAATGTGTTGTGGGCCATGCGATTCGATGTGCTGGGGGTGTTGCGATTCGATGTGCTGAGGGTGATGCAATGTGCTGTGGGCCATGCGATTCGATGTGCTGGGGGTGATGCAATGTGCTGGGTATGATGCGATTCGATGTGCTGGGGGTGATGCAATGTGCTGTGGGTCATGCGATTCGATGTGCTGGGGATGATGCAATGTGCTGTGGGCCATGCAATTCGATGTGCTGGGGGTGATGCAATGTCCTGTGGTCCATGCGATTCGATGTGCTGGGGGTGTTGCAATGTGCTGTGAGTGATGCGATTAGATGTGCTGGGGGTTATGCAATGTGCTGTGGGCCATGCGATTCGATGTGCTGGGGGGGTGATGCGATTCGATGTGCTGGGGGTGATGCAATGTGCTGTGGGCCATGCGATTCGATGTGCTGGGGGTGATGCAATGTGCTGGGAGTGATGTGATTCGATGTGCTGGGGGTGATGCAATGTGCTGTGGGTCATGCGATTCGATGTGCTGGAGTGATGCGATTCGATGTGCTGGGGGTGATGCAATGTGCTGTGAGTGATGCGTTTCGATGTGCTGGGGTTATGCAATGTACTGTGGGCCATGCGATTTGATGTGCTGGGGTGATGCGATTCGATGTGCTGGGGGTGATGCAATGTGCTGTGGGCCATGCGATTCGATGTGCTGAGGGTGATGCAATGTGCTGTGAGTGATGCGATTTGATGTGCTGGGGGTTATGCAATGTGCTGTGGGCCATGCGATTCGATGTGCTGGGGGTGATGCAATGTGCTGTGGGCCATGCGATTCGATGTGCTGGGGGTGATGCAATGTGCTGTGAGTGATGCGATTCGATGTGCTGGGTGTTATGCAATTTGCTGTGGTCCATGCGATTTGATGTGTTGGGGGTGATGCAATGTGCTGTGGGCCATGCGATTCGTTGTGCTGGGGTGATGCGATTTGATGTGCTGGGGGTGATGCAATGTGCTGTGGTCCATGCGATTCGATGTGCCGGGGGTGATGCGATTTGATGTGCTGGGGGTGATGCAATGTGCTGTGGGTCATGCGATTCGATGTGCTGGGGGTGATGCAATGTGCTGTGGGCCATGCGATTCGATGTGCTGGGGGTGATGCAATGTGCTGTGGGTCATGCGATTCGATGTGCTGGGGTGATGCGATTCGATGTGCTGGGGGTGATGCAATGTGCTGTGAGTGATGCGTTTCGATGTGCTGGGGTTATGCAATGTGCTGTGGGCCATGCGATTTGATGTGCTGGGGTGATGCGATTCGATGTGCTGGGGGTGATGCAATGTGCTGTGGGTCATGCGATTCGATGTGCTGGAGTGATGCGATTCGATGTGCTGGGGGTGATGCAATGTGCTGTGAGTGATGCGTTTCGATGTGCTGGGGTTATGCAATGTACTGTGGGCCATGCGATTTGATGTGCTGGGGTGATGCGATTTGATGTGCTGGGGGTGATGCAATGTGCTGTGGGCCATGCGATTCGATGTGCTGAGGGTGATGCAATGTGCTGTGAGTGATGCGATTTGATGTGCTGGGGGTTATGCAATGTGCTGTGGGCCATGCGATTCGATGTGCTGGGGGTGATGCAATGTGCTGTGGGCCATGCGATTCGATGTGCTGGGGGTGATGCAATGTGCTGTGGGCCATGCGATTCGATGTGCTGAGGGTGATGCAATGTGCTGTGAGTGATGCGATTCGATGTGCTGGTGGTGATGCAATGTGCTGTGGGCCATGTGATTCGATGTGCTGGGGGTGATGCAATGTCCTGTGAGTGATGCGAGTAGATGTGCTGGGGGTGATGCAATGTGCTGTGAGTGATGCGATTCGATGTGCTGGGTGTTATGCAATTTGCTGTGGTCCATGCGATTTGATGTGTTGGGGGTGATGCAATGTGCTGTGGGCATGTGATTCGTTGTGCTGGGGTGATGCGATTTGATGTGCTGGGGGTGATGCAATGTGCTGTGGTCCATGCGATTCGATGTGCCGGGGGTGATGCGATTCGATGTGCTGGGGGTGATGCAATGTGCTGTGGGTCATGCGATTCGATGTGCTGGGGGTGATGCAATGTGCTGTGGGCCATGCGATTCGATGTACTGGGGGTGATGCAATGTGCTGTGGGTCATGCGATTCGATGTGCTGGGGTGATGCGATTCGATGTGCTGGTGGTGATGCAATGTGCTGTAGGCCATGCGATTCGATGTGCTGGGGATATGCGATTCAATGTGCTGGGGGTGATGCAATGTGCTGTGAGCCATGCGATTCGATGTGCTGGGGTGATGCGATTCGATGTGCTGAGGGTGATGCAATGTGCTGTGAGTGATTGATGTGCTGGGGGTTATGCAATGTGCTGTGGGCCATGCGATTTGATGTGCTGGGGTGATGCAATGTGTTGTGGGCCATGCGATTCGATGTGCTGGGGGTGTTGCAATTCGATGTGCTGGGGGTGATGCAATGTGGTGTGGGCCATGCGATTCGATGTGCTGGGGGTGATGCAATGTGCTGGGAGTGATGCGATTCGATGTGCTGGGGGTGATGCAATGTGCTGTGGGTCATGCGATTCGATGTGCTGGGGATGATGCAATGTGCTGTGGGCCATGCAATTCGATGTGCTGGGGGTGATGCAATGTCCTGTGGTCCATGCGATTCGATGTGCTGGGGGTGTTGCAATGTGCTGTGAGTGATGCGATTAGATGTGCTGGGGGATATGCAATGTGCTGTGGGCCATGCGATTCGATGTGCTGGGGGGGTGATGCGATTCGATGTGCTGGGGGTGATGCAATGTGCTGTGGGCCATGCGATTCGATGTACTGGGGGTGATGCAATGTGCTGGGAGTGATGCGATTCGATGTGCTGGGGGTGATGCAATGTGCTGTGGGTCATGCGATTCGATGTGCTGGGGTGATGCGATTCGATGTGCTGGGGGTAATGCAATGTGCTGTGAGTGATGCGTTTCGATGTGCTGGGGTTATGCAATGTGCTGTGGGCCATGCGATTCAATGTGCTGGGGTGATGCGATTTGATGTGCTGGGGGTGATGCAATGTGCTGTGGGCCATGCGATTCGATGTGCTGGGGGTGTTGCAATGTGCTGTGAGTGATGCGATTCGATGTGCTGGGGGTGATGGAATGTTCTGTGGGTCATGCGATTCGATGTGCTGGGGTGATGCGATTCGATGTGCTGGGGGTAATGCAATGTGCTGTGACTGATGCGTTTCGATGTGCTGGGGTTATGCAATGTGCTGTGGGCCATGCGATTTGATGTGCTGGGGTGATGCGATTCGATGTGCTGGGAGTGATGCAATGTGCTGTGGGCCATGCGATTCGATGTGCTGGGGGTGTTGCAATGTGCTGTGAGTGATGCAATTCGATGTGCTGGGGGTGTTGCAATGTGCTGTGAGTGATGTGATTCGATGTACTGGGGGTTATGCAATGTGCTGTGGGCCATGCGATTCGATGTGCTGGGGGTGATGCGATTCAATGTGCTGGGGGTGATGCAATGTGCTGTGGGCAATGCGATTTGATGTGCTGGGGGTGATGCATTGTGCTGTGAGTGATGCAATTCGATGTGCTGGGGGTGATGCAATGTGCTGTGGGCCATGCGATTCGATGTGCTGGGGTGATGCAATGTGCTGTGGGCCGTGCAATTTGATGTGGGCCATGCGATTTGATGTGCTGGGGTGATGCAATGTGCTGTGAGTGATGCGATTCGATGTGCTGGGGGTTATGCAATGTACTGTGGGCCACGCGATTCGATGTGCTGGGGGTGATTCAATGTGCCTTGGGCCATGTGATTCGATGTGCTGGGGTGATGTGATTCAATGTGCTGGGGGTGATGCAATGTGCTGCGGGCCATGCGATTCGATGTGCTGGGGGTGTTGCAATGTGCTGTGAGTGATGCGATTCGATGTGCTGGGGGTGATGCAATGTGCTGTGAGTGATGTGATTCGATGTGCTGGTGGTGATGCAATGTGCTGTGGGCCATGCGATTCGATGTGCTGGGGTGATGCAATTCGATGTGCTGGGGGTGATGCAATGTGCTGTGAGTGATGCGATTTGATGTGCTGGGGGTGATGCAATGTTCTGTGGGCCATGCAATTCGATGTGTTGGGGTGTTGCAATGTGCAGTGAGTGATGAAATGTGCTGGGGGTCATGCAATGTGCTGTGGGCCATGCGATTTGATGTGCTGGGGTGATGCGATTTGATGTGCTGGGGGTGATGCAATGTACTGTGAGTGATGCGATTCGATGTGCTGGGTGTTATGCAATGTCCTGTGGGCCATCCGATTCGATGTGCTCTGGTGATGCGATTCGATGTGCTGGGGGTGAGGCAATGTGATGTGAGTGATGCGATTCGATGTGCTGGGGGTTATGCAATGTGCTGTGTGTCCATGCGATTCGATGTGCTGGGGTGATGCGATTCGATGTGCTGGGGGTGATGCAATGTGCTGTGGGCCATGCGATTCGATGTGCTTGGGTGATGCGATTCGATGTGCTGGGGGTGGTGCAATGTGCTGTGAGTGATGCGATTCGATGTGCTGGGGGTTATGCAATGTGCTGTGGGCCATGCGATTCGATGTGCTGGGAGTGATGAAATGTTCTGTGGGCTATGCGATTCGATGTGCTGGGGGTGTTGCAATGTGCTGTGAGTGATGCGTTTCGATGTGCTGGGGTTATGCAATGTGCTGTGAGCCATGCGATTCGATGTGCTGGGGTGATGCGATTCGATGTGCTGGCGGTGATGCAATGTGCTGTGGGCCATGCGATTCGATGTGCTGGGGGTGTTGCAATGTGCTGTGAGTGATGCAATTCGATGTGCTGGGGGTGATGCCATGTTCTGTGGGCCATGCGATTTGATGTTCTGGGGGTGTTGCAATGTGCTGTGAGTGATGCGATTCGATGTGCTGGGGGTGATGCAATGTTCTGTGGGTCATGCGATTCGATGTGCTGGGGTGATGCGATTCGATGTGCTGGGGGTGTTGCAATGTGCTGTGAGTGATGCGTTTTGATGTGCTGGGGTTATGCAATGTGCTGTGGGCCATGCGATTCGATGTGCTGGGGTGATGCGATTCGATGTGCTGGGGGTGATGCAATGTGCTGTGGGCCATGCGATTCGATGTGCTGGGGGTGTTGCAATGTGCTGTGAGTGATGCGATTCGATGTGCTGGGGGTGATGCCATGTTCTGTGGGCCATGCGATTTGATGTTCTGGGGGTGTTGCAATGTGCTGTGAGTGATGCGATTCAATGTGCTGGGGGTTATGCAATGTGCTATGGGCCAAGTGATTCGATGTGCTGGGGGTGATGCGATTCGATGTGCTGGGGGTGATGCAATGTGCTGTGGGCCATGCGATTCGATGTGCTGAGGTGTTGCGATTCGATGTGCTGGGGGTAATGCAATGTGTTGTGGGCCATGCGATTCGATGTGCTGGGGGTGTTGCGATTCGATGTGCTGAGGGTGATTCAATGTGCTGTGGGCCATGCGATTCGATGTGCTGGGGGTGATGCAATGTGCTGGGTATGATGCGATTCGATGTGCTGGGGGTGATGCAATGTGCTGTGGGCCATGCAATTCGATGTGCTGGGGGTGATGCAATGTCCTGTGGTCCATGCGATTCGATGTGCTGGGGGTGTTGCAATGTGCTGTGAGTGATGCGATTAGATGTGCTGGGGGTTATGCAATGTGCTGTGGGCCATGCGATTCGATGTGCTGGGGGGTGATGCGATTCGATGTGCTGGGGGTGATGCAATGTGCTGTGGGCCATGCGATTCGATGTGCTGGGGTTATGCAATGTCCTGTGGGCCATGCGATTTGATGTGCTGGGGTGATGCGATTCGATGTGCTGGGGGTGATGCAATGTGCTGTGGGCCATGCGATTCGATGTGCTGAGGGTGATGCAATGTGCTGTGAGTGATGCGATTTGATGTGCTGGGGGTTATGCAATGTGCTGTGCGCCATGCGATTCGATGTGCTGGGGGTGATGCAATGTGCTGTGGGTCATGCGATTCGATGTGCTGGGGGTGATGCAATGTGCTGTGGGCCATGCGATTCGATGTGCTGGGGGTGATGCAATGTGCTGTGGGCCATGCGATTCACTGTGCTGGGGGTGATGCAATGGGCTGTGGGCCATGTGATTCGATGTGCTGGGGGTGATGCAATGTCCTGTGAGTGATGCGAGTAGATGTGCTGGGGGTGATGCAATGTGCTGTGAGTGATGCGATTCGATGTGCTGGGTGTTATACAATTTGCTGTGGTCCATGCGATTTGATGTGTTGGGGGTGATGCAATGTGCTGTGGGCCATGCGATTCGTTGTGCTGGGGTGATGCGATTTGATGTGCTGGGGGTGATGCAATGTGCTGTGGTCCATGCGATTCGATGTGCCGGGGGTGATGCGATTCGATGTGCTGGGGGTGATGCAATGTGCTGTGGGTCATGCGATTCGATGTGCTGGGGGTGATGCAATGTGCTGTGGGCCATGCGATTCGATGTGCTGGGGGTGATGCAATGTGCTGTGGGTCATGCGATTCGATGTGCTGGGGTGATGCGATTCGATGTGCTGGGGGTGATGCAATGTGCTGTGAGTGATGCGTTTCGATGTGCTGGGGTTATGCAATGTGCTGTGGGCCATGCGATTTGATGTGCTGGGGTGATGCGATTCGATGTGCTGGGGGTGATGCAATGTGCTGTGGGTCATGCGATTCGATGTGCTGGAGTGATGCGATTCGATGTGCTGGGGGTGATGCAATGTGCTGTGAGTGATGCGTTTCGATGTGCTGGGGTTATGCAATGTACTGTGGGCCATGCGATTTGATGTGCTGGGGTGATGCGTTTCGATGTGCTGGGGTTATGCAATGTATTGTGGGCCATGCGATTTGATGTGCTGGGGTGATGCGATTCGATGTGCTGAGGGTGATGCAATGTGCTGTGAGTGATGCGATTTGATGTGCTGGGGGTTATGCAATGTGCTGTGGGCCATGCGATTCGATGTGCTGGGGGTGATGCAATGTGCTGTGGGCCATGCGATTCGATGTGCTGGGGGTGATGCAATGTGCTGTGGGCCATGCGATTCGATGTGCTGGGGGTGATGCAATGTGCTGTGGGCCATGCGATTCGATGTGCTGGGGGTGATGCAATCTGCTGTGGGCCATGCGATTCACTGTGCTGGGGGTGATGCAATGGGCTGTGGGCCATGTGATTCGATGTGCTGGGGTGATGCAATGTGCTGTGGGCCGTGCGATTCGATGTGCTGTGGGCCATGCGATTCGATGTGCTGGAGGTGATGCAATGTGCTGTGAGTGATGCGATTCGATGTGCTGGGGTTATGCAATGTGCTGTGGGCCATGCGATTCGATGTGCTGGGGTGTTGCGATTCGATGTGCTGGGGTAATGCAATATGTTGTGGGCCATGCGATTCGATGTGCTGGGGGTGTTGCAATGTGCTGTGAGTGATGCAATTCGATGTGCTGGGGGTGTTGCAATGTGCTGTGAGTGATGTGATTCGATGTACTGGGGGTTATGCAATGTGCTGTGGGCCATGCGATTCGATGTGCTGGGGGTGATGCGATTCAATGTGCTGGGGGTGATGCAATGTGCTGTGGGCCATGCGATTTGATGTGCTGGGGGTGATGCATTGTGCTGTGAGTGATGCGTTTCGATGTGCTGGGGTTATGCAATGTACTGTGGGCCATGCGATTTGATGTGCTGGGGTGATGCGATTCGATGTGCTGGGGGTGATGCAATGTGCTGTGGGCCATGCGATTCGATGTGCTGAGGGTGATGCAATGTGCTGTGAGTGATGCGATTTGATGTGCTGGGGGTTATGCAATGTGCTGTGGGCCATGCGATTCGATGTGCTGGGGGTGATGCAATGTGCTGTGGGCCATGCGATTCGATGTGCTGGGGGTGATGCAATGTGCTGTGGGCCATGCGATTCGATGTGCTGGGGGTGATGCAATGTGCTGTGGGCCATGCGATTCGATGTGCTGGGGGTGATGCAATCTGCTGTGGGCCATGCGATTCACTGTGCTGGGGGTGATGCAATGGGCTGTGGGCCATGTGATTCGATGTGCTGGGGTGATGCAATGTGCTGTGGGCCGTGCGATTCGATGTGCTGTGGGCCATGCGATTCGATGTGCTGGAGGTGATGCAATGTGCTGTGAGTGATGCGATTCGATGTGCTGGGGTTATGCAATGTGCTGTGGGCCATGCGATTCGATGTGCTGGGGTGTTGCGATTCGATGTGCTGGGGTAATGCAATATGTTGTGGGCCATGCGATTCGATGTGCTGGGGGTGTTGCAATGTGCTGTGAGTGATGCAATTCGATGTGCTGGGGGTGTTGCAATGTGCTGTGAGTGATGTGATTCGATGTACTGGGGGTTATGCAATGTGCTGTGGGCCATGCGATTCGATGTGCTGGGGGTGATGCGATTCAATGTGCTGGGGGTGATGCAATGTGCTGTGGGCCATGCGATTTGATGTGCTGGGGGTGATGCATTGTGCTGTGAGTGATGCGTTTCGATGTGCTGGGGTTATGCAATGTACTGTGGGCCATGTGATTTGATGTGCTGGGGTGATGCGATTCGATGTGCTGGGGGTGATGCAATGTGCTGTGGGCCATGCGATTCGATGTGCTGAGGGTGATGCAATGTGCTGTGAGTGATGCGATTTGATGTGCTGGGGGTTATGCAATGTGCTGTGGGCCATGCGATTCGATGTGCTGGGGGTGATGCAATGTGCTGTGGGCCATGCGATTCGATGTGCTGGGGGTGATGCAATGTGCTGTGGGCCATGCGATTCGATGTGCTGGGGGTGATGCAATGTGCTGTGGGCCATGCGATTCGATGTGCTGGGGGTGATGCAATCTGCTGTGGGCCATGCGATTCACTGTGCTGGGGGTGATGCAATGGGCTGTGGGCCATGTGATTCGATGTGCTGGGGTGATGCAATGTGCTGTGGGCCGTGCGATTCGATGTGCTGTGGGCCATGCGATTCGATGTGCTGGAGGTGATGCAATGTGCTGTGAGTGATGCGATTCGATGTGCTGGGGTTATGCAATGTGCTGTGGGCCATGCGATTCGATGTGCTGGGGTGTTGCGATTCGATGTGCTGGGGTAATGCAATATGTTGTGGGCCATGCGATTCGATGTGCTGGGGGTGTTGCAATGTGCTGTGAGTGATGCAATTCGATGTGCTGGGGGTGTTGCAATGTGCTGTGAGTGATGTGATTCGATGTACTGGGGGTTATGCAATGTGCTGTGGGCCATGCGATTCGATGTGCTGGGGGTGATGCGATTCAATGTGCTGGGGGTGATGCAATGTGCTGTGGGCCATGCGATTTGATGTGCTGGGGGTGATGCATTGTGCTGTGAGTGATGCGTTTCGATGTGCTGGGGTTATGCAATGTACTGTGGGCCATGTGATTTGATGTGCTGGGGTGATGCGATTCGATGTGCTGGGGGTGATGCAATGTGCTGTGGGCCATGCGATTCGATGTGCTGAGGGTGATGCAATGTGCTGTGAGTGATGCGATTTGATGTGCTGGGGGTTATGCAATGTGCTGTGGGCCATGCGATTCGATGTGCTGGGGGTGATGCAATGTGCTGTGGGCCATGCGATTCGATGTGCTGGGGGTGATGCAATGTGCTGTGGGCCATGCGATTCACTGTGCTGGGGGTGATGCAATGGGCTGTGGGCCATGTGATTCGATGTGCTGGGGGTGATGCAATGTCCTGTGAGTGATGCGAGTAGATGTGCTGGGGGTGATGCAATGTGCTGTGAGTGATGCGATTCGATGTGCTGGGTGTTATGCAATTTGCTGTGGTCCATGCGATTTGATGTGTTGGGGGTGATGCAATGTGCTGTGGGCCATGCGATTCGTTGTGCTGGGGTGATGCGATTTGATGTGCTGGGGGTGATGCAATGTGCTGTGGTCCATGCGATTCGATGTGCCGGGGGTGATGCGATTCGATGTGCTGGGGGTGATGCAATGTGCTGTGGGTCATGCGATTCGATGTGCTGGGGGTGATGCAATGTGCTGTGGGCCATGCGATTCGATGTGCTGGGGGTGATGCAATGTGCTGTGGGTCATGCGATTCGATGTGCTGGGGTGATGCGATTCGATGTGCTGGGGGTGATGCAATGTGCTGTGAGTGATGCGTTTCGATGTGCTGGGGTTATGCAATGTGCTGTGGGCCATGCGATTTGATGTGCTGGGGTGATGCGATTCGATGTGCTGGGGGTGATGCAATGTGCTGTGGGTCATGCGATTCGATGTGCTGGAGTGATGCGATTCGATGTGCTGGGGGTGATGCAATGTGCTGTGGGTCATGCGATTCGATGTGCTGGGGGTGATGCAATGTGCTGTGGGCCATGCGATTCGATGTGCTGGGGGTGATGCAATGTGCTGTGGGTCATGCGATTCGATGTGCTGGGGTGATGCGATTCGATGTGCATGGGTTATGCAATGTGCTGTGGGCCATGCGATTTGATGTGCTGGGGTGATGCGATTCGATGTGCTGGGGGTGATGCAATGTGCTGTGGGCCATGCGATTCGATGTGCTGAGGGTGATGCAATGTGCTGTGAGTGATGCGATTTGATGTGCTGGGGGTTATGCAATGTGCTGTGCGCCATGCGATTCGATGTGCTGGGGGTGATGCAATGTGCTGTGGGTCATGCGATTCGATGTGCTGGGGGTGATGCAATGTGCTGTGGGCCATGCGATTCGATGTGCTGGGGGTGATGCAATGTGCTGTGGGCCATGCGATTCACTGTGCTGGGGGTGATGCAATGGGCTGTGGGCCATGTGATTCGATGTGCTGGGGGTGATGCAATGTCCTGTGAGTGATGCGAGTAGATGTGCTGGGGGTGATGCAATGTGCTGTGAGTGATGCGATTCGATGTGCTGGGTGTTATGCAATTTGCTGTGGTCCATGCGATTTGATGTGTTGGGGGTGATGCAATGTGCTGTGGGCCATGCGATTCGTTGTGCTGGGGTGATGCGATTTGATGTGCTGGGGGTGATGCAATGTGCTGTGGTCCATGCGATTTGATGTGCCGGGGGTGATGCGATTCGATGTGCTGGGGGTGATGCAATGTGCTGTGGGTCATGCGATTCGATGTGCTGGGGGTGATGCAATGTGCTGTGGGCCATGCGATTCGATATGCTGGGGGTGATGCAATGTGCTGTGGGTCATTCGATTCGATGTGCTGGGGTGATGCGATTCGATGTGCTGGGGGTGATGCAATGTGCTGTGAGTGATGCGTTTCGATGTGCTGGGGTTATGCAATGTGCTGTGGGCCATGCGATTTGATGTGCTGGGGTGATGCGATTCGATGTGCTGGGGGTGATGCAATGTGCTGTAGGTCATGCGATTCGATGTGCTGGAGTGATGCGATTCAATGTGCTGGGGGTGATGCAATGTGCTGTGAGTGATGCGTTTCGATGTGCTGGGGTTATGCAATGTACTGTGGGCCATGCGATTTGATGTGCTGGGGTGATGTGATTCGATGTGCTGGGGGTGATGCAATGTTCTGTGGGCCATGCGATTCGATGTGCTGAGGGTGATGCAATGTGCTGTGAGTGATGCGATTTGATGTGCTGGGGGTTATGCAATGTGCTGTGGGCCATGCGATTCGATGTGCTGGGGGTGATGCAATGTGCTGTGGGCCATGCGATTCGATGTGCTGGGGGTGATGCAATGTGCTGTGGGCCATGCGATTCGATGTGCTGGGGGTGATGCAATGTGCTGTGGGCCATGCGATTCACTGTGCTGGGGGTGATGCAATGGGCTGTGGGCCATGTGATTCGATGTGCTGGGGTGATGCAATGTGCTGTGGGCCGTGCGATTCGATGTGCTGTGGGCCATGCGATTCGATGTGCTGGGGTTATGCAATGTCCTGTGGGCCATGCGATTTGATGTGCTGGGGTGATGCAATTCGATGTGCTGGGGGTGATGCAATGTGCTGTGGGCCATGCGATTCGATGTGCTGAGGGTGATGCAATGTGCTGTGAGTGATGCGATTTGATGTGCTGGGGGTTATGCAATGTGCTGTGGGCCATGCGATTCGATCTGCTGGGGGTGATGCAATGTGCTGTGGGCCATGCGATTCGATGTGCTGGGGGTGATGCAATGTGCTGTGGGCCATGCGATTCGATGTGCTGGGGGTGATGCAATGTGCTGTGGGCCATGCGATTCGATGTGCTGGGGGTGATGCAATCTGCTGTGGGCCATGCGATTCACTGTGCTGGGGGTGATGCAATGGGCTGTGGGCCATGTGATTCGATGTGCTGGGGTGATGCAATGTGCTGTGGGCCGTGCGATTCGATGTGCTGTGGGCCATGCGATTCGATGTGCTGGAGGTGATGCAATGTGCTGTGAGTGATGCGATTCGATGTGCTGGGGTTATGCAATGTGCTGTGGGCCATGCGATTCGATGTGCTGGGGTGTTGCGATTCGATGTGCTGGGGTAATGCAATATGTTGTGGGCCATGCGATTTGATGTGCTGGGGGTGTTGCAATGTGCTGTGAGTGATGCAATTCGATGTGCTGGGGGGGTTGCAATGTGCTGTGAGTGATGTGATTCGATGTACTGGGGGTTATGCAATGTGCTGTGGGCCATGCGATTCGATGTGCTGGGGGTGATGCGATTCAATGTGCTGGGGGTGATGCAATGTGCTGTGGGCCATGCGATTTGATGTGCTGGGGGTGATGCATTGTGCTGTGAGTGATGCGTTTCGATGTGCTGGGGTTATGCAATGTACTGTGGGCCATGCGATTTGATGTGCTGGGGAGATGCGATTCGATGTGCTGGGGGTGATGCAATGTGCTGTGGGCCATGCGATTCGATGTGCTGAGGGTGATGCAATGTGCTGTGAGTGATGCGATTTGATGTGCTGGGGGTTATGCAATGTGCTGTGGGCCATGCGATTCGATGTGCTGGGGGTGATGCAATGTGCTGTGGGCCATGCGATTCGATGTGCTGGGGGTGATGCAATGTGCTGTGGGCCATGCGATTCACTGTGCTGGGGGTGATGCAATGGGCTGTGGGCCATGTGATTCGATGTGCTGGGGGTGATGCAATGTCCTGTGAGTGATGCGAGTAGATGTGCTGGTGGTGATGCAATGTGCTGTGAGTGATGCGATTCGATGTGCTGGGTGTTATGCAATTTGCTGTGGTCCATGCGATTTGATGTGTTGGGGGTGATGCAATGTGCTGTGGGCCATGCGATTCGTTGTGCTGGGGTGATGCGATTTGATGTGCTGGGGGTGATGCAATGTGCTGTGGTCCATGCGATTCGATGTGCCGGGGGTGATGCGATTCGATGTGCTGGGGGTGATGCAATGTGCTGTGGGTCATGCGATTCGATGTGCTGGGGGTGATGCAATGTGCTGTGGGCCATGCGATTCGATGTGCTGGGGGTGATGCAATGTGCTGTGGGTCATGCGATTCAATGTGCTGGGGTGATGCGATTCGATGTGCTGGGGGTGATGCAATGTGCTGTGAGTGATGCGTTTCGATGTGCTGGGGTTATGCAATGTGCTGTGGGCCATGCGATTTGATGTGCTGGGGTGATGCGATTCGATGTGCTGGGGGTGATGCAATGTGCTGTGGGTCATGCGATTCGATGTGCTGGAGTGATGCGATTCGATGTGCTGGGGGTGATGCAATGTGCTGTGGGTCATGCGATTCGATGTGCTAGGGGTGATGCAATGTGCTGTGGGCCATGCGATTCGATGTGCTGGGGGTGATGCAATGTGCTGTGGGTCATGCGATTCGATGTGCTGGGGTGATGCGATTCGATGTGCTGGGGGTGATGCAATGTGCTGTGAGTGATGCGTTTCGATGTGCTGGGGTTATGCAATGTGCTGTGGGCCATGCGATTTGATGTGCTGGGGTGATGCGATTCGATGTGCTGGGGGTGATGCAATGTGCTGTGGGCCATGCGATTCGATGTGCTGAGGGTGATGCAATGTGCTGTGAGTGATGCGATTTGATGTGCTGGGGGTTATGCAATGTGCTGTGCGCCATGCGATTCGATGTGCTGGGGGTGATGCAATGTGCTGTGGGTCATGCAATTCGATGTGCTGGGGGTGATGCAATGTGCTGTGGGCCATGCGATTCGATGTGCTGGGGGTGATGCAATGTGCTGTGGGCCATGCGATTCACTGTGCTGGGGGTGATGCAATGGGCTGTGGGCCATGTGATTCGATGTGCTGGGGGTGATGCAATGTCCTGTGAGTGATGCGAGTAGATGTGCTGGGGGTGATGCAATGTGCTGTGAGTGATGCGATTCGATGTGTTGGGGGTGATGCAATGTGCTGTGGGCCATGCGATTCGTTGTGCTGGGGTGATGCGATTTGATGTGCTGGGGGTGATGCAATGTGCTGTGGTCCATGCGATTTGATGTGCCGGGGGTGATGCGATTCGATGTGCTGGGGGTGATGCAATGTGCTGTGGGTCATGCGATTCGATGTGCTGGGGGTGATGCAATGTGCTGTGGGCCATGCGATTCGATGTGCTGGGGGTGATGCAATGTGCTGTGGGTCATGCGATTCGATGTGCTGGGGTGATGCGATTCGATGTGCTGGGGGTGATGCAATGTGCTGTGAGTGATGCGTTTCGATGTGCTGGGGTTATGCAATGTGCTGTGGGCCATGCGATTTGATGTGCTGGGGTGATGCGATTCGATGTGCTGGGGGTGATGCAATGTGCTGTGGGTCATGCGATTCGATGTGCTGGAGTGATGCGATTCGATGTGCTGGGGGTGATACAATGTGCTGTGAGTGATGCGTTTCGATGTGCTGGGGTTATGCAATGTACTGTGGGCCATGCGATTTGATGTGCTGGGGTGATGCGATTCGATGTGCTGGGGGTGATGCAATGTTCTGTGGGCCATGCGATTCGATGTGCTGAGGGTGATGCAATGTGCTGTGAGTGATGCGATTTGATGTGCTGGGGGTTATGCAATGTGCTGTGGGCCATGCGATTCGATGTGCTGGGGGTGATGCAATGTGCTGTGGGCCATGCGATTCGATGTGCTGGGGGTGATGCAATGTGCTGTGGGCCATGCGATTCGATGTGCTGGGGGTGATGCAATGTGCTGTGGGCCATGCGATTCACTGTGCTGGGGGTGATGCAATGGGCTGTGGGCCATGTGATTCGATGTGCTGGGGTGATGCAATGTGCTGTGGGCCGTGCGATTCAATGTGCTGTGGGCCATGCGATTCGATGTGCTGGAGGTGATGCAATGTGCTGTGAGTGATGCGATTCGATGTGCTGGGGTTATGCAATGTGCTGTGGGCCATGCGATTCGATGTGCTGGGGTGTTGCGATTCGATGTGCTGGGGTAATGCAATATGTTGTGGGCCATGCGATTCGATGTGCTGGGGGTGTTGCAATGTGCTGTGAGTGATGCAATTCGATGTGCTGGGGGTGTTGCAATGTGCTGTGAGTGATGTGATTCGATGTACTGGGGATTATGCAATGTGCTGTGGGCCATGCGATTCGATGTGCGGGGGGTGATGCGATTCAATGTGCTGGGGGTGATGCAATGTGCTGTGGGCCATGCGATTTGATGTGCTGGGGGTGATGCATTGTGCTGTGAGTGATGCGATTTGATGTGCTGGGTGTGATGCACTGTGCTGTGGGATATGTGATTCGATGTGCTGGGGTGATGCAATGTGCTGTGGGCCGTGCGATTTGATGTGGGCCATGCGATTTGATGTGCTGGGGGTGATGCAATGTGCTGTGGGCAATGCGATTCGATGTGCTGGGGGTGATGCAATGTGCTGTGGGCCATGCGATTCACTGTGCTGGGGGTGATGCAATGGGCTGTGGGCCATGTGATTCGATGTGCTGGGGTGATGCAATGTGCTGTGGGTCATGCGATTCGATGTGCTGGGGTGATGCGATTCGATGTGCTGGGGGTGATGCAATGTGCTGTGAGTGATGCGTTTCGATGTGCTGGGGTTATGCAATGTGCTGTGGGCCATGCGATTTGATGTGCTGGGGTGATGCGATTCGATGTGCTGGGGGTGATGCAATGTGTTGTGGGCCATGCGATTCGATGTGCTGGGGGTGTTGCGATTCGATGTGCTGGGGGTGATGCAATGTGGTGTGGGCCATGCGATTCGATGTGCTGGGGGTGATGCAATGTGCTGGGAGTGATGCGATTCGATGTGCTGGGGGTGATGCAATGTGCTGTGGGTCATGCGATTCGATGTGCTGGGGATGATGCAATGTGCTGTGGGCCATGCAATTCGATGTGCTGGGGGTGATGCAATGTCCTGTGGTCCATGCGATTCGATGTGCTGGGGTGATGCGATTCGATGTGCTGGGGGTGATGAAATGTGCTGCGGGCCATACGATTCGATGTGCTGGGGGTGTTGCAATGTGCTGTGAGTGATGCGATTCGATGTGCTGGGGGTGATGCAATGTGCTGTGAGTGATGCGATTCGATGTGCTGGTGGTGATGCAATGTGCTGTGGGCCATGCGATTTGATGTGCTGGGGTGATGCAATTCGATGTGCTGGGGGTGATGCAATGTGCTGTGGGCCATGTGATTCGATGTGCTGGGGGTGTTGCAATGTGCAGTGAGTGATGAGATGTGTTGGGGGTCATGCAATGTGCTGTGGGCCATGCGATTCGATGTGCTGGGGTGATGCGATTCGATGTGCTGGGGGTGATGCAATGTGCTGGGGGCCATGCGATTCGATGTGCTGGGGTGATGCAACGTGCTGTGAGTGATGCGATTTGATGTGCTGGGTGTGATGCACGGTGCTGTGGGACATGTGATTCGATGTGCTGGGGTGATGCAATGTGCTGTGGGCCATGCGATTCGATGTGCTGGGGGTGATGCAATGTGCTGTGGGCCATGCGATTTGATGTGCTGGGGGTGATGCAATGTGCTGTGGGCCATGCGATTCACTGTGCTGGGGGTGATGCAATGGGCTGTGGGCCATGTGATTCGATGTGCTGGGGTGATGCAATGTGTTGTGGGTCATGCGATTCGATGTGCTGGGGGTGTTTCAATATGCTGTGAGTGATGCGATTTGATGTGCTGTGGGTTATGCAATGTGCTGTGGGCCATGCGATTCGATGTGCTGGGGGTGATGCGATTCGATGTGCTGGGGGTTATGCAATGTGCTGTGGGCCATGTGATTCGATGTGCTGGGGGGTGATGCGATTCGATGTGCTGGGGGTGATGCAATGTGCTGTGGGCCATGCGATTCGATGTGCTGGGGGTGATGCAATGTGCTGGGAGTGATGCGATTCGATGTGCTTGGGGTGATGCAATGTGCTGTGGGTCATGCGATTCGATGTGCTGGGGTGATGCGATTCGATGTGCTGGGGGTCATGCAATGTGCTGTGAGTGATGCGTTTCGATGTGCTGGGGTTATGCAATGTGCTGTGGGCCATGTGATTTGATGTGCTGGGGTGATGCGATTCGATGTGCTGGGGGTGATGCAATGTGCTGTGGGCCATGCGATTCGATGTGCTGAGGGTGATGCAATGTGCTGTGAGTGATGCGATTTGATGTGCTGGGGGTTATGCAATGTGCTGTGGGCCATGCGATTCGATGTGCTGGGGGTGATGCAATGTGCTGTGGGCCATGCGATTCAATGTGCTGGGGGTGATGCAATGTGCTGTGGGCCATGCGATTCGATGTGCTGGGGGTGATGCAATGTGCTGTGGGCCATGCGATTCACTGTGCTGGGGGTGATGCAATGGGCTGTGGGCCATGTGATTCGATGTGCTGGGGTGATGCAATGTGCTGTGGGCCGTGCGATTTGATGTGCTGTGGGCCATGCGATTCAATGTGCTGAGGTGTTGCGATTCGATGTGCTGGGGGTAATGCAATGTGTTGTGGGCCATGCGATTCGATGTGCTAGGGGTGTTGCGATTCGATGTGCTGGGGGTGATGCAATGTGCTGTGGGCCATGCGATTCGATGTGCTGGGGGGGTGATGCGATTCGATGTGCTGGGGGTGATGCAATGTGCTGTGGGCCATGCGATTCGATGTGCTGGGGGTGATGCACTGTGCTGGGAGTGATGCGATTTGATGTGCTGGGGGTGATGCAATGTGCTGTGGGTCATGCGATTCGATGTGCTGGGGTGATGCGATTCGATGTGCTGGGGGTGATGCAATGTGCTGTGAGTGATGCGTTTCGATGTGCTGGGGTTATGCAATGTGCTGTGGGCCATGCGATTTGATGTGCTGGGGTGATGCGATTCAATGTGCTGGGGGTGATGCAATGTGCTGTGGGCCATGCGATTTGATGTGCTGGGGGTGATGCATTGTGCTGTGAGTGATGCGATTCGATGTGCTGGTGGTGATGCAATGTGCTGTAGGCCATGCGATTCGATGTGCTGGGGATATGCGATTCAATGTGCTGGGGGTGATGCAATGTGCTGTGAGCCATGCGATTCGATGTGCTGGGGTGATGCGATTCGATGTGCTGAGGGTGATGCAATGTGCTGTGAATGATGCGATTTGATGTGCTGGGGGTGTTGCAATGTGCTGTGGGTTATGCGATTCGATGTGCTCAGGTGATGCGATTCAATGTGCTGGGGGTGATGCAATGTGCTGTGAGTGATGCGATTCGATGTGCTGGGGGTGATGCAATGTGCTGTGGGCCATGCGATTCGATGTGCTGAGGTGTTGCGATTCGATGTGCTGGGGGTGATGCCATGTGTTGTGGGCCATGCGATTCGATGTGCTGGGGGTGTTGCAATGTGCTGTGAGTGATGCGATTCGATGTGCTGGGGGTGATGCAATGTCCTGTGGGCCATGCGATTCGATGTGCTGAGGTGTTGCGATTCGATGTGCTGGGGGTAATGCAATGTGTTGTGGGCCATGCGATTCGATGTGCTGGGGGTGATGCATTGTGCTGTGAGTGATGCGATTCGATGTGCTGGTGGTGATGCAATGTGCTGTAGGCCATGCGATTCGATGTGCTGGGGATATGCGATTCACTGTGCTGGGGGTGATGCAATGTGCTGTGAGCCATGCGATTCGATGTGCTGGGGTGATGCGATTCGATGTGCTGAGGGTGATGCAATGTGCTGTGAGTGATGCGATTTGATGTGCTGGGGGTGTTGCAATGTGCTGTGGGTTATGCGATTCGATGTGCTCAGGTGATGCGATTCAATGTGCTGGGGGTGATGCAATGTGCTGTGAGTGATGCGATTCGATGTGCTGGGGGTGATGCAATGTGCTGTGGGCCATGCGATTCGATGTGCTGAGGTGTTGCGATTCGATGTGCTGGGGGTGATGCCATGTGTTGTGGGCCATGCGATTCGATGTGCTGGGGGTGTTGCAATGTGCTGTGAGTGATGCGATTCGATGTGCTGGGGGTGATGCAATGTGCTGTGGGCCATGCGATTCGATGTGTTGAGGTGTTGCGATTCGATTTGCTGGGGGTAATGCAATGTGTTGTGGGCCATGCGATTCGATGTGCTGGGGGTGTTGCGATTCGATGTGCTGAGGGTGATGCAATGTGCTGTGGGCCATGCGATTCGATGTGCTGGGGGTGATGCAATGTGCTGGGTATGATGCGATTCGATGTGCTTGGGGTGATGCAATGTGCTGTGGGTCATGCGATTCGATGTGCTGGGGATGATGCAATGTGCTGTGGGCCATGCGATTCAATGTGCTGGGGGTGATGCACTGTGCTGGGAGTGATGCGATTCGATGTGCTGGGGGTGATGCAATGTGCTGTGGGTCATGCGATTCGATGTGCTGGGGTGATGCGATTCGATGTGCTGGGGGTGATGCAATGTGCTGTGAGTGATGCGTTTCGATGTGCTGGGGTTATGCAATGTGCTGTGGGCCATGCGATTTGATGTGCTGGGGTGATGCGATTCGATGTGCTGGGGGTGATGCAATGTGCTGTGGGCCATGCGATTCGATGTGCTGAGGGTGATGCAATGTGCTGTGAGTGATGCGATTTGATGTGCTGGGGGTTATGCAATGTGCTGTGCGCCATGCGATTCGATGTGCTGGGGGTGATGCAATGTGCTGTGGGTCATGCGATTCGATGTGCTGGGGGTGATGCAATGTGCTGTGGGCCATGCGATTCGATGTGCTGGGGGTGATGCAATGTGCTGTGGGCCATGCGATTCACTGTGCTGGGGGTGATGCAATGTGCTGTGGGCCATGTGATTTGATGTGCTGGGGGTGATGCATTGTGCTGTGAGTGATGCGATTCGATGTGCTGGTGGTGATGCAATGTGCTGTAGGCCATGCGATTCGATGTGCTGGGGATATGCAATTCAATGTGCTGGGGGTGATGCAATGTGCTGTGAGCCATGCGATTCGATGTGCTGGGGTGATGCGATTCGATGTGCTGAGGGTGATGCAATGTGCTGTGAGTGATGCGATTTGATGTGCTGGGGGTGTTGCAATGTGCTGTGGGTTATGCGATTCGATGTGCTCAGGTGATGCGATTCAATGTGCTGGGGGTGATGCAATGTGCTGTGAGTGATGCGATTCGATGTGCTGGGGGTGATGCAATGTGCTGTGGGCCATGCGATTCGATGTGCTGGGGTGTTGCGATTCGATGTGCTGGGGGTGATGCCATGTGTTGTGGGCCATGCGATTCGATGTGCTGGGGGTGTTGCAATGTGCTGTGAGTGATGCGATTCGATGTGCTGGGGGTGATGCAATGTCCTGTGAGTGATGCGAGTAGATGTGCTGGGGGTGATGCAATGTGCTGTGAGTGATGCGATTCGATGTGCTGGGTGTTATGCAATTTGCTGTGGTCCATGCGATTCGATGTGCTGGGGGTGATGCAATGTGCTGTGGGCCATGCGATTCGTTGTGCTGGGGTGATGCGATTTGATGTGCTGGGGGTGATGCAATGTGCTGTGGGCCATGCGATTCAATGTGCTGGGGTGTTTCAATGTGCTGTGAGTGATGCGATTCGATGTTCAGGGGGGTTATGCAATGTGCTGTGGGCCATGTGATTCGATGTGCTGGGGGCGATGCAATGTGCTGTGGTCCATGCGATTCGATGTGCTGGGGTGATGCGATTCGATGTGCTGGGGGTGATGCAATGTGCTGTGGGCCATGCGATTCGATGTGCTGGGGTGTTTCAATGTGCTGTGAGTGATGCGATTCGATGTTCAGGGGGGTTATGCAATGTGCTGTGGGCCATGTGATTCGATGTGCTGGGGGTGATGCGATTCGATGTGCTGGGGGTGATGCAATGTGCTGTGAGTGATGCGATTCGACGTGCTGGGGGCGATGCAATGTGCTGTGGGCCATGCGACTCGATGTGCTGGGGGTGTTGCAATGTGCTGTGAGTGATGCGATTCGATGTGCTGGGGGTTATGCAATGTGCTGTGGGCCATGCGATTCGATGTGCTGGGGGGGTGATGCGATTCGATGTGCTGGGGGTGATGCAATGTGCTGTGGGCCATGCGATTCGATGTACTGGGGGTGATGCAATGTGCTGGGAGTGATGCGATTCGATGTGCTGGGGGTGATGCAATGTGCTGTGGGTCATGCGATTCGATGTGCTGGGGTGATGCGATTCGATGTGCTGGGGGTAATGCAATGTGCTGTGAGTGATGCGTTTCGATGTGCTGGGGTTATGCAATGTGCTGTGGGCCATGCGATTCAATGTGCTGGGGTGATGCGATTTGATGTGCTGGGGGTGATGCAATGTGCTGTGGGCCATGCGATTCGATGTGCTGGGGGTGTTGCAATGTGCTGTGAGTGATGCGATTCGATGTGCTGGGGGTGATGCAATGTTCTGTGGGTCATGCGATTCGATGTGCTGGGGTGATGCGATTCGATGTGCTGGTCGTAATGCAATGTGCTGTGAGTGATGCGTTTCGATGTGCTGGGGTTATGCAATGTGCTGTAAGCCATGCGATTCGATGTGCTGGGGTGATGCGATTCGATGTGCTGGGGGTGATGCAATGTGCTGTGGGCCATGCGATTTGATGTGCTGGGGGTGTTGCAATGTGCTGTGAGTGATGCGATTCGATGTGCTGGGGGTGATGCCATGTTCTGTGGGCAATGCGATTTGATGTTCTGGGGGTGTTGCAATGTGCTGTGAGTGATGCGATTCAATGTGCTGGGGGTTATGCAATGTGCTATGGGCCAAGCGATTCGATGTGCTGGGGGTGATGCGATTCGATGTGCTGGGGGTGATGCAATGTGCTGTGGGCCATGCGATTCGATGTGCTGGGGGTGATGTAATGTGCTGTGAGTGATGCGATTCGATGTGCAGGTGGTGTTGCAATGTGCTGTGGGCCATGCGATTCGATGTGCTGGGGTGATGCGATTCGATGTGCTGGGGGTGATGCAATGTGTTGTGGGCCATGCGATTCGATGTGCTGGGGGTGATGCAATGTGCTGTGAGTGATGCAATTCGATGTGCTGGGGTTATGCAATACGCTGTGGTCCATGCGATTCGATGTGCTGAGGTGTTGCGATTCGATGTGCTGGGGGTGATGCAATGTGCTGTGGGCCATGCGATTCGATGTGCTGGGGGTGATGCAATGTGCTGGGAGTGATGCGATTCGATGTGCTGGGGGTGATGCAATGTGCTGTGGGTCATGCGATTCGATGTGCTGGGGATGATGCAATGTGCTGTGGGCCATGCAATTCGATGTGCTGGGGTGATGCAATGTCCTGTGGTCCATGCGATTCGATGTGCTGGGGGTGTTGCAATGTGCTGTGAGTGATGCGATTAGATGTGCTGGGGGTTATGCAATGTGCTGTGGGCCATGCGATTCGATGTGCTGGGGGGTGATGCGATTCGATGTGCTGGGGGTGATGCAATGTGCTGTGGGCCATGCGATTCGATGTGCTGGGGGTGATGCAATGTGCTGTGAGTGATGCGTTTCGATGTGCTGGGGTTATGCAATGTACTGTGGGCCATGCGATTTGATGTGCTGGGGTGATGTGATTCGATGTGCTGGGGGTGATGCAATGTGCTGTGGGCCATGCGATTCGATGTGCTGAGGGTGATGCAATGTGCTGTGAGTGATGCGATTTGATGTGCTGGGGGTTATGCAATGTGCTGTGGGCCATGCGATTCGATGTGCTGGGGGTGATGCAATGTGCTGTGGGCCATGCGATTCGATGTGCTGGGGGTGATGCAATGTGCTGTGGGCCATGCGATTCGATGTGCTGGGGGTGATGCAATGTGCTGTGGGCCATGCGATTCACTGTGCTGGGGGTGATGCAATGGGCTGTGGGCCATGTGATTCGATGTGCTGGGGTGATGCAATGTGCTGTGGGCCGTGCGATTCGATGTGCTGTGGGCCATGCGATTCGATGTGCTGGAGGTGATGCAATTTGCTGTGAGTGATGCGATTTGATGTGCTGGGGTTATGCAATGTGCTGTGGGCCATGCGATTCGATGTGCTGGGGTGTTGCGATTCGATGTGCTGGGGTAATGCAATGTGTTGTGGGCCATGCGATTCGATGTGCTGGGGGTGTTGCAATGTGCTGTGAGTGATGCAATTCGATGTGCTGGGGGTGTTGCAATGTGCTGTGAGTGATGTGATTCGATGTACTGGGGGTTATGCAATGTGCTGTGGGCCATGCGATTCGATGTGCTGGGGGTGATGCGATTCAATGTGCTGGGGGTGATGCAATGTGCTGTGGGCCATGCGATTTGATGTGCTGGGGGTGATGCATTGTGCTGTGAGTGATGCGATTCGATGTGCTGGTGGTGATGCAATGTGCTGTAGGCCATGCGATTCGATGTGCTGGGGATATGCGATTCAATGTGCTGGGGGTGATGCAATGTGCTGTGAGCCATGCGATTCGATGTGCTGGGGTGATGCGATTCGATGTGCTGAGGGTGATGCAATGTGCTGTGAGTGATGCGATTTGATGTGCTGGGGGTGTTGCAATGTGCTGTGGGTTATGCGATTCGATGTGCTCAGGTGATGCGATTCAATGTGCTGGGGGTGATGCAATGTGCTGTGAGTGATGCGATTCGATGTGCTGGGGGTGATGCAATGTGCTGTGGGCCATGCGATTCGATGTGCTGAGGTGTTGCGATTCGATGTGCTGGGGGTGATGCCATGTGTTGTGGGCCATGCGATTCGATGTGCTGGGGGTGTTGCAATGTGCTGTGAGTGATGCGATTCGATGTGCTGGGAGTGATGCAATGTTCTGTGGGCTATGCGATTCGATGTGCTGGGGGTGTTGCAATGTGCTGTGAGTGATGCGTTTCGATGTGCTGGGGTTATGCAATGTGCTGTGGGCCATGCGATTCGATGTGCTGGGGTGATGCGATTCGATGTGCTGGCGGTGATGCAATGTGCTGTGGGCCATGCGATTCGATGTGCTGGGGGTGTTGCAATGTGCTGTGAGTGATGCGATTCTCTGTGCTGGGGGTGATGCAATGGGCTGTGGGCCATGTGATTCGATGTGCTGGGGTGATGCAATGTGCTGTGGGCCATGCGATTCGATGTGCTGTGGGCCATGCGATTCGATGTGCTGGAGGTGATGCAATGTGCTGTGAGTGATGCGATTCGATGTGCTGGGGTTATGCAATGTGCTGTGGGCCATGCGATTCGATGTGCTGGGGTGTTGCGATTCGATGTGCTGGGGTAATGCAATGTGTTGTGGGCCATGCGATTCGATGTGCTGGGGGTGTTGCAATGTGCTGTGAGTGATGCAATTTGATGTGCTGGGAGTGTTGCAATGTGCTGTGAGTGATGTGATTCGATGTACTGGGGGTTATGCAATGTGCTGTGGGCCATGCGGTTCGATGTGCTGGGGGTGATGCAATTCAATGTGCTGGGGGTGATGCAATGTGCTGTGGGCCATGCGATTTGATGTGCTGGGGGTGATGCATTGTGCTGTGAGTGATGCGATTCGATGTGCTGGTGGTGATGCAATGTGCTGTAGGCCATGTGATTCGATGTCCTGGGGATATGCAATTCAATGTGCTGGGGGTGATGCAATGTGCTGTGAGCCATGCGATTCCATGTGCTGGGGTGATGCGATTCGATGTGCTGAGGGTGATGCAATGTGCTGTGAGTGATGCGATTTGATGTGCTGGGGGTGTTGCAATGTGCTGTGGGTTATGCGATTCGATGTGCTCAGGTGATGCGATTCAATGTGCTGGGGGTGATGCAATGTGCTGTGAGTGATGCGATTCGATGTGCTGGGGGTGATGCAATGTGCTGTGGGCCATGCGCTTCGATGTGCTGGGGTGTTGCGATTCGATGTGCTGTGGGTGATGCCATGTGTTGTGGGCCATGCGATTCGATGTGCTGGGGGTGTTGCAATGTGCTGTGAGTGATGCAATTCGATGTGCTGGGGGTTATGCAATGTGCTGTGGGCCATGCGATTTGATGTGCTGGGGGTGATGCAATGTCCTGTGAGTGATGCGAGTAGATGTGCTGGGGGTGATGCAATGTGCTGTGAGTGATGCGATTCGATGTGCTGGGTGTTATGCAATTTGCTGTGGTCCATGCGATTCGATGTGTTGGGGGTGATGCAATGTGCTGTGAGCCATGCGATTCGTTGCGCTGGGGTGATGCGATTTGATGTGCTGGGGGTGATGCAATGTGCTGTGGGCCATGCGATTCAATGTGCTGGGGTGTTTCAATGTGCTGTGAGTGATGCGATTCGATGTTCAGGGGGGTTATGCAATGTGCTGTGGGCCATGTGATTCGATGTGCTGGGGGCGATGCAATGTGCTGTGGTCCATGTGATTCGATGTGCTGGGGTGATGCGATTCGATGTGCTGGGGGTGATGCAATGTGCTGTGGGCCATGCGATTCGATGTGCTGGGGTGTTTCAATGTGCTGTGAGTGATGCGATTCGATGTTCAGGGGGGTTATGCAATGTGCTGTGGGCCATGTGATTCGATGTGCTGGGGGTGATGCGATTCGATGTGCTGGGGGTGATGCAATGTGCTGTGAGTGATGCGATTCGACGTGCTGGGGGCGATGCAATGTGCTGTGGGCCATGCGATTCGATGTGCTGGGGGTGTTGCAATGTGCTGTGAGTGATGCGATTCGATGTGCTGGGGGTTATGCAATGTGCTGTGGGCCATGCGATTCGATGTGCTGGGGGGGTGATGCGATTGGATGTGCTGGGGGTGATGCAATGTGCTGTGGGCCATGCGATTCGATGTACTGGGGGTGATGCAATGTGCTGGGAGTGATGCGATTCGATGTGCTGGGGGTGATGCAATGTGCTGTGGGTCATGCGATTCGATGTGCTGGGGTGATGCGATTCGATGTGCTGGGGGTAATGCAATGTGCTGTGAGTGATGCGTTTCGATGTGCTGGGGTTATGCAATGTGCTGTGGGCCATGCGATTCAATGTGCTGGGGTGATGCAATTTGATGTGCTGGGGGTGATGCAATTTGCTGTGGGCCATGCGATTTGATGTGCTGGGGGTGTTGCAATGTGCTGTGAGTGATGCGATTCGATGTGCTGGGGGTGATGCAATGTTCTGTGGGTCATGCGATTCGATGTGCTGGGGGTGATGCGATTCGATGTGCTGGGGGTGATGCAATGTGCTGTGAGTGATGCGATTCGACGTGCTGGGGGCGATGCAATGTGCTGTGGGCCATGCGATTCGATGTGCTGGGGGTGTTGCAATGTGCTGTGAGTGATGCGATTCGATGTGCTGGGGGTTATGCAATGTGCTGTGGGCCATGCGATTCGATGTGCTGGGGGGGTGATGCGATTCGATGTGCTGGGGGTGATGCAATGTGCTGTGGGCCATGCGATTCGATGTACTGGGGGTGATGCAATGTGCTGGGAGTGATGCGATTCGATGTGCTGGGGGTGATGCAATGTGCTGTGGGTCATGCGATTCGATGTGCTGGGGTTATGCAATGTGCTGTAAGCCATGCGATTCAATGTGCTGGGGTGATGCGATTCGATGTGCTGGGGGTGATGCAATGTGCTGTGGGCCATGCGATTCGATGTGCTGGGGTGATGCGATTCGATGTGCTGGGGGTGAGGCAATGTGATGTGAGTGATGCGATTCGATGTGCTGGGGGTTATGCAATGTGCTGTGGTCCATGCGATTCGATGTGCTGGGGTGATGCGATTCGATGTGCTGGGGGTGATGCAATGTGCTGTGGGCCATGCGATTCAATGTGCTTGGGTGATGCGATTCGATGTGCTGGGGGTGGTGCAATGTGCTGTGAGTGATGCAATTCGATGTGCTGGGGGTTATGCAATGTGCTGTGGGCCATGCGATTCGATGTGCTGGGAGTGATGCAATGCTCTGTGGGCTATGCGATTCGATGTGCTGGGGGTGTTGCAATGTGCTGTGAGTGATGCGTTTCGATGTGCTGGGGTTATGCAATGTGCTGTGGGCCATGCGATTCGATGTGCTGGGGTGATGCGATTCGATGTGCTGGCGGTGATGCAATGTGCTGTGGGCCATGCGATTCGATGTGCTGGGAGTGATGCAATGTTCTGTGGGCTATGCGATTCGATGTGCTGGGGGTGTTGCAATGTGCTGTGAGTGATGTGATTCTCTGTGCTGGGGGTGATGCAATGGGCTGTGGGCCATGTGATTCGATGTGCTGGGGTGATGCAATGTGCTGTGGGCCGTGCGATTCGATGTGCTGTGGGCCATGCGATTCGATGTGCTGGAGGTGATGCAATGTGCTGTGAGTGATGCGATTCGATGTGCTGGGGTTATGCAATGTGCTGTGGGCCATGCGATTCGATGTGCTGGGGTGTTGCGATTCGATGTGCTGGGGGTGATGCCATGTGTTGTGGGCCATGCGATTCGATGTGCTCAGGTGATGCGATTCAATGTGCTGGGGGTGATGCAATGTGCTGTGAGTGATGCGATTCGATGTGCTGGGGGTGATGCAATGTGCTGTGGGCCATGCGCTTCGATGTGCTGGGGTGTTGCGATTCGATGTGCTGGGGGTGATGCCATGTGTTGTGGGCCATGCGATTCAATGTGCTGGGGGTGTTGCAATGTGCTGTGAGTGATGCAATTCGATGTGCTGGGGGTTATGCAATGTGCTGTGGGCCATGCGATTTGATGTGCTGGGGGTGATGCAATGTCCTGTGAGTGATGCGAGTAGATGTGCTGGGGGTGATGCAATGTGCTGTGAGTGATGCGATTCGATGTGCTGGGTGTTATGCAATTTGCTGTGGTCCATGCGATTCGATGTGTTGGGGGTGATGCAATGTGCTGTGAGCCATGCGATTCGTTGCGCTGGGGTGATGCGATTTGATGTGCTGGGGGTGATGCAATGTGCTGTGGGCCATGCGATTCAATGTGCTGGGGTGTTTCAATGTGCTGTGAGTGATGCGATTCGATGTTCAGGGGGGTTATGCAATGTGCTGTGGGCCATGTGATTCGATGTGCTGGGGGCGATGCAATGTGCTGTGGTCCATGTGATTCGATGTGCTGGGGTGATGCGATTCGATGTACTGGGGTGTTTCAATGTGCTGTGAGTGATGCGATTCGATGTTCAGGGGGGTTATGCAATGTGCTGTGGGCCATGTGATTCGATGTGCTGGGGGTGATGCGATTCGATGTGCTGGGGGTGATGCAATGTGCTGTGAGTGATGCGATTCGACGTGCTGGGGGCGATGCAATGTGCTGTGGGCCATGCGATTCGATGTGCTGGGGGTGTTGCAATGTGCTGTGAGTGATGCGATTCGATGTGCTGGGGGTTATGCAATGTGCTGTGGGCCATGCGATTCGATGTGCTGGGGGGGTGATGCGATTCGATGTGCTGGGGGTGATGCAATGTGCTGTGGGCCATGCGATTCTATGTACTGGGGGTGATGCAATGTGCTGGGAGTGATGCGATTCGATGTGCTGGGGGTGATGCAATGTGCTGTGGGTCATGCGATTCGATGTGCTGGGGTGATGCGATTCGATGTGCTGGGGGTAATGCAATGTGCTGTGAGTGATGCGTTTCGATGTGCTGGGGTTATGCAATGTGCTGTGGGCCATGCGATTCAATGTGCTGGGGTGATGCGATTTGATGTGCTGGGGGTGATGCAATGTGCTGTGGGCCATGCGATTTGATGTGCTGGGGGTGTTGCAATGTGCTGTGAGTGATGCGATTCGATGTGCTGGGGGTGATGCAATGTTCTGTGGGTCATGCGATTCGATGTGCTGGGGTGATGCGATTCGATGTGCTGGTCGTAATGCAATGTGCTGTGAGTGATGCGTTTCGATGTGCTGGGGTTATGCAATGTGCTGTAAGCCATGCGATTCAATGTGCTGGGGTGATGCGATTCGATGTGCTGGGGGTGATGCAATGTGCTGTGGGCCATGCGATTCGATGTGCTGGGGTGATGCGATTCGATGTGCTGGGGGTGAGGCAATGTGATGTGAGTGATGCGATTCGATGTGCTGGGGGTTATGCAATGTGCTGTGGTCCATGCGATTCGATGTGCTGGGGTGATGCGATTCGATGTGCTGGGGGTGATGCAATGTGCTGTGGGCCATGCGATTCAATGTGCTTGGGTGATGCGATTCGATGTGCTGGGGGTGGTGCAATGTGCTGTGAGTGATGCAATTCGATGTGCTGGGGGTTATGCAATGTGCTGTGGGCCATGCGATTCGATGTGCTGGGAGTGATGCAATGCTCTGTGGGCTATGCGATTCGATGTGCTGGGGGTGTTGCAATGTGCTGTGAGTGATGCGTTTCGATGTGCTGGGGTTATGCAATGTGCTGTGGGCCATGCGATTCGATGTGCTGGGGTGATGCGATTCGATGTGCTGGCGGTGATGCAATGTGCTGTGGGCCATGCGATTCGATGTGCTGGGAGTGATGCAATGTTCTGTGGGCTATGCGATTCGATGTGCTGGGGGTGTTGCAATGTGCTGTGAGTGATGTGATTCTCTGTGCTGGGGGTGATGCAATGGGCTGTGGGCCATGTGATTCGATGTGCTGGGGTGATGCAATGTGCTGTGGGCCGTGCGATTCGATGTGCTGTGGGCCATGCGATTCGATGTGCTGGAGGTGATGCAATGTGCTGTGAGTGATGCGATTCGATGTGCTGGGGTTATGCAATGTGCTGTGGGCCATGCGATTCGATGTGCTGGGGTGTTGCGATTCGATGTGCTGGGGGTGATGCCATGTGTTGTGGGCCATGCGATTCGATGTGCTCAGGTGATGCGATTCAATGTGCTGGGGGTGATGCAATGTGCTGTGAGTGATGCGATTCGATGTGCTGGGGGTGATGCAATGTGCTGTGGGCCATGCGATTCGATGTGCTGAGGTGTTGCGATTCGATGTGCTGGGGGTGATGCCATGTGTTGTGGGCCATGCGATTCGATGTGCTGGGGGTGTTGCAATGTGCTGTGAGTGATGCGATTCGATGTGCTGGGAGTGATGCAATGTTCTGTGGGCTATGCGATTCGATGTGCTGGGGGTGTTGCAATGTGCTGTGAGTGATGCGTTTCGATGTGCTGGGGTTATGCAATGTGCTGTGGGCCATGCGATTCGATGTGCTGGGGTGATGCGATTCGATGTGCTGGCAGTGATGCAATGTGCTGTGGGCCATGCGATTCGATGTGCTGGGGGTGTTGCAATGTGCTGTGAGTGATGCGATTCTCTGTGCTGGGGGTGATGCAATGGGCTGTGGGCCATGTGATTCGATGTGCTGGGGTGATGCAATGTGCTGTGGGCCGTGTGATTCGATGTGCTGTGGGCCATGTGATTCGATGTGCTGGAGGTGATGCAATGTGCTGTGAGTGATGCGATTCGATGTGCTGGGGTTATACAATGTGCTGTGGGCCATGCGATTCGATGTGCTGGGGTGTTGCGATTCGATGTGCTGGGGTAATGCAATGTGTTGTGGGCCATGCGATTCGATGTGCTGGAGGTGTTGCAAAGTGCTGTGAGTGATGCAATTTGATGTGCTGGGGGTGTTGCAATGTGCTGGGAGTGATGTGATTCGATGTACTGGGGGTTATGCAATGTGCTGTGGGCCATGCGGTTCGATGTGCTGGGGGTGATGCAATTCAATGTGCTGGGGGTGATGCAATGTGCTGTGGGCCATGCGATTTGATGTGCTGGGGGTGATGCATTGTGCTGTGGGTGATGCGATTCGATGTGCTGGTGGTGATGCAATGTGCTGTAGGCCATGCGATTCGATGTGCTGGGGATATGCAATTCAATGTGCTGGGGGTGATGCAATGTGCTGTGAGCCATGCGATTCCATGTGCTGGGGTGATGCGATTCGATGTGCTGAGGGTGATGCAATGTGCTGTGAGTGATGCGATTTGATGTGCTGGGGGTGTTGCAATGTGCTGTGGGTTATGCGATTCGATGTGCTCAGGTGATGCGATTCAATGTGCTGGGGGTGATGCAATGTGCTGTGAGTGATGCGATTCGATGTGCTGGGGGTGATGCAATGTGCTGTGGGCCATGCGATTCGATGTGCTGGGGTGTTGCGATTCGATGTGCTGGGGGTGATGCCATGTGTTGTGGGCCATGCGATTCGATGTGCTGGGGGTGTTGCAATGTGCTGTGAGTGATGCGATTCGATGTGCTGGGGGTTATGCAATGTGCTGTGGGCCATGCGATTTGATGTGCTGGGGGTGATGCAATGTCCTGTGAGTGATGCGAGTAGATGTGCTGGGGGTGATGCAATGTGCTGTGAGTGATGCGATTCGATGTGCTGGGTGTTATGCAATTTGCTGTGGTCCATGCAATTCGATGTGTTGGGGGTGATGCAATGTGCTGTGAGCCATGCGATTCGTTGTGCTGGGGTGATGCGATTTGATGTGCTGGGGGTGATGCAATGTGCTGTGGGCCATGCGATTCAATGTGCTGGGGTGTTTCAATGTGCTGTGAGTGATGCGATTCGATGTTCAGGGGGGTTATGCAATGTGCTGTGGGCCATGTGATTCGATGTGCTGGGGGCGATGCAATGTGCTGTGGTCCATGTGATTCGATGTGCTGGGGTGATGCGATTCGATGTGCTGGGGGTGATGCAATGTGCTGTGGGCCATGCGATTCGATGTGCTGGGGTGTTTCAATGTGCTGTGAGTGATGCGATTCGATGTTCAGGGGGGTTATGCAATGTGCTGTGGGCCATGTGATTCAATGTGCTGGGGGTGATGCGATTCGATGTGCTGGGGGTGATGCAATGTGCTGTGAGTGATGCGATTCGACGTGCTGGGGGCGATGCAATGTGCTGTGGGCCATGCGATTCGATGTGCTGGGGGTGTTGCAATGTGCTGTGAGTGATGCGATTCGATGTGCTGGGGGTTATGCAATGTGCTGTGGGCCATGCGATTCGATGTGCTGGGGGGGTGATGCGATTCGATGTGCTGGGGGTGATGCAATGTGCTGTGGGCCATGCGATTCGATGTACTGGGGGTGATGCAATGTGCTGTGAGTGATGCGTTTCGATGTGCTGGGGTTATGCAATGTGCTGTGGGCCATGCGATTCGATGTGCTGGGGTGATGCGATTCGATGTGCTGGCGGTGATGCAATGTGCTGTGGGCCATGCGATTCGATGTGCTGGGGGTGTTGCAATGTGCTGTGAGTGATGCGATTCTCTGTGCTGGGGGTGATGCAATGGGCTGTGGGCCATGTGATTCGATGTGCTGGGGTGATGCAATGTGCTGTGGGCCGTGCGATTCGATGTGCTGTGGGCCATGCGATTCGATGTGCTGGAGGTGATGCAATGTGCTGTGAGTGATGCGATTCGATGTGCTGGGGTTATGCAATGTGCTGTGTGCCATGCGATTCGATGTGCTGGGGTGTTGCGATTCGATGTGCTGGGGTAATGCAATGTGTTGTGGGCCATGCGATTCGATGTGCTGGGGGTGTTGCAATGTGCTGTGAGTGATGCAATTTGATGTGCTGGGGGTGTTGCAATGTGCTGTGAGTGATGTGATTCGATGTACTGGGGGTTATGCAATGTGCTGTGGGCCATGCGGTTCGATGTGCTGGGGGTGATTCAATTCAATGTGCTGGGGGTGATGCAATGTGCTGTGGGCCATGCGATTTGATGTGCTGGGGGTGATGCATTGTGCTGTGAGTGATGCGATTCGATGTGCTGGTGGTGATGCAATGTGCTGTAGGCCATGCGATTCGATGTGCTGGGGATATGCAATTCAATGTGCTGGGGGTGATGCAATGTGCTGTGAGCCATGCGATTCCATGTGCTGGGGTGATGCGATTCGATGTGCTGAGGGTGATGCAATGTGCTGTGAGTGATGCGATTCGATGTGCTGGGGGTTATGCAATGTGCTGTGGGCCATGCGATTCGATGTGCTGGGGGGTGATGTGATTCGATGTGCTGGGGGTGATGCAATGTGCTGTGGGCCATGCGATTCGATGTACTGGGGGTGATGCAATGTGCTGGGAGTGATGCGATTCGATGTGCTGGGGGCGATGCAATGTGCTGTGGGCCATGCGATTCGATGTGCTGGGGGTGTTGCAATGTGCTGTGAGTGATGCGATTCGATGTGCTGGGGGTTATGCAATGTGCTGTGGGCCATGCGATTCGATGTGCTGGGGGGGTGATGTGATTCGATGTGCTGGGGGTGATGCAATGTGGGTGTGGGCCATGCGATTCGATGTACTGGGGGTGATGCAATGTGCTGGGAGTGATGCGATTCGATGTGCTGGGGGTGATGCAATGTGCTGTGGGTCATGCGATTCGATGTGCTGGGGTGATGCGATTCGATGTGCTGGGGGTAATGCAATGTGCTGTGAGTGATGCGTTTCGATGTGCTGGGGTTATGCAATGTGCTGTGGGCCATGCGATTCAATGTGCTGGGGTGATGCGATTTGATGTGCTGGGGGTGATACAATGTGCTGTGGGCCATGCAATTTGATGTGCTGGGGGTGTTGCAATGTGCTGTGAGTGATGCGATTCGATGTGCTGGGGGTGATGCCATGTTCTGTGGGCCATGCGATTTGATGTTCTGGGGGTGTTGCAATGTGCTGTGAGTGATGCGATTCAATGTGCTGGGGGTTATGCAATGTGCTATGGGCCAAGCGATTCGATGTGCTGTGGGCCATGCGATTTGATGTGCTGGGGGTGATGCAATGTGCTGTGGGCCATGTGATTCACTGTGCTGGGGGTGATGCAATGGGCTGTGGGTGATGCGATTCGATGTGCAGGTGGTGATGCAATGTGCTGTGGGCCATGCGATTCGATGTGCTGGGGTGATGCGATTCGATGTGCTGGGGGTGATGCAATGTGTTGTGGGCCATGCGATTCGATGTGCTGGGGGTGATGCAATGTGCTGTGAGTGATGCGATTCGATGTGCTGGGGTTATGCAATACGCTGTGGTCCATGTGATTCGATGTGCTGAGGTGTTGCGATTCGATGTGCTGGGGGTGATGCAATGTGTTGTGGGCCATGCGATTCGATGTGCTGGGGGTGATGCAATGTGCTGGGAGTGATGCGATTCGATGTGCTGGGGGTGATGCAATGTGCTGTGGGCCATGCGATTCGATGTGCTGGGGGTGATGCAATGTGCTGTGGGCCATGCGATTCACTGTGCTGGGGGTGATGCAATGGGCTGTGGGCCATGTGATTCGATGTGCTGGGGTGATGCAATGTGCTGTGGGCCGTGCGATTTGATGTGCTGTGGGCCATGCGATTCGATGTGCTGGAGGTGATGCAATGTGCTGTGAGTGATGCGATTCGATGTGCTGGGGTTATGCAATGTGCTGTGGGCCATGCGATTCGATGTGCTGAGGTGTTGCGATTCGATGTGCTGGGGGTAATGCAATGTGTTGTGGGCCATGCGATTCGATGTGCTAGGGGTGTTGCGATTCGATGTGCTGGGGGTGATGCAATGTGCTGTGGGCCATGCGATTCGATGTGCTGGGGGTGATGCAATGTGCTGGGAGTGATGCGATTCGATGTGCTGGGGGTGATGCAATGTGCTGTGGGTCATGCGATTCGATGTGCTGGGGATGATGCAATGTGCTGTGGGCCATGCAATTCGATGTGCTGGGGGTGATGCAATGTCCTGTGGTCCATGCGATTAGATGTGCTGGGGGTGTTGCAATGTGCTGTGAGTGATGCAATTAGATGTGCTGGGGGTTATGCAATGTGCTGTGGGCCATGTGATTCGATGTGCTGGGGGGTGATGCGATTCGATGTGCTGGGGGTGATGCAATGTGCTGTGAGTGATGCGATTTGATGTGCTGGGGGTTATGCAATGTGCTGTGAGTGATGCGATTTGATGTGCTGGGGGTGTTGCAATGTGCTGTGGGTCATGCGATTCAATGTGCTGGGGGTGATGCAATGTGCTGTGGGCCATGCGATTCGATGTGCTGGGGGTGATGCAATGTGCTGTGGGCCATGCGATTCACTGTGCTGGGGGTGATGCAATGGGCTGTGGGCCATGTGATTCGATGTGCTGGGGGTGATGCAATGTCCTGTGAGTGATGCGAGTAGATGTGCTGGGGGTGATGCAATGTGCTGTGAGTGATGCGATTCGATGTGCTGGGTGTTATGCAATTTGCTGTGGTCCATGCGATTTGATGTGTTGGGGGTGATGCAATGTGCTGTGGGCCATGCGATTCGTTGTGCTGGGGTGATGCGATTTGATGTGCTGGGGGTGATGCAATGTGCTGTGGTCCATGCGATTCAATGTGCCGGGGGTGATGCGATTCGATGTGCTGGGGGTGATGCAATGTGCTGTGAGTGATGCGATTCGATGTGCTGGGGGTGATGCAATGTGCTGTGGGCCATGCGATTCGATGTGCTGGGGGTGTTACAATGTGCTGTGAGTGATGTGATTCGATGTGCTGGGGGTTATGCAATGTGCTGTGGGCCATGCGATTCGATGTGCTGGGGGGGGGTGATGCGATTCGATGTGCTGGGGGTGATGCAATGTGCTGTGGGCCATGCGATTCGATGTACTGGGGGTGATGCAATGTGCTGGAAGTGATGTGATTCGATGTGCTGGGGGTGATGCAATGTGCTGTGGGTCATGCGATTCGATGTGCTGGGGTGATGCGATTCGATGTGCTGGGGGTAATGCAATGTGCTGTGAGTGATGCGTTTCGATGTGCTGGGGTTATGCAATGTGCTGTGGGCCATGCGATTCAATGTGCTGGGGTGATGCGATTTGATGTGCTGGGGGTGATGCAATGTGCTGTGGGCCATGCGATTCGATGTGCTGGGGGTGTTGCAATGTGCTGTGAGTGATGCGATTCGATGTGCTGGGGGTGATGGAATGTTCTGTGGGTCATGCGATTCGATGTGCTGGGGTGATGCGATTCGATGTGCTGGGGGTAATGCAATGTGCTGTGAGTAATGCGTTTCGATGTGCTGGGGTTATACAATGTGCTGTGGGCCATGCGATTCGATGTGCTGGGGTGATGCGATTCGATGTGCTGGGGGTGATGCAATGTGCTGTGGGTCATGCGATTCGATGTGCTGGGGATGATGCAATGTGCTGTGGGCCATGCGATTCACTGTGCTGGGGGTGATGCAATGGGCTGTGGGCCATGTGATTCGATGTGCTGGGGGTGATGCAATGTCCTGTGAGTGATGCGAGTAGATGTGCTGGGGGTGTTGCAATGTGCTGTGAGTGATGCGATTCGATGTGCTGGGTGTTATGCAATTTGCTGTGGTCCATGCGATTCAATGTGTTGGGGGTGATGCAATGTGCTGTGAGTGATGCGATTCGATGTGCTGGGGGTGATGCAATGTGCTGTGAGTGATGCGATTCGATGTGCTGGTGGTGATGCAATTTGCTGTGGGCCATGCGATTTGATGTGCTGGGGTGATGCAATTCGATGTGCTGGGGGTGATGCAATGTGCTGTGGGCCATGCGATTCGATGTGCTGGGGGTGTTGCAATGTGCAGTGAGTGATGAGATGTGTTGGGGGTCATGCAATGTGCTGTGGGCCATGCGATTCGATGTGCTGGGGTGATGCGATTCGATGTGCTGGGGGTGAAGCAATGTGCTGTGGGCCATGCGATTCGATGTGCTGGGGGCGTTGCGATTCAATGTGCTGGGGGTGATGCAATGTGCTGTGGGCCATGCAATTTGATGTGCTCGGGTGATGCGATTTGATGTGCTGGGGGTGATGCAATGTGCTGTGAGTGATGCGATTTGATGTTCTGGGGGTTATGCAAAGTGCTGTAGGCCATGCGATTCGATGTGCTGGGGTGATGTGATTCGATGTGCTGGGGGTGATGCAATGTGCTGTGGGCCATGCGATTCGATGTGCTGGGGGTGTTGCAATGTGCTGTGAGTGATGCGATTCGATGTGCTGGGGGTGATGCAATGTTCTGTGGGCCATGCGTTTCGAAGTGCTGTGGTGTTGCAATGTGCTGTGAGTGATGCGATTTGATGTGCTGGGGGTTATGCAATGTGCTGTGGGCCAAGCGATTCGATGTGCTGTGGGCCATGCGATTCGATGTGCTGGGGTGATGTAATGTGCTGTGAGTGATGCGATTCGATGTGCTGGGGGTGATGCAATGTGCTGTGGGCCATGCAATTCGATGTGCTGGGGTGATACAATTTGATGTGCTGGGGGTGATGCAATGTGCTGTGGGCCATGCGATTCTATGTGCTGGGGTGATGCGATTCGATGTGCTGGGGGTGATGCAATGTGCTGTGAGTGATGCAATTCGATGTGCTGGGGGTTATGAAATGTGCTGTGGGCCATGCGATTCGATGTGCTGGGGTGATGCGATTCGATGTGCTGGGCGTGATGCAATGTGCTGTGGACCATGCGATTCGATGTGCTGGGGTGATGCAACGTGCTGTGAGTGATGCGATTTGATGTGCTGGGTGTGATGCACTGTGCTGTGGGACATGTGATTCGATGTGCTGGGGTAATGCAATGTGCTGTGGGCCGTGCGATTTGATGTGGGCCATGCGATTTGATGTGCTGGGGTGATGCAATGTCCTGTGAGTGATGCGAGTAGATGTGCTGGGGGTGATGCAATGTGCTGTGAGTGATGCGATTCGATGTGCTGGGTGTTATGCAATTTGCTGTGGTCCATGCGATTCGATGTGTTGGGGGTGATGCAATGTGCTGTGAGTGATGCGATTCAATGTGCTAGGGGTGATGCAATGTGCTGTGGTCCTTGCGATTCGATGTGCTGGGGTGATGCGATTTGATGTGCTGGGGATGATGCAATGTGCTGTGGGCCATGCGATTTGATGTGCTGGGGTGATGCGATTCGATGTGCTGGGGGTGATGCAATGTGCTGTGAGTGATGCAATTCGATGTGCTGGGGGTTATGCAATGTGCTGTGGGCCATGCGATTCGATGTGCTGGGGTGATGCGATTCGATGTGCTGGGGGTGATGCAATGTGCTGTGGGCCATGCGATTCGATCTGCTGGGGTGATGCAATGTGCTGTGAGTGATGCGATTTGATGTGCTGGGTGTGATGCACTGTGCTGTGGGATATGTGATTCGATGTGCTGTGGGCCGTGCGATTTGATGTGGGCCATGCGATTTGATGTGCTGGGGTGATGCAATGTGCTGTGAGTGATGCAATTCGATGTGCTGGGGGTTATGCAATGTGCTGTGGGCCATGCGATTCGATGTGCTGGGGTGATGCGATTCGATGTGCTGGGGGTGATGCAATGTGCTGGGGGCCATGCGATTCGATGTGCTGGGGTGATGCAACGTGCTGTGAGTGATGCGATTTGATGTACTGGGTGTGATGCACGGTGCTGTGGGACATGTGATTCGATGTGCTGGGGTGATGCAATGTGCTGTGGGCCATGCAATTCGATGTGCTGGGGGTGATGCAATGTGCTGTGGGCCATGCGATTTGATGTGCTGGGGGTGATGCAATGTGCTGTGGGCCATGCGATTCACTGTGCTGGGGGTGATGCAATGGGCTGTGGGCCATGTGATTCGATGTGCTGTGGTGATGCAATGTGTTGTGGGTCATGCGATTCGATGTGCTGGGGGTGTTTCAATATGCTGTGAGTGATGCGATTTGATGTGCTGTGGGTTATGCAATATGCTGTGGGCCATGCGATTCGATGTGCTGGGGGTGATGCGATTCGATGTGCTGGGGGTTATGCAATGTGCTGTGGGCCATGTGATTCGATGTGCTGGGGGGTGATGCGATTCGATGTGCTGGGGGTGATGCAATGTGCTGTGGGCCATGCGATTCGATGTGCTGGGGGTGATGCAATGTGCTGGGAGTGATGCGATTCGATGTGCTTGGGGTGATGCAATGTGCTGTGGGTCATGCGATTCGATGTGCTGGGGTGATGCGATTCGATGTGCTGGGGGTGATGCAATGTGCTGTGAGTGATGCGTTTCGATGTGCTGGGGTTATGCAATGTGCTGTGGGCCATGTGATTTGATGTGCTGGGGTGATGCGATTCGATGTGCTGGGGGTGATGCAATGTGCTGTGGGCCATGCGATTCGATGTGCTGAGGGTGATGCAATGTGCTGTGAGTGATGCGATTTGATGTGCTGGGGGTTATGCAATGTGCTGTGGGCCATGCGATTCGATGTGCTGGGGGTGATGCAATGTGCTGTGGGCCATGCGATTCGATGTGCTGGGGGTGATGCAATGTGCTGTGGGCCATGCGATTCGATGTGCTGGGGGTGATGCAATGTGCTGTGGGCCATGCGATTCACTGTGCTGGGGGTGATGCAATGGGCTGTGGGCCATGTGATTCAATGTGCTGGGGTGATGCAATGTGCTGTGGGCCGTGCGATTTGATGTGCTGTGGGCCATGCGATTCGATGTGCTGGAGGTGATGCAATGTGCTGTGAGTGATGCGATTCGATGTGCTGGGGTTATGCAATGTGCTGTGGGCCATGCGATTCGATGTGCTGAGGTGTTGCGATTCGATGTGCTGGGGGTAATGCAATGTGTTGTGGGCCATGCGATTCGATGTGCTAGGGGTGTTGCGATTCGATGTGCTGGGGGTGATGCAATGTGCTGTGGGCCATGCGATTCGATGTGCTGGGGGTGATGCAATGTGCTGGGAGTGATGCGATTCGATGTGCTGGGGGTGATGCAATGTGCTGTGGGTCATGCGATTCGATGTGCTGGGGATGATGCAATGTGCTGTGGGCCATGCAATTCAATGTGCTGGGGGTGATGCAATGTCCTGTGGTCCATGCGATTAGATGTGCTGGGGGTGTTGCAATGTGCTGTGAGTGATGCAATTAGATGTGCTGGGGGTTATGCAATGTGCTGTGGGCCATGCGATTCGATGTGCTGGGGGGGTGATGCGATTCGATGTGCTGGGGGTGATGCAATGTGCTGTGGGCCATGCGATTTGATGTGCTGGGGGTGATGCACTGTGCTGGGAGTGATGCGATTCGATGTGCTGGGGGTGATGCAATGTGCTGTGGGTCATGCGATTCGATGTGCTGGGGTGATGCGATTCGATGTGCTGGGGGTGATGCAATGTGCTGTGAGTGATGCGTTTCGATGTGCTGGGGTTATGCAATGTGCTGTGGGCCATGCGATTTGATGTGCTGGGGTGATGCGATTCGATGTGCTGGGGGTGATGCAATGTGCTGTGGGCCATGCGATTCGATGTGCTGAGGGTGATGCAATGTGCTGTGAGTGATGCGATTTGATGTGCTGGGGGTTATGCAATGTGCTGTGCGCCATGCGATTCGATGTGCTGGGGGTGATGCAATGTGCTGTGGGTCATGCGATTCGATGTGCTGGGGGTGATGCAATGTAATGTGGGCCATGCGATTCGATGTGCTGGGGGTGATGCAATGTGCTGTGGGCCATGCGATTCACTGTGCTGGGGGTGATGCAATGGGCTGTGGGCCATGTGATTCGATGTGCTGGGGGTGATGCAATGTCCTGTGAGTGATGCGAGTAGATGTGCTGGGGGTGATGCAATGTGCTGTGAGTGATGAGATTCGATGTGCTGGGTGTTATGCAATTTGCTGTGGTCCATGCGATTTGATGTGTTGGGGGTGATGCAATGTGCTGTGGGCCATGCGATTCGTTGTGCTGGGGTGATGTGATTTGATGTGCTGGGGGTGATGCAATGTGCTGTGGTCCATGCGATTCGATGTGCCGGGGGTGATGCGATTCGATGTGCTGGGGGTGATGCAATGTGCTGTGAGTGATGCGATTCGACGTGCTGGGGGTGATGCAATGTGCTGTGGGCCATGCGATTCGATGTGCTGGGGGTGTTACAATGTGCTGTGAGTGATGTGATTCGATGTGCTGGGGGTTATGCAATGTGCTGTGGGCCATGCGATTCGATGTGCTGGGGGGGTGATGCGATTCGATGTGCTGGGGGTGATGCAATGTGCTGTGGGCCATGTGATTCGATGTACTGGGGGTGATGCAATGTGCTGGGAGAGATGCGATTCGATGTGCTGGGGGTGATGCAATGTGCTGTGGGTCATGCGATTCGATGTGCTGGGGTGATGCGATTCGATGTGCTGGGGGTAATGCAATGTGCTGTGAGTGATGCGTTTCGATGTGCTGGGGTTATGCAATGTGCTGTGGGCCATGCGATTCAATGTGCTGGGGTGATGCGATTTGATGTGCTGGGGGTGATGCAATGTGCTGTGGGCCATGCGATTCGATGTGCTGGGGGTGTTGCAATGTGCTGTGAGTGATGCGATTCGATGTGCTGGGGGTGATGGAATGTTCTGTGGGTCATGCGATTCGATGTGCTGGGGTGATGCGATTCGATGTGCTGGGGGTAATGCAATGTGCTGTGAGTGATGTGTTTCGATGTGCTGGGGTTATGCAATGTGCTGTGGGCCATGCGATTCGATGTGCTGGGGTGATGCGATTCGATGTGCTGGGGGTGATGCAATGTGCTGTGGGCCATGCGATTCGATGTGCTGGGGGTGTTGCAATGTGCTGTGAGTGATGCGATTCGATGTGCTGGGGGTGATGCCATGTTCTGTGGGCCATGCGATTTGATGTTCTGGGGGTGTTGCAATGTGCTGTGAGTGATGCGATTCAATGTGCTGGGGGTTATGCAATGTGCTATGGGCCAAGCGATTCGATGTGCTGGGGGTGATGCGATTCGATGTGCTAGGGGTGATGCAATGTGCTGTGGGCCATGCGATTCGATGTTCTGGGGGTGATGTAATGTGCTGTGAGTGATGCGATTCGATGTGCAGGTGGTGATGCAATGTGCCGTGGGCCATGCGATTCGATGTGCTGGGGTGATGCGATTCGATGTGCTGGGGGTGATGCAATGTGCTGTGAGTGATGCGATACAATGTGCTGGGGGTTATGCAATGTGCTGTGGTCCATGCGATTCGATGTGCTGGGGTGATGCGATTTGATGTGCTTTGGGTGATGCAATGTGCTGTGGGCCATACGATTTGATGTGCTGGGGTGATGCGATTCGATGTGCTGGGGGTGATGCAATGTGCTGTGGGCCATGCGATTCTCTGTGCTGGGGGTGATGCAATGGGCTGTGGGCCATGCGATTCGATGTGCTGGGGGTGATGACATGTGCTGTGGGCCATGCGATTCGATGTGCTGGGGGTGATGAAATGTGCTGTGGGCCATGCGATTCACTGTGCTGGGGGTGATGCAATGGGCTGTGGGCCATGTGATTCGATGTGCTGGGGTGATGCAATGTGCTGTGGGCCGTGCGATTCGATGTGCTGTGGGCCATGCGATTCGATGTGCTGGAGGTGATGCAATGTGCTGTGAGTGATGCGATTCGATGTGCTGGGGTTATGCAATATGCTGTAGGCCATGCGATTCGATGTGCTGGGGATATGCGATTCAATGTGCTGGGGGTGATGCAATGTGCTGTGAGCCATGCGATTCGATGTGCTGGGGTGATGCGATTCGATGTGCTGGGGGTGATGCAATGTGCTGTGGGCCATGCGATTCGATGTGCTGGGGGTGATGCGATTCGATGTGCTGGGGGTGATGCAATGTGCTGTGAGTGATGCAATTCGATGTGCTGGGGGTTATGCAATGTGCTGTGGGCCATGCGATTCGATGTGCTGGGGTGATGCGATTCGATGTACTGGGGGTGATGCAATGTGCTGTGGGCCATGCGATTCGATCTGCTGGGGTGATGCAATGTGCTGTGAGTGATGCGATTTGATGTGCTGGGTGTGATGCACTGTGCTGTGGGATATGTGATTCGATGTGCTGTGGGCCGTGCGATTTGATGTGGGCCATGCGATTTGATGTGCTGGGGTGATGCAATGTGCTGTGAGTGATGCAATTCGATGTGCTGGGGGTTATGCAATGTGCTGTGGGCCATGCGATTCAATGTGCTGGGGTGATGCGATTCGATGTGCTGGGGGTGATGCAATGTGCTGGGGGCCATGCGATTCGATGTGCTGGGGTGATGCAACGTGCTGTGAGTGATGCGATTTGATGTGCTGGGTGTGATGCACGGTGCTGTGGGACATGTGATTCGATGTGCTGGGGTGATGCAATGTGCTGTGGGCCATGCGATTCGATGTGCTGGGGGTGATGCAATGTGCTGTGGGCCATGCGATTTGATGTGCTGGGGGTGATGCAATGTGCTGTGGGCCATGCGATTCACTGTGCTGGGGGTGATGCAATGGGCTGTGGGCCATGTGATTCGATGTGCTGGGGTGATGCAATGTGTTGTGGGTCATGCGATTCGATGTGCTGGGGGTGTTTCAATATGCTGTGAGTGATGCGATTTGATGTGCTGTGGGTTATGCAATGTGCTGTGGGCCATGCGATTCGATGTGCTGGGGGTGATGCGATTCGATGTGCTGGGGGTTATGCAATGTGCTGTGGGCCATGTGATTCGATGTGCTGGGGGGTGATGCGATTCGATGTGCTGGGGGTGATGCAATGTGCTGTGGGCCATGCGATTCGATGTGCTGGGGGTGATGCAATGTGCTGGGAGTGATGCGATTCGATGTGCTTGGGGTGATGCAATGTGCTGTGGGTCATGCGATTCGATGTGCTGGGGTGATGCGATTCGATGTGCTGGGGGTGATGCAATGTGCTGTGAGTGATGCGTTTCGATGTGCTGGGGTTATGCAATGTGCTGTGGGCCATGTGATTTGATGTGCTGGGGTGATGCGATTCGATGTGCTGGGGGTGATGCAATGTGCTGTGGGCCATGCGATTCGATGTGCTGAGGGTGATGCAATGTGCTGTGAGTGATGCGATTTGATGTGCTGGGGGTTATGCAATGTGCTGTGGGCCATGCGATTCGATGTGCTGGGGGTGATGCAATGTGCTGTGGGCCATGCGATTTGATGTGCTGGGGGTGATGCAATGTGCTGTGGGCCATGCGATTCGATGTACTGGGGGTGATGCAATGTGCTGTGGGCCATGCGATTCACTGTGCTGGGGGTGATGCAATGGGCTGTGGGCCATGTGATTCGATGTGCTGGGGTGATGCAATGTGCTGTGGGCCGTGCGATTTGATGTGCTGTGGGCCATGCGATTCGATGTGCTGGAGGTGATGCAATGTGCTGTGAGTGATGCGATTCGATGTGCTGGGGTTATGCAATGTGCTGTGGGCCATGCGATTCGATGTGCTGAGGTGTTGCGATTCGATGTGCTGGGGGTAATGCAATGTGTTGTGGGCCATGCGATTCGATGTGCTAGGGGTGTTGCGATTCGATGTGCTGGGGGTGATGCAATGTGCTGTGGGCCATGCGATTCGATGTGCTGGGGGTGATGCAATGTGCTGGGAGTGATGCGATTCGATGTGCTGGGGGTGATGCAATGTGCTGTGGGTCATGCGATTCGATGTGCTGGGGATGATGCAATGTGCTGTGGGCCATGCAATTCGATGTGCTGGGGGTGATGCAATGTCCTGTGGTCCATGCGATTAGATGTGCTGGGGGTGTTGCAATGTGCTGTGAGTGATGCAATTAGATGTGCTGGGGGTTATGCAATGTGCTGTGGGCCATGCGATTCGATGTGCTGGGGGGGTGATGCGATTCGATGTGCTGGGGGTGATGCAATGTGCTGTGGGCCATGCGATTCGATGTGCTGGGGGTGATGCACTGTGCTGGGAGTGATGCGATTCGATGTGCTGGGGGTGATGCAATGTGCTGTGGGTCATGCGATTCGATGTGCTGGGGTGATGCGATTCGATGTGCTGGGGGTGATGCAATGTGCTGTGAGTGATGCGTTTCGATGTGCTGGGGTTATGCAATGTGCTGTGGGCCATGCGATTTGATGTGCTGGGGTGATGCGATTCGATGTGCTGGGGGTGATGCAATGTGCTGTGGGCCATGCGATTCGATGTGCTGAGGGTGATGCAATGTGCTGTGAGTGATGCGATTTGATGTGCTGGGGGTTATGCAATGTGCTGTGCGCCATGCGATTCGATGTGCTGGGGGTGATGCAATGTGCTGTGGGTCATGCGATTCGATGTGCTGGGGGTGATGCAATGTGCTGTGGGCCATGCGATTCGATGTGCTGGGGGTGATGCAATGTGCTGTGGGCCATGCGATTCACTGTGCTGGGGGTGATGCAATGGGCTGTGGGCCATGTGATTCGATGTGCTGGGGGTGATGCAATGTCCTGTGAGTGATGCGAGTAGATGTGCTGGGGGTGATGCAATGTGCTGTGAGTGATGCGATTCGATGTGCTGGGTGTTATGCAATTTGCTGTGGTCCATGCGATTTGATGTGTTGGGGGTGATGCAATGTGCTGTGGGCCATGCGATTCGTTGTGCTGGGGTGATGCGATTTGATGTGCTGGGGGTGATGCAATGTGCTGTGGTCCATGCGATTCGATGTGCCGGGGGTGATGCGATTCGATGTGCTGGGGGTGATGCAATGTGCTGTGAGTGATGCGATTCGACGTGCTGGGGGTGATGCAATGTGCTGTGGGCCATGCGATTCGATGTGCTGGGGGTGTTACAATGTGCTGTGAGTGATGTGATTCGATGTGCTGGGGGTGATGCAATGGGCTGTGGGCCATGTGATTCGATGTGCTGGGGTGATGCAATGTGCTGTGGGCCGTGCGATTTGATGTGTTGTGGGCCATGCGATTCGATGTGCTGGAGGTGATGCAATGTGCTGTGAGTGATGCGATTCGATGTGCTGGGGTTATGCAATGTGCTGTGAGTGATGCGATTTGATGTGCTGGGGGTTATGCAATGTGCTGTGGGCCATGCGATTCGATGTGCTGGGGGTGATGCAATGTGCTGTGGGCCATGCGATTTGATGTGCTGGGGGTGATGCAATGTGCTGTGGGCCATGCGATTCGATGTGCTGGGGGTGATGCAATGTGCTGTGGGCCATGCGATTCACTGTGCTGGGGGTGATGCAATGGGCTGTGGGCCATGTGATTCGATGTGCTGGGGTGATGCAATGTGCTGTGGGCCGTGCGATTTGATGTGCTGTGGGCCATAGGATTCGATGTGCTGGAGGTGATGCAATGTGCTGTGAGTGATGCGATTCGATGTGCTGGGGTTATGCAATGTGCTGTGGGCCATGCGATTCGATGTGCTGAGGTGTTGCGATTCGATGTGCTGGGGGTAATGCAATGTGTTGTGGGCCATTCGATTCGATGTGCTAGGGGTGTTGCGATTCGATGTGCTGGGGGTGATGCAATGTGCTGTGGGCCATGCGATTCGATGTGCTGGGGGTGATGCAATGTGCTGGGAGTGATGCGATTCGATGTGCTGGGGGTGATGCAATGTGCTGTGGGTCATGCGATTCGATGTGCTGGGGATGATGCAATGTGCTGTGGGCCATGCAATTCGATGTGCTGGGGGTGATGCAATGTCCTGTGGTCCATGCGATTAGATGTGCTGGGGGTGTTGCAATGTGCTGTGAGTGATGCAATTAGATGTGCTGGGGGTTATGCAATGTGCTGTGGGCCATGCGATTCGATGTGCTGGGGGGGTGATGCGATTCGATGTGCTGGGGGTGATGCAATGTGCTGTGGGCCATGCGATTCGATGTGCTGGGGGTGATGCACTGTGCTGGGAGTGATGCGATTCGATGTGCTGGGGGTGATGCAATGTGCTGTGGGTCATGCGATTCGATGTGCTGGGGTGATGCGATTCGATGTGCTGGGGGTGATGCAATGTGCTGTGAGTGATGCGTTTCGATGTGCTGGGGTTATGCAATGTGCTGTGGGCCATGCGATTTGATGTGCTGGGGTGATGCGATTCGATGTGCTGGGGGTGATGCAATGTGCTGTGGGCCATGCGATTCGATGTGCTGAGGGTGATGCAATGTGCTGTGAGTGATGCGATTTGATGTGCTGGGGGTTATGCAATGTGCTGTGCGCCATGCGATTCGATGTGCTGGGGGTGATGCAATGTGCTGTGGGTCATGCGATTCGATGTGCTGGGGGTGATGCAATGTGCTGTGGGCCATGCGATTCGATGTGCTGGGGGTGATGCAATGTGCTGTGGGCCATGCGATTCACTGTGCTGGGGGTGATGCAATGGGCTGTGGGCCATGTGATTCGATGTGCTGGGGGTGATGCAATGTCCTGTGAGTGATGCGAGTAGATGTGCTGGGGGTGATGCAATGTGCTGTGAGTGATGCGATTCGATGTGCTGGGTGTTATGCAATTTGCTGTGGTCCATGCGATTTGATGTGTTGGGGGTGATGCAATGTGCTGTGGGCCATGCGATTCGTTGTGCTGGGGTGATGCGATTTGATGTGCTGGGGGTGATGCAATGTGCTGTGGTCCATGCGATTCGATGTGCCGGGGGTGATGCGATTCGATGTGCTGGGGGTGATGCAATGTGCTGTGAGTGATGCGATTCGACGTGCTGGGGGTGATGCAATGTGCTGTGGGCCATGCGATTCGATGTGCTGGGGGTGTTACAATGTGCTGTGAGTGATGTGATTCGATGTGCTGGGGGTTATGCAATGTGCTGTGGGCCATGCGATTCGATGTGCTGGGGGGGTGATGCGATTCGATGTGCTGGGGGTGATGCAATGTGCTGTGGGCCATGCGATTCGATGTACTGGGGGTGATGCAATGTGCTGGGAGTGATGCGATTCGATGTGCTGGGGGTGATGCAATGTGCTGTGGGTCATGCGATTCGATGTGCTGGGGTGATGCGATTCGATGTGCTGGGGGTAATGCAATGTGCTGTGAGTGATGCGTTTCGATGTGCTGGGGTTATGCAATGTGCTGTGGGCCATGCGATTCAATGTGCTGGGGTGATGCGATTTGATGTGCTGGGGGTGATGCAATGTGCTGTGGGCCATGCGATTCGATGTGCTGGGGGTGTTGCAATGTGCTGTGAGTGATGCGATTCAATGTGCTGGGGGTGATGGAATGTTCTGTGGGTCATGCGATTCGATGTGCTGGGGTGATGCGATTCGATGTGCTGGGGGTAATGCAATGTGCTGTGAGTGATGCGTTTCGATGTGCTGGGGTTATGCAATGTGCTGTGGGCCATGCGATTCGATGTGCTGGGGTGATGCGATTCGATGTGCTGGGGGTGATGCAATGTGCTGTGGGCCATGCGATTCGATGTGCTTGGGGTGTTGCAATGTGCTGTGAGTGATGCGATTCGATGTGCTGGGGGTGATGCCATGTTCTGTGGGCCATGCGATTTGATGTTCTGGGGGTGTTGCAATGTGCTGTGAGTGATGCGATTCAATGTGCTGGGGGTTATGCAATGTGCTATGGGCCAAGCGATTCGATGTGCTGGGGGTGATGCGATTTGATGTGCTAGGGGTGATGCAATGTGCTGTGGGCCATGCGATTCGATGTTCTGGGGGTGATGTAATGTGCTGTGAGTGATGCGATTCGATGTGCAGGTGGTGATGCAATGTGCCGTGGGCCATGCGATTCGATGTGCTGGGGTGATGCGATTCGATGTGCTGGGGGTGATGCAATGTGCTGTGAGTAATGCAATACAATGTGCTGGGGGTTATGCAATGTGCTGTGGTCCATGCGATTCGATGTGCTGGGGTGATGCGATTTGATGTGCTTTGGGTGATGCAATGTGCTGTGGGCCATACGATTCGATGTGCTGGGGTGATGCGATTCGATGTGCTGGGGGTTATGCAATGTGCTGTGGGCCATGCGATTCGATGTGCTGGGGTGATGCGATTCGATGTGCTGGGGGTGATGCAATGTGCTGGGGGCCATGCGATTCGATGTGCTGGGGTGATGCAATGTGCTGTGAGTGATGCGATTTGATGTGCTGGGTGTGATGCACGGTGCTGTGGGACATGTGATTCGATGTGCTGGGGTGATGCAATGTGCTGTGGGCCATGCGATTCGATGTGCTGGGGTGATGCAATGTGCTGTGAGTGATGCGATTTGATGTGCTGGGTGTGATGCACGGTGCTGTGGGACATGTGATTCGATGTGCTGGGGTGATGCAATGTGCTGTGGGCCATGTGATTCACTGTGCTGGGGGTGATGCAATGGGCTGTGGGCCATGTGATTTGATGTGCTGGGGTGATGCAATGTGTTGTGGGTCATGCGATTCGATGTGCTGGGGGTGTTTCAATATGCTGTGAGTGATGCGATTTGATGTGCTGTGGGTTATGCAATGTGCTGTGGGCCATGCGATTCGATGTGCTGGGGGTGATGCGATTCGATGTGCTGGGGGTTATGCAATGTGCTGTGGGCCATGTGATTCGATGTGCTGGGGGGTGATGCGATTCGATGTGCTGGGGGTGATGCAATGTGCTGTGGGCCATGCGATTCGATGTGCTGGGGGTGATGCAATGTGCTGGGAGTGATGCGATTTGATGTGCTTGGGGTGATGCAATGTGCTGTGGGTCATGCGATTCGATGTGCTGGGGTGATGCGATTCGATGTGCTGGGGGTGATGCAATGTGCTGTGAGTGATGCGTTTCGATGTGCTGGGGTTATGCAATGTGCTGTGGGCCATGTGATTTGATGTGCTGGGGTGATGCGATTCGATGTGCTGGGGGTGATGCAATGTGCTGTGGGCCATGCGATTCGATGTGCTGAGGGTGATGCAATGTGCTGTGAGTGATGCGATTTGATGTGCTGGGGGTTATGCAATGTGCTGTGGGCCATGCGATTCGATGTGCTGGGGGTGATGCAATGTGCTGTGGGCCATGCGATTCGATGTGCTGGGGGTGATGCAATGTGCTGTGGGCCATGCGATTCGATGTGCTGGGGGTGATGCAATGTGCTGTGGGCCATGCGATTCACTGTGCTGGGGGTGATGCAATGGGCTGTGGGCCATGTGATTCGATGTGCTGGGGTGATGCAATGTGCTGTGGGCCGTGCGATTTGATGTGCTGTGGGCCATGCGATTCGATGTGCTGGAGGTGATGCAATGTGCTGTGAGTGATGCGATTCGATGTGCTGGGGTTATGCAATGTGCTGTGGGCCATGCGATTCGATGTGCTGAGGTGTTGCGATTCGATGTGCTGGGGGTAATGCAATGTGTTGTGGGCCATGCGATTCGATGTGCTAGGGGTGTTGCGATTCGATGTGCTGGGGGTGATGCAATGTGCTGTGGGCCATGCGATTCGATGTGCTGGGGGTGATGCAATGTGCTGGGAGTGATGCGATTCGATGTGCTGGGGGTGATGCAATTTGCTGTGGGTCATGCGATTCGATGTGCTGGGGATGATGCAATGTGCTGTGGGCCATGCAATTCGATGTGCTGGGGGTGATGCAATGTCCTGTGGTCCATGCGATTAGATGTGCTGGGGGTGTTGCAATGTGCTGTGAGTGATGCAATTAGATGTGCTGGGGGTTATGCAATGTGCTGTGGGCCATGCGATTCGATGTGCTGGGGGGGTGATGCGATTCGATGTGCTGGGGGTGATGCAATGTGCTGTGAGTGATGCGATTTGATGTGCTGGGGGTTATGCAATGTGCTGTGAGTGATGCGATTTGATGTGCTTGGGGTGTTGCAATGTGCTGTGGGTCATGCGATTCGATGTGCTGGGGGTGATGCAATGTGCTGTGGGCCATGCGATTCGATGTGCTGGGGGTGATGCAATGTGCTGTGGGCCATGCGATTCACTGTGCTGGGGGTGATGCAATGGGCTGTGGGCCATGTGATTCGATGTGCTGGGGGTGATGCAATGTCCTGTGAGTGATGCGAGTAGATGTGCTGGGGGTGATGCAATGTGCTGTGAGTGATGCGATTCGATGTGCTGGGTGTTATGCAATTTGCTGTGGTCCATGCGATTTGATGTGTTGGGGGTGATGCAATGTGCTGTGGGCCATGCGATTCGTTGTGCTGGGGTGATGCGATTTGATGTGCTGGGGGTGATGCAATGTGCTGTGGTCCATGTGATTCGATGTGCCGGGGGTGATGCGATTCGATGTGCTGGGGGTGATGCAATGTGCTGTGAGTGATGCGATTCGACGTGCTGGGGGTGATGCAATGTGCTGTGGGCCATGCGATTCGATGTGCTGGGGGTGTTACAATGTGCTGTGAGTGATGTGATTCGATGTGCTGGGGGTTATGCAATGTGCTGTGGGCCATGCGATTCGATGTGCTGGGGGGGTGATGTGATTCGATGTGCTGGGGGTGATGCAATGTGCTGTGGGCCATGCGATTCGATGTACTGGGGGTGATGCAATGTGCTGGGAGTGATGCGATTCGATGTGCTGGGGGTGATGCAATGTGCTGTGGGTCATGCGATTCGATGTGCTGGGGTGATGCGATTCGATGTGCTGGGGGTAATGCAATGTGCTGTGAGTGATGCGTTTCGATGTGCTGGGGTTATGCAATGTGCTGTGGGCCATGCGATTCAATGTGCTGGGGTGATGCGATTTGATGTGCTGGGAGTGATGCAATGTGCTGTGGGCCATGCGATTCGATGTGCTGGGGGTGTTGCAATGTGCTGTGAGTGATGCGATTCGATGTGCTGGGGGTGATGGAATGTTCTGTGGGTCATGCGATTCGATGTGCTGGGGTGATGCGATTCGATGTGCTGGGGGTAATGCAATGTGCTGTGAGTGATGCGTTTCGATGTGCTGGGGTTATGCAATGTGCTGTGGGCCATGCGATTCGATGTGCTGGGGTGATGCGATTCGATGTGCTGGGGGTGATGCAATGTGCTGTGGGTCATGCGATTCGATGTGCTGGGGATGATGCAATGTGCTGTGGGCCATGCAATTCGATGTGCTGGGGGTGATGCAATGTCCTTTGGTCCATGCGATTCGATGTGCTGGGGGTGTTGCAATGTGCTGTGAGTGATGCGATTCGATGTGCTGGGTGTTATGCAATTTGCTGTGGTCCATGCGATTCGATGTGTTGGGGGTGATGCAATGTGCTGTGAGTGATGCGATTCGATGTGCTGGGGGTGATGCAATGTGCTGTGAGTGATGCGATTCGATGTGCTGGTGGTGATGCAATGTGCTGTGGGCCATGCGATTTGATGTGCTGGGGTGATGCAATTCGATGTGCTGGGGGTGATGCAATGTGCTGTGGGCCATGCGATTCGATGTGCTGGGGGTGTTGCAATGTGCAGTGAGTGATGAGATGTGTTGGGGGTCATGCAATGTGCTGTGGGCCATGCGATTCGATGTGCTGGGGTGATGCGATTCGATGTGCTGGGGGTGAAGCAATGTGCTGTGGGCCATGCGATTCGATGTGCTGGGGGCGTTGCGATTCAATGTGCTGGGGGTGATGCAATGTGCTGTGGGCCATGCAATTTGATGTGCTCGGGTGATGCGATTTGATGTGCTGGGGGTGATGCAATGTGCTGTGAGTGATGCGATTTGATGTTCTGGGGGTTATGCAAAGTGCTGTAGGCCATGCGATTCGATGTGCTGGGGTGATGTGATTCGATGTGCTGGGGGTGATGCAATGTGCTGTGGGCCATGCGATTCGATGTGCTGGGGGTGTTGCAATGTGCTGTGAGTGATGCGATTCGATGTGCTGGGGGTGATGCAATGTTCTGTGGGCCATGCGTTTCGAAGTGCTGGGGTGTTGCAATGTGCTGTGAGTGATGCGATTTGATGTGCTGGGGGTTATGCAATGTGCTGTGGGCCAAGCGATTCGATGTGCTGTGGGCCATGCGATTCGATGTGCTGGGGTGATGTAATGTGCTGTGAGTGATGCGATTCGATGTGCTGGGGGTGATGCAATGTGCTGTGGGCCATGCAATTCGATGTGCTGGGGTGATACAATTTGATGTGCTGGGGGTGATGCAATGTGCTGTGGGCCATGCGATTCTATGTGCTGGGGTGATGCGATTCGATGTGCTGGGGGTGATGCAATGTGCTGTGAGTGATGCAATTCGATGTGCTGGGGGTTATGAAATGTGCTGTGGGCCAATGCGATTCGATGTGCTGGGGTGATGCGATTCGATGTGCTGGGCGTGATGCAATGTGCTGTGGACCATGCGATTCGATGTGCTGGGGTGATGCAACGTGCTGTGAGTGATGCGATTTGATGTGCTGGGTGTGATGCAATGTCCTGTGAGTGATGCGAGTAGATGTGCTGGGGGTGATGCAATGTGCTGTGAGTGATGCGATTCGATGTGGGCCATGCGATTTGATGTGCTGGGGTGATGCAATGTCCTGTGAGTGATGCGAGTAGATGTGCTGGGGGTGATGCAATGTGCTGTGAGTGATGCGATTCGATGTGCTGGGTGTTATGCAATTTGCTGTGGTCCATGCGATTCGATGTGTTGGGGGTGATGCAATGTGCTGTGAGTGATGCGATTCAATGTGCTAGGGGTGATGCAATGTGCTGTGGTCCTTGCGATTCGATGTGCTGGGGTGATGCGATTTGATGTGCTGGGGATGATGCAATGTGCTGTGGGCCATGCGATTTGATGTGCTGGGGTGATGCGATTCGATGTGCTGGGGGTGATGCAATGTGCTGTGAGTGATGCAATTCGATGTGCTGGGGGTTATGCAATGTGCTGTGGGCCATGCGATTCGATGTGCTGGGGTGATGCGATTCGATGTGCTGGGGGTGATGCAATATGCTGTGGGCCATGCGATTCGATCTGCTGGGGTGATGCAATGTGCTGTGAGTGATGCGATTTGATGTGCTGGGTGTGATGCACTGTGCTGTGGGATATGTGATTCGATGTGCTGTGGGCCGTGCGATTTGATGTGGGCCATGCGATTTGATGTGCTGGGGTGATGCAATGTGCTGTGAGTGATGCAATTCGATGTGCTGGGGGTTATGCAATGTGCTGTGGGCCATGCGATTCGATGTGCTGGGGTGATGCGATTCGATGTGCTGGGGGTGATGCAATGTGCTGGGGGCCATGCGATTCGATGTGCTGGGGTGATGCAACGTGCTGTGAGTGATGCGATTTGATGTGCTGGGTGTGATGCACGGTGCTGTGGGACATGTGATTCAATGTGCTGGGGTGATGCAATGTGCTGTGGGCCATGCGATTCGATGTGCTGGGGGTGATGCAATGTGCTGTGGGCCATGCGATTTGATGTGCTGGGGGTGATGCAATGTGCTGTGGGCCATGCGATTCACTGTGCTGGGGGTGATGCAATGGGCTGTGGGCCATGTGATTCGATGTGCTGGGGTGATGCAATGTGTTGTGGGTCATGCGATTCGATGTGCTGGGGGTGTTTCAATATGCTGTGAGTGATGCGATTTGATGTGCTGTGGGTTATGCAATGTGCTGTGGGCCATGCGATTCGATGTGCTGGGGGTGATGCGATTCGATGTGCTGGGGGTTATGCAATGTGCTGTGGGCCATGTGATTCGATGTGCTGGGGGGTGATGCGATTTGATGTGCTGGGGGTGATGCAATGTGCTGTGGGCCATGCGATTCGATGTGCTGGGGGTGATGCAATGTGCTGGGAGTGATGCGATTCGATGTGCTTGGGGTGATGCAATGTGCTGTGGGTCATGCGATTCGATGTGCTGGGGTGATGCGATTCGATGTGCTGGGGGTGATGCAATGTGCTGTGAGTGATGCGTTTCGATGTGCTGGGGTTATGCAATGTGCTGTGGGCCATGTGATTTGATGTGCTGGGGTGATGCGATTCGATGTGCTGGGGGTGATGCAATGTGCTGTGGGCCATGCGATTCGATGTGCTGAGGGTGATGCAATGTGCTGTGAGTGATGCGATTTGATGTGCTGGGGGTTATGCAATGTGCTGTGGGCCATGCGATTCGATGTGCTGGGGGTGATGCAATGTGCTGTGGGCCATGCGATTCGATGTGCTGGGGGTGATGCAATGTGCTGTGGGCCATGCGATTCGATGTGCTGGGGGTGATGCAATGTGCTGTGGGCCATGCGATTCACTGTGCTGGGGGTGATGCAATGGGCTGTGGGCCATGTGATTCGATGTGCTGGGGTGATGCAATGTGCTGTGGGCCGTGCGATTTGATGTGCTGTGGGCCATGCGATTCGATGTGCTGGAGGTGATGCAATGTGCTGTGAGTGATGCGATTCGATGTGCTGGGGTTATGCAATGTGCTGTGGGCCATGCGATTCGATGTGCTGAGGTGTTGCGATTCAATGTGCTGGGGGTAATGCAATGTGTTGTGGGCCATGCGATTCGATGTGCTAGGGGTGTTGCGATTCGATGTGCTGGGGGTGATGCAATGTGCTGTGGGCCATGCGATTCGATGTGCTGGGGGTGATGCAATGTGCTGGGAGTGATGCGATTCGATGTGCTGGGGTTGATGCAATGTGCTGTGGGTCATGCGATTCGATGTGCTGGGGATGATGCAATGTGCTGTGGGCCATGCAATTCGATGTGCTGGGGGTGATGCAATGTCCTGTGGTCCATGCGATTAGATGTGCTGGGGGTGTTGCAATGTGCTGTGAGTGATGCAATTAGATGTGCTGGGGGTTATGCAATGTGCTGTGGGCCATGCGATTCGATGTGCTGGGGGGTGATGCGATTCGATGTGCTGGGGGTGATGCAATGTGCTGTGGGCCATGCGATTCGATGTGCTGGGGGTGATGCACTGTGCTGGGAGTGATGCGATTCGATGTGCTGGGGGTGATGCAATGTGCTGTGGGTCATGCGATTCGATGTGCTGGGGTGATGCGATTCGATGTGCTGGGGGTGATGCAATGTGCTGTGAGTGATGCGTTTCGATGTGCTGGGGTTATGCAATGTGCTGTGGGCCATGCGATTTGATGTGCTGGGGTGATGCGATTTGATGTGCTGGGGTTGATGCAATGTGCTGTGGGCCATGCAATTCGATGTGCTGAGGGTGATGCAATGTGCTGTGGGCCATGCGATTTGATGTGCTGGGGGTTATGCAATGTGCTGTGCGCCATGCGATTCGATGTGCTGGGGGTGATGCAATGTGCTGTGGGTCATGCGATTCGATGTGCTGGGGATGATGCAATGTGCTGTGGGCCATGCGATTCGATGTGCTGGGGGTGATGCAATGTGCTGGGAGTGATGCAATGTGCTGTGGGTCATGCGATTCGATGTGCTGGGGATGATGCAATGTGCTGTGGGCCATGCAATTCGATGTGCTGGGGGTGATGCAATGTCCTGTGGTCCATGCGATTCGATGTGCTGGGGGTGTTGCAATGTGCTGTGAGTGATGCGATTAGATGTGCTGGGGGTTATGCAATGTGCTGTGGGCCATGCGATTCGATGTGCTGGGGGGTGATGCGATTCGATGTGCTGGGGGTGATGCAATGTGCTGTGGGCCATGCGATTCGATGTGCTGGGGGTGATGCAATGTGCTGTGGGTCATGCGATTCGATGTGCTGGGGATGATGCAATGTGCTGTGGGCCATGCAATTCGATGTGCTGGGGGTGATGCACTGTCCTGTGGTCCATGCGATTAGATGTGCTGGGGGTGTTGCAATGTGCTGTGAGTGATGCAATTAGATGTGCTGGGGGTTATGCAATGTGCTGTGGGCCATGCGATTCGATGTGCTGGGGGGGTGATGCGATTCGATGTGCTGGGGGTGATGCAATGTGCTGTGGGCCATGCGATTCGATGTGCTGGGGGTGATGCACTGTGCTGGGAGTGATGCGATTCGATGTGCTGGGGGTGATGCAATGTGCTGTGGGTCATGCGATTCGATGTGCTGGGGTGATGCGATTCGATGTGCTGGGGGTGATGCAATGTGCTGTGAGTGATGCGTTTCGATGTGCTGGGGTTATGCAATGTGCTGTGGGCCATGCGATTTGATGTGCTGGGGTGATGCGATTCGATGTGCTGGGGGTGATGCAATGTGCTGTGGGCCATGCGATTCGATGTGCTGAGGGTGATGCAATGTGCTGTGGGCCATGCGATTTGATGTGCTGGGGGTTATGCAATGTGCTGTGCGCCATGCGATTCGATGTGCTGGGGGTGATGCAATGTGCTGTGGGTCATGCGATTCGATGTGCTGGGGATGATGCAATGTGCTGTGGGCCATGCGATTCGATGTGCTGGGGGTGATGCAATGTGCTGGGAGTGATGCAATGTGCTGTGGGTCATGCGATTCGATGTGCTGGGGATGATGCAATGTGCTGTGGGCCATGCAATTCGATGTGCTGGGGGTGATGCAATGTCCTATGGTCCATGCGATTCGATGTGCTGGGGGTGTTGCAATGTGCTGTGAGTGATGCGATTAGATGTGCTGGGGGTTATGCAATGTGCTGTGGGCCATGCGATTCGATGTGCTGGGGGGTGATGCGATTCGATGTGCTGGGGGTGATGCAATGTGCTGTGGGCCATGCGATTTGATGTGCTGGGGGTGATGCAATGTGCTGGGAGTGATGCGATTCGATGTGCTGGGGGTGATGCAATGTGCTGTGGGTCATGCGATTCGATGTGCTGGAGTGATGCGATTCGATGTGCTGGGGGTGATGCAATGTGCTGTGAGTGATGCGTTTCGATGTGCTGGGGTTATGCAATGTACTGTGGGCCATGCGATTTGATGTGCTGGGGTGATGCGATTCGATGTGCTGGGGGTGATGCAATGTGCTGTGGGCCATGCAATTCGATGTGCTGAGGGTGATGCAATGTGCTGTGAGTGAGGCGATTTGATGTGCTGGGGGTTATGCAATGTGCTGTGGGCCATGCGATTCGATGTGCTGGGGGTGATGCAATGTGCTGTGGGCCATGCGATTCGATGTGCTGGGGGTGATGCAATGTGCTGTGGGCCATGCGATTCGATGTGCTGGGGGTGATGCAATGTGCTGTGGGCCATGCGATTCACTGTGCTGGGGATGATGCAATGGGCTGTGGTCCATGTGATTCGATGTGCTGGGGTGATGCAATGTGCTGTGGGCCGTGCGATTCGATGTGCTGTGGGCCATGCGATTCGATGTGCTGGAGGTGATGCAATGTGCTGTGAGTGATGCGATTCGATGTGCTGGGGTTATGCAATGTGCTGTGGGCCATGCGATTCGATGTGCTGGGGTGTTGCGATTCGATGTGCTGGGGTAATGCAATGTGTTGTGGGCCATGCGATTCGATGTGCTGGGGGTGTTGCAATGTGCTGTGAGTGATGCAATTCGTTGTGCTGGGGGTGTTGCAATGTGCTGTGAGTGATGTGATTCGATGTACTGGGGGTTATGCAATGTGCTGTGGGCCATGCGATTCGATGTGCTGGGGGTGATGCGATTCTATGTGCTGGGGGTGATGCAATGTGCTGTGGGCCATGCGATTTGATGTGCTGGGGGTGATGCATTGTGCTGTGAGTGATGCGATTCGATGTGCTGGGGGTGATGCAATGTGCTGTGGGCCATGCGATTCGATGTGCTGTGGTGATGCAATGTGCTGTGGGCCGTGCAATTTGATGTGGGCCATGCGATTTGATGTGCTGGGGTGATGCAATGTGCTGTGAGTGATGCGATTCGATGTGCTGGGGGTTATGCAATGTACTGTGGGCCACGCGATTCGATGTGCTGGGGGTGATTCAATGTGCTGTGGGCCATGCGATTCGATGTGCCTGGGTGATGCGATTCAATGTGCTGGGGGTGATGCAATGTGCTGCGGGCCATGCGATTCGATGTGCTGGGGGTGTTGCAATGTGCTGTGAGTGATGCGATTCGATGTGCTGGGGGTGATGCAATGTGCTGTGAGTGATGTGATTCGATGTGCTGGTGGTGATGCAATGTGCTGTGGGCCATGCGATTCGATGTGCTGGGGTGATGCAATTCGATGTGCTGGGGGTGATGCAATGTGCTGTGAGTGATACGATTTGATGTGCTGGGGGTGATGCAATGTTCTGTGGGCCATGCAATTCGATGTGTTGGGGGTGTTGCAATGTGCAGTGAGTGATGAAATGTGCTGGGGGTCATGCAATGTGCTGTGGGCCATGCGATTTGATGTGCTGGGGTGATGCGATTTGATGTGCTGGGGGTGATGCAATGTACTGTGAGTGATGCGATTCGATGTGCTGGGTGTTATGCAATGTCCTGTGGGCCATCCGATTCGATGTGCTCTGGTGATGCGATTCGATGTGCTGGGGGTGAGGCAATGTGATGTGAGTGATGCGATTCGATGTGCTGGGGTGATGCGATTCAATGTGCTGGGGGTGATGCAATGTGCTGTGGGCCATGCGATTCGATGTGCTTGGGTGATGCGATTCGATGTGCTGGGGTTGGTGCAATGTGCTGTGAGTGATGCAATTCGATGTGCTGGGGGTTATGCAATGTGCTGTGGGCCATGCGATTCGATGTGCTGGGAGTGATGCAATGTTCTGTGGGCTATGCGATTCGATGTGCTGGGGGTGTTGCAATGTGCTGTGAGTGATGCGTTTCGATGTGCTGGGGTTATGCAATGTGCTGTGGGCCATGCGATTCGATGTGCTGGGGTGATGCGATTCGATGTGCTGGCGGTGATGCAATGTGCTGTGGGCCATGCGATTCGATGTGCTGGGGGTGTTGCAATGTGCTGTGAGTGATGTGATTCTCTGTGCTGGGGGTGATGCAATGGGCTGTGGGCCATGTGATTCGATGTGCTGGGGTGATGCAATGTGCTGTGGGCCGTGCGATTCGATGTGCTGTGGGCCATGCGATTCGATGTGCTGGAGGTGATGCAATGTGCTGTGAGTGATGCGATTCGATGTGCTGGGGTTATGCAATGTGCTGTGGGCCATGCGATTCGATGTGCTGGGGTGTTGCGATTCGATGTGCTGGGGTAATGCAATGTGTTGTGGGCCATGCGATTCGATGTGCTGGGGGTGTTGCAATGTGCTGTGAGTGATGCAATTTGATGTGCTGGGGGTGTTGCAATGTGCTGTGAGTGATGTGATTCGATGTACTGGGGGTTATGCAATGTGCTGTGGGCCATGCGGTTCGATGTGCTGGGGGTGATGCAATTCAATTAGCTGGGGGTGATGCAATGTGCTGTGGGCCATGCAATTTGATGTGCTGGGGGTGATGCATTGTGCTGTGAGTGATGCGATTCGATGTGCTGGTGGTGATGCAATGTGCTGTAGGCCATGCGATTCGATGTGCTGGGGATATGCAATTCAATGTGCTGGGGGTGATGCAATGTGCTGTGAGCCATGCGATTCCATGTGCTGGGGTGATGCGATTCGATGTGCTGAGGGTGATGCAATGTGCTGTGAGTGATGCGATTTGATGTGCTGGGGGTGTTGCAATGTGCTGTGGGTTATGCGATTCGATGTGCTCAGGTGATGCGATTCAATGTGCTGGGGGTGATGCAATGTGCTGTGAGTGATGCGATTCGATGTGCTGGGGGTGATGCAATGTGCTGTGGGCCATGCAATTCGATGTGCTGGGGTGTTGCGATTCGATGTGCTGGGGGTGATGCCATGTGTTGTGGGCCATGCGATTCGATGTGCTGGGGGTGTTGCAATGTGCTGTGAGTGATGCGATTCGATGTGCTGGGGGTTATGCAATGTGCTGTGGGCCATGCGATTTGATGTGCTGGGGGTGATGCAATGTCCTGTGAGTGATGCAAGTAGATGTGCTGGGGGTGATGCAATGTGCTGTGAGTGATGCGATTCGATGTGCTGGGTGTTATGCAATTTGCTGTGGTCCATGCGATTCGATGTGTTGGGGGTGATGCAATGTGCTGTGAGCCATGCGATTCGTTGTGCTGGGGTGATGCGATTTGATGTGCTGGGGGTGATGCAATGTGCTGTGGGCCATGCGATTCAATGTGCTGGGGTGTTTCAATGTGCTGTGAGTGATGCGATTCGATGTTCAGGGGGGTTATGCAATGTGCTGTGGGCCATGTGATTCGATGTGCTGGGGGCGATGCAATGTGCTGTGGTCCATGTGATTCGATGTGCTGGGGTGATGCGATTCGATGTGCTGGGGGTGATGCAATGTGCTGTGGGCCATGCGATTCGATGTGCTGGGGTGTTTCAATGTGCTGTGAGTGATGCGATTCGATGTTCAGGGGGGTTATGCAATGTGCTGTGGGCCATGTGATTTGATGTGCTGGGGGTGATGCGATTCGATGTGCTGGGGGTGATGCAATGTGCTGTGAGTGATGCGATTCGACGTGCTGGGGGCGATGCAATGTGCTGTGGGCCATGCGATTCGATGTGCTGGGGGTGTTGCAATGTGCTGTGAGTGATGCGATTCGATGTGCTGGGGGTTATGCAATGTGCTGTGGGCCATGCGATTCGATGTGCTGGGGGGGTGATGCGATTCGATGTGCTGGGGGTGATGCAATGTGCTGTGGGCCATGCGATTCGATGTACTGGGGGTGATGCAATGTGCTGGGAGTGATGCGATTCGATGTGCTGGGGGTGATGCAATGTGCTGTGGGTCATGCGATTCGATGTGCTGGGGTGATGCGATTCGATGTGCTGGGGGTAATGCAATGTGCTGTGAGTGATGCGTTTCAATGTGCTGGGGTTATGCAATGTGCTGTGGGCCATGCGATTCAATGTGCTGGGGTGATGCGATTTGATGTGCTGGGGGTGATGCAATGTGCTGTGGGCCATGCGATTCGATGTGCTGGGGGTGTTGCAATGTGCTGTGAGTGATGCGATTCGATGTGCTGGGGGTGATGCAATGTTCTGTGGGTCATGCGATTCGATGTGCTGGGGTGATGCGATTCGATGTGCTGGTCGTAATGCAATGTGCTGTGAGTGATGCAATTAGATGTGCTTGGGGTGATGCAATGTGCTGTGGGCCATGCGATTCGATGTGCTGGGGGGGTGATGCGATTCGATGTGCTGGGGGTGATGCAATGTGCTGTGGGCCATGCGATTCGATGTGCTGGGGGTGATGCAATGTGCTGTGGGCCATGCGATTCGATGTGCTGGGGGTGTTGCAATGTGCTGTGGGTCATGCGATTCGATGTGCTGGGGTGATGCGATTCGATGTGCTGGGGGTGATGCAATGTGCTGTGAGTGATGCGTTTCGATGTGCTGGGGTTATGCAATGTGCTGTGGGCCATGCGATTTGATGTGCTGGGGTGATGCGATTCGATGTGCTGGGGGTGATGCAATGTGCTGTGGGCCATGCGATTCGATGTGCTGAGGGTGATGCAATGTGCTGTGAGTGATGCGATTTGATGTGCTGGGGGTTATGCAATGTGCTGTGCGCCATGCGATTCGATGTGCTGGGGGTGATGCAATGTGCTGTGGGTCATGCGATTCGATGTGCTGGGGGTGATGCAATGTGCTGTGGGCCATGCGATTCGATGTGCTGGGGGTGATGCAATGTGCTGTGGGCCATGCGATTCACTGTGCTGGGGGTGATGCAATGGGCTGTGGGCCATGTGATTCGATGTGCTGGGGGTGATGCAATGTCCTGTGAGTGATGCGAGTAGATGTGCTGGGGGTGATGCAATGTGCTGTGAGTGATGCGATTCGATGTGCTGGGTGTTATGCAATTTGCTGTGGTCCATGCGATTTGATGTGTTGGGGGTGATGCAATGTGCTGTGGGCCATGCGATTCGTTGTGCTGGGGTGATGCGATTTGATGTGCTGGGGGTGATGCAATGTGCTGTGGTCCATGCGATTCGATGTGCCGGGGGTGATGCGATTCGATGTGCTGGGGGTGATGCAATGTGCTGTGAGTGATGCGATTCGACGTGCTGGGGGTGATGCAATGTGCTGTGGGCCATGCGATTCGATGTGCTGGGGGTGTTACAATGTGCTGTGAGTGATGTGATTCGATGTGCTGGGGGTTATGCAATGTGCTGTGGGCCATGCGATTCGATGTGCTGGGGGGGTGATGCGATTCGATGTGCTGGGGGTGATGCAATGTGCTGTGGGCCATGCGATTCGATGTACTGGGGGTGATGCAATGTGCTGGGAGTGATGCGATTCGATGTGCTGGGGGTGATGCAATGTGCTGTGGGTCATGCGATTCGATGTGCTGGGGTGATGCGATTCGATGTGCTGGGGGTAATGCAATGTGCTGTGAGTGATGCGTTTCGATGTGCTGGGGTTATGCAATGTGCTGTGGGCCATGCGATTCAATGTGCTGGGGTGATGCGATTTGATGTGCTGGGGGTGATGCAATGTGCTGTGGGCCATGCGATTCGATGTGCTGGGGGTGTTGCAATGTGCTGTGAGTGATGCGATTCGATGTGCTGGGGGTGATGGAATGTTCTGTGGGTCATGCGATTCGATGTGCTGGGGTGATGCGATTCGATGTGCTGGGGGTAATGCAATGTGCTGTGAGTGATGCGTTTCGATGTGCTGGGGTTATGCAATGTGCTGTGGGCCATGCGATTCGATGTGCTGGGGTGATGCGATTCGATGTGCTGGGGGTGATGCAATGTGCTGTGGGTCATGCGATTCGATGTGCTGGGGGTGTTGCAATGTGCTGTGAGTGATGCGATTCGATGTGCTGGGGGTGATGCCATGTTCTGTGGGCCATGCGATTTGATGTTCTGGGGGTGTTGCAATGTGCTGTGAGTGATGCGATTCAATGTGCTGGGGGTTATGCAATGTGCTATGGGCCAAGCGATTCGATGTGCTGGGGGTGATGCGATTTGATGTGCTAGGGGTGATGCAATGTGCTGTGGGCCATGCGATTCGATGTTCTGGGGGTGATGTAATGTGCTGTGAGTGATGCGATTCGATGTGCAGGTGGTGATGCAATGTGCCGTGGGCCATGCGATTCGATGTGCTGGGGTGATGCGATTCGATGTGCTGGGGGTGATGCAATGTGCTGTGAGTAATGCAATACAATGTGCTGGGGGTTATGCAATGTGCTGTGGGCCATGCGATTCGATGTGCTGGGGTGTTGCGATTCGATGTGCTGGGGTAATGCAATGTGTTGTGGGCCATGCGATTCGATGTGCTGGGGGTGTTGCAATGTGCTGTGAGTGATGCAATTTGATGTGCTGGGGGTGTTGCAATGTGCTGTGAGTGATGTGATTCGATGTACTGGGGGTTATGCAATGTGCTGTGGGCCATGCGGTTCGATGTGCTGGGGGTGATGCAATTCAATGTGCTGGGGGTGATGCAATGTGCTGTGGGCCATGCGATTTGATGTGCTGGGGGTGATGCATTGTGCTGTGAGTGATGCGATTCGATGTGCTGGTGGTGATGCAATGTGCTGTAGGCCATGCGATTCGATGTGCTGGGGATATGCAATTCAATGTGCTGGGGGTGATGCAATGTGCTGTGAGCCATGCGATTCCATGTGCTGGGGTGATGCGATTCGATGTGCTGAGGGTGATGCAATGTGCTGTGAGTGATGCGATTTGATGTGCTGGGGGTGTTGCAATGTGCTGTGGGTTATGCGATTCGATGTGCTCAGGTGATGCGATTCAATGTGCTGGGGGTGATGCAATGTGCTGTGAGTGATGCGATTCGATGTGCTGGGGGTGATGCAATGTGCTGTGGGCCATGCGATTCGATGTGCTGGGGTGTTGCGATTCGATGTGCTGGGGGTGATGCCATGTGTTGTGGGCCATGCGATTCGATGTGCTGGGGGTGTTGCAATGTGCTGTGAGTGATACGATTCGATGTGCTGGGGGTTATGCAATGTGCTGTGGGCCATGCGATTTGATGTGCTGGGGGTGATGCAATGTCCTGTGAGTGATGCGAGTAGATGTGCTGGGGGTGATGCAATGTGCTGTGAGTGATGCGATTCGATGTGCTGGGTGTTATGCAATTTGCTGTGGTCCATGCAATTCGATGTGTTGGGGGTGATGCAATGTGCTGTGAGCCATGCGATTCGTTGTGCTGGGGTGATGCGATTTGATGTGCTGGGGGTGATGCAATGTGCTGTGGGCCATGCGATTCAATGTGCTGGGGTGTTTCAATGTGCTGTGAGTGATGCGATTCGATGTTCAGGGGGGTTATGCAATGTGCTGTGGGCCATGTGATTCGATGTGCTGGGGGCGATGCAATGTGCTGTGGTCCATGTGATTCGATGTGCTGGGGTGATGCGATTCGATGTGCTGGGGGTGATGCAATGTGCTGTGGGCCATGCGATTCGATGTGCTGGGGTGTTTCAATGTGCTGTGAGTGATGCGATTCGATGTTCAGGGGGGTTATGCAATGTGCTGTGGGCCATGTGATTCGATGTGCTGGGGGTGATGCGATTCGATGTGCTGGGGGTGATGCAATGTGCTGTGAGTGATGCGATTCGACGTGCTGGGGGCGATGCAATGTGCTGTGGGCCATGCGATTCGATGTGCTGGGGGTGTTGCAATGTGCTGTGAGTGATGCGATTCGATGTGCTGGGGGTTATGCAATGTGCTGTGGGCCATGCGATTCGATGTGCTGGGGGGGTGATGCGATTCGATGTGCTGGGGGTGATGCAATGTGCTGTGGGCCATGCGATTCGATGTACTGGGGGTGATGCAATGTGCTGTGAGTGATGCGTTTCGATGTGCTGGGGTTATGCAATGTGCTGTGGGCCATGCGATTCGATGTGCTGGGGTGATGCGATTCGATGTGCTGGCGGTGATGCAATGTGCTGTGGGCCATGCGATTCGATGTGCTGGGGGTGTTGCAATGTGCTGTGAGTGATGCGATTCTCTGTGCTGGGGGTGATGCAATGGGCTGTGGGCCATGTGATTCGATGTGCTGGGGTGATGCAATGTGCTGTGGGCCGTGCGATTCGATGTGCTGTGGGCCATGCGATTCGATGTGCTGGAGGTGATGCAATGTGCTGTGAGTGATGCGATTCGATGTGCTGGGGTTATGCAATGTGCTGTGTGCCATGCGATTCGATGTGCTGGGGTGTTGCGATTCGATGTGCTGGGGTAATGCAATGTGTTGTGGGCCATGCGATTCGATGTGCTGGGGGTGTTGCAATGTGCTGTGAGTGATGCAATTTGATGTGCTGGGGGTGTTGCAATGTGCTGTGAGTGATGTGATTCGATGTACTGGGGGTTATGCAATGTGCTGTGGGCCATGCGATTCGATGTGCTGGGGGGGGTGATGTGATTCGATGTGCTGGGGGTGATGCAATGTGCTGTGGGCCATGCGATTCGATGTACTGGGGGTGATGCAATGTGCTGGGAGTGATGCGATTCGATGTGCTGGGGGCGATGCAATGTGCTGTGGGCCATGCGATTCGATGTGCTGGGGGTGTTGCAATGTGCTGTGAGTGATGCGATTCGATGTGCTGGGGGTTATGCAATGTGCTGTGGGCCATGCGATTCGATGTGCTGGGGGGGTGATGTGATTCGATGTGCTGGGGGTGATGCAATGTGCTGTGGGCCATGCGATTCGATGTACTGGGGGTGATGCAATGTGCTGGGAGTGATGCGATTCGATGTGCTGGGGGTGATGCAATGTGCTGTGGGTCATGCGATTCGATGTGCTGGGGTGATGCGATTCGATGTGCTGGGGGTAATGCAATGTGCTGTGAGTGATGCGTTTCGATGTGCTGGGGTTATGCAATGTGCTGTGGGCCATGCGATTCAATGTGCTGGGGTGATGCGATTTGATGTGCTGGGGGTGATACAATGTGCTGTGGGCCATGCGATTTGATGTGCTGGGGGTGTTGCAATGTGCTGTGAGTGATGCGATTCGATGTGCTGGGGGTGATGCCATGCTCTGTGGGCCATGCGATTTGATGTTCTGGGGGTGTTGCAATGTGCTGTGAGTGATGCGATTCAATGTGCTGGGGGTTATGCAATGTGCTATGGGCCAAGCGATTCGATGTGCTGGGGGTGATGGGATTCGATGTGCTGGGGGTGATGCAATGTGCTGTGGGCCATGCGATTCGATGTGCTGGGGGTGATGTAATGTGCTGTGAGTGATGCGATTCGATGTGCAGGTGGTGATGCAATGTGCTGTGGGCCATGCGATTCGATGTGCTGGGGTGATGCGATTCGATGTGCTGGGGGTGATGCATTGTGTTGTGGGCCATGCGATTCGATGTGCTGGGGGTGATGCAATGTGCTGTGAGTGATGCGATTCGATGTGCTGGGGTTATGCAATACGCTGTGGTCCATGTGATTCGATGTGCTGAGGTGTTGCGATTCGATGTGCTGGGGGTGATGCAATGTGTTGTGGGCCATGCGATTCGATGTGCTGGGGGTGATGCAATGTGCTGGGAGTGATGCGATTCGATGTGCTGGGGGTGATGCAATGTGCTGTGGGTCATGCGATTCGATGTGCTGGGGATGATGCAATGTGCTGTGGGCCATGCAATTCGATGTGCTGGGGGGTGATGCAATGTCCTGTGGTCCATGCGATTCGATGTGCTGGGGGTGTTGCAATGTGCTGTGAGTGATGCGATTAGATGTGCTGGGGGTTATGCAATGTGCTGTGGGCCATGCGATTCGATGTGCTGGGGGTGATGCGATTCGATGTGCTGGGGTTATGCAATGTGCTGTGGGCCATGCGATTCACTGTGCTGGGGGTGATGCAATGGGCTGTGGGCCATGTGATTCGATGTGCTGGGGTGATGCAATGTGCTGTGGGCCATGCGATTCGATGTGCTGTGGGCCATGCGATTCGATGTGCTGGAGGTGATGCAATTTGCTGTGAGTGATGCGATTTGATGTGCTGGGGTTATGCAATGTGCTGTGGGCCATGCGATTCGATGTGCTGGGGTGTTGCGATTCGATGTGCTGGGGTAATGCAATGTGTTGTGGGCCATGCGATTCGATGTGCTGGGGGTGTTGCAATGTGCTGTGAGTGATGCAATTCGATGTGCTGGGGGTGTTGCAATGTGCTGTGAGTGATGTGATTCGATGTACTGGGGGTTATGCAATGTGCTGTGGGCCATGCGATTCGATGTGCTGGGGGTGATGCGATTCAATGTGCTGGGGGTGATGCAATGTGCTGTGGGCCATGCGATTTGATGTGCTGGGGGTGATGCATTGTGCTGTGAGTGATGCGATTCGATGTGCTGGTGGTGATGCAATGTGCTGTAGGCCATGCGATTCGATGTGCTGGGGATATGCGATTCAATGTGCTGGGGGTGATGCAATGTGCTGTGAGCCATGCGATTCGATTTGCTGGGGTGATGCGATTCAATGTGCTGAGGGTGATGCAATGTGCTGTGAGTGATGCGATTTGATGTGCTGGGGGTGTTGCAATGTGCTGTGGGTTATGCGATTCGATGTGCTCAGGTGATGCGATTCAATGTGCTGGGGGTGATGCAATGTGCTGTGAGTGATGCGATTCGATGTGCTGGGGGTGATGCAATGTGCTGTGGGCCATGCGATTCGATGTGCTGAGGTGTTGCGATTCGATGTGCTGGGGGTGATGCCATGTGTTGTGGGCCATGCGATTCGATGTGCTGGGAGTGATGCAATGTTCTGTGGGCTATGCGATTCGATGTGCTGGGGGTGTTGCAATGTGCTGTGAGTGATGCGTTTCGATGTGCTGGGGTTATGCAATGTGCTGTGGGCCATGCGATTCGATGTGCTGGGGTGATGCGATTCGATGTGCTGGCGGTGATGCAATGTGCTGTGGGCCGTGCGATTCGATGTGCTGTGGGCCATGCGATTCGATGTGCTGGAGGTGATGCAATGTGCTGTGAGTGATGCGATTCGATGTGCTGGGGTTATGCAATGTGCTGTGGGCCATGCGATTCGATGTGCTGGAGTGTTGCGATTCGATGTGCTGGGGTAATGCAATGTGTTGTGGGCCATGCGATTCGATGTGCTGGGGGTGTTGCAATGTGCTGTGAGTGATGCAATTTGATGTGCTGGGGGTGTTGCAATGTGCTGTGAGTGATTCGATGTACTGGGGGTTATGCAATGTGCTGTGGGCCATGCGGTTCGATGTGCTGGGGGTGATGCAATTCAATGTGCTGGGGGTGATGCAATGTGCTGTAGGCCATGCGATTCGATGTGCTGGGGATATGCAATTCAATGTGCTGGGGGTGATGCAATGTGCTGTGAGCCATGCGATTCGATGTGCTGGGGTGATGCGATTCGATGTGCTGAGGGTGATGCAATGTGCTGTGAGTGATGCGATTTGATGTGCTGGGGGTGTTGCAATGTGCTGTGGGTTATGCGATTCGATGTGCTCAGGTGATGCGATTCAATGTGCTGGGGGTGATGCAATGTGCTGTGAGTGATGCGATTCGATGTGCTGGGGGTGATGCAATGTGCTGTGGGCCATGTGATTCGATGTGCTGGGGTGTTGCGATTCGATGTGCTGGGGGTGATGCCATGTGTTGTGGGCCATGCGATTCGATGTGCTGGGGGTGTTGCAATGTGCTGTGAGTGATGCGATTCGATGTGCTGGGGGTTATGCAATGTGCTGTGGGCCATGCGATTTGATGTGCTGGGGGTGATGCAATGTCCTGTGAGTGATGCGAGTAGATGTGCTGGGGGTGATGCAATGTGCTGTGAGTGATGCGATTCGATGTGCTGGGTGTTATGCAATTTGCTGTGGTCCATGCGATTCGATGTGTTGGGGGTGATGCAATGTGCTGTGAGCCATGCGATTCGTTGTGCTGGGGTGATGCGATTTGATGTGCTGGGGGTGATGCAATGTGCTGTGGGCCATGCGATTCAATGTGCTGGGGTGTTTCAATGTGCTGTGAGTGATGCGATTCGATGTTCAGGGGGGTTATGCAATGTGCTGTGGGCCATGTGATTCGATGTGCTGGGGGCGATGCAATGTGCTGTGGTCCATGTGATTCGATGTGCTGGGGTGATGCGATTCGATGTGCTGGGGGTGATGCAATGTGCTGTGGGCCATGCGATTCGATGTGCTGGGGTGTTTCAATGTGCTGTGAGTGATGCGATTCGATGTTCAGGGGGGGTTATGCAATGTGCTGTGGGCCATGTGATTTGATGTGCTGGGGGTGATGCGATTCGATGTGCTGGGGGTGATGCAATGTGCTGTGAGTGATGCGATTCGACGTGCTGGGGGCGATGCAATGTGCTGTGGGCCATGCGATTCGATGTGCTGGGGGTGTTGCAATGTGCTGTGAGTGATGCGATTCGATGTGCTGGGGGTTATGCAATGTGCTGTGGGCCATGCGATTCGATGTGCTGGGGGGTGATGCGATTCGATGTGCTGGGGGTGATGCAATGTGCTGTGGGCCATGCGATTCGATGTACTGGGGGTGATGCAATGTGCTGGGAGTGATGCGATTCGATGTGCTGGGGGTGATGCAATGTGCTGTGGGTCATGCGATTCGATGTGCTGGGGTGATGCGATTCGATGTGCTGGGGGTAATGCAATGTGCTGTGAGTGATGCGTTTCGATGTGCTGGGGTTATGCAATGTGCTGTGGGCCATGCGATTCAATGTGCTGGGGTGATGCGATTTGATGTGCTGGGGGTGATGCAATGTGCTGTGGGCCATGCGATTCGATGTGCTGGGGGTGTTGCAATGTGCTGTGAGTGATGCGATTCGATGTGCTGGGGGTGATGCAATGTTCTGTGGGTCATGCGATTCGATGTGCTGGGGTGATGCGATTCGATGTGCTGGTCGTAATGCAATGTGCTGTGAGTGATGCGTTTCGATGTGCTGGGGTTATGCAATGTGCTGTAAGCCATGCGATTCGATGTGCTGGGGTGATGCGATTCGATGTGCTGGGGGTGATGCAATGTGCTGTGGGCCATGCGATTTGATGTGCTGGGGGTGTTGCAATGTGCTGTGAGTGATGCGATTCGATGTGCTGGGGGTGATGCCATGTTCTGTGGGCCATGCGATTTGATGTTCTGGGGGTGTTGCAATGTGCTGTGAGTGATGCGATTCAATGTGCTGGGGGTTATGCAATGTGCTATGGGCCAAGCGATTCGATGTGCTGGGGGTGATGCGATTCGATGTGCTGGGGGTGATGCAATGTGCTGTGGGCCATGCGATTCGATGTGCTGGGGGTGATGTAATGTGCTGTGAGTGATGCGATTCGATGTGCAGGTGGTGATGCAATGTGCTGTGGGCCATGCGATTCGATGTGCTGGGGTGATGCGATTCGATGTGCTGGGGGTGATGCAATGTGTTGTGGGCCATGCGATTCGATGTGCTGGGGGTGATGCAATGTGCTGTGAGTGATGCGATTCGATGTGCTGGGGTTATGCAATACGCTGTGGTCCATGCGATTCGATGTGCTGAGGTGTTGCGATTTGATGTGCTGGGGGTGATGCAATGTGCTGTGGGCCATGCGATTCGATGTGCTGGGGGTGATGCAATGTGCTGGGAGTGATGCGATTCGATGTGCTGGGGGTGATGCAATGTGCTGTGGGTCATGCGATTCGATGTGCTGGGGATGATGCAATGTGCTGTGGGCCATGCAATTCGATGGGCTGGGGGTGATGCAATGTCCTGTGGTCCATGCGATTCGATGTGCTGGGGGTGTTGCAATGTGCTGTGAGTGATGCAATTAGATGTGCTGGGGGTTATGCAATGTGCTGTGGGCCATGCGATTCGATGTGCTGGGGGGTGATGCGATTCGATGTGCTGGGGGTGATGCAATGTGCTGTGGGCCATGCGATTCGATGTGCTGGGGGTGATGCAATGTGCTGTGAGTGATGCGTTTCGATGTGCTGGGGTTATGCAATGTACTGTGGGCCATGCGATTTGATGTGCTGGGGTGATGCGATTCGATGTGCTGGGGGTGATGCAATGTGCATTGGGCCATGCGATTCGATGTGCTGAGGGTGATGCAATGTGCTGTGAGTGATGCGATTTGATGTGCTGGGGGTTATGCAATGTGCTGTGGGCCATGCGATTCGATGTGCTGGGGGTGATGCAATGTGCTGTGGGCCATGCGATTCGATGTGCTGGGGGTGATGCAATGTGCTGTGGGCCATGCGATTCGATGTGCTGGGGGTGATGCAATGTGCTGTGGGCCATGCGATTCACTGTGCTGGGGGTGATGCAATGGGCTGTGGGCCATGTGATTCGATGTGCTGGGGTGATGCAATGTGCTGTGGGCCGTGCGATTCGATGTGCTGTGGGCCATGCGATTCGATGTGCTGGAGGTGATGCAATTTGCTGTGAGTGATGCGATTTGATGTGCTGGGGTTATGCAATGTGCTGTGGGCCATGCGATTTGATGTGCTGGGGTGTTGCGATTCGATGTGCTGGGGTAATGCAATGTGTTGTGGGCCATGCGATTCGATGTGCTGGGGGTGTTGCAATGTGCTGTGAGTGATGCAATTCGATGTGCTGGGGGTGTTGCAATGTGCTGTGAGTGATGTGATTCGATGTACTGGGGGTTATGCAATGTGCTGTGGGCCATGCGATTCGATGTGCTGGGGGTGATGCGATTCAATTTGCTGGGGGTGATGCAATGTGCTGTGGGCCATGCGATTTGATGTGCTGGGGTGATGCATTGTGCTGTGAGTGATGCGATTCGATGTGCTGGTGGTGATGCAAAGTGCTGTAGGCCATGCGATTCGATGTGCTGGGGATATGCGATTCAATGTGCTGGGGGTGATGCAATGTGCTGTGAGCCATGCGATTCGATGTGCTGGGGTGATGCGATTCGATGTGCTGAGGGTGATGCAATGTGCTGTGAGTGATGCGATTTGATGTGCTGGGGGTGTTGCAATGTGTTGTGGGTTATGCGATTCGATGTGCTCAGGTGATGCGATTCAATGTGCTGGGGGTGATGCAATGTGCTGTGAGTGATGCGATTCGATGTGCTGGGGGTGATGCAATGTGCTGTGGGCCATGCGATTCGATGTGCTGAGGTGTTGCGATTCGATGTGCTGGGGGTGATGCCATGTGTTGTGGGCCATGCGATTCGATGTGCTGGGGGTGTTGCAATGTGCTGTGAGTGATGCGATTCGATGTGCTGGGGGTGATGCAATGTCCTGTGAGTGATGCGAGTAGATGTGCTGGGGGTGATGCAATGTGCTGTGAGTGATGCGATTCGATGTGCTGGGGTTATGCAATGTGCTGTGGGCCATGCGATTCGATGTGCTGGGGTGTTGCGATTCGATGTGCTGGGGTAATGCAATGTGTTGTGGGCCATGCGATTCGATGTGCTGGGGGTGTTGCAATGTGCTGTGAGTGATGCAATTTGATGTGCTGGGGGTGTTGCAATGTGCTGTGAGTGATGTGATTCGATGTACTGGGGGTTATGCAATGTGCTGTGGGCCATGCGGTTCGATGTGCTGGGGGTGATGCAATGTGCTGTAGGCCATGCGATTCGATGTGCTGGGGATATGCAATTCAATGTGCTGGGGGTGATGCAATGTGCTGTGAGCCATGCGATTCGATGTGCTGGGGTGATGCGATTCGATGTGCTGAGGGTGATGCAATGTGCTGTGAGTGATGCGATTTGATGTGCTGGGGGTGTTGCAATGTGCTGTGGGTTATGCGATTCGATGTGCTCAGGTGATGCGATTCAATGTGCTGGGGGTGATGCAATGTGCTGTGAGTGATGCGATTCGATGTGCTGGGGGTGATGCAATGTGCTGTGGGCCATGCGATTCGATGTGCTGGGGTGTTGCGATTCGATGTGCTGGGGGTGATGCCATGTGTTGTGGGCCATGCGATTCGATGTGCTGGGGGTGTTGCAATGTGCTGTGAGTGATGCGATTCGATGTGCTGGGGGTTATGCAATGTGCTGTGGGCCATGCGATTTGATGTGCTGGGGGTGATGCAATGTCCTGTGAGTGATGCGAGTAGATGTGCTGGGGGTGATGCAATGTGCTGTGAGTGATGCGATTCGATGTGCTGGGTGTTATGCAATTTGCTGTGGTCCATGCGATTCGATGTGTTGGGGGTGATGCAATGTGCTGTGAGCCATGCGATTCGTTGTGCTGGGGTGATGCGATTTGATGTGCTGGGGGTGATGCAATGTGCTGTGGGCCATGCGATTCAATGTGCTGGGGTGTTTCAATGTGCTGTGAGTGATGCGATTCGATGTTCAGGGGGGTTATGCAATGTGCTGTGGGCCATGTGATTTGATGTGCTGGGGGCGATGCAATGTGCTGTGGTCCATGTGATTCGATGTGCTGGGGTGATGCGATTCGATGTGCTGGGGGTGATGCAATGTGCTGTGGGCCATGCGATTCGATGTGCTGGGGTGTTTCAATGTGCTGTGAGTGATGCGATTCGATGTTCAGGGGGGTTATGCAATGTGCTGTGGGCCATGTGATTCGATGTGCTGGGGGTGATGCGATTCGATGTGCTGGGGGTGATGCAATGTGCTGTGAGTGATGCGATTCGACGTGCTGGGGGCGATGCAATGTGCTGTGGGCCATGCGATTTGATGTGCTGGGGGTGTTGCAATGTGCTGTGAGTGATGCGATTCGATGTGCTGGGGGTTATGCAATGTGCTGTGGGCCATGCGATTCGATGTGCTGGGGGGTGATGCGATTCGATGTGCTGGGGGTGATGCAATGTGCTGTGGGCCATGCGATTCGATGTACTGGGGGTGATGCAATGTGCTGGGAGTGATGCGATTCGATGTGCTGGGGGTGATGCAATGTGCTGTGGGTCATGCGATTCGATGTGCTGGGGTGATGCGATTCGATGTGCTGGGGGTAATGCAATGTGCTGTGAGTGATGCGTTTCGATGTGCTGGGGTTATGCAATGTGCTGTGGGCCATGCGATTCAATGTGCTGGGGTGATGCGATTTGATGTGCTGGGGGTGATGCAATGTACTGTGGGCCATGCGATTTGATGTGCTGGGGGTGTTGCAATGTGCTGTGAGTGATGCGATTCGATGTGCTGGGGGTGATGCCATGTTCTGTGGGCCATGCGATTTGATGTTCTGGGGGTGTTGCAATGTGCTGTGAGTGATGCGATTCAATGTGCTGGGGGTTATGCAATGTGCTATAGGCCAAGCGATTCGATGTGCTGGGGGTGATGTGATTCGATGTGCTGGGGGTGATGCAATGTGCTGTGGGCCATGCGATTCGATGTGTTGGGGGTGATGTAATGTGCTGTGAGTGATGCGATTCGATGTGCAGGTGGTGATGCAATGTGCTGTGGGCCATGCGATTCGATGTGCTGTGGTGATGCGATTCGATGTGCTGGGTGTGATGCAATGTGTTGTGGACCATGCGATTCGATGTGCTGGGGGTGATGCAATGTGCTGTGAGTGATGCGATCCGATGTGCTGGGGTTATGCAATACGCTGTGGTCCATGCGATTCGATGTGCTGAGGTGTTGCGATTCGATGTGCTGGGGGTGATGCAATGTGCTGTGGGCCATGCGATTCGATGTGCTGGGGGTGATGCAATGTGCTGGGAGTGATGCGATTCGATGTGCTGGGGGTGATGCAATGTGCTGTGAGTGATGCGATTTGATGTGCTGGGGGTTATGCAATGTGCTGTGGGCCATGCGATTCGATGTGCTGGGGGTGATGCAATGTGCTGTGGGCCATGCGATTCGATGTGCTGGGGGTGATGCAATGTGCTGTGGGCCATGCGATTCAATGTGCTGGGGGTGATGCAATGTGCTGTGGGCCATGCGATTCACTGTGCTGGGGGTGATGCAATGGGCTGTGGGCCATGTGATTCGATGTGCTGGGGTGATGCAATGTGCTGTGGGCCGTGCGATTCGATGTGCTGTGGGCCATGCGATTCGATGTGCTTGAGGTGATGCAATTTGCTGTGAGTGATGCGATTTGATGTGCTGGGGTTATGCAATGTGCTGTGGGCCATGCGATTCGATGTGCTGGGGTGTTGCGATTCGATGTGCTGGGGTAATGCAATGTGTTGTGGGCCATGCGATTCGATGTGCTGGGGGTGTTGCAATGTGCTGTGAGTGATGCGATTCGATGTGCTGGGGGTTATGCAATGTGCTGTGGGCCATGCGATTCGATGTGCTGGGGGTGATGCGATTCAATGTGCTGGGGGTGATGCAATGTGCTGTGGGCCATGCAATTTGATGTGCTGGGGGTGATGCATTGTGCTGTGAGTGATGCGATTCGATGTGCTGGTGGTGATGCAATGTGCTGTAGGCCATGCGATTCGATGTGCTGGGGATATGCGATTCAATGTGCTGGGGGTGATGCAATGTGCTGTGAGCCATGCGATTCGATGTGCTGGGGTGATGCGATTCGATGTGCTGAGGGTGATGCAATGTGCTGTGAGTGATGCGATTTGATGTGCTGGGGGTGTTGCAATGTGCTGTGGGTTATGCGATTCGATGTGCTCAGGTGATGCGATTCAATGTGCTGGGGGTGATGCAATGTGCTGTGAGTGATGCGATTCGATGTGCTGGGGGTGATGCAATGTGCTGTGGGCCATGCGATTCGATGTGCTGAGGTGTTGCGATTCGATGTGCTGGGGGTGATGCCATGTGTTGTGGGCCATGCGATTCGATGTGCTGGGGGTGTTGCAATGTGCTGTGAGTGATGCGATTCGATGTGCTGGGGGTGATGCAATGTCCTGTGAGTGATGCGAGTAGATGTGCTGGGGGTGATGCAATGTGCTGTGAGTGATGCGATTCGATGTGCTGGGTGTTATGCAATTTGCTGTGGTCCATGCGATTCGATGTGTTGGGGGTGATGCAATGTGCTGTGGGCCATGCGATTCGTTGTGCTGGGGTGATGCGATTTGATGTGCTGGGGGTGATGCAATGTGCTGTGAGTGATGCAATTCGATGTGCTGGGGGTGATGCAATGTGCTGTGGTCCATGCGATTCGATGTGCTGGGGTGATGCGATTCGATGTGCTGGGGGTGATGCAATGTGCTGTGGGCCATGCGATTCGTGTGCTGGGGTGTTTCAATGTGCTGTGAGTGATGCGATTCGATGTTCAGGGGGTTATGCAATGTGCTGTGGGCCATGTGATTCGATGTGCTGGGGGTGATACGATTCGATGCACTGGGGGTGATGCAATGTGCTGTGAGTGATGCGATTCGACGTGCTGGGGGTGATGCAATGTGCTGTGGGCCATGCGATTCGATGTGCTGGGGGTGTTGCAATGTGCTGTGAGTGATGCGATTCGATGTGCTGGGGGTTATGCAATGGTCTGTGGGCCATGCGATTCGATGTGCTGGGGGGGTGATGCGATTCGATGTGCTGGGGGTGATGCAATGTGCTGTGGGCCATGCGATTCGATGTACTGGGGGTGATGCAATGTGCTGGGAGTGATGCGATTCGATGTGATGGGGGTGATGCAATGTGCTGTGGGTCATGCGATTCGATGTGCTGGGGTGATGCGATTCGATGTGCTGGGGGTAATGCAATGTGCTGTGAGTGATGCGTTTCGATGTGCTGGGGTTATGCAATGTGCTGTGGGCCATGCGATTCAATGTGCTGGGGTGATGCGATTTGATGTGCTGGGGGTGATGCAATGTGCTGTGGGCCATGCGATTCGATGTGCTGGGGGTGTTGCAATGTGCTGTGAGTTATGCGATTCGATGTGCTGGGGGTGATGCCATGTTCTGTGGGCCATGCGATTTGATGTTCTGGGGGTGTTGCAATGTGCTGTGAGTGATGCGATTCAATGTGCTGGGGGTTATGCAATGTGCTATGGGCCAAGCGATTCGATGTGCTGGGGGTGATGCGATTCGATGTGCTGGGGGTGATGCAATGTGCTGTGGGCCATGCGATTCGATGTGCTGGGGGTGATGTAATGTGCTGTGAGTGATGCGATTCGATGTGCAGGTGGTGATGCAATGTGCTGTGGGCCATGCAATTCGATGTGCTGGGGTGATGCGATTCGATGTGCTGGGGGTGATGCAATGTGTTGTGGGCCATGCGATTCGATGTGCTGGGGGTGATGCAATGTGCTGTGAGTGATGCGATTCGATGTGCTGGGGTTATGCAATGTGCTGTGGGCCATGCGATTCGATGTGCTGAGGTGTTGCGATTCGATGTGCTGGGGGTAATGCAATGTGTTGTGGGCCATGCGATTCGATGTGCTGGGGGTGTTGCGATTCGATGTGCTGGGGGTGATGCAATGTGCTGTGGGCCATGCGATTCGATGTGCTGGGGGTGATGCAATGTGCTGTGGGTCATGCGATTTGATGTGCTGGGGATGATGCAATGTGCTGTGGGCCATGCAATTCGATGTGCTGGGGGTGATGCAATGTCCTGTGGTCCATGCGATTCGATGTGCTGGGGGTGTTGCAATGTGCTGTGAGTGATGCGATTAGATGTGCTGGGGGTTATGCAATGTGCTGTGGGCCATGCGATTCGATGTGCTGGGGGGGTGATGCGATTCGATGTGCTGGGGGTGATGCAATGTGCTGTGGGCCATGCGATTCGATGTGCTGGGGGTGATGCAATGTGCTGGGAGTGATGCGATTCGATGTGCTGGGGGTGATGCAATGTGCTGTGGGTCATGCGATTCGATGTGCTGGAGTGATGCGATTCGATGTGCTGGGGGTGATGCAATGTGCTGTGAGTGATGCGTTTCGATGTGCTGGGGTTATGCAATGTACTGTGGGCCATGCGATTTGATGTGCTGGGGTGATGCGATTCGATGTGCTGGGGGTGATGCAATGTGCTGTGGGCCATGCGATTCGATGTGCTGAGGGTGATGCAATGTGCTGTGAGTGATGCGATTTGATGTGCTGGGGGTTATGCAATGTGCTGTGGGCCATGCGATTCGATGTGCTGGGGGTGATGCAATGTGCTGTGGGCCATGCGATTCGATGTGCTGGGGGTGATGCAATGTGCTGTCGGCCATGCGATTCGATGTGCTGGGGGTGATGCAATGTGCTGTGGGCCATGCGATTCACTGTGCTGGGGGTGATGCAATGGGCTGTGGGCCATGTGATTCGATGTGCTGGGGTGATGCAATGTGCTGTGGGCCGTGCGATTCGATGTGCTGTGGGCCATGCGATTCGATGTGCTGGAGGTGATGCAATGTGCTGTGAGTGATGCGATTCGATGTGCTGGGGTTATGCAATGTGCTGTGGGCCATGCGATTCGATGTGCTGGGGTGTTGCGATTCGATGTGCTGGGGTAATGCAATATGTTGTGGGCCATGCGATTCGATGTGCTGGGGGTGTTGCAATGTGCTGTGAGTGATGCAATTCGATGTGCTGGGGGTGTTGCAATGTGCTGTGAGTGATGTGATTCGATGTACTGGGGGTTATGCAATGTGCTGTGGGCCATGCGATTCGATGTGCTGGGGGTGATGCAATTCAATGTGCTGGGGGTGATGCAATGTGCTGTGGGCCATGCGATTTGATGTGCTGGGGGTGATGCATTGTGCTGTGAGTGATGCGATTCGATGTGCTGGGGGTGATGCAATGTGCTGTGGGCCATGCGATTCGATGTGCTGGGGTGATGCAATGTGCTGTGGGCCGTGCAATTTTATGTGGGCCATGCGATTTGATGTGCTGGGGTGATGCAATGTGCTGTGAGTGATGCGATTCGATGTGCTGGGGGTTATGCAATGTACTGTGGGCCACGCGATTCGATGTGCTGGGGGTGATTCAATGTGCTGTGGGCCATGCGATTCGATGTGCTGGGGTGATGTGATTCAATGTGCTGGGGGTGATGCAATGTGCTGCGGGCCATGCGATTCGATGTGCTGGGGGTGTTGCAATGTGCTGTGAGTGATGCGATTCGATGTGCTGGGGGTGATGCAATGTGCTGTGAGTGATGTGATTCGATGTGCTGGTGGTGATGCAATGTGCTGTGGGCCATGCGATTCGATGTGCTGGGGTGATGCAATTCGATGTGCTGGGGGTGATGCAATGTGCTGTGAGTGATGCGATTTGATGTGCTGGGGGTGATGCAATGTTCTGTGGGCCATGCAATTCGATGTGTTGGGGGTGTTGCAATGTGCAGTGAGTGATGAAATGTGCTGGGGGTCATGCAATGTGCTGTGGGCCATGCGATTTGATGTGCTGGGGTGATGCGATTTGATGTGCTGGGGGTGATGCAATGTACTGTGAGTGATGCAATTCGATGTGCTGGGTGTTATGCAATGTCCTGTGGGCCATCCGATTCGATGTGCTCTGGTGATGCGATTCGATGTGCTGGGGGTGAGGCAATGTGATGTGAGTGATGCGATTCGATGTGCTGGGGGTTATGCAATGTGCTGTGGTCCATGTGATTCGATGTGCTGGGGTGATGCGATTCGATGTGCTGGGGGTGATGCAATGTGCTGTGGGCCATGCGATTCGATGTGCTTGGGTGATGCGATTCGATGTGCTGGGGGTGGTGCAATGTGCTGTGAGTGATGTGATTCGATGTGCTGGGGGTTATGCAATGTGCTGTGGGCCATGCGATTCGATGTGCTGGGAGTGATGCAATGTTCTATGGGCTATGCGATTCGATGTGCTGGGGGTGTTGCAATGTTCTGTGAGTGATGCGTTTCGATGTGCTGGGGTTATGCAATGTGCTGTGGGCCATGCGATTCGATGTGCTGGGGTGATGCGATTCGATGTGCTGGCGGTGATGCAATGTGCTGTGGGCCATGCGATTCGATGTGCTGGGGGTGTTGCAATGTGCTGTGAGTGATGCAATTCGATGTGCTGGGGGTGATGCCATGTTCTGTGGGCCATGCGATTTGATGTTCTGGGGGTGTTGCAATGTGCTGTGAGTGATGCGATTTGATGTGCTGGGGGTGATGCAATGTTCTGTGGGTCATGCGATTCGATGTGCTGGGGTGATGCGATTCGATGTGCTGGGGGTGTTGCAATGTGCTGTGAGTGATGCGTTTTGATGTGCTGGGGTTATGCAATGTGCTGTGGGCCATGCGATTCGATGTGCTGGGGTGATGCGATTCGATGTGCTGGGGGTGATGCAATGTGCTGTGGGCCATGCGATTCGATGTGCTGGGGGTGTTGCAATGTGCTGTGAGTGATGCGATTCGATGTGCTGGGGGTGATGCCATGTTCTGTGGGCCATGCGATTTGATGTTCTGGGGGTGTTGCAATGTGCTGTGAGTGATGCGATTCAATGTGCTGGGGGTTATGCAATGTGCTATGGGCCAAGCGATTCGATGTGCTGGGGGTGATGCGATTCGATGTGCTGGGGGTGATGCAATGTGCTGTGGGCCATGCGATTCGATGTGCTGGGGGTGATGTAATGTGCTGTGAGTGATGCGATTCGATGTGCAGGTGGTGATGCAATGTGCTGTGGGCCATGCGATTCGATGTGCTGGGGTGATGCGATTCGATGTGCTGGGGGTGATGCAATGTGTTGTGGGCCATGCGATTCGATGTGCTGGGGGTGATGCAATGTGCTGTGAGTGATGCGATTCGATGTGCTGGGGTTATGCAATGTGCTGTGGGCCATGCGATTCAATGTGCTGAGGTGTTGCGATTCGATGTGCTGGGGGTAATGCAATGTGTTGTGGGCCATGCGATTCGATGTGCTGGGGGTGTTGCGATTCGATGTGCTGAGGGTGATGCAATGCGCTGTGGGCCATGCGATTCGATGTGCTGGGGGTGATGCAATGTGCTGGGTATGATGCGATTCGATGTGCTGGGGGTGATGCAATGTGCTGTGGGTCATGCGATTCAATGTGCTGGGGATGATGCAATGTGCTGTGGGCCATGCAATTCGATGTGCTGGGGGTGATGCAATGTCCTGTGGTCCATGCGATTCGATGTGCTGGGGGTGTTGCAATGTGCTGTGAGTGATGCGATTAGATGTGCTGGGTGGTTATGCAATGTGCTGTGGGCCATGCGATTCGATGTGCTGGGGGGTGATGCGATTCGATGTGCTGGGGGTGATGCAATGTGCTGTGGGCCATGCGATTCGATGTGCTGGGGGTGATGCAATGTGCTGGGAGTGATGTGATTCGATGTGCTGGGGGTGATGCAATGTGCTGTGGGTCATGCGATTCGATGTGCTGGAGTGATGCGATTCGATGTGCTGGGGGTGATGCAATGTGCTGTGAGTGATGCGTTTCGATGTGCTGGGGTTATGCAATGTACTGTGGGCCATGCGATTTGATGTGCTGGGGTGATGCGATTCGATGTGCTGGGGGTGATGCAATGTGCTGTGGGCCATGCGATTCGATGTGCTGAGGGTGATGCAATGTGCTGTGAGTGATGCGATTTGATGTGCTGGGGGTTATGCAATGTGCTGTGGGCCATGCGATTCGATGTGCTGGGGGAGATGCAATGTGCTGTGGGCCATGCGATTCGATGTGCTGGGGGTGATGCAATGTGCTGTGGGCCATGCGATTCGATGTGCTGGGGGTGATGCAATGTGCTGTGGGCCATGCGATTCACTGTGCTGGGGGTGATGCAATGGGCTGTGGGCCATGTGATTCGATGTGCTGGGGTGATGCAATGTGATGTGGGCCGTGCGATTCGATGTGCTGTGGGCCATGCGATTCGATGTGCTGGAGGTGATGCAATGTGCTGTGAGTGATGCGATTCGATGTGCTGGGGTTATGCAATGTGCTGTGGGCCATGCGATTTGATGTGCTGGGGGTGATGCGATTCGATGTGCTGGGGGTGATGCAATGTGCTGTGGGCCATGCGATTCGATGTGCTGAGGGTGATGCAATGTGCTGTGAGTGATGCGATTTGATGTGCTGGGGGTTATGCAATGTGCTGTGGGCCATGCGATTCAATGTGCTGGGGGTGATGTAATGTGCTGTGGGCCATGCGATTCGATGTGCTGGGGGTGATGCAATGTGCTGTGGGCCATGCGATTCGATGTGCTGGGGGTGATGCAATGTGCTGTGGGCCATGCGATTCACTGTGCTGGGGGTGATGCAATGGGCTGTGGGCCATGTGATTCGATGTGCTGGGGTGATGCAATGTGATGTGGGCCGTGCGATTCGATGTGCTGTGGGCCATGCGATTCGATGTGCTGGAGGTGATGCAATGTGCTGTGAGTGATGCGATTCGATGTGCTGGGGTTATGCAATGTGCTGTGGGCCATGCGATTTGATGTGCTGGGGGTGATGCAATGTCCTGTGAGTGATGCGAGTAGATGTGCTGGGGGTGATGCAATGTGCTGTGAGTGATGTGATTCGATGTACTGGGGGTTATGCAATGTGCTGTGGGTCATGCGATTCGATGTGCTGGGGGTGATGCGATTCGATGTGCTGGGGGTGATGCAATGTGCTGTGGGCCATGCGATTTGATGTGCTGGGGGTGATGCATTGTGCTGTGAGTGATGCGATTCGATGTGCTGGTGGTGATGCAATGTGCTGTAGGCCATGCGATTCAATGTGCTGGGGATATGCGATTCGATGTGCTGGGGGTGATGCAATGTGCTGTGAGCCATGCGATTCGATGTGCTGGGGTGATGCGATTCGATGTGCTGAGGGTGATGCAATGTGCTGTGAGTGATGCGATTTGATGTGCTGGGGGTTATGCAATGTGCTGTGGGTTATGCGATTCGATGTGCTGGGGTGATGCAATTCAATGTGCTGCAGGTGATGCAATGTGTTGTGGGCCATGCGATTCGATGTGCTGGGGTGTTGCGATTCGATGTGCTGGGGGTGATGCCATGTGTTGTGGGCCATGCGATTCAATGTGCTGGGGGTGTTGCAATGTGCTGTGAGTGATGCGATTCGATGTGCTGGGGGTTATGCAATGTGCTGTGGGCCATGCGATTTGATGTGCTGGGGGTGATGCAATGTCCTGTGAGTGATGCGAGTAGATGTGCTGGGGGTGATGCAATGTGCTGTGAGTGATGCCATTTGATGTGCTGGGTGTTATGCAATTTGCTGTGGTCCATGCAATTCGATGTGTTGGGGGTGATGCAATGTGCTGTGGGCCATGCGATTCGTTGTGCTGGGGTGATGCGATTTGATGTGCTGGGGGTGATGCAATGTGCTGTGGTCCATGCGATTTGATGTGCTGGGGTGATGCGATTCGATGTGCTGGGGGTGATGCAATGTGCTGTGGGCCATGCGATTCGATGTGCTGAGGTGTTTCAATGTGCTGTGAGTGATGCGATTCGATGTTCAGGGGGGTTATGCAATGTGCTGTGGGCCATGCGATTCGATGTGCTGGGGGTGATGCGATTCGATGTGCTGGGGGTGATGCAATGTGCTGTGAGTGATGCGATTCGACGTGCTGGGGGTGATGCAATGTCCTGTGGTCCATGCGATTCAATGTGCTGGGGGTGTTGCAATGTGCTGTGAGTGATGCGATTCGATGTGCTGGGGGTTATGCAATGTGCTGTGGGCCATGCGATTCGATGTGCTGGGGGAGTGATGCGAATCGATGTGCTGGGGGTGATGCAATGTGCTGTGGGCCATGCGATTCGATGTACTGGGGGTGATGCAATGTGCTGGGAATTATGCGATTCGATGTGCTGGGGGTGATGCAATGTGCTGTGGGTCATGCGATTCGATGTGCTGGTGTGATGCGATTCGATGTGCTGGGGGTAATGCAATGTGCTGTGAGTGATGCCATTCGATGTGCTGGGTGTTATGCAATTTGCTGTGGTCCATGCGATTCGATGTGTTGGGGGTGATGCAATGTGCTGTGGGCCATGCGATTCGTTGTGCTGGGGTGATGCGATTTGATGTGCTGGGGGTGATGCAATGTGCTGTGGTCCATGCGATTTGATGTGCTGGGGTGATGCGATTTGATGTGCTGGGGGTGATGCAATGTGCTGTGGGCCATGCAATTCGATGTGCTGGGGTGATGCGATTTGATGTGCTGGGGGTGATGCAATGTGCTGTGGGCCATGCGATTCGATGTGCTGGGGGTGTTGCAATGTGCTGTGAGTGATGCGATTCGATGTGCTGGGGGTGATGCAATGTTCTGTGGGTCATGCGATTCGATGTGCTGGGGTGATACGATTCGATGTGCTGGGGTAATGCAATGTGCTGTGAGTGATGCGTTTCGATGTGCTGGGGTTATGCAATGTGCTGTGGGCCATGCGATTCGATGTGCTGGGGTGATGCGATTCGATGTGCTGGGGGTGATGCAATGTGCTGTGGGCCATGCGATTCGATGTGCTGGAGGTGTTGCAATGTGCTGTGAGTGATGCGATTCGATGTGCTGGGGGTGATGCAATGTTCTGTGGGCCATGCGATTTGATGTGCTGGGGGTGTTGCAATGTGCTGTGAGTGATGCGATTCAATGTGCTGGGGGTTATGCAATGTGCTATTGGCCAAGCGATTCGATGTGCTGTGGGTGATGCGATTCGATGTGCTGGGGGTGATGCAATGTGCTGTGGGCCATGCCATTCGATGTGCTGGGGCTGATTTAATGTGCCGTGAGTGATGCTATTCGATGTGCAGGTGGTGATGCAATGTGCTCTGGGCCATGCAATTCGATGTGCTGAGGTGATGCGATTTGATGTGCTTCGGGTAATGCAATGTGCTGTGGGCCATGCGATTCGATGTGCTGGGGTGATGCGATTCGATGTGCTGGGGGTGATGCAATGTGCTGTGAGTGATGCAATTCGATGTGCTGGGGGTTATGCAATGTGCTGTGGGCCATGCGATTCGATGTGCTGGGGTGATGCGATTCGATGTGCTGGGGGTGATGCAATGTGCTGTGAGTGATGCGATTGGATGTGCTGGGTGTGATGCAATGTGCTGTGGGCCATGTGATTCGATGTACTGGGCTTGATGCAATGTGCTGTGGTTGATGCGATATGATGTGCTGGGGGTGATGCAATGTGCTGTGGGCCATGCGATTCGATGTGCTGGGGTGATGCGATTTGATGTGCTGGGTGTTATGCAATTTGCTGTGGTCCATGCGATTCGATGTGCAGGTGGTGATGCAATGTGCTGTGGGCCATGCGATTCGATGTGCTGGGGTGATGCGATTCGATGTGCTGGGGGTGATGCAATGTGCTGTGAGTGATGCGATTCAATGTGCTGGGGGTTATGCAATGTGCTGTGGTCCATGCGATTCGATGTGCTGGGGTGATGCGATTTGATGTGCTGTGGGTGATGCAATGTGCTGTGGGCCATGCGATTCGATGTGCTGTGGTGATGCGATTCGATGTGCTGGGGGTGATGCAATGTGCTGTGAGTGATGCAATTCGATGTGCTGGGGGTTATGCAATGTGCTGTGGGCCATGCGATTCGATGTGCTGGGGTGATGCGATTCGATGTGCTGGGGGTGATGCAATGTGCTGTGAGTGATGCGATTTGATGTGCTGGGTGTGATGCAATGTGCTGTGGGCCATGTGATTCGATGTACTGGAGTTGATGCAATGTGCTGTGATTGATGCAATATGATGTGCTGGGGGTGATGTAATGTGCTGTGGGCCATGCGATTCGATGTGCTGGGGGTGATGCAATGTGCTGTGGGCCATGCGATTCGATGTGCTGGGGTGATGAAATGTGCTGTGGGCCGTGCGATTTGATGTGGGCCATGCGATTTGATGTGCTGGGGTGATGCAATGTGCTGTGAGTGATGCGATTCGATGTGCTGGGGGTTATGCAATGTACTGTGGGCCATGCGATTCGATGTGCTGGGGTGATGTGATTCGATGTGCTGGGGGTGATTCAATGTGCTGTGGGCCATGCGATTCGATGTGCTGGGGTGATGCGATTCGATGTGCTGGGGGTGATGCAATGTGCTGTGAGTGATGCAATTCGATGTGCTGGGGGTGATGGAATGTGCTGTGGGCCATGCGATTCGATGTGCTGGGGTGATGCAACGTGCTGTGAGTGATGCGATTTAATGTGCTGGGTGTGATGCACTGTGCTGTGGGACATGTGATTCGATGTGCTGGGGTGATGCAATGTGCTGTGGGCTGTGTGATTTGATGTGGGCCATGCGATTTGATGTGCTGGGGTGATGCAATGTGCTGTGAGTGATGCGATTCGATGTGCTGTGGATTATGCAATGTACTGTGGGCCATGCGATTCGATGTGCTGGGGTGATGCGATTCGATGTGCTGGGGGTGATGAAATGTGCTGCGGGCCATGCGATTCGATGTGCTGGGGGTGTTGCAATGTGCTGTGAGTGATGCGATTCGATGTGCTGGGGGTTATGCAATGTGCTGTGGGCCATGCTATTCGATGTGCTGGGGGGTGATGCGATTCGATGTGCTGGGGGTGATGAAATGTGCTGGGGGCCATGCGATTCGATGTGCTGGGGGTGATGCAATGTGCTGTGGGTCATGCGATTCGATGTGCTGGGGGTGATGCAATGTGTTGTGGGCCATGCGATTCGATGTGCTGGGGGTGATGCAATGGGCTGTGGGCCATGCGATTCGATGTGCTGGGGGTGATGCAATGTGCTGTGGGCCATGCGATTCACTGTGCTGGGGGTGATGCAATGGGCTGTGGGCCATGTGATTTGATGTGCTGGGGTGATGCAATGTGCTGTGGGCCGTGCGATTGGATGTGCTGTGGGCCATGCGATTCGATGTGCTGGAGGTGATGCAATGTGCTGTGAGTGATGCGATTCGATGTGCTGGGGTTATGCAATGTGCTGTGGGCCATGCGATTCGATGTGCTGGGGTGTTGCGATTCAATGTGCTGGGGGTAATGCAATGTAATGTGGGCCATGCGATTCGATGTGCTGGGGGTGTTGCAATGTGCTGTGAGTGATGTGATTCGATGTGCTGGGGGTGTTGCAATGTGCTGTGAGTGATTCAATGTACTGGGGGTTATGCAATGTGCTGTGGGCCATGTGATTCGATGTGCTGGGGGTGATGCAATTCGATGTGCTGGGGGTGATGCAATGTGCTGTGGGCCATGCGAGTTGATGTGCTGGGGGTGATGCATTGTGCTGTGAGTGATGCGATTCGATGTGCTGGTGGTGATGCAATGTGCTGTAGGCCATGCGATTCGATGTGCTGGGGATATGCGATTCGATGTGCTGGGGTGATGCAATGTGCTGTGAGCCATGTGATTCGATGTGCTGGGGTGATGCGATTCAATGTGCTGAGGGTGATGCAATGTGCTGTGAGTGATGCGATTTGATGTGCTGGGGGTTATGCAATATGCTGTGGGTTATGCGATTCGATGTGCTGGGGTGATGCGATTCAATGTGCTGGGGGTGATGCAATGTGCTGTGGGCCATGCGATTTGATGTGCTGGGGTGTTGCGATTCGATGTGCTGGGGGTGATGCCATGTGTTGTGGGCCATGCGATTTGATGTGCTGGGGGTGTTGCAATGTGCTGTGAATGATGCGATTCGATGTGCTGGGGGTTATGCAATGTGCTGTGGGCCATGCGATTTGATGTGCTGGGGGTGATGCAATGTCCTGTGAGTGATGCGAGTAGATGTGCTGGGGGTGATGCAATGTGCTGTGAGTGATGCGATTCGATGTGCTGGGTGTTATGCAATTTTCTGTGGTCCATGCGATTCGATGTGTTGGGGGTGATGCAATGTGCTGTGAGTGATGCGATTCAATGTGCTAGGGGTGATGCAATGTGCTGTGGTCCTTGCGATTCGATGTGCTGGGGTGATGCGATTTGATGTGCTGGGGATGATGCAATGTGCTGTGGGCCATGCGATTTGATGTGCTGGGGTGATGCGATTCAATGTGCTGGGGGTGATGCAATGTGCTGTGAGTGATGCAATTCGATGTGCTGGGGGTTATGCAATGTGCTGTGGGCCATGCGATTCGATGTGCTGGGGTGATGCGATTCGATGTGCTGGGGGTGATGCAATGTGCTGTGGGCCATGCGTTTCGATGTGCTGGGGTGATGCAACGTGCTGTGAGTGATGCGATTTGATGTGCTGGGTGTGATGCACTGTGCTGTGGGATATGTGATTCGATGTGCTGGGGTGATGCAATGTGCTGTGGGCCGTGCGATTTGACGTGGGCCATGCGATTTGATGTGCTGGGGTGATGCAATGTGCTGTGAGTGATGCAATTCGATGTGCTGGGGGTTATGCAATGTGCTGTGGGCCATGCGATTCGATGTGCTGGGGTGATGCGATTCGATGTGCTGGGGGTGATGCAATGTGCTGTGGGCCATGCGATTCGATGTGCTGGGTTGATGCAACGAGCTGTGAGTGATGCGATTTGATGTGCTGGGTGTGATGCACTGTGCTGTGGGACATGTGATTCAATGTGCTGGGGTGATGCAATGTGCTGTGGGCCATGCGATTTGATGTGGGCCATGCGATTTGATGTGCTGGGGTGATGCAATGTGCTGTGAGTGATGCAATTCGATGTGCTGTGGATTATGCAATGTACTGTGGGCCATGCGATTCGATGTGCTGGCGTGATGCGATTCAATGTGCTGGGGGTGATGAAATAAGCTGCGGGCCATGCGATTCGATGTGCTGGGGGTGATGCAATGTGCTGTGGGCCATGCGATTTGATGTGCTGGGGGTGATGCAATGTGCTGTGGGCCATGCGATTCGATGTGCTGGGGGAAATGTGATTCAATGTGCTGGGGGTGATGCAATGTGCTGTGAGTAATGTGATTAGATGTGCTGGGGGTGATGCAATGTGCTGTGGGCCATGCGATTCGATGTGCTGGGGTGATGCGATTCGATGTGCTGGGGGTGATGCAATGTGCTGTGGGCCATGCGATTTGATGTGCTGGGGGTGTTGCAATGTGCTGTGAGTGATGCGATTCGATGTGCTGGGGGTGATGCAATGTTCTGTGGGCCATGCGATTCGAAGTGCTGGGGTGTTGCAATGTGCTGTGAGTGATGCGATTCGATGTGCTGGGGGTTATGCAATGTGCTGTGGGCCAAGCGATTCGATGTGCTGTGGGCCATGCGATTCGATGTGCTGGGGTGATGTAATGTGCTGTGAGTGATGCGATTCGATGTGCTGGGGGTTATGCAATGTGCTGTGGTCCATGCGATTCGATGTGCTGGGGTGATGCGATTTGATGTGCTGGGGATGATGCAATGTGCTGTGGGCCATGCGATTCGATGTGCTGGGGTGATGCGATTCGATGTGCTGGGGGTGATGCAATGTGCTGTGAGTGATGCAATTCGATGTGCTGGGGGTTATGCAATGTGCTGTGGGCCATGCGATTCGATGTGCTGGGGTGATGCGATTCGATGTGCTGGGGGTGAGGCAATGTGCTGTGGGCCATGCGATTTGATGTGCTGGGGTGATTCAACGTGCTGTGAGTGATGCAATTTGATGTGCTGGGTGTGATGCACTGTGCTGTGGGACATGTGATTCGATGTGCTGGGGTGATGCAATGTGCTGTGGGCCGTGCGATTTGATGTGGGCCATGCGATTTGATGTGCTGGGGTGATGCAATGTGCTGCGAGTGATGCAATTCGATGTGCTGTGGATTATGCAATGTACTGTGGGCCATGTGATTCGATGTGCTGGGGTGATGCGATTAGATGTGCTGGGGGTTATGCAATGTGCTGTGGGCCATGCGATTTGATGTGCTGGGGTGATGCGATTCGATGTGCTGGGGGTGATGCAATGTGCTGTGGGCCATGCGATTCGATCTGCTGGGGTGATGCAACGTGCTGTGAGTGATGCGATTTGATGTGCTGGGTGTGATGCACTGTGCTGTGGGATATGTGATTCGATGTGCTGGGGTGATGCAATGTGCTGTGGGCCGTGCGATTTGATGTGGGCCATGCGATTTGATGTTCTGGGGTGATGCAATGTGCTGGGGTGATGCAATTCGATGTGCTGGGGGTTATGCAATGTGCTGTGGGCCATGCGATTCGATGTGCTGGGGTGATGCAATGTGCTGTGAGTGATGCGATTCGATGTGCTGGGGGTGATGCAATGTGCTGTGAGTGATGCGATTCGATGTGCTGGTGGTGATGCAATGTGCTGTGGGCCATGCGATTCGATGTGCTGGGTTGATGCAACGTGCTGTGAGTGATGCGATTTGATGTGCTGGGTGTGATGCACTGTGCTGTGGGATATGTGATTCGATGTGCTGGGGTGATGCAATGTGCTGTGGGCCGTGCGATTTGACGTGGGCCATGCGATTTGATGTGCTGGGGTGATGCAATGTGCTGTGAGTGATGCAATTCGATGTGCTGGGGGTTATGCAATGTGCTGTGGGCCATGCGATTTGATGTGCTGGGGGTGATGCAATGTGCTGTGGGCCATGCGATTCGATGTGCTGGGGGAAATGCGAATCAATGTGCTGGGGGTGATGCAATGTGCTGTGAGTAATGTGATTCGATGTGCTGGGGGTGATGCAATGTGCTGTGGGCCATGCGATTCGATGTGCTGGGGTGATGCGATTCGATGTGCTGGGGGTGATGCAATGTGCTGTGGGCCATGTGATTCGATGTGCTGGGTTGATGCAACGTGCTGTGAGTGATGCGATTTGATGTGCTGGGTGTGATGCACTGTGCTGTGGGACATGTGATTCAATGTGCTGGGGTGATGCAATGTGCTGTGGGCCATGCGATTTGATGTGGGCCGTGCGATTTGATGTGCTGGGGTGATGCAATGTGCTGTGAGTGATGCAATTCGATGTGCTGTGGATTATGCAATGTACTGTGGGCCATGCGATTCGATGTGCTGGGGTGATGCGATTCAATGTGCTGGGGGTGATGAAATAAGCTGCGGGCCATGCGATTCGATGTGCTGGGGGTGATGCAATGTGCTGTGGGCCATGCGATTTGATGTGCTGGGGGTGATGCAATGTGCTGTGGGCCATGCGATTCGATGTGCTGGGGGAAATGCGAATCAATGTGCTGGGGGTGATGCAATGTGCTGTGAGTAATGTGATTCGATGTGCTGGGGGTGATGCAATGTGCTGTGGGCCATGCGATTCGATGTGCTGGGGTGATGCGATTCGATGTGCTGGGGGTGATGCAATGTGCTGTGGGCCATGCGATTCGATGTGCTGGGGGTGTTGCAATGTGCTGTGAGTGATGCGATTCGATGTGCTGGGGGTGATGCAATGTTCTGTGGGCCATGCGATTCGAAGTGCTGGGGTGTTGCATTGTGCTGTGAGTGATGCGATTCGATGTGCTGGGGGTTATGCAATGTGCTGTGGGCCAAGCGATTTGATGTGCTGTGGGCCATGCGATTCGATGTGCTGGGGTGATGTAATGTGCTGTGAGTGATGCGATTTGATGTGCTGGGGGTTATGCAATGTGCTGTGGTCCATGCGATTCGATGTGCTGGGGCGATGCGATTTGATGTGCTGGGGATGATGCAATGTGCTGTGGGCCATGCGATTCAATGTGCTGGGGTGATGCGATTCGATGTGCTGGGGGTGATGCAATGTGCTGTGAGTGATGCAATTCGATGTGCTGGGGGTTATGCAATGTGCTGTGGGCCATGCGATTCGATGTGCTGGGGTGATGCGATTCGATGTGCTGGGGGTGAGGCAATGTGCTGTGGGCCATGCGATTTGATGTGCTGGGGTGATGCAACGTGCTGTGAGTGATGCAATTTGATGTGCTGGGTGTGATGCACTGTGCTGTGGGACATGTGATTCGATGTGCTGGGGTGATGCAATGTGCTGTGGGCCGTGCGATTTGATGTGGGCCATGCGATTTGATGTGCTGGGGTGATGCAATGTGCTGCGAGTGATGCAATTCGATGTGCTGTGGATTATGCAATGTACTGTGGGCCATGTGATTCGATGTGCTGGGGTGATGCGATTAGATGTGCTGGGGGTTATGCAATGTGCTGTGGGCCATGCGATTCGATGTGCTGGGGTGATGCGATTCGATGTGCTGGGGGTGATGCAATGTGCTGTGGGCCATGCGATTCGATCTGCTGGGGTGATGCAATGTGCTGTGAGTGATGCGATTTGATGTGCTGGGTGTGATGCACTGTGCTGTGGGATATGTGATTCGATGTGCTGGGGTGATGCAATGTGCTGTGGGCCGTGCGATTTGATGTGGGCCATGCGATTTGATGTGCTGGGGTGATGCAATGTGCTGTGAGTGATGCAATTCGATGTGCTGGGGGTTATGCAATGTGCTGTGGGCCATGCGATTCGATGTGCTGGGGTGATGCAATGTGCTGTGAGTGATGCGATTTGATGTGCTGGGTGTGATGCACTGTGCTGTGGGACATGTGATTCGATGTGCTGGGGTGATGCAATGTGCTGTGGGCCGTGCGATTTGATGTGGGCCATGCGATTTGATGTGCTGGGGTGATGCAATGTGCTGCGAGTGATGCAATTCGATGTGCTGTGGATTATGCAATGTACTGTGGGCCATGCGATTCGATGTGCTGGGGTGATGCGATTCGATGTGCTGGGGGTGATGAAATGTGCTGCGGGCCATACGATTCGATGTGCTGGGGGTGTTGCAATGTGCTGTGAGTGATGCGATTCGATGTGCTGGGGGTGATGCAATGTGCTGTGAGTGATGCGATTCGATGTGCTGGTGGTGATGCAATGTGCTGTGGGCCATGCGATTTGATGTGCTGGGGTGATGCAATTCGATGTGCTGGGGGTGATGCAATGTGCTGTGGGCCATGCGATTCGATGTGCTGGGGGTGTTGCAATGTGCAGTGAGTGATGAGATGTGTTGGGGGTCATGCAATGTGCTGTGGGCCATGCGATTCGATGTGCTGGGGTGATGCGATTCGATGTGCTGGGGGTGAAGCAATGTGCTGTGGGCCATGCGATTCGATGTGCTGGGGGCGTTGCGATTCAATGTGCTGGGGGTGATGCAATGTGCTGTGGGCCATGCAATTTGATGTGCTCGGGTGATGCGATTTGATGTGCTGGGGGTGATGAATTGTGCTGTGAGTGATGCGATTTGATGTTCTGGGGGTTATGCAAAGTGCTGTAGGCCATGTGATTCGATGTGCTGGGGTGATGTGATTCGATGTGCTGGGGGTGATGCAATGTGCTGTGGGCCATGCGATTCGATGTGCTGGGGGTGTTGCAATGTGCTGTGAGTGATGCGATTCGATGTGCTGGGGGTGATGCAATGTTCTGTGGGCCATGCGTTTCGAAGTGCTGGGGTGTTGCAATGTGCTGTGAGTGATGCAATTTGATGTGCTGGGGGTTATGCAATGTGCTGTGGGCCAAGCGATTCGATGTGCTGTGGGCCATGCGATTCGATGTGCTGGGGTGATGTAATGTGCTGTGAGTGATGCGATTCGATGTGCTGGGGGTGATGCAATGTGCTGTGGGCCATGCAATTCGATGTGCTGGGGTGATACAATTTGATGTGCTGGGGGTGATGCAATGTGCTGTGGGCCATGCGATTCTATGTGCTGGGGTGATGCGATTCGATGTGCTGGGGGTGATGCAATGTGCTGTGAGTGATGCAATTCGATGTGCTGGGGGTTATGAAATGTGCTGTGGGCCATGCGATTTGATGTGCTGGGGTGATGCGATTCGATGTGCTGGGCGTGATGCAATGTGCTGTGGACCATGCGATTTGATGTGCTGGGGTGATGCAACGTGCTGTGAGTGATGCAATTTGATGTGCTGGGTGTGATGCACTGTGCTGTGGGACATGTGATTCGATGTGCTGGGGTGATGCAATGTGCTGTGGGCCGTGCGATTTGATGTGGGCCATGCGATTTGATGTGCTGGGGTGATGCAATGTGCTGCGAGTGATGCAATTCGATGTGCTGTGGATTATGCAATGTACTGTGGGCCATGTGATTCGATGTGCTGGGGTGATGCGATTAGATGTGCTGGGGGTTATGCAATGTGCTGTGGGCCATGCGATTCGATGTGCTGGGGTGATGCGATTCGATGTGCTGGGGGTGATGCAATGTGCTGTGGGGCATGCGATTCGATCTGCTGGGGTGATGCAACGTGCTGTGAGTGATGCGATTTGATGTGCTGGGTGTGATGCACTGTGCTGTGGGATATGTGATTCGATGTGCTGGGGTGATGCAATGTGCTGTGGGCCGTGCGATTTGATGTGGGCCATGCGATTTGATGTGCTGGGGTGATGCAATGTGCTGTGAGTGATGCAATTCGATGTGCTGGGGGTTATGCAATGTGCTGTGGGCCATGCGATTCGATGTGCTGGGGTGATGCAATGTGCTGTGAGTGATGCGATTTGATGTGCTGGGTGTGATGCACTGTGCTGTGGGACATGTGATTCGATGTGCTGGGGTGATGCAATGTGCTGTGGGCCGTGCGATTTGATGTGGGCCATGCGATTTGATGTGCTGGGGTGATGCAATGTGCTGCGAGTGATGCAATTCGATGTGCTGTGGATTATGCAATGTACTGTGGGCCATGCGATTCGATGTGCTGGGGTGATGCGATTCGATGTGCTGGGGGTGATGAAATGTGCTGCGGGCCATACGATTCGATGTGCTGGGGGTGTTGCAATGTGCTGTGAGTGATGCGATTCGATGTGCTGGGGGTGATGCAATGTGCTGTGAGTGATGCGATTCGATGTGCTGGTGGTGATGCAATGTGCTGTGGGCCATGCGATTTGATGTGCTGGGGTGATGCAATTCGATGTGCTGGGGGTGATGCAATGTGCTGTGGGCCATGCGATTCGATGTGCTGGGGGTGTTGCAATGTGCAGTGAGTGATGAGATGTGTTGGGGGTCATGCAATGTGCTGTGGGTCATGCGATTCGATGTGCTGGGGTGATGCGATTCGATGTGCTGGGGGTGAAGCAATGTGCTGTGGGCCATGCGATTCGATGTGCTGGGGGCGTTGCGATTCAATGTGCTGGGGGTGATGCAATGTGCTGTGGGCCATGCAATTTGATGTGCTCGGGTGATGCGATTTGATGTGCTGGGGGTGATGCAATGTGCTGTGAGTGATGCGATTTGATGTTCTGGGGGTTATGCAAAGTGCTGTAGGCCATGCGATTCGATGTGCTGGGGTGATGTGATTCGATGTGCTGGGGGTGATGCAATGTGCTGTGGGCCATGCGATTAGATGTGCTGGGGGTGTTGCAATGTGCTGTGAGTGATGCGATTCGATGTGCTGGGGGTGATGCAATGTTCTGTGGGCCATGCGTTTGAAGTGCTGGGGTGTTGCAATGTGCTGTGAGTGATGCGATTTGATGTGCTGGGGGTTATGCAATGTGCTGTGGGCCAAGCGATTCGATGTGCTGTGGGCCATGCGATTTGATGTGCTGGGGTGATGTAATGTGCTGTGAGTGATGCGATTCGATGTGCTGGGGGTGATGCAATGTGCTGTGGGCCATGCAATTCGATGTGCTGGGGTGATACAATTTGATGTGCTGGGGGTGATGCAATGTGCTGTGGGCCATGCGATTCTATGTGCTGGGGTGATGCGATTCGATGTGCTGGGGGTGATGCAATGTGCTGTGAGTGATGCAATTCGATGTGCTGGGGGTTATGAAATGTGCTGTGGGCCATGCGATTCGATGTGCTGGGGTGATGCGATTCGATGTGCTGGGCGTGATGCAATGTGCTGTGGACCATGCGATTCGATGTGCTGGTGTGATGCAACGTGCTGTGAGTGATGCGATTTGATGTGCTGGGTGTGATGCACTGTGCTGTGGGACATGTGATTCGATGTGCTGGGGTAATATAATGTGCTGTGGGCCGTGCGATTTGATGTGGTCCATGCGATTTGATGTGCTGGGGTGATGCGATTCGATGTGCTGGGGGTGATGCAATGTGCTGTGGGCCATGCAATTCGATGTGCTGGGGTGATGCGATTTGATGTGCTGGGGGTGATGCAATGTGCTGTGGGCCATGCGATTCGATGTGCTGGGGGTGTTGCAATGTGCTGTGAGTGATGAGATTCGATGTGCTGGGGGTGATGCAATGTTCTGTGGGTCATGCGATTCGATGTGCTGGGGTGATACGATTCGATGTGCTGGGGTAATGCAATGTGCTGTGAGTGATGCGTTTCGATGTGCTGGGGTTATGCAATGTGCTGTGGGCCATGCGATTCGATGTGCTGGGGTGATGCGATTCGATGTGCTGGGGGTGATGCAATGTGCTGTGGGCCATGCGATTCGATGTGCTGGAGGTGTTGCAATGTGCTGTGAGTGATGCGATTCGATGTGCTGGGGGTGATGCAATGTTCTGTGGGCCATGCGATTTGATGTGCTGGGGGTGTTGCAATGTGCTGTGAGTGATGCGATTCAATGTGCTGGGGGTTATGCAATGTGCTATTGGCCAAGCGATTCGATGTGCTGTGGGTGATGCGATTCGATGTGCTGGGGGTGATGCAATGTGCTGTGGGCCATGCCATTCGATGTGCTGGGGGTGATTTAATGTGCCGTGAGTGATGCTATTCGATGTGCAGGTGGTGATGCAATGTGCTCTGGGCCATGCAATTCGATGTGCTGAGGTGATGCGATTTGATGTGCTTCGGGTAATGCAATGTGCTGTGGGCCATGCGATTCGATGTGCTGGGGTGATGCGATTCGATGTGCTGGGGGTGATGCAATGTGCTGTGAGTGATGCAATTCGATGTGCTGGGGGTTATGCAATGTGCTGTGGGCCATGCGATTCGATGTGCTGGGGTGATGCGATTCGATGTGCTGGGGGTGATGCAATGTGCTGTGAGTGATGCGATTGGATGTGCTGGGTGTGATGCAATGTGCTGTGGGCCATGTGATTCGATGTACTGGGCTTGATGCAATGTGCTGTGGTTGATGCGATATGATGTGCTGGGGGTGATGCAATGTGCTGTGGGCCATGCGATTCGATGTGCTGGGGTGATGCGATTTGATGTGCTGGGTGTTATGCAATTTGCTGTGGTCCATGCGATTCGATGTGCAGGTGGTGATGCAATGTGCTGTGGGCCATGCGATTCGATGTGCTGGGGTGATGCGATTCGATGTGCTGGGGGTGATGCAATGTGCTGTGAGTGATGCGATTCAATGTGCTGGGGGTTATGCAATGTGCTGTGGTCCATGCGATTCGATGTGCTGGGGTGATGCGATTTGATGTGCTGTGGGTGATGCAATGTGCTGTGGGCCATGCGATTCGATGTGCTGTGGTGATGCGATTCGATGTGCTGGGGGTGATGCAATGTGCTGTGAGTGATGCAATTCGATGTGCTGGGGGTTATGCAATGTGCTGTGGGCCATGCGATTCGATGTGCTGGGGTGATGCGATTCGATGTGCTGGGGGTGATGCAATGTGCTGTGAGTGATGCGATTTGATGTGCTGGGTGTGATGCAATGTGCTGTGGGCCATGTGATTCGATGTACTGGAGTTGATGCAATGTGCTGTGATTGATGCAATATGATGTGCTGGGGGTGATGTAATGTGCTCTGGGCCATGCGATTCGATGTGCTGGGGGTGATGCAATGTGCTGTGGGCCATGCGATTCGATGTGCTGGGGTGATGAAATGTGCTGTGGGCCGTGCGATTTGATGTGGGCCATGCGATTTGATGTGCTGGGGTGATGCAATGTGCTGTGAGTGATGCGATTCGATGTGCTGGGGGTTATGCAATGTACTGTGGGCCATGCGATTCGATGTGCTGGGGTGATGTGATTCGATGTGCTGGGGGTGATTCAATGTGCTGTGGGCCATGCGATTCGATGTGCTGGGGTGATGCGATTCGATGTGCTGGGGGTGATGCAATGTGCTGTGAGTGATGCAATTCGATGTGCTGGGGGTGATGGAATGTGCTGTGGGCCATGCGATTCGATGTGCTGGGGTGATGCAACGTGCTGTGAGTGATGCGATTTAATGTGCTGGGTGTGATGCACTGTGCTGTGGGACATGTGATTCGATGTGCTGGGGTGATGCAATGTGCTGTGGGCTGTGTGATTTGATGTGGGCCATGCGATTTGATGTGCTGGGGTGATGCAATGTGCTGTGAGTGATGCGATTCGATGTGCTGTGGATTATGCAATGTACTGTGGGCCATGCGATTCGATGTGCTGGGGTGATGCGATTCGATGTGCTGGGGGTGATGAAATGTGCTGCGGGCCATGCGATTCGATGTGCTGGGGGTGTTGCAATGTGCTGTGAGTGATGCGATTCGATGTGCTGGGGGTTATGCAATGTGCTGTGGGCCATGCTATTCGATGTGCTGGGGGGTGATGCGATTCGATGTGCTGGGGGTGATGAAATGTGCTGGGGGCCATGCGATTCGATGTGCTGGGGGTGATGCAATGTGCTGTGGGTCATGCGATTCGATGTGCTGGGGGTGATGCAATGTGTTGTGGGCCATGCGATTCGATGTGCTGGGGGTGATGCAATGGGCTGTGGGCCATGCGATTCGATGTGCTGGGGGTGATGCAATGTGCTGTGGGCCATGCGATTCACTGTGCTGGGGGTGATGCAATGGGCTGTGGGCCATGTGATTTGATGTGCTGGGGTGATGCAATGTGCTGTGGGCCGTGCGATTCGATGTGCTGTGGGCCATGCGATTCGATGTGCTGGAGGTGATGCAATGTGCTGTGAGTGATGCGATTCGATGTGCTGGGGTTATGCAATGTGCTGTGGGCCATGCGATTCGATGTGCTAGGGTGTTGCGATTCAATGTGCTGGGGGTAATGCAATGTAATGTGGGCCATGCGATTCGATGTGCTGGGGGTGTTGCAATGTGCTGTGAGTGATGTGATTCGATGTGCTGGGGGTGTTGCAATGTGCTGTGAGTGATTCAATGTACTGGGGGTTATGCAATGTGCTGTGGGCCATGTGATTCGATGTGCTGGGGGTGATGCAATTCGATGTGCTGGGGGTGATGCAATGTGCTGTGGGCCATGCGAGTTGATGTGCTGGGGGTGATGCATTGTGCTGTGAGTGATGCGATTCGATGTGCTGGTGGTGATGCAATGTGCTGTAGGCCATGCGATTCGATGTGCTGGGGATATGCGATTCGATGTGCTGGGGGTGATGCAATGTGCTGTGAGCCATGTGATTCGATGTGCTGGGGTGATGCGATTCAATGTGCTGAGGGTGATGCAATGTGCTGTGAGTGATGCGATTTGATGTGCTGGGGGTTATGCAATATGCTGTGGGTTATGCGATTCGATGTGCTGGGGTGATGCGATTCAATGTGCTGGGGGTGATGCAATGTGCTGTGGGCCATGCGATTTGATGTGCTGGGGTGTTGCGATTCGATGTGCTGGGGGTGATGCCATGTGTTGTGGGCCATGCGATTTGATGTGCTGGGGGTGTTGCAATGTGCTGTGAATGATGCGATTCGATGTGCTGGGGGTTATGCAATGTGCTGTGGGCCATGCGATTTGATGTGCTGGGGGTGATGCAATGTCCTGTGAGTGATGCGAGTAGATGTGCTGGGGGTGATGCAATGTGCTGTGAGTGATGCGATTCGATGTGCTGGGTGTTATGCAATTTGCTGTGGTCCATGCGATTCGATGTGTTGGGGGTGATGCAATGTGCTGTAAATGATGCGATTCAATGTGCTAGGGGTGATGCAATGTGCTGTGGTCCTTGCGATTCGATGTGCTGGGGTGATGCGATTTGATGTGCTGGGGATGATGCAATGTGCTGTGGGCCATGCGATTTGATGTGCTGGGGTGATGCGATTCAATGTGCTGGGGGTGATGCAATGTGCTGTGAGTGATGCAATTCGATGTGCTGGGGGTTATGCAATGTGCTGTGGGCCATGCGATTCGATGTGCTGGGGTGATGCGATTCGATGTGCTGGGGGTGATGCAATGTGCTGTGGGCCATGCGTTTCGATGTGCTGGGGTGATGCAACGTGCTGTGAGTGATGCGATTTGATGTGCTGGGTGTGATGCACTGTGCTGTGGGATATGTGATTCGATGTGCTGGGGTGATGCAATGTGCTGTGGGCCGTGCGATTTGACGTGGGCCATGCGATTTGATGTGCTGGGGTGATGCAATGTGCTGTGAGTGATGCAATTCGATGTGCTGGGGGTTATGCAATGTGCTGTGGGCCATGCGATTCGATGTGCTGGGGTGATGCGATTCGATGTGCTGGGGGTGATGCAATGTGCTGTGGGCCATGCGATTCGATGTGCTGGGTTGATGCAACGAGCTGTGAGTGATGCGATTTGATGTGCTGGGTGTGATGCACTGTGCTGTGGGACATGTGATTCAATGTGCTGGGGTGATGCAATGTGCTGTGGGCCATGCGATTTGATGTGGGCCATGCGATTTGATGTGCTGGGGTGATGCAATGTGCTGTGAGTGATGCAATTCGATGTGCTGTGGATTATGCAATGTACTGTGGGCCATGCGATTCGATGTGCTGGCGTGATGCGATTCAATGTGCTGGGGGTGATGAAATAAGCTGCGGGCCATGCGATTCGATGTGCTGGGGGTGATGCAATGTGCTGTGGGCCATGCGATTTGATGTGCTGGGGGTGATGCAATGTGCTGTGGGCCATGCGATTCGATGTGCTGGGGGAAATGTGATTCAATGTGCTGGGGGTGATGCAATGTGCTGTGAGTAATGTGATTAGATGTGCTGGGGGTGATGCAATGTGCTGTGGGCCATGCGATTCGATGTGCTGGGGTGATGCGATTCGATGTGCTGGGGGTGATGCAATGTGCTGTGGGCCATGCGATTCGATGTGCTGGGGGTGTTGCAATGTGCTGTGAGTGATGCGATTCGATGTGCTGGGGGTGATGCAATGTTCTGTGGGCCATGCGATTCGAAGTGCTGGGGTGTTGCAATGTGCTGTGAGTGATGCGATTCGATGTGCTGGGGGTTATGCAATGTGCTGTGGGCCAAGCGATTCGATGTGCTGTGGGCCATGCGATTCGATGTGCTGGGGTGATGTAATGTGCTGTGAGTGATGCGATTCGATGTGCTGGGGGTTATGCAATGTGCTGTGGTCCATGCGATTCGATGTGCTGGGGTGATGCGATTTGATGTGCTGGGGATGATGCAATGTGCTGTGGGCCATGCGATTCGATGTGCTGGGGTGATGCGATTCGATGTGCTGGGGGTGATGCAATGTGCTGTGAGTGATGCAATTCGATGTGCTGGGGGTTATGCAATGTGCTGTGGGCCATGCGATTCGATGTGCTGGGGTGATGCGATTCGATGTGCTGGGGGTGAGGCAATGTGCTGTGGGCCATGCGATTTGATGTGCTGGGGTGATTCAACGTGCTGTGAGTGATGCAATTTGATGTGCTGGGTGTGATGCACTGTGCTGTGGGACATGTGATTCGATGTGCTGGGGTGATGCAATGTGCTGTGGGCCGTGCGATTTGATGTGGGCCATGCGATTTGATGTGCTGGGGTGATGCAATGTGCTGCGAGTGATGCAATTCGATGTGCTGTGGATTATGCAATGTACTGTGGGCCATGTGATTCGATGTGCTGGGGTGATGCGATTAGATGTGCTGGGGGTTATGCAATGTGCTGTGGGCCATGCGATTTGATGTGCTGGGGTGATGCGATTCGATGTGCTGGGGGTGATGCAATGTGCTGTGGGCCATGCGATTCGATCTGCTGGGGTGATGCAACGTGCTGTGAGTGATGCGATTTGATGTGCTGGGTGTGATGCACTGTGCTGTGGGATATGTGATTCGATGTGCTGGGGTGATGCAATGTGCTGTGGGCCGTGCGATTTGATGTGGGCCATGCGATTTGATGTTCTGGGGTGATGCAATGTGCTGGGGTGATGCAATTCGATGTGCTGGGGGTTATGCAATGTGCTGTGGGCCATGCGATTCGATGTGCTGGGGTGATGCAATGTGCTGTGAGTGATGCGATTCGATGTGCTGGGGGTGATGCAATGTGCTGTGAGTGATGCGATTCGATGTGCTGGTGGTGATGCAATGTGCTGTGGGCCATGCGATTCGATGTGCTGGGTTGATGCAACGTGCTGTGAGTGATGCGATTTGATGTGCTGGGTGTGATGCACTGTGCTGTGGGATATGTGATTCGATGTGCTGGGGTGATGCAATGTGCTGTGGGCCGTGCGATTTGACGTGGGCCATGCGATTTGATGTGCTGGGGTGATGCAATGTGCTGTGAGTGATGCAATTCGATGTGCTGGGGGTTATGCAATGTGCTGTGGGCCATGCGATTTGATGTGCTGGGGGTGATGCAATGTGCTGTGGGCCATGCGATTCGATGTGCTGGGGGAAATGCGAATCAATGTGCTGGGGGTGATGCAATGTGCTGTGAGTAATGTGATTCGATGTGCTGGGGGTGATGCAATGTGCTGTGGGCCATGCGATTCGATGTGCTGGGGTGATGCGATTCGATGTGCTGGGGGTGATGCAATGTGCTGTGGGCCATGTGATTCGATGTGCTGGGTTGATGCAACGTGCTGTGAGTGATGCGATTTGATGTGCTGGGTGTGATGCACTGTGCTGTGGGACATGTGATTCAATGTGCTGGGGTGATGCAATGTGCTGTGGGCCATGCGATTTGATGTGGGCCGTGCGATTTGATGTGCTGGGGTGATGCAATGTGCTGTGAGTGATGCAATTCGATGTGCTGTGGATTATGCAATGTACTGTGGGCCATGCGATTCGATGTGCTGGGGTGATGCGATTCAATGTGCTGGGGGTGATGAAATAAGCTGCGGGCCATGCGATTCGATGTGCTGGGGGTGATGCAATGTGCTGTGGGCCATGCGATTTGATGTGCTGGGGGTGATGCAATGTGCTGTGGGCCATGCGATTCGATGTGCTGGGGGAAATGCGAATCAATGTGCTGGGGGTGATGCAATGTGCTGTGAGTAATGTGATTCGATGTGCTGGGGGTGATGCAATGTGCTGTGGGCCATGCGATTCGATGTGCTGGGGTGATGCGATTCGATGTGCTGGGGGTGATGCAATGTGCTGTGGGCCATGCGATTCGATGTGCTGGGGGTGTTGCAATGTGCTGTGAGTGATGCGATTCGATGTGCTGGGGGTGATGCAATGTTCTGTGGGCCATGCGATTCGAAGTGCTGGGGTAATGCATTGTGCTGTGAGTGATGCGATTCGATGTGCTGGGGGTTATGCAATGTGCTGTGGGCCAAGCGATTTGATGTGCTGTGGGCCATGCGATTCGATGTGCTGGGGTGATGTAATGTGCTGTGAGTGATGCGATTTGATGTGCTGGGGGTTATGCAATGTGCTGTGGTCCATGCGATTCGATGTGCTGGGGCGATGCGATTTGATGTGCTGGGGATGATGCAATGTGCTGTGGGCCATGCGATTCGATGTGCTGGGGTGATGCGATTCGATGTGCTGGGGGTGATGCAATGTGCTGTGAGTGATGCAATTCGATGTGCTGGGGGTTATGCAATGTGCTGTGGGCCATGCGAATCGATGTGCTGGGGTGATGCGATTCGATGTGCTGGGGGTGAGGCAATGTGCTGTGGGCTATGCGATTTGATGTGCTGGGGTGATGCAACGTGCTGTGAGTGATGCAATTTGATGTGCTGGGTGTGATGCACTGTGCTGTGGGACATGTGATTCGATGTGCTGGGGTGATGCAATGTGCTGTGGGCCGTGCGATTTGATGTGGGCCATGCGATTTGATGTGCTGGGGTGATGCAATGTGCTGCGAGTGATGCAATTCGATGTGCTGTGGATTATGCAATGTACTGTGGGCCATGTGATTCGATGTGCTGGGGTGATGCGATTAGATGTGCTGGGGGTTATGCAATGTGCTGTGGGCCATGCGATTCGATGTGCTGGGGTGATGCGATTCGATGTGCTGGGGGTGATGCAATGTGCTGTGGGCCATGCGATTCGATCTGCTGGGGTGATGCAATGTGCTGTGAGTGATGCGATTTGATGTGCTGGGTGTGATGCACTGTGCTGTGGGATATGTGATTCGATGTGCTGGGGTGATGCAATGTGCTGTGGGCCGTGCGATTTGATGTGGGCCATGCGATTTGATGTGCTGGGGTGATGCAATGTGCTGTGAGTGATGCAATTCGATGTGCTGGGGGTTATGCAATGTGCTGTGGGCCATGCGATTCGATGTGCTGGGGTGATGCAATGTGCTGTGAGTGATGCGATTTGATGTGCTGGGTGTGATGCACTGTGCTGTGGGACATGTGATTCGATGTGCTGGGGTGATGCAATGTGCTGTGGGCCGTGCGATTTGATGTGGGCCATGCGATTTGATGTGCTGGGGTGATGCAATGTGCTGCGAGTGATGCAATTCGATGTGCTGTGGATTATGCAATGTACTGTGGGCCATGCGATTCGATGTGCTGGGGTGATGCGATTCGATGTGCTGGGGGTGATGAAATGTGCTGCGGGCCATACGATTCGATGTGCTGGGGGTGTTGCAATGTGCTGTGAGTGATGCGATTCGATGTGCTGGGGGTGATGCAATGTGCTGTGAGTGATGCGATTCGATGTGCTGGTGGTGATGCAATGTGCTGTGGGCCATGCGATTTGATGTGCTGGGGTGATGCAATTCGATGTGCTGGGGGTGATGCAATGTGCTGTGGGCCATGCGATTCGATGTGCTGGGGGTGTTGCAATGTGCAGTGAGTGATGAGATGTGTTGGGGGTCATGCAATGTGCTGTGGGCCATGCGATTCGATGTGCTGGGGTGATGCGATTCGATGTGCTGGGGGTGAAGCAATGTGCTGTGGGCCATGCGATTCGATGTGCTGGGGGCGTTGCGATTCAATGTGCTGGGGGTGATGCAATGTGCTGTGGGCCATGCAATTTGATGTGCTCGGGTGATGCGATTTGATGTGCTGGGGGTGATGAAATGTGCTGTGAGTGATGCGATTTGATGTTCTGGGGGTTATGCAAAGTGCTGTAGGCCATGTGATTCGATGTGCTGGGGTGATGTGATTCGATGTGCTGGGGGTGATGCAATGTGCTGTGGGCCATGCGATTCGATGTGCTGGGGGTGTTGCAATGTGCTGTGAGTGATGCGATTCGATGTGCTGGGGGTGATGCAATGTTCTGTGGGCCATGCGTTTCGAAGTGCTGGGGTGTTGCAATGTGCTGTGAGTGATGCGATTTGATGTGCTGGGGGTTATGCAATGTGCTGTGGGCCAAGCGATTCGATGTGCTGTGGGCCATGCGATTCGATGTGCTGGGGTGATGTAATGTGCTGTGAGTGATGCGATTCGATGTGCTGGGGGTGATGCAATGTGCTGTGGGCCATGCAATTCGATGTGCTGGGGTGATACAATTTGATGTGCTGGGGGTGATGCAATGTGCTGTGGGCCATGCGATTCTATGTGCTGGGGTGATGCGATTCGATGTGCTGGGGGTGATGCAATGTGCTGTGAGTGATGCAATTCGATGTGCTGGGGGTTATGAAATGTGCTGTGGGCCATGCGATTTGATGTGCTGGGGTGATGCGATTCGATGTGCTGGGCGTGATGCAATGTGCTGTGGACCATGCGATTTGATGTGCTGGGGTGATGCAACGTGCTGTGAGTGATGCAATTTGATGTGCTGGGTGTGATGCACTGTGCTGTGGGACATGTGATTCGATGTGCTGGGGTGATGCAATGTGCTGTGGGCCGTGCGATTTGATGTGGGCCATGCGATTTGATGTGCTGGGGTGATGCAATGTGCTGCGAGTGATGCAATTCGATGTGCTGTGGATTATGCAATGTACTGTGGGCCATGTGATTCGATGTGCTGGGGTGATGCGATTAGATGTGCTGGGGGTTATGCAATGTGCTGTGGGCCATGCGATTCGATGTGCTGGGGTGATGCGATTCGATGTGCTGGGGGTGATGCAATGTGCTGTGGGGCATGCGATTCGATCTGCTGGGGTGATGCAACGTGCTGTGAGTGATGCGATTTGATGTGCTGGGTGTGATGCACTGTGCTGTGGGATATGTGATTCGATGTGCTGGGGTGATGCAATGTGCTGTGGGCCGTGCGATTTGATGTGGGCCATGCGATTTGATGTGCTGGGGTGATGCAATGTGCTGTGAGTGATGCAATTCGATGTGCTGGGGGTTATGCAATGTGCTGTGGGCCATGCGATTCGATGTGCTGGGGTGATGCAATGTGCTGTGAGTGATGCGATTTGATGTGCTGGGTGTGATGCACTGTGCTGTGGGACATGTGATTCGATGTGCTGGGGTGATGCAATGTGCTGTGGGCCGTGCGATTTGATGTGGGCCATGCGATTTGATGTGCTGGGGTGATGCAATGTGCTGCGAGTGATGCAATTCGATGTGCTGTGGATTATGCAATGTACTGTGGGCCATGCGATTCGATGTGCTGGGGTGATGCGATTCGATGTGCTGGGGGTGATGAAATGTGCTGCGGGCCATACGATTCGATGTGCTGGGGGTGTTGCAATGTGCTGTGAGTGATGCGATTCGATGTGCTGGGGGTGATGCAATGTGCTGTGAGTGATGCGATTCGATGTGCTGGTGGTGATGCAATGTGCTGTGGGCCATGCGATTTGATGTGCTGGGGTGATGCAATTCGATGTGCTGGGGGTGATGCAATGTGCTGTGGGCCATGCGATTCGATGTGCTGGGGGTGTTGCAATGTGCAGTGAGTGATGAGATGTGTTGGGGGTCATGCAATGTGCTGTGGGTCATGCGATTCGATGTGCTGGGGTGATGCGATTCGATGTGCTGGGGGTGAAGCAATGTGCTGTGGGCCATGCGATTCGATGTGCTGGGGGCGTTGCGATTCAATGTGCTGGGGGTGATGCAATGTGCTGTGGGCCATGCAATTTGATGTGCTCGGGTGATGCGATTTGATGTGCTGGGGGTGATGCAATGTGCTGTGAGTGATGCGATTTGATGTTCTGGGGGTTATGCAAAGTGCTGTAGGCCATGCGATTCGATGTGCTGGGGTGATGTGATTCGATGTGCTGGGGGTGATGCAATGTGCTGTGGGCCATGCGATTAGATGTGCTGGGGTGTTGCAATGTGCTGTGAGTGATGCGATTCGATGTGCTGGGGGTGATGCAATGTTCTGTGGGCCATGCGTTTCGAAGTGCTGGGGTGTTGCAATGTGCTGTGAGTGATGCGATTTGATGTGCTGGGGGTTATGCAATGTGCTGTGGGCCAAGCGATTCGATGTGCTGTGGGCCATGCGATTTGATGTGCTGGGGTGATGTAATGTGCTGTGAGTGATGCGATTCGATGTGCTGGGGGTGATGCAATGTGCTGTGGGCCATGCAATTCGATGTGCTGGGGTGATACAATTTGATGTGCTGGGGGTGATGCAATGTGCTGTGGGCCATGCGATTCTATGTGCTGGGGTGATGCGATTCGATGTGCTGGGGGTGATGCAATGTGCTGTGAGTGATGCAATTCGATGTGCTGGGGGTTATGAAATGTGCTGTGGGCCATACGATTCGATGTGCTGGGGTGATGCGATTCGACGTGCTGGGCGTGATGCAATGTGCTGTGGACCATGCGATTCGATGTGCTGGTGTGATGCAACGTGCTGTGAGTGATGCGATTTGATGTGCTGGGTGTGATGCACTGTGCTGTGGGACATGTGATTCGATGTGCTGGGGTAATATAATGTGCTGTGGGCCGTGCGATTTGATGTGGGCCATGCGATTTGATGTGCTGGGGTGATGCAATGTCCTGTGAGTGATGCGAGTAGATGTGCTGGGGGTGATGCAATGTGCTGTGAGTGATGCGATTCGATGTGCTGGGTGTTATGCAATTTGCTGTGGTCCATGCGATTCGATGTGTTGGGGGTGATGCAATGTGCTGTGAGTGATGCGATTCAATGTGCTAGGGGTGATGCAATGTGCTGTGGTCCTTGCGATTCGATGTGCTGGGGTGATGCGATTTGATGTGCTGGGGATGATGCAATGTGCTGTGGGCCATGCGATTTGATGTGCTGGGGTGATGCGATTCGATGTGCTGGGGGTGATGCAATGTGCTGTGAGTGATGCAATTCGATGTGCTGGGGGTTATGCAATGTGCTGTGGGCCATGCGATTCGATGTGCTGGGGTGATGCGATTCGATGTGCTGGGGGTGATGCAATGTGCTGTGGGCCATGCGATTCGATCTGCTGGGGTGATGCAATGTGCTGTGAGTGATGCGATTTGATGTGCTGGGTGTGATGCACTGTGCTGTGGGATATGTGATTCGATGTGCTGTGGGCCGTGCGATTTGATGTGGGCCATGCGATTTGATGTGCTGGGGTGATGCAATGTGCTGTGAGTGATGCAATTCGATGTGCTGGGGGTTATGCAATGTGCTGTGGGCCATGCGATTCGATGTGCTGGGGTGATGCGATTCGATGTGCTGGGGGTGATGCAATGTGCTGGGGGCCATGCGATTCGATGTGCTGGGGTGATGCAACGTGCTGTGAGTGATGCGATTTGATGTGCTGGGTGTGATGCACGGTGCTGTGGGACATGTGATTCGATGTGCTGGGGTGATGCAATGTGCTGTGGGCCGTGCGATTTGATGTGGGCCATGTGATTTGATGTGCTGGGGTGATGCAATGTGCTGTGAGTGATGCAATTCGATGTGCTGTGGATTATGCAATGTACTGTGGGCCATGCGATTCGATGTGCTGGGGTGATGCGATTCGATGTGCTGGGGGTGATGAAATAAGCTGCGGGCCATGCAATTCGATGTGCTGGGGGTGTTGCAATGTCTGTGAGTGATGCGATTCGATGTGCTGGGGGTTATGCAATGTGCTGTGGGCCATGCGATTCGATGTGCTGGGGGTGATGCGATTTGATGTGCTGGGGGTGATGCAATGTGCTGTGAGTGATGTGATTCTATGTGCTGGGGGTGATGCAATGTGCTGTGGGCCATGCGATTCGATGTGCTGGGGGAAATGCGATTCAATGTGCTGGGGGTGATGCAATGTGCTGTGAGTAATGTGATTCGATGTGCTGGGGGTGATGCAATGTGCTGTGGGCCATGCGATTCGATGTGCTCGGGTGATGCGATTTGATGTGCTGGGGGTGATGCAATGTGCTGTGAGTGATGCGATTTGATGTGCCGGGGGTTATGCAAAGTGCTGTAGGCCATGCGATTCGATGTGCTGGGGTGATGCGATTCGATGTGCTGGGGGTGATGCAATGTGCTGTGGGCCATGCGATTCGATGTGCTGGGGGTGTTGCAATGTGCTGTGAGTGATGCGATTCGATGTGCTGGGGGTGATGCAATGTTCTGTGGGCCATGCGATTCGAAGTGCTGGGGTGTTGCAATGTGCTGTGAGTGATGCGATTCGATGTGCTGGGGGTTATGCAATGTGCTGTGGGCCAAGCGATTCGATGTGCTGTGGGCCATGCGATTCGATGTGCTCGGGTGATGCGATTTGATGTGCTGGGGGTGATGCAATGTGCTGTGAGTGATGCGATTTGATGTGCCGGGGGTTATGCAAAGTGCTGTAGGCCATGCGATTCGATGTGCTGGGGTGATGCGATTTGATGTGCTGGGTGTGATGCACTGTGCTGTGGGACATGTGATTCGATGTGCTGGGGTAATGCAATGTGCTGTGGGCCTTGCGATTTGATGTGGGCCATGCGATTTGATGTGCTGGGGTGATGCAATGTCCTGTGAGTGATGCGAGTAGATGTGCTGGGGGTGATGCAATGTGCTGTGAGTGATGCGATTCGATGTGCTGGGTGTTATGCAATTTGCTGTGGTCCATGCGATTCGATGTGTTGGGGGTGATGCAATGTGCTGTGAGTGATGCGATTCAATGTGCTAGGGGTGATGCAATGTGCTGTGGTCCTTGCGATTCGATGTGCTGGGGTGATGCGATTTGATGTGCTGGGGATGATGCAATGTGCTGTGGGCCATGCGATTTGATGTGCTGGGGTGATGCGATTCGATGTGCTGGGGGTGATGCAATGTGCTGTGAGTGGTGCAATTCGATGTGCTGGGGGTTATGCAATGTGCTGTGGGCCATGCGATTCGATGTGCTGGGGTGATGCGATTCGATGTGCTGGGGGTGATGCAATGTGCTGTGGGCCATGCGATTCGATCTGCTGGGGTGATGCAACGTGCTGTGAGTGATGCGATTTGATGTGCTGGGTGTGATGCACTGTGCTGTGGGATATGTGATTCGATGTGCTGGGGTGATACAATGTGCTGTGGGCCGTGCTATTTGATGTGGGCCATGCGATTTGATGTGCTGGGGTGATGCAATGTGCTGTGAGTGATGCAATTCGATGTGCTGGGGGTTATGCAATGTGCTGTGGGCCATGCGATTCGATGTGCTGGGGTGATGCGATTCGATGTGCTGGGGGTAATGCAATGTGCTGGGGGCCATGCGATTCGATGTGCTGGGGTGATGCAATGTGCTGTGAGTGATGCGATTTGATGTGCTGGGTGTGATGCACGGTGCTGTAGGACATGTGATTCGATGTGCTGGGGTGATGCAATGTGCTGTGGGCCGTGCGATTTGATGTGGGCCATGCGATTTGATGTGCTGGGGTGATGCAATGTGCTGTGAGTGATGCAATTCAATGTGCTGTGGATTATGCAATGTACTGTGGGCCATGCGATTCGATGTGCTGGGGTGATGCGATTCGATGTGCTGGGGGTGATGAAATAAGCTGCGGGCCATGCGATTCGATGTGCTGGGGGTTATGCAATGTGCTGTGGGCCATGCGATTCGATGTGCTGGGGGTGATGCGATTTGATGTGCTGGGGGTGATGCAATGTGCTGTGAGTGATGTGATTCTATGTGCTGGGGGTGATGCAATGTGCTGTGGGCCATGCGATTTGATGTGCTGGGGGTGATGCAATGTGCTGTGGGCCATGCGATTCGATGTGCTGGGGGAAATGCGATTCAATGTGCTGGGGGTGATGCAATGTGCTGTGAGTAATGTGATTCGATGTGCTGGGGTGATTCAATGTGCTGTGGGCCATGCGATTCGATGTGCTCGGGTGATGCGATTTGATGTGCTGGGGGTGATGCAATGTTCTGTGAGTGATGCGATTTGATGTGCCGGGGGTTATGCAAAGTGCTGTAGGCCATGCGATTTGATGTGCTGGGGTGATGCGATTCGATGTGCTGGGGGTGATGCAATGTGCTGTGGGCCATGCGATTCGATGTGCTGGGGGTGTTGCAATGTGCTGTGAGTGATGCGATTCGATGTGCTGGGGGTGATGCAATGTTCTGTGGGCCATGCGATTCGAAGTGCTGGGGTGTTGCAATGTGCTGTGAGTGATGCGATTCGATGTGCTGGGGGTTATGCAATGTGCTGTGGGCCAAGCGATTCGATGTGCTGTGGGCCATGCGATTCGATGTGCTGGGGTGATGTAATGTGCTGTGAGTGATGCGATTCGATGTGCTGGGGGTAATGCAATGTGCTGTGGTCCATGTGATTCGATGTGCTGGGGTGATGCGATTTGATGTGCTGGGGATGATGCAATGTGCTGTGGGCCATGCGATTCGATGTGCTGGGGTGATGCGATTCGATGTGCTGGGGGTGATGCAATGTGCTGTGAGTGATGCAATTCGATGTGCTGGGGGTTATGCAATGTGCTGTGGGCCATGCGATTCGATGTGCTGGGGTGATGTGATTCGATGTGCTGGGGGTGATGCAATGTGCTGTGGGCCATGCGATTCGATGTGCTGGGGTGATGCAACGTGCTGTGAGTGATGCGATTTGATGTGCTGGGTGTGATGCACTGTGCTGTGGGACATGTGATTCGATGTGCTGGGGTGATGCAATGTGCTGTGGGCCATGTGATTTGATGTGGGCCATGCGATTTGATGTGCTGTGGTGATGCAATGTGCTGCAAGTGATGCAATTCGATGTGCTGTGGATTATGCAATGTACTGTGGGCCATGCGATTCGATGTGCTGGGGTGATGCGATTCGATGTGCTGGGGGTGATGAAATGTGCTGCGGGCCATGCGATTCGATGTGCTGGGGGTGTTGCAATGTGCTGTGAGTGATGCGATTCAAAGTGCTGGGGGTGATGCAATGTGCTGTGAGTGATGCGATTCGATGTGCTGGTGGTGATGCAATGTGCTGTGGGCCATGCGATTCGATGTGCTGGGGTGATGCAATTCGATGTGCTGGGGGTGATGCAATGTGCTGTGAGTGATGTGAATCGATGTGCCGCGGGTGATGCAATGTTCTGTGGGCCATGCGATTCGATGTGCTGGGGGTGTTGCAATGTGCAGTGAGTGATGAGATGTGTTGGGGGTCAAGCAATGTGCTGTGGGCCATGCGATTCGATGTGCTGGGGTGATGCGATTCGAAGTGCTGGGGGTGATGCAATGTGCTGTGGGCCATGCGATTCGATGTGCTGGGGGCGATGCGATTCAATGTGCTAGGGGTGATGCAATGTGCTGTGAGTAATGTGATTCGATGTGCTGGGGGTGATGCAATGTGCTGTGGGCCATGCGATTCGATGAGCTCGGGTGATGCCATTTGATGTGCTGGGGGTGATGCAATGTGCTGTGAGTGATGCGATTTGATGTGCTGGGGGTTATGCAAAGTGCTGTAGGCCATGCGATTCGATGTGCTGGGGTGATGTGATTCGATGTGCTGGGGGTGATGCAATGTGCTGTGGGCCATGCGATTCGATGTGCTGGGGGTGTTGCAATGTGCTGTGAGTGATGCGATTCGATGTGCTGGGGGTGATGCAATGTTCTGTGGGCCATACGTTTCGAAGTGCTGGGGTGTTGCAATGTGCTGTGAGTGATGCGATTCGATGTGCTGGGGGTTATGCAATGTGCTGTGGGCCAAGCGATTCGATGTGCTGTGGGCCATGCGATTCGATGTGCTGGGGTGATGTAATGTGCTGTGAGTGATGCGATTCGATGTGCTGGGGGTGATGCAATGTGCTGGGGTGATGCGATTCGATGTGCTGGGGGTGATGCAATGTGCTGTGAGTGATGCAATTCGATGTGCTGGGGGTTATGAAATGTGCTGTGGGCCATGCGATTCGATGTGCTGGGGTGATGTGATTCGATGTGCTGGGTGTGATGCAATGTGCTGTGGGCCATGCGATTTGATGTGCTGGGGTGATGCAACGTGCTGTGAGTGATGCGATTTGATGTGCTGGGTGTGATGCACTGTGCTGTGGGACATGTGATTTGATGTGGGCCATGTGATTTGATGTGCTGGGGTGATGCAATGTGCTGTGAGTGATGCGATTCGATGTGCTGGGGATTATGCAATGTACTGTGGGCCATGCAATTCGATGTGCTGGGGTGATGCGATTTGATGTGCTGGGTGTGATGCACTGTGCTGTGGGACATGTGATTCGATGTGCTGGGGTAATGCAATGTGCTGTGGGCCTTGCGATTTGATGTGGGCCATGCGATTTGATGTGCTGGGGTGATGCAATGTCCTGTGAGTGATGCGAGTAGATGTGCTGGGGGTGATGCAATGTGCTGTGAGTGATGCGATTCGATGTGCTGGGTGTTATGCAATTTGCTGTGGTCCATGCGATTCGATGTGTTGGGGGTGATGCAATGTGCTGTGAGTGATGCGATTCAATGTGCTAGGGGTGATGCAATGTGCTGTGGTCCTTGCGATTCGATGTGCTGGGGTGATGCGATTTGATGTGCTGGGGATGATGCAATGGGCTGTGGGCCATGCGATTTGATGTGCTGGGGTGATGCGATTCGATGTGCTGGGGGTGATGCAATGTGCTGTGAGTGGTGCAATTCGATGTGCTGGGGGTTATGCAATGTGCTGTGGGCCATGCGATTCGATGTGCTGGGGTGATGCGATTCGATGTGCTGGGGGTGATGCAATGTGCTGTGGGCCATGCGATTCGATCTGCTGGGGTGATGCAACGTGCTGTGAGTGATGCGATTTGATGTGCTGGGTGTGATGCACTGTGCTGTGGGATATGTGATTCGATGTGCTGGGGTGATACAATGTGCTGTGGGCCGTGCTATTTGATGTGGGCCATGCGATTTGATGTGCTGGGGTGATGCAATGTGCTGTGAGTGATGCAATTCGATGTGCTGTGGATTATGCAATGTACTGTGGGCCATGCGATTCGATGTGCTGGGGTGATGCGATTCGATGTGCTGGGGGTGATGAAATAAGCTGCGGGCCATGCGATTCGATGTGCTGGGGGTGTTGCAATGTGCTGTGAGTGATGCGATTCGATGTGCTGGGGGTTATGCAATGTGCTGTGGGCCATGCGATTCGATGTGCTGGGGGTGATGCGATTTGATGTGCTGGGGGTGATGCAATGTGCTGTGAGTGATGTGATTCTATGTGCTGGGGGTGATGCAATGTGCTGTGGGCCATGCGATTTGATGTGCTGGGGGTGATGCAATGTGCTGTGGGCCATGCGATTCGATGTGCTGGGGGAAATGCGATTCAATGTGCTGGGGGTGATGCAATGTGCTGTGAGTAATGTGATTCGATGTGCTGGGGTGATTCAATGTGCTGTGGGCCATGCGATTCGATGTGCTCGGGTGATGCGATTTGATGTGCTGGGGGTGATGCAATGTGCTGTGAGTGATGCGATTTGATGTGCCGGGGGTTATGCAAAGTGCTGTAGGCCATGCGATTCGATGTGCTGGGGTGATGCGATTCGATGTGCTGGGGGTGATGCAATGTGCTGTGGGCCATGCGATTCAATGTGCTGGGGGTGTTGCAATGTGCTGTGAGTGATGCGATTCGATGTGCTGGGGGTGATGCAATGTTCTGTGGGCCATGCGATTCGAAGTGCTGGGGTGTTGCAATGTGCTGTGAGTGATGCGATTCGATGTGCTGGGGGTTATGCAATGTGCTGTGGGCCAAGCGATTCGATGTGCTGTGGGCCATGCGATTCGATGTGCTGGGGTGATGTAATGTGCTGTGAGTGATGCGATTCGATGTGCTGGGGGTAATGCAATGTGCTGTGGTCCATGCGATTCGATGTGCTGGGGTGATGCGATTTGATGTGCTGGGGATGATGCAATGTGCTGTGGGCCATGCGATTCGATGTGCTGGGGTGATGCGATTCGATGTGCTGGGTGTGATGCAATGTGCTGTGAGTGATGCAATTTGATGTGCTGGGGGTTATGCAATGTGCTGTGGACCATGCGATTCGATGTGCTGGGGTGATGTGATTCGATGTGCTGGGGGTGATGCAATGTGCTGTGGGCCATGCGATTCGATGTGCTGGGGTGATGCAACGTGCTGTGAGTGATGCGATTTGATGTGCTGGGTGTGATGCACTGTGCTGTGGGACATGTGATTTGATGTGCTGGGGTGATGCAATGTGCTGTGGGCCGTGCGATTTGATGTGGGCCATGCGATTTGATGTGCTGTGGTGATGCAATGTGCTGCAAGTGATGCAATTCGATGTGCTGTGGATTATGCAATGTACTGTGGGCCATGCGATTCGATGTGCTGGGGTGATGCGATTCGATGTGCTGGGGGTGATGAAATGTGCTGCGGGCCATGCGATTCGATGTGCTGGGGGTGTTGCAATGTGCTGTGAGTGATGCGATTCAAAGTGCTGGGGGTGATGCAATGTGCTGTGAGTGATGCGATTCGATGTGCTGGTGGTGATGCAATGTGCTGTGGGCCATGCGATTCGATGTGCTGGGGTGATGCAATTCGATGTGCTGGGGGTGATGCAATGTGCTGTGAGTGATGCGAATCGATGTGCCGGGGGTGATGCAATGTTCTGTGGGCCATGCGATTCGATGTGCTGGGGGTGTTGCAATGTGCAGTGAGTGATGAGATGTGTTGGGGGTCAAGCAATGTGCTGTGGGCCATGCGATTCGATGTGCTGGGGTGATGCAATTCGATGTGCTGGGGGTGATGCAATGTGCTGTGGGCCATGCGATTCGATGTGCTGGGGGCGATGTGATTCAATGTGCTAGGGGTGATGCAATGTGCTGTGAGTAATGTGATTCGATGTGCTGGGGGTGATGCAATGTGCTGTGGGCCATGCGATTCGATGAGCTCGGGTGATGCCATTTGATGTGCTGGGGGTGATGCAATGTGCTGTGAGTGATGCGATTTGATTTGCTGGGGGTTATGCAAAGTGCTGTAGGCCATGCGATTCGATGTGCTGGGGTGATGTGATTCGATGTGCTGGGGGTGATGCAATGTGCTGTGGGCCATGCGATTCGATGTGCTGGGGGTGTTGCAATGTGCTGTGAGTGATGCGATTCGATGTGCTGGGGGTGATGCAATGTTCTGTGGGCCATGCGTTTCGAAGTGCTGGGGTGTTGCAATGTGCTGTGAGTGATGCGATTCGATGTGCTGGGGGTTATGCAATGTGCTGTGGGCCAAGCGATTCGATGTGCTGTGGGCCATGCGATTCGATGTGCTGGGGTGATGTAATGTGCTGTGAGTGATGCGATTCGATGTGCTGGGGGTGATGCAATGTGCTGGGGTGATGCGATTCGATGTGCTGGGGGTGATGCAATGTGCTGTGAGTGATGCAATTCGATGTGCTGGGGGTTATGAAATGTGCTGTGGGCCATGCGATTCGATGTGCTGGGGTGATGTGATTCGATGTGCTGGGTGTGATGCAATGTGCTGTGGGCCATGCGATTTGATGTGCTGGGGTGATGCAACGTGCTGTGAGTGATGCGATTTGATGTGCTGGGTGTGATGCACTGTGCTGTGGGACATGTGATTCGATGTGCTGGGGTAATGCAATGTGCTGTGGGCCGTGCGATTTGATGTGGGCCATGCGATTTGATGTGCTGGGGTGATGCAATGTGCTGTGAGTGATGCGATTCGATGTGCTGGGGATTATGCAATGTACTGTGGGCCATGTACTTCGATGTGCTGGGGTGATGCGATTTGATGTGCTGAGGGTGATGCAATTTGCTGTGAGTGATGCGATTTGATGTGCTGGGGGTTATGCAATGTGCTGTGGTCCATGCGATTCGATGTGCTGGGGTGATGCGATTTGATGTGCTGGGGGTGATGCAATGTGCTGTGGGCCATGCGATTCGAAGTGCTGGGGTGATGCGATTCGATGTGCTGGGGGTGATGCAATGTGCTGTGAGTGATGCAATTCGATGTGCTGGGGGTTATGCAATGTGCTGTGGGCCATGCGATTCGATGTGCTGGGGTGATGCGATTCGATGTGCTGGGGGTGATGCAATGTGCTGTGGGCCATGCGATTCGATGTGCTGGGGGTGATGCAACGTGCTGTGAGTGATGCGATTTGATGTGCTGGGTGTGATGCAATGTGCTGTGGGCCATGTGATTCGATGTGCTGGGGTGATGCAATGTGCTGTGGGCCGTGCGATTTGATGTGGGCCATGCGATTTGATGTGCTGGGGTGATGCAATGTGCTGTGAGTGATGCGATTCGATGTGCTGTGGATTATGCAGTGTACTGTGGGCCATGCGATTCGATGTGCTGGGGTGATGCGATTTGATGTGCTGGGGGTGATGAAATGTGCTGCGGGTCATGTGATTCGATGTGCTGGGGGTGTTGCAATGTGCTGTGAGTGATGCGATTCAATGTGCTGGGGGTGATGCAATGTACTGTGAGTGATGCGATTCGATGTGCTGGTGGTGATGCAATGTGCTGTGGGCCATGCGATTTGATGTGCTGGGGTTATGCAATTCGATGTGCTGGGGGTGATGCAATGTGCTGTGAGTGATGCGAATCGATGTGCCGGGGGTGATGCGATGTTCTGTGGGCCATGCGATTCGATGTGCTGGGGGTGTTGCAATGTGCAGGGAGTGATGAGATGTGTTGGGGGTCATGCAATGTGCTGTGGGCCATGCGATTCGATGTGCTGGGGTGATGCGATTCGATGTGCTGGGGGTGATGCAATGTGCTGTGAGTGATGCGATTTGATGTGCTGGGTGTTATGCAATGTGCTGTGGGCCATCGGATTCGATGTGCTGCGGTGATGCGATTCGATGTGCTGGGGTGATGCAATGTGCTGTGTGTGATGCGATTCGATGTGCTGGGTGTTATGCAATGTGCTGTGGTCCATGCGATTCGATGTGCTGGGGGTGATGCAATGTGCTGTGAGTGATGCGATTCGATGTGCTGGGTGTTATGCAATGTGCTGTGGTCCATGTGTTTCGATGTGCTGGGGTGATGTGATTCAATGTGCTGATGGAGATGCAATGTGCTGTGGGCCATGCGATTCTATGTGCTGGGGGTGATGCAATGTGCTGTGAGTGATGCGGTTTGATGTGCTGGTGGTCATGCAATGTGCTGTGGGCTATCCGATTCGATGTACTGGGGTGATGCGATTCGATGTGCTGGGGGTGATGCAATGTGCTGTGAGTGATGCGATTTGATGTGCTGGGGGTGATGCAATGTGCTGTGGGCCATGCGATTCGATGTGCTGGGGTGATGCGATTCGATGTGCTGGGGGTGATGCAAAGTGCTGTGAGTGATGCAATTCGATGTGCTGGGGGTTATGCAATGTGCTGTGGGCCATGCGATTCGATGTGCTGGGGTGATGCGATTCGATGTGCTGGGGGTGATGCAATGTGCTGTGGGCCATGCGATTCGATGTGCTGGGGTGATGCAACGTGCTGTGAGTGATGCGATTTTATGTGCTGGGTGTGATGCACTGTGCTGTGGGACATGTGATTCGATGTGCTGGGGTGATGCAATGTGCTGTGGGCCGTGCGATTTGATGTGGGCCATGCGATTTGATGTGCTGGGGTGATGCAATGTGCTGCGAGTGATGCAATTCGATGTGCTGTGGATTATGCAATGTACTGTGGGCCATGCGATTCGATGTGCTGGGGTGATGCGATTCGATGTGCTGGGGGTGATGAAATGTGCTGCGGGCCATGCGATTCGATGTGCTGGGGGTGTTGCAATGTGCTGTGAGTGATGTGATTTGATGTGCTGGGGGTTATGCAAAGTGCTGTAGGCCATGCGATTCGATGTGCTGGGGTGATGTGATTCGATGTGCTGGGGGTGATGCATTGTGCTGTGGGCCATGCGATTCGATGTGCTGGGGGTGTTGCAATGTGCTGTGAGTGATGCGATTCGATGTGCTGGGGGTGATGCAATGTTCTGTGGGCCATGCGTTTCGAAGTGCTGGGGTGTTGCAATGTGCTGTGAGTGATGCGATTCGATGTGCTGGGGGTTATGCAATGTGCTGTGGGCCAAGCGATTTGATGTGCTGGGGGCCATGCGATTCGATGTGCTGGGGTGATGTAATGTGCTGTGAGTGATGCGATTCGATGTGCTGGGGGTGATGCAATGTGCTGTGGGCCATGCAATTCGATGTGTTGGGGTGATGCGATTTAATGTGCTGAGGGTGATGCAATGTGCTGTGAGTGATGCGATTCGATGTGCTGGGGGTTATGCAATGTGCTGTGGTCCATGCGATTCGATGTGCTGGGGTGATGCAATTTGATGTGCTGGGGGTGATGCAATGTGCTGTGGGCCATGCGATTCGATGTGCTGGGGTGATGCGATTCGATGTGCTGGGGGTGATGCAATGTGCTGTGAGTGATGCAATTCGATGTGCTGGGGGTTATGCAATGTGCTGTGGGCCATGCGATTCGATGTGCTGGGGTGATGCGATTCGATGTGCTGGGGGTGATGCAATGTGCTGTGGGCCATGCGATTCCATGTGCTGGGGGTGATGCAATGTGCTGTGAGTGATGCGATTCGATGTGCTGGGGGTTATGCAATGTGCTGTGGGCCATGCGATTCGATGTGCTGGGGTGATGCAATTCAATGTGCTGGGGGTGATGCAATGTGCTGTGAGTAATGCAATTAGATGTGCTGGGGGTTATGCAATGTGCTGTGGGCCATGCGATTCGATGTGCTGGGGTGATGCGATTCGATGTGCTGGGGGTGATGCAATGTGCTGTGGGCCATGCGATTCGATGTGCTGGGGTGTTGCAATGTGCTGTGAGTGATGCGATTCGATGTGCTGGGGGTTATGCAATGTGCTGTGGGCCAAGCGATTCGATGTGCTGTGGGCCATGCGATTCGATGTGCTGGGGTGATGTAATGTGCTGTGAGTGATGCGATTCGATGTGTTGGGGGTCATGCAATGTGCTGTGGGCCATGCGATTCGATGTGCTGGGGTGATGTGATTCGATGTGCTGGGGGTGATGCAATGTGCAGTGGGCCATGCGATTCGATGTGCTGGGGGCGATGCGATTCAATGTGCTGGGGGTGATGCAATGTGCTGTGAATAATGTGATTCGACGTGCTGGGGGTGATGCAATGTGCTGTGGGCCATGCGATTCGATGTGCTCGGGTGATGCGATTTGATGTGCTGGGGGTGATGCAATGTGCTGTGAGTGATGCGATTTGATGTGCTGGGGGTTATGCAAAGTGCTATAGGCCATGCGATTCGATGTGCTGGGGTGATGTGATTTGATGTGCTGGGGGTGATGCAATGTGCTGTGGGCCATGCGATTCGATGTGCTGGGGGTGTTGCAATGTGCTGTGAGTGATGCGATTCGATGTGCTGGGGGTGATGCAATGTTCTGTGGGCCATGCGTTTCGAAGTGCTGGGGTGTTGCAATGTGCTGTGAGTGATGCAATTCGATGTGCTGGGGGTTATGCAATGTGCTGTGGGCCATGTGATTCGATGTGCTGGGGGGGTGATGCGATTTGATGTGCTGGGGGTGATGCAATGTGCTGTGGGCCATGCGATTCGATGTGCTGGGGTGTTGCAATGTTCTGTGAGTGATGCGATTCGATGTGCTAGGGGTTATGCAATGTGCTGTGGGCCAAGCGATTCGATGTGCTGTGGGCCATGCGATTCGATGTGCTGGGGTGATGTAATGTGCTGTGAGTGATGCGATTCGATGTGTTGGGGTGATGCGATTTGATGTGCTGGGGATGATGCAATGTGCTGTGGGCCATGCGATTCGATGTGCTGGGGTGATGCGATTCGATGTGCTGGGGGTGATGCAATGTGCTGTGAGTGATGCAATTTGATGTGCTGGGGGTTATGCAATGTGCTGTGGACCATGCGATTCGATGTGCTGGGGTGATGCGATTCGATGTGCTGGGGGTGATGCAATGTTCTGTGGGCCATGCGATTCGATGTTCTGGGTGTGATGCCCTGTGCTGTGGGACATGTGATTCGATGTGCTGGGGTGATGCAATGTGCTGTGGGCCGTGTGATTTGATGTGGGCCATGCGATTTGATGTGCTGGGGTGATGCAATGTGCTGCGAGTGATGCAATTCGATGTGCTGTGGATTATGCAATGTACTGTGGGCCATGTGATTCGATGTGCTGGGGGGGTGATGCGATTCGATGTGCTGGGGGTGTTGCAATGTGCTGTGAGTGATGCGATTCAAAGTGCTGGGGGTGATGCAATGTGCTGTGAGTGATGCGATTCGATGTGCTGGTGGTGATGCAATGTGCTGTGGGCCATGCGATTCGATGTGCTGGGGTGATGCAATTCGATGTGCTGGGGGTGATGCAATGTGCTGTGAGTGATGCGAATCGATGTGCCGGGGGTGATGCAATGTTCTGTGGGCCATGCAATTCGATGTGCTGGGGGTGTTGCAATGTGCTGTGAGTGATGCGATTCGATGTGCTGTGGATTATGCAGTGTACTGTGGGCCATGCGATTCGATGTGCTGGGGTGATGCGATTTGATGTGCTGGGGGTGATGAAATGTGCTGCGGGTCATGTGATTCGATGTGCTGGGGGTGTTGCAATGTGCTGTGAGTGATGCGATTCAATGTGCTGGGGGTGATGCAATGTACTGTGAGTGATGCGATTCGATGTGCTGGTGGTGATGCAATGTGCTGTGGGCCATGCGATTTGATGTGCTGGGGTTATGCAATTCGATGTGCTGGGGGTGATGCAATGTGCTGTGAGTGATGTGAATCGATGTGCCGGGGGTGATGCGATGTTCTGTGGGCCATGCGATTCGATGTGCTGGGGGTGTTGCAATGTGCAGGGAGTGATGAGATGTGTTGGGGGTCATGCAATGTGCTGTGGGCCATGCGATTCGATGTGCTGGGGTGATGCGATTCGATGTGCTGGGGGTGATGCAATGTGCTGTGAGTGATGCGATTTGATGTGCTGGGTGTTATGCAATGTGCTGTGGGCCATCGGATTCGATGTGCTGCGGTGATGCGATTCGATGTGCTGGGGTGATGCAATGTGCTGTGTGTGATGCGATTCGATGTGCTGGGTGTTATGCAATGTGCTGTGGTCCATGCGATTCGATGTGCTGGGGGTGATGCAATGTGCTGTGAGTGATGCGATTCGATGTGCTGGGTGTTATGCAATGTGCTGTGGTCCATGTGTTTCGATGTGCTGGGGTGATGTGATTCAATGTGCTGATGGAGATGCAATGTGCTGTGGGCCATGCGATTCTATGTGCTGGGGGTGATGCAATGTGCTGTGAGTGATGCGGTTTGATGTGCTGGTGGTCATGCAATGTGCTGTGGGCTATCCGATTCGATGTACTGGGGTGATGCGATTCGATGTGCTGGGGGTGATGCAATGTGCTGTGAGTGATGCGATTTGATGTGCTGGGGGTGATGCAATGTGCTGTGGGCCATGCGATTCGATGTGCTGGGGTGATGCGATTCGATGTGCTGGGGGTGATGCAAAGTGCTGTGAGTGATGCAATTCGATGTGCTGGGGGTTATGCAATGTGCTGTGGGCCATGCGATTCGATGTGCTGGGGTGATGCGATTCGATGTGCTGGGGGTGATGCAATGTGCTGTGGGCCATGCGATTCGATGTGCTGGGGTGATGCAACGTGCTGTGAGTGATGCGATTTTATGTGCTGGGTGTGATGCACTGTGCTGTGGGACATGTGATTCGATGTGCTGGGGTGATGCAATGTGCTGTGGGCCGTGCGATTTGATGTGGGCCATGCGATTTGATGTGCTGGGGTGATGCAATGTGCTGCGAGTGATGCAATTCGATGTGCTGTGGATTATGCAATGTACTGTGGGCCATGCGATTCGATGTGCTGGGGTGATGCGATTCGATGTGCTGGGGGTGATGAAATGTGCTGCGGGCCATGCGATTCGATGTGCTGGGGGTGTTGCAATGTGCTGTGAGTGATGTGATTTGATGTGCTGGGGGTTATGCAAAGTGCTGTAGGCCATGCGATTCGATGTGCTGGGGTGATGTGATTCGATGTGCTGGGGGTGATGCATTGTGCTGTGGGCCATGCGATTCGATGTGCTGGGGGTGTTGCAATGTGCTGTGAGTGATGCGATTCGATGTGCTGGGGGTGATGCAATGTTCTGTGGGCCATGCGTTTCGAAGTGCTGGGGTGTTGCAATGTGCTGTGAGTGATGCGATTCGATGTGCTGGGGGTTATGCAATGTGCTGTGGGCCAAGCGATTTGATGTGCTGGGGGCCATGCGATTCGATGTGCTGGGGTGATGTAATGTGCTGTGAGTGATGCGATTCGATGTGCTGGGGGTGATGCAATGTGCTGTGGGCCATGCAATTCGATGTGTTGGGGTGATGCGATTTAATGTGCTGAGGGTGATGCAATGTGCTGTGAGTGATGCGATTCGATGTGCTGGGGGTTATGCAATGTGCTGTGGTCCATGCGATTCGATGTGCTGGGGTGATGCAATTTGATGTGCTGGGGGTGATGCAATGTGCTGTGGGCCATGCGATTCGATGTGCTGGGGTGATGCGATTCGATGTGCTGGGGGTGATGCAATGTGCTGTGAGTGATGCAATTCGATGTGCTGGGGGTTATGCAATGTGCTGTGGGCCATGCGATTCGATGTGCTGGGGTGATGCGATTCGATGTGCTGGGGGTGATGCAATGTGCTGTGGGCCATGCGATTCCATGTGCTGGGGGTGATGCAATGTGCTGTGAGTGATGCGATTCGATGTGCTGGGGGTTATGCAATGTGCTGTGGGCCATGCGATTCGATGTGCTGGGGTGATGCAATTCAATGTGCTGGGGGTGATGCAATGTGCTGTGAGTAATGCAATTAGATGTGCTGGGGGTTATGCAATGTGCTGTGGGCCATGCGATTCGATGTGCTGGGGTGATGCGATTCGATGTGCTGGGGGTGATGCAATGTGCTGTGGGCCATGCGATTCGATGTGCTGGGGTGTTGCAATGTGCTGTGAGTGATGCGATTCGATGTGCTGGGGGTTATGCAATGTGCTGTGGGCCAAGCGATTCGATGTGCTGTGGGCCATGCGATTCGATGTGCTGGGGTGATGTAATGTGCTGTGAGTGATGCGATTCGATGTGTTGGGGGTCATGCAATGTGCTGTGGGCCATGCGATTCGATGTGCTGGGGTGATGTGATTCGATGTGCTGGGGGTGATGCAATGTGCAGTGGGCCATGCGATTCGATGTGCTGGGGGCGATGCGATTCAATGTGCTGGGGGTGATGCAATGTGCTGTGAATAATGTGATTCGACGTGCTGGGGGTGATGCAATGTGCTGTGGGCCATGCGATTCGATGTGCTCGGGTGATGCGATTTGATGTGCTGGGGGTGATGCAATGTGCTGTGAGTGATGCGATTTGATGTGCTGGGGGTTATGCAAAGTGCTGTAGGCCATGCGATTCGATGTGCTGGGGTGATGTGATTTGATGTGCTGGGGGTGATGCAATGTGCTGTGGGCCATGCGATTCGATGTGCTGGGGGTGTTGCAATGTGCTGTGAGTGATGCGATTCGATGTGCTGGGGGTGATGCAATGTTCTGTGGGCCATGCGTTTCGAAGTGCTGGGGTGTTGCAATGTGCTGTGAGTGATGCAATTCGATGTGCTGGGGGTTATGCAATGTGCTGTGGGCCATGTGATTCGATGTGCTGGGGGGGTGATGCGATTTGATGTGCTGGGGGTGATGCAATGTGCTGTGGGCCATGCGATTCGATGTGCTGGGGTGTTGCAATGTTCTGTGAGTGATGCGATTCGATGTGCTAGGGGTTATGCAATGTGCTGTGGGCCAAGCGATTCGATGTGCTGTGGGCCATGCGATTCGATGTGCTGGGGTGATGTAATGTGCTGTGAGTGATGCGATTCGATGTGTTGGGGTGATGCGATTTGATGTGCTGGGGATGATGCAATGTGCTGTGGGCCATGCGATTCGATGTGCTGGGGTGATGCGATTCGATGTGCTGGGGGTGATGCAATGTGCTGTGAGTGATGCAATTTGATGTGCTGGGGGTTATGCAATGTGCTGTGGACCATGCGATTCGATGTGCTGGGGTGATGCGATTCGATGTGCTGGGGGTGATGCAATGTTCTGTGGGCCATGCGATTCGATGTTCTGGGTGTGATGCCCTGTGCTGTGGGACATGTGATTCGATGTGCTGGGGTGATGCAATGTGCTGTGGGCCGTGTGATTTGATGTGGGCCATGCGATTTGATGTGCTGGGGTGATGCAATGTGCTGCGAGTGATGCAATTCGATGTGCTGTGGATTATGCAATGTACTGTGGGCCATGTGATTCGATGTGCTGGGGGGGTGATGCGATTCGATGTGCTGGGGGTGTTGCAATGTGCTGTGAGTGATGCGATTCAAAGTGCTGGGGGTGATGCAATGTGCTGTGAGTGATGCGATTCGATGTGCTGGTGGTGATGCAATGTGCTGTGGGCCATGCGATTCGATGTGCTGGGGTGATGCAATTCGATGTGCTGGGGGTGATGCAATGTGCTGTGAGTGATGCGAATCGATGTGCCGGGGGTGATGCAATGTTCTGTGGGCCATGCAATTCGATGTGCTGGGGGTGTTGCAATGTGCAGTGAGTGATGCGATTCGATGTGCTGGTGGTGATGCAATGTGCTGTGGGCCATGCGATTTGATGTGCTGGGGTGATGCGATTCGATGTGCTGGGGGTGATGCAATGTGCTGTGGGCCATGCGATTCGATGTGCTGGGGGCGATGCAATTCAATGTGCTGGGGGTGATGCAATGTGCTGTGAGTAATGTGATTTGATGTGCTGGGGGTGATGCAATGTGCTGTGGGCCATGCGATTCGATGTGCTCGGGTGATGCGATTTGATGTGCTGGGGGTGATGCAATGTGCTGTGAGTGATGCGATTTGATGTGCTGGGGGTTATGCAAAGTGCTGTAGGCCATGCGATTCGATGTGCTGGGGTGATGTGATTCGATGTGCTGGGGGTGATGCAATGTGCTGTGGGCCATGCGATTCGATGTGCTGGGGGTGTTGCAATGTGCTGTGAGTGATGCGATTCAATGTGCTGGGGGTGATGCAATGTTCTGTGGGCCATGCGATTCGATGTGCTGGGGGTTATGCAATGTGCTGTGGGCCATGCGATTCGATGTGCTGTGGTGATGCGATTCGATGTGCTGGGGGTGATGCAATGTGTTGTGGGCCATGCGATTCGATGTGCTGGGGGTGATGCCATGTGTTGTGGGCCATGCGATTCGATGTGCTGGGGGTGTTGCAATGTGCTGTGAGTGATGCGATTCGATGTGCTGGGGGTTATGCAATGTGCTGTGGGCCATGCGATTTGATGTGCTGGGGGTGATGCAATGTCCTGTGAGTGATGCGAGTAGATGTGCTGGGGGTGATGCAATGTGCTGTGAGTGATGCGATTCGATGTGCTGGGTGTTATGCAATTTGCTGTGGTCCATGTGATTCGATGTGTTGGGGGTGATGCAATGTGCTGTGGGCCATGCGATTTGTTGTGCTGGGGTGATGCGATTTGATGTGCTGGGGGTGATGCAATGTGCTGTGAGTGATGCGATTCGATGTGCTGGGGGTGATGCAATGTGCTGTGGGCCATGCGATTCGATGTGCTGGGGTGTTTCAATGTGCTGTGAGTGATGCGATTCGATGTTCAGGGGGGTTATGCAATGTGCTGTGGGCCATGCGATTCGATGTGATGGGGGTGATGCGATTCGATGTGCTGGGGGTGATGCAATGTGCTGTGAGTGATGCAATTTGACGTGCTGGGGGTGATGCAATGTCCTGTGGTCCATGCGATTCAATGTGCTGGGGTGTTGCAATGTGCTGTGAGTGATGCGATTCGATGTGCTGGGGGTTATGCAATGTACTGTGGGCCATGCAATTCGATGTGCTGGGGTGATGCGATTTGATGTGCTGAGGGTGATGCAATGTGCTGTGAGTGATGCGATTTGATGTGCTGGGGGTTATGCAATGTGCTGTGGTCCATGCGATTCGATGTGCTGGGTTGATGCGAGTTGATGTGCTGGGGGTGATGCAATGTGCTGTGGGCCATGCGATTCGAAGTGCTGGGGTGATGCGATTCGATGTGCTGGGGGTGATGCAATGTGCTGTGAGTGATGCAATTCGATGTGCTGGGGGTTATGCAATGTGCTGTGGGCCATGCGATTCGATGTGCTGGGGTGATGCGATTCGATGTGCTGGGGGTGATGCAATGTGCTGTGGGCCATGCGATTCGATGTGCTGGGGGTGATGCAACGTGCTGTGAGTGATGCGATTTGATGTGCTGGGTGTGATGCAATGTGCTGTGGGCCATGTGATTCGATGTGCTGGGGTGATGCAATGTGCTGTGGGCCGTGCGATTTGATGTGGGCCATGCGATTTGATGTGCTGGGGTGATGCAATGTGCTGTGAGCGATGCGATTCGATGTGCTGTGGATTATGCAGTGTACTGTGGGCCATGCGATTCGATGTGCTGGGGTGATGCGATTTGATGTGCTGGGGGTGATGAAATGTGCTGCGGGTCATGTGATTCGATGTGCTGGGGGTGTTGCAATGTGCTGTGAGTGATGCGATTCAATGTGCTGGGGGTGATGCAATGTACTGTGAGTGATGCGATTCGATGTGCTGGTGGTGATGCAATGTGCTGTGGGCCATGCGATTTGATGTGCTGGGGTGATGCAATTCGATGTGCTGGGGGTGATGCAATGTGCTGTGAGTGATGCGAATCGATGTGCCGGGGGTGATGCAATGTTCTGTGGGCCATGCGATTCGATGTGCTGGGGGTGTTGCAATGTGCAGGGAGTGATGAGATGTGTTGGGGGTCATGCAATGTGCTGTGGGCCATGCGATTCGATGTGCTGGGGTGATACGATTCGATGTGCTGGGGGTGATGCAATGTGCTGTGAGTGATGCGATTTGATGTGCTGGGTGTTATGCAATGTGCTGTGGGCCATCCGATTCGATGTGCTGCGGTGATGTGATTCGATGTGCTGGGGGTGATGCAATGTGCTGTGTGTGATGTGATTCGATGTGCTGGGTGTTATGCAATGTGCTGTGGTCCATGCGATTCGATGTGCTGGGGGTGATGCAATGTGCTGTGAGTGATGTGATTCGATGTGCTGGGTGTTATGCAATGTGCTGTGGTCCATGCGATTCGATGTGCTGGGGGTGATGCAATGTGCTGTAATTGATGCGATTCGATGTGCTGGTGGTGATGCAATGTGCTGTGGGCCATGCGATTTGTTGTGCTGGGGTGATGCGATTTGATGTGCTGGGGGTGATGCAATGTGCTGTGAGTGATGCGATTCGATGTGCTGATGGAGATGCAATGTCCTGTGGGCCATGCGATTCTATGTGCTGGGGGTGATGCAATGTGCTGTGAGTGATGCGATTAGATGTGCTGGTGGTCATGCAATGTGCTGTGGGCTATCCGATTCGATGTACTGGGGTGATGCGATTCGATGTGCTGGGGGTGATGCAATGTGCTGTGAGTGATGCGATTCGATGTGCTGGGGGTGATGCAATGTGCTGTGGGCCATGTGATTTGATGTGCTGGGGTGATGCGATTCGATGTGCTGGGGGTGATGCAATGTGCTGTGGGCCATGCGATTCGATGTGCTGGGGGTGATGCAATGTGCTGTGAGTGATGCGATTCAATGTGCTGGGGGTTATGCAATGTGCTGTGGGCCATGCGATTCGATGTGCTGGGGTGATGCAATTCGATGTGCTGGGGGTGATGCAATGTGCTGTGAGTAATGCAATTCGATGTGCTGGGGGTTATGCAATGTGCTGTGGGCCATGCGATTCGATGTGCTGGGGTGATGCGATTTGATGTGCTGGGGGTGATGCAATGTGCTGTGGGCCATGCGATTCGATGTGCTGGGGTGTTGCAATGTGCTGTGAGTGATGCGATTCGATGTGCTGGGGGTTATGCGATGTGCTGTGGGCCATGCGATTCGATGTGCTGGGGTGATGTAATGTGCTGTGAGTGATGCGATTCGATGTGTTGGGGTGATGCGATTTGATGTGCTGGGGATGATGCAATGTGCTGTGGGCCATGCGATTCGATGTGCTGGGGTGATGCGATTCGATGTGCTGGGGGTGATGCAATGTGCTGTGAGTGATGCAATTCGATGTGCTGGGGGTTATGCAATGTGCTGTGGGCCATGCGATTCGATGTGCTGGGGTGATGCGATTCGATGTGCTGGGGGTGATGCAATGTGCTGTGGGCCATGCGATTCGATGTGCTGGGGTGATGCAACGTGCTGTGAGTGATGCGATTTGATGTGCTGGGTGTGATGCACTGTGCTGTGGGACATGTGATTCGATGTGGGCCATGCAATTTGATGTGCTGGGGTGATGCAATGTGCTGCGAGTGATGCAATTCGATGTGCTGTGGATTATGCAATGTACTGTGGGCCATGCGATTCGATGTGTTGGGGTGATGCGATTCGATGTGCTGGGGGTGATGAAATGTGCTGCGGGCCATGCGATTCGATGTGCTGGGGGTGTTGCAATGTGCTGTGAGTGATGCGATTCAAAATGCTGGGGGTGATGCAATGTGCTGTGAGTGATGCGATTCGATGTGCTGGTGGTGATGCAATGTGCTGTGGGCCATGCGATTCGATGTGCTAGGGTGATGCAATTTGATGTGCTGGGGGTGATGCAATGTGCTGTGAGTGATGCGAATCGATGTGCCGGGGGTGATGCAATGTTCTGTGGGCCATGCGATTCGATGTGCTGGGGTGATGCGATTCGATGTGCTGGGGGTGATGCAATGTGCTGTGGGCCATGCGATTCGATGTGCTGGGGGCGATGCGATTTGATGTGCTGGGGGTGATGCAATGTGCTGTGGGCCATGCGATTCGATGTGCTGGGGGTGATGCAACGTGCTGTGAGTGATGCGATTTGATGTGCTGGGGGTGATGCAATGTGCTGTGAGTAATGTGATTTGATGTGCTGGGGGTGATGCAATGTGCTGTGGGCCATGCGATTCGATGTGCTCGGGTGATGCGATTTGATGTGCTGGGGGTGATGCAATGTGCTGTGAGTGATGCGATTTGATGTGCTGGGGGTTATGCAAAGTGCTGTAGGCCATGCGATTCGATGTGCTGGGGTGATGTGATTCGATGTGCTGGGGGTGATGCAATGTGCTGTGGGCCATGCGATTCGATGTGCTGGGGGTGTTGCAATGTGCTGTGAGTGATGCGATTCGATGTGCTGGGGGTGATGCAATGTTCTGTGGGCCATGCGTTTCGAAGTGCTGGGGTGTTGCAATGTGCTGTGAGTGATGCGATTCGATGTGCTGGGGGTTATGCAATGTGCTGTGGGCCAAGCGATTCGATGTGCTGTGGGCCATGCGATTCAATGTGCTGGGGTGATGTAATGTGCTGTGAGTGATGCGATTCGATGTGCTGGGGGTGATGCAATGTGCTGTGGGCCATGCAATTCGATGTGTTGGGGTGATGCGATTTGATGTGCTGAGGGTGATGTAATGTGCTGTGAGTGATGCGATTCGATGTGCTGGGGTTATGCAATGTGCTGTGGTCCATGCGATTCGATGTGCTGGGGTGATGCAATTTGATGTGCTGGGGGTGATGCAATGTGCTGTGGGCCATGCGATTCGATGTGCTGGGGTGATGCGATTCGATGTGCTGGGGGTGATGCAATGTGCTGTGAGTGATGCAATTCGATGTGCTGGGGGTTATGAAATGTGCTGTGGGCCATGCGATTTGATGTGCTGGGGTGATGCGATTCGATGTGCTGGGCGTGATGCAATGTGCTGTGGGCCATGCGATTCGATGTGCTGGGGTGATGCAACGTGCTGTGAGTGATGCAATTTGATGTGCTGGGTGTGATGCACTGTGCTGTGGGACATGTGATTCGATGTGCTGGGGTAATGCAATGTGCTGTGGGCCGGGCGATTTGATGTGGGCCATGCGATTTGATGTGCTGGGGTGATGCAATGTGCTGTGAGTGATGCGATTCGATGTGCTGGGGATTATGCAATGTACTGTGGGCCATGTGATTTGATGTGCTGGGGTGATGTGATTTGATGTGCTGAGGGTGATGCAATGTGCTGTGAGTGATGCGATTTGATGTGCTGGGGGATGATGCAATGTGCTGTGGTCCATGCGATTCGATGTGCTGGGGTGATGCGATTTGATGTGCTGGGGGTGATGCAATGTGCTGTGGGCCATGCGATTCGAAGTGCTGGGGTGATGCGATTCGATGTGCTGGGGGTGATGCAATGTGCTGTGAGTGATGCAATTCGATGTGCTGGGGGTTATGCAATGTGCTGTGGGCCATGCGATTCGATGTGCTGGGGTGATGCAATTCGATGTGCTGGGGGTGATGCAATGTGCTGTGGGCCATGCGATTCGATGTGCTGGGGGTGATGCAACGTGCTGTGAGTGATGCGATTTGATGTGCTGGGTGTGATGCAATGTGCTGTGGGCCATGTGATTCGATGTGCTGGGGTGATGCAATGTGCTGTGGGCCGTGCGATTTGATGTGGGCCATGCGATTTGATGTGCTGGGGTGATGCAATGTGCTGTGAGTGATGCGATTCGATGTGCTGTGGATTATGCAGTGTACTGTGGGCCATGCGATTCGATGTGCTGGGGTGATGCGATTTGATGTGCTGGGGGTGATGAAATGTGCTGCGGGTCATGTGATTCGATGTGCTGGGGGTGTTGCAATGTGCTGTGAGTGATGCGATTCAATGTGCTGGGGGTGATGCAATGTACTGTGAGTGATGCGATTCGATGTGCTGGTGGTGATGCAATGTGCTGTGGGCCATGTGATTTGATGTGCTGGGGTGATGCAATTCGATGTGCTGGGGGTGATGCAATGTGCTGTGGGCCGTGCAATTCGATGTGCTGGGGGTGATGCAATGTTCTGTGGGCCATGCGATTCGATGTGCTGGGGGTGTTGCAATGTGCAGGGAGTGATGAGATGTGTTGGGGATCATGCAATGTGCTGTGGGCCATGCGATTCGATGTGCTGGGGTGATGCGATTCGATGTGCTGGGGGTGATGCAATGTGCTGTGAGTGATGCGATTTGATGTGCTGGGTGTTATGTAATGTGCTGTGGTCCATGCGATTCGATGTGCTGGGGTGATGCAATTTGATGTGCTGGGGGTGATGCAATGTGCTGTGGGCCATGCGATTCGATGTGCTGGGGTGATGCGATTCGATGTGCTGGGGGTGATGCAATGTGCTGTGAGTGATGCAATTCGATGTGCTGGGGGTTATGAAATGTGCTGTGGGCCATGCGATTTGATGTGCTGGGGTGATGCGATTCGATGTGCTGGGCGTGATGCAATGTGCTGTGGGCCATGCGATTCGATGTGCTGGGGTGATGCAACGTGCTGTGAGTGATGCAATTTGATGTGCTGGGTGTGATGCACTGTGCTGTGGGACATGTGATTCGATGTGCTGGGGTAATGCAATGTGCTGTGGGCCGGGCGATTTGATGTGGGCCATGCGATTTGATGTGCTGGGGTGATGCAATGTGCTGTGAGTGATGCGATTCGATGTGCTGGGGATTATGCAATGTACTGTGGGCCATGTGATTCGATGTGCTGGGGTGATGTGATTTGATGTGCTGAGGGTGATGCAATGTGCTGTGAGTGATGCGATTTGATGTGCTGGGGGATGATGCAATGTGCTGTGGTCCATGCGATTCGATGTGCTGGGGTGATGCGATTTGATGTGCTGGGGGTGATGCAATGTGCTGTGGGCCATGCGATTCGAAGTGCTGGGGTGATGCGATTCGATGTGCTGGGGGTGATGCAATGTGCTGTGAGTGATGCAATTCGATGTGCTGGGGGTTATGCAATGTGCTGTGGGCCATGCGATTCGATGTGCTGGGGTGATGCGATTCGATGTGCTGGGGATGATGCAATGTGCTGTAAGTGATGCGATTTGATGTACTGGGGTTGATGCAATGTGCTGTGGTTGATGCGATTTGATGTGCTGGGGGTGATGCAATGTGCTGTGGGCCATTCGATTCGATGTGCTGGGGGTGATGCAATGTGCTGTGGGCCATGCGATTCGATGTGCTGGGGTGATGCAATGTGCTGTGGGCCGTGTGATTTGATGTGGGCCATGCGATTTGATGTGCTGGGGGGATGCAATGTGCTGTGAGTGATGCGATTAGATGTGCTGGGGGTTATGCAATGTACTGTGGGCCATGCGATTCGATGTGCTGGGGTGATGCGATTCGATGTGCTGGGGGTGATGCAATGTGCTGTTGGCCATGCGATTCGATGTGCTGGGGGTGTTGCAATGTGCTGTGAGTGATGCGATTCGATGTGCTGGGGGTGATGCAATGTGCTGTGAGTGATGCGATTCGATGTGCTGGTGGTGATGCAATGTGCTGTGGGCCATGCAATTCGATGTGCTGGGGTGATGCAATTCGATGTGCTGGGGGTGATGCAATGTGCTGTGAGTGATGCGATTCAATGTGCTGGGGGTGATGCAATGTTCTGTGGGCCATGCAATTCGATGTGTTGGGGGTGTTGCAATGTGCAGTGAGTGATGAGATGTGCTGTGGGCCATGCGATTCGATGTGCTGGGGTGATGCAATTCGATGTGCTGGGGGTGATGCAATATGCTGTGAGTGATGCGATTCGATGTGCTGGGTGTTATGCAATGTGCTGTGGGCCATGCGATTCGATGTGCTGGGGTGATGCGATTCAATGTGCTGGGGGTGATGCAATGTGCTGCGGGCCATGCGATTCGATGTGCTGGGGGTGTTGCAATGTGCTGTGGTTGATGCGATTCGATGTGCTGGGGGTGATGCAATGTGCTGTGAGTGATGTGATTCGATGTGCGGGTGGTGATGCAATGTGCTGTGGGCCATGCGATTCGATGTGCTGGGTTGATGCAATTCGATGTGCTGGGGGTGATGCAATGTGCTGTGAGTGATGCGATTCGATGTGCTGGGGTGATGCAATGTTCTGTGGGCCATGCAATTCGATGTGTTGGGGGTGTTGCAATGTGCAGTGAGTGATGAGATGTGCTGGGGGTCATGCAATGTGCTGTGGGCCATGCGATTTGATGTGCTGGGATGATGCGATTTGATGTGCTGGGGGTGATGCAATGTACTGTGAGTGATGCGATTCGATGTGCTGGGTGTTATGCAATGTCCTGTGGGCCATCCGATTCGATGTGCTGGGGTGATGCGATTCGATGTGCCTGGGGTGATGCAATGTGCTGTGGGCCATGCGATTCGATGTGCTTGTGTGATGCGATTCGATATGCTGGGGGTGGTGCAATGTGCTGTGAGTGATGCGATTCGATGTGCTGGGGGTTATGCAATGTGCTGTGGGCCATGCGATTCGATGTGCTGGGGTGATGCGATTCGATGTGCTGGGGGTTATGCAATGTGCTGTGGGCCATGCGATTCGATGTGCTGGGGTGATGTGATTCGATGTGCTGGGGGTGATGCAATGTGCTGTGAGTGATGCGATTTGATGTGCTGGGTGTGATGCAATGTGCTGTGGGCCATGTGATTCGATGTACTGGAGTTGATGCAATGTGCTGTGGTTGATGCGATATGATGTGCTGGGGGTGATGCAATGTGCTGTGGGCCATGCGATTCGATGTGCTGGGGTGATGCAATGTGTTGTGGGCCATGCGATTCGATGTGCTGGGGTGATGCAATGTGCTGTGGGCCGTGCGATTTGATGTGGGCCATGCGATTTGATGTGCTGGGGTGATGCAATGTGCTGTGAGTGATGCGATTCGATGTGCTGGGGGTTATGCAATGTACTGTGGGCCATGCGATTCGATGTGCTGGGGTGATGTGATTCGATGTGCTGGGAGTGATTCAATGTGCTGTGGGCCATGCGATTCGATGTGCTGGGGTGATGCGATTCGATGTGCTGGGGGTGATGCAATGTGTTGTGGGCCATGCGATTCGATGTGCTGGGGGTGTTGCAATGTGCTGTGAGTGATGCGATTCGATTTGCTTGGGATGTTGCAATGTGCTGTGAGTGATTCAATGTACTGGGGGTTATGCAATGTGCTGTGGGCCATGCGATTTGATGTGCTGGGGGGATGCAATGTGCTGTGAGTGATGCGATTAGATGTGCTGGGGGTTATGCAATGTACTGTGGGCCATGCGATTCGATGTGCTGGGGTGATGCGATTCGATGTGCTGGGGGTGATGCAATGTGCTGTTGGCCATGTGATTCGATGTGCTGGGGGTGTTGCAATGTGCTGTGAGTGATGCAATTCGATGTGCTGGGGGTGATGCAATGTGATGTGGGCCATGCGATTCGATGTGCTGGGGTGATGCAATTCGATGTGCTGGGGGTGATGCAATGTGCTGTGAGTAATGCAATTCGATGTGCTGGGGGTTATGCAATGTGCTGTGGGCCATGCGATTCGATGTGCTGGGGTGGTGCGATTCGATGTGCTGGGGGTGATGCAATGTGTTGTGGGCCATGCGATTCGATGTGCTGGGGGTGATGCAATGTGCTGCGGGCCATGCGATTCGATGTGCTGGGGGTGTTGCAATGTGCTGTGAGTGATGCGATTCGATGTGCTGGGGGTGATGCAATGTGCTGTGAGTGATGCGATTCGATGTGCTGGTGGTGATGCAATGAGCTGTGAGCCATGCGATTCGATGTGCTGGGGTGATGCAATTCGATGTGCTGGGGGTGATGCAATGTGCTGTGAGTGATGCGATTCGATGTGCTGGGGGTGATGCAATGTTCTGTGGGCCATGCAATTCAATGTGTTGGGGGTGTTGCAATGTGCAGTGAGTGATGAGATGTGCTGTGGGTAATGCAATGTGCTGTGGGCCATGCGATTTGATGTGCTGGGGTGATGCGATTCGATGTGCTGGGGGTGATGCAATGTGCTGTGAGTGATGCGATTCGATGTGCTGGGTGTTATGCAATGTCCTGTGGGCCATCCGATTTGATGTGCTGGGGTTATGCGGTTCGATGTGCTGGGGGTGATGCAATGTGCTGTGAGTGATGCGATTCGATGTGCTGGGGGTTATGCAATGTGCTGTGGTCCATGTGATTCGATGTGCTGGGGTGATACGATTCGATGTGCTGGGGGTAATGCAATGTGCTGTGGGCCATGCGATTCAATGTGCTGGGGTGATGCGATTCGATGTGCTGGGGGTGATGCAATGTGCTGTGAGTGATGCAATTCGATGTGCTGGGGGTTATGCAATGTGCTGTGGGCCATGCGATTCAATGTGCTGGGGTGATGCGATTAGATGTGCTGGGGTGATGCAATGTGCTGTAAGTGATGCGATTTGATGTACTGGGGTTGATGCAATGTGCTGTGGTCCAAGCGATTCGATGTGCTGGGGTGATGTAATGTGCTGTGAGTGATGCGATTCGATGTGCTGGGGGTGATGCAATGTGCTGTGGGCCATGCAATTCGATGTGCTGGGGTGATGCGATTTGATGTGCTGAGGGTGATGCAATGTGCTGTGAGTGATGCGATTCGATGTGCTGGGGGTTATGCAATGTGCTGTGGTCCATGCGATTCGATGTGCTGGGGTGATGCGATTTGATGTGCTGGGGGTGATGCAATGTGCTGTGGGCCATGCGATTCGATGTGCTGGGGTGATGCGATTCGATGTGCTGGGGGTGATGCAATGTGCTGTGAGTGATGCAATTCGATGTGCTGGGGGTTATGAAATGTGCTTTGGGCCATGCGATTCGATGTGCTGGGGTGATGCGATTCGATGTGCTGGGCGTGATGCAATGTGCTGTGGGCCATGCGATTCGATGTGCTGGGGTGATGCAACGTGCTGTGAGTGATGCGATTTGATGTGCTGGGTGTGATGCACTGTGCTGTGGGACATGTCATTCGATGTGCTGGGGTAATGCAATGTGCTGTGGGCCGTGCGATTTTATGTGGGCCATGCAATTTGATGTGCTGGGGTGATGCAATGTGCTGTGAGTGATGCGATTCGATGTGCTGGGGATTATGCAATTTACTGTGGGCCATGCAATTCGATGTGCTGGGGTGATGCGATTTGATGTGCTGAGGGTGATGCAATGTTCTGTGAGTGATGCGATTCGATGTGCTGGGGGTTATGCAATGTGCTGTGGTCCATGCGATTCGATGTGCTGGGGTGATGCGATTTGATGTGCTGGGGGTGATGCAATGTGCTGTGGGCCATGCGATTCGATGTACTGGGGGTGATGCAATGTGCTGTGAGTGATGCGATTCGATGTGCTGGGGGTTATGCAATGTGCTGTGGTCCATGCGATTCGATGTGCTGGGGGTGTTGCAGTGTGCTGTGAGTGATGCGATTCGATGTGCTGGGGGTGATGCAATGTGCTGTGGGCCATGCGATTCGATGTGCTGGGGTGATGCAATTCGATGTGCTGGGGGTGATGCAATGTGCTGTGAGTGATGCAAATCGATGTGCCGGGGTGATGCAATGTTCTGTGGGCCATGCGATTCGATGTGCTGGGGGTTATGCAATGTGCTGTGGGCCATGCGATTCGATGTGCTCTGGTGATGCGATTCGATGTGCTGGGGATGATGCAATGTGTTGTGGGCCATGCGATTCGATGTGCTGGGGGTGATGCAATGTGCTGCGGGCCATGCGATTTGATGTGCTGGGGGTGTTGCAATGTGCTGTGAGTGATGCGATTCGATGTGCTGGGGGTGATGCAATGTGCTGTGAGTGATGCGATTCGATGTGCTGGTGGTGATGCAATGAGCTGTGGGCCATGCGATTCGATGTGCTGGCGTGATGCAATTCGATGTGCTGGGGGTGATGCAATGTGCTGTGAGTGATGCGATTCGATGTGCTGGGTGTTATGCAATGTCCTGTGGGCCATCTGATTTGATGTGCTGGGGTTATGCGATTCGATGTGCTGGGGGTAATGCAATGTGCTGTGGGCCATGCGATTCGATGTGCTGGGGTGATGCGATTCCATGTGCTGGGGCTGATGCAATGTGCTGTGAGTGATGCAATTCGATGTGCTGGGGGTTATGCAATGTGCTGTGGGCCATGCGATTCGATGTGCTGGGGTGATGCGATTCGATGTGCTGGGGGTGATGCAATGTGCTGTAAGTGATGCGATTTGATGTACTGGGGTTGATGCAATGTGCTGTGGTTGATGCGATTTGATGTGCTGGGGGTGATGCAATGTGCTGTGGGCCATGCGATTCGATGTGCTGGGGGTGATGCAATGTGCTGTGGGCCATGCGATTCAATGTGCTGGGGTGATGCAATGTGCTGTGGGCCGTGCGATTTGATGTGGGCCATGCGATTTGATGTGCTGGGGGGATGCAATGTGCTGTGAGTGATGTGATTAGATGTGCTGGGGGTTATGCAATGTACTGTGGGCCATGCGATTCGATGTGCTGGGGTGATGCAATTCGATGTGCTGGGGGTGATGCAATGTGCTGTTGGCCATGCGATTCGATGTGCTGGGGGTGTTGCAATGTGCTGTGAGTGATGCGATTCGATGTGCTGGGGGTGATGCAATGTGCTGTGAGTGATGCGATTCGATGTGCTGGTGGTGATGCAATGTGCTGTGGGCCATGCGATTCGATGTGCTGGGGTGATGCAATTCGATGTGCTGGGGGTGATGCAATGTGCTGTGAGTGATGCGATTCAATGTGCTGGGGGTGATGCAATGTTCTGTGGGCCATGCAATTCGATGTGTTGGGGGTGTTGCAATGTGCAGTGAGTGATGAGATGTGCTGTGGGCCATGCGATTCGATGTGCTGGGGTGATGCAATTCGATGTGCTGGGGGTGATGCAATGTGCTGTGAGTGATGCGATTCGATGTGCTGGGGGTTATGCAATGTGCTGTGGGCCATGCGATTCGATGTGCTGGGGGTGATGCGATTTGATGTGCTGGGGGTGATGCAATGTGCTGTGAGTGATGTGATTCTATGTGCTGGGGGTGATGCAATGTGCTGTGGGCCATGCGATTTGATGTGCTGGGGGTGATGCAATGTGCTGTGGGCCATGCGATTCGATGTGCTGGGGGAAATGCGATTCAATGTGCTGGGGGTGATGCAATGTGCTGTGAGTAATGTGATTCGATGTGCTGGGGTGATTCAATGTGCTGTGGGCCATGCGATTCGATGTGCTCGGGTGATGCGATTTGATGTGCTGGGGGTGATGCAATGTGCTGTGAGTGATGCGATTTGATGTGCCGGGGGTTATGCAAAGTGCTGTAGGCCATGCGATTCGATGTGCTGGGGTGATGCGATTCGATGTGCTGGGGGTGATGCAATGTGCTGTGGGCCATGCGATTCGATGTGCTGGGGGTGTTGCAATGTGCTGTGAGTGATGCGATTCGATGTGCTGGGGGTGATGCAATGTTCTGTGGGCCATGCGATTCGAAGTGCTGGGGTGTTGCAATGTGCTGTGAGTGATGCGATTCGATGTGCTGGGGGTTATGCAATGTGCTGTGGGCCAAGCGATTCGATGTGCTGTGGGCCATGCGATTCGATGTGCTGGGGTGATGTAATGTGCTGTGAGTGATGCGATTCGATGTGCTGGGGGTAATGCAATGTGCTGTGGTCCATGCGATTTGATGTGCTGGGGTGATGCGATTTGATGTGCTGGGGATGATGCAATGTGCTGTGGGCCATGCGATTTGATGTGCTGGGGTGATGCGATTCGATGTGCTGGGTGTGATGCAATGTGCTGTGAGTGATGCAATTCGATGTGCTGGGGGTTATGCAATGTGCTGTGGGCCATGCGATTCGATGTGCTGGGGTGATGTGATTCGATGTGCTGGGGGTGATGCAATGTGCTGTGGGCCATGCGATTCGATGTGCTGGGGTGATGCAACGTGCTGTGAGTGATGCGATTTGATGTGCTGGGTGTGATGCACTGTGCTGTGGGACATGTGATTCGATGTGCTGGGGTGATGCAATGTGCTGTGGGCCGTGCGATTTGATGTGGGCCATGCGATTTGATGTGCTGTGGTGATGCAATGTGCTGCAAGTGATGCAATTCGATGTGCTGTGGATTATGCAATGTACTGTGGGCCATGCGATTCGATGTGCTGGGGTGATGCGATTCGATGTGCTGGGGGTGATGAAATGTGCTGCGGGCCATGCGATTCGATGTGCTGGGGGTGTTGCAATGTGCTGTGAATGATGCGATTCAAAGTGCTGGGGGTGATGCAATGTGCTGTGAGTGATGCGATTCGATGTGCTGGTGGTGATGCAATGTGCTGTGGGCCATGCGATTCGATGTGCTGGGGTGATGCAATTCGATGTGCTGGGGGTGATGCAATGTGCTGTGAGTGATGAGATGTGTTGGGGGTCAAGCAATGTGCTGTGGGCCATGCGATTCGATGTGCTGGGGGTGTTGCAATGTGCAGTGAGTGATGAGATGTGTTGGGGGTCAAGCAATGTGCTGTGGGCCATGCGATTCGATGTGCTGGGGGTGATGCGATTTGATGTGCTGGGGGTGATGCAATGTGCTGTGGGCCATGCGATTCGATGTGCTGGGGGCGATGCGATTCAATGTGCTAGGGGTGATGCAATGTGCTGTGAGTAATGTGATTCGATGTGCTGGGGGTGATGCAATGTGCTGTGGGCCATGCGATTCGATGAGCTCGGGTGATGCCATTTGATGTGCTGGGGGTGATGCAATGTGCTGTGAGTGATGCGATTTGATGTGCTGGGGGTTATGCAAAGTGCTGTAGGCCATGCGATTCGATGTGCTGGGGTGATGTGATTCGATGTGCTGGGGGTGATGCAATGTGCTGTGGGCCATGCGATTCGATGTGCTGGGGGTGTTGCAATGTGCTGTGAGTGATGCGATTCGATGTGCTGGGGGTGATGCAATGTTCTGTGGGCCATGCGTTTCGAAGTGCTGGGGTGTTGCAATGTGCTGTGAGTGATGCGATTCGATGTGCTGGGGGTTATGCAATGTGCTGTGGGCCAAGCGATTCGATGTGCTGTGGGCCATGCGATTCGATGTGCTGGGGTGATGTAATGTGCTGTGAGTGATGCGATTCGATGTGCTGGGGGTGATGCAATGTGCTGGGGTGATGCGATTCGATGTGCTGGGGGTGATGCAATGTGCTGTGAGTGATGCAATTCGATGTGCTGGGGGTTATGAAATGTGCTGTGGGCCATGCGATTCGATGTGCTGGGGTGATGTGATTCGATGTGCTGGGTGTGATGCAATGTGCTGTGGGCCATGCGATTTGATGTGCTGGGGTGATGCAACGTGCTGTGAGTGATGCGATTTGATGTGCTGGGTGTGATGCACTGTGCTGTGGGACATGTGATTCGATGTGCTGGGGTAATGCAATGTGCTGTGGGCCGTGCGATTTGATGTGGGCCATGCGATTTGATGTGCTGGGGTGATGCAATGTGCTGTGAGTGATGCGATTCGATGTGCTGGGGATTATGCAATGTACTGTGGGCCATGTAATTCGATGTGCTGGGGTGATGCGATTTGATGTGCTGAGGGTGATGCAATGTGCTGTGAGTGATGCGATTTGATGTGCTGGGGGTTATGCAATGTGCTGTGGTCCATGCGATTCGATGTGCTGGGGTGATGCGATTTGATGTGCTGGGGGTGATGCAATGTGCTGTGGGCCATGCGATTCGAAGTGCTGGGGTGATGCGATTCGATGTGCTGGGGGTGATGCAATGTGCTGTGAGTGATGCAATTCGATGTGCTGGGGGTTATGCAATGTGCTGTGGGCCATGCGATTCGATGTGCTGGGGTGATGCGATTCGATGTGCTGGGGGTGATGCAATGTGCTGTGGGCCATGCGATTCGATGTGCTGGGGGTGATGCAACGTGCTGTGAGTGATGCGATTTGATGTGCTGGGTGTGATGCAATGTGCTGTGGGCCATGTGATTCGATGTGCTGGGGTGATGCAATGTGCTGTGGGCCGTGCGATTTGATGTGGGCCATGCGATTTGATGTGCTGGGGTGATGCAATGTGCTGTGAGTGATGCGATTCGATGTGCTGTGGATTATGCAGTGTACTGTGGGCCATGCGATTCGATGTGCTGGGGTGATGCGATTTGATGTGCTGGGGGTGATGAAATGTGCTGCGGGTCATGTGATTCGATGTGCTGGGGGTGTTGCAATGTGCTGTGAGTGATGCGATTCAATGTGCTGGGGGTGATGCAATGTACTGTGAGTGATGCGATTCGATGTGCTGGTGGTGATGCAATGTGCTGTGGGCCATGCGATTTGATGTGCTGGGGTTATGCAATTCGATGTGCTGGGGGTGATGCAATGTGCTGTGAGTGATGCGAATCGATGTGCCGGGGGTGATGCGATGTTCTGTGGGCCATGCGATTCGATGTGCTGGGGGTGTTGCAATGTGCAGGGAGTGATGAGATGTGTTGGGGGTCATGCAATGTGCTGTGGGCCATGCGATTCGATGTGCTGGGGTGATGCGATTCGATGTGCTGGGGGTGATGCAATGTGCTGTGAGTGATGCGATTTGATGTGCTGGGTGTTATGCAATGTGCTGTGGGCCATCCGATTCGATGTGCTGCGGTGATGCGATTCGATGTGCTGGGGGTGATGCAATGTGCTGTGTGTGATGCGATTCGATGTGCTGGGTGTTATGCAATGTGCTGTGGTCCATGCGATTCGATGTGCTGGGGGTGATGCAATGTGCTGTGAGTGATGCGATTCGATGTGCTGGGTGTTATGCAATGTGCTGTGGTCCATGTGTTTCGATGTGCTGGGGTGATGTGATTCAATGTGCTGATGGAGATGCAATGTGCTGTGGGCCATGCGATTCTATGTGCTGGGGGTGATGCAATGTGCTGTGAGTGATGCGGTTTGATGTGCTGGTGGTCATGCAATGTGCTGGGGCTATCCGATTCGATGTACTGGGGTGATGCGATTCGATGTGCTGGGGGTGATGCAATGTGCTGTGAGTGATGCGATTTGATGTGCTGGGGGTGATGCAATGTGCTGTGGGCCATGCGATTCGATGTGCTGGGGTGATGCGATTCGATGTGCTGGGGGTGATGCAATGTGCTGTGAGTGATGCAATTCGATGTGCTGGGGGTTATGCAATGTGCTGTGGGCCATGCGATTCGATGTGCTGGGGTGATGCGATTCGATGTGCTGGCGGTGATGCAATGTGCTGTGGGCCATGCGATTCGATGTGCTGGGTGATGCAACGTGCTGTGAGTGATGCGATTTTATGTGCTGGGTGTGATGCACTGTGCTGTGGGACATGTGATTCGATGTGCTGGGGTGATGCAATGTGCTGTGGGCCGTGCGATTTGATGTGGGCCATGCGATTTGATGTGCTGGGGTGATGCAATGTGCTGCGAGTGATGCAATTCGATGTGCTGTGGATTATGCAATGTACTGTGGGCCATGCGATTCGATGTGCTGGGGTGATGCGATTCGATGTGCTGGGGGTGATGAAATGTGCTGCGGGCCATGCGATTCGATGTGCTGGGGGTGTTGCAATGTGCTGTGAGTGATGCGATTCAAAGTGCTGGGGGTGATGCAATGTGCTGTGAGTGATGCGATTCGATGTGCTGGTGGTGATGCAATGTGCTGTGGGCCATGCGATTCGATGTGCTGGGGTGATGCAAATCGATGTGCTGGGGGTGATGCAATGTGCTGTGAGTGATGCGAATCGATGTGCCGGGGGTGATGCAATGTTCTGTGGGCCATGCGATTCGATGTGCTGGGGGTGTTGCAATGTGCAGTGAGTGATGAGATGTGTTGGGGGTCATGCAATGTGCTGTGGGCCATGCGATTCGATGTGCTGGGGTGATGCGATTCGATGTGCTGGGGGTGAGGCAATGTGCTGTGGGCCATGCGATTCGATGTGCTGGGGGCGATGCGATTCAATGTGCTGGGGGTGATGCAATGTGCTGTGAGTAATGTGATTCGATGTGCTGGGGGTGATGCAATGTGCTGTGGGCCATGCGATTTGATGTGCTTGGGTGATGCGATTTGATGTGCTGGGGGTGATGCAATGTGCTGTGAGTGATGCGATTTGATGTGCTGGGGGTTATGCAAAGTGCTGTAGGCCATGCGATTCGATGTGCTGGGGTGATGTGATTCGATGTGCTGGGGGTGATGCAATGTGCTGTGGGCCATGCGATTAGATGTGCTGGGGGTGTTGCAATGTGCTGTGAGTGATGCGATTCGATGTGCTGGGGGTGATGCAATGTTCTGTGGGCCATGCGTTTCGAAGTGCTGGGGTGTTGCAATGTGCTGTGAGTGATGCGATTCGATGTGCTGGGGGTTATGCAATGTGCTGTGGGCCAAGCGATTTGATGTGCTGGGGGCCATGCGATTCGATGTGCTGGGGTGATGTAATGTGCTGTGAGTGATGCGATTCGATGTGCTGGGGGTGATGCAATGTGCTGTGGGCCATGCAATTCGATGTGTTGGGGTGATGCGATTTGATGTGCTGAGGGTGATGCAATGTGCTGTGAGTGATGCGATTCGATGTGCTGGGGGTTATGCAATGTGCTGTGGTCCATGCGATTCGATGTGCTGGGGTGATGCAATTTGATGTGCTGGGGGTGATGCAATGTGCTGTGGGCCATGCGATTCGATGTGCTGGGGTGATGCGATTCGATGTGCTGGGGGTGATGCAATGTGCTGTGAGTGATGCAATTCGATGTGCTGGGGGTTATGCAATGTGCTGTGGGCCATGCGATTCGATGTGCTGGGGTGATGCGATTCGATGTGCTGGGGGTGATGCAATGTGCTGTGGGCCATGCGATTCCATGTGCTGGGGGTGATGCAATGTGCTGTGAGTGATGCGATTCGATGTGCTGGGGGTTATGCAATGTGCTGTGGGCCATGCGATTCGATGTGCTGGGGTGATGCAATTCGATGTGCTGGGGGTGATGCAATGTGCTGTGAGTAATGCAATTCGATGTGCTGGGGGTTATGCAATGTGCTGTGGGCCATGCAATTCGATGTGCTGGGGTGATGCGATTCGATGTGCTGGGGGTGATGCAATGTGCTGTGGGCCATGCGATTCGATGTGCTGGGGTGTTGCAATGTGCTGTGAGTGATGCGATTCGATGTGCTGGGGGTTATGCAATGTGCTGTGGGCCAAGCGATTCGATGTGCTGTGGGCCATGCGATTCGATGTGCTGGGGTGATGTAATGTGCTGTGAGTGATGCGATTCGATGTGTTGGGGGTCATGCAATGTGCTGTGGGCCATGCGATTCGATGTGCTGGGGTGATGTGATTCGATGTGCTGGGGGTGATGCAATGTGCAGTGGGCCATGCGATTCGATGTGCTGGGGGCAATGCGATTCAATGTGCTGGGGGTGATGCAATGTGCTGTGAATAATGTGATTCGACGTGCTGGGGGTGATGCAATGTGCTGTGGGCCATGCGATTCGATGTGCTCGGGTGATGCGATTTGATGTGCTGGGGGTGATGCAATGTGCTGTGAGTGATGCGATTTGATGTGCAGGGGGTTATGCAAAGTGCTGTAGGCCATGCGATTCGATGTGCTGGGGTGATGTGATTTGATGTGCTGGGGGTGATGCAATGTGCTGTGGGCCATGCGATTCGATGTGCTGGGGGTGTTGCAATGTGCTGTGAGTGATGCGATTCGATGTGCTGGGGGTGATGCAATGTTCTGTGGGCCATGCGTTTCGAAGTGCTGGGGTGTTGCAATGTGCTGTGAGTGATGCGATTCGATGTGCTGGGGGTTATGCAATGTGCTGTGGGCCATGTGATTCGATGTGCTGGGGGGGTGATGCGATTTGATGTGCTGGGGGTGATGCAATGTGCTGTGGGCCATGCGATTCGATGTGCTGGGGTGTTGCAATGTGCTGTGAGTGATGCGATTCGATGTGCTAGGGGTTATGCAATGTGCTGTGGGCCAAGCGATTCGATGTGCTGTGGGCCATGCGATTCGATGTGCTGGGGTGATGTAATGTGCTGTGAGTGATGCGATTCGATGTGTTGGGGTGATGCGATTTGATGTGCTGGGGATGATGCAATGTGCTGTGGGCCATGCGATTCGATGTGATGGGGTGATGCGATTCGATGTGCTGGGGGTGATGCAATGTGCTGTGAGTGATGCAATTCGATGTGCTGGGGGTTATGCAATGTGCTGTGGACCATGCGATTCGATGTGCTGGGGTGATGCGATTCGATGTGCTGGGGGTGATGCAATGTTCTGTGGGCCATGCGATTCGATGTTCTGGGTGTGATGCCCTGTGCTGTGGGACATGTGATTCGATGTGCTGGGGTGATGCAATGTGCTGTGGGCCGTGCGATTTGATGTGGGCCATGCGATTTGATGTGCTGGGGTGATGCAATGTGCTGCGAGTGATGCAATTCGATGTGCTGTGGATTATGCAATGTACTGTGGGCCATGTGATTCGATGTGCTGGGGGGGTGATGCGATTCGATGTGCTGGGGGTGTTGCAATGTGCTGTGAGTGATGCGATTCAAAGTGCTGGGGGTGATGCAATGTGCTGTGAGTGATGCGATTCGATGTGCTGGTGGTGATGCAATGTGCTGTGGGCCATGCGATTCGATGTGCTGGGGTGATGCAATTCGATGTGCTGGGGGTGATGCAATGTGCTGTGAGTGATGCGAATCGATGTGCCGGGGGTGATGCAATGTTCTGTGGGCCATGCGATTCGATGTGCAGGGGGTGTTGCAATGTGCAGTGAGTGTTATCGATGTGCCGGGGGTTATGCAATGTGCTGTGGGCCATGCGATTCGATGTGCTGGGGTGATGCGATTCGATGTGCTGGGGGTGATGCAATGTGCTGTGGGCCATGCGATTCGATGTGCTGGGGGCGATGCAATTCAATGTGCTGGGGGTGATGCAATGTGCTGTGAGTAATGTGATTCGATGTGCTGGGGGTGATGCAATGTGCTGTGGGCCATGCGATTCGATGTGCTCGGGTGATGCGATTTGATGTGCTGGGGGTGATGCAATGTGCTGTGAGTGATGCGATTTGATGTGCTGGGGGTTATGCAAAGTGCTGTAGGCCATGCGATTCGATGTGCTGGGGTGATGTGATTCGATGTGCTGGGGGTGATGCAATGTGCTGTGGGCCATGCGATTCGATGTGCTGGGGGTGTTGCAATGTGCTGTGAGTGATGCGATTCGATGTGCTGGGGGTTATGCAATGTGCTGTGGGCCATGCGATTTGATGTGCTGGGGGTGATGCAATGTCCTGTGAGTGATGCGAGTAGATGTGCTGGGGGTGATGCAATGTGCTGTGAGTGATGCGATTCGATGTGCTGGGTGTTATGCAATTTGCTGTGGTCCATGTGATTCGATGTGTTGGGGGTGATGCAATGTGCTGTGGGCCATGCGATTTGTTGTGCTGGGGTGATGCGATTTGATGTGCTGGGGGTGATGCAATGTGCTGTGAGTGATGCGATTCGATGTGCTGGGGGTGATGCAATGTGCTGTGGGCCATGCGATTCGATGTGCTGGGGTGTTTCAATGTGCTGTGAGTGATGCGATTCGATGTTCAGGGGGGTTATGCAATGTGCTGTGGGCCATGCGATTCGATGTGATGGGGGTGATGCGATTCGATGTGCTGGGGGTGATGCAATGTGCTGTGAGTGATGCAATTCGACGTGCTGGGGGTGATGCAATGTCCTGCGGTCCATGCGATTCAATGTGCTGGGGTGTTGCAATGTGCTGTGAGTGATGCGATTCGATGTGCTGGGGGTTATGCAATGTACTGTGGGCCATGCAATTCGATGTGCTGGGGTGATGCGATTTGATGTGCTGAGGGTGATGCAATGTGCTGTGAGTGATGCGATTTGATGTGCTGGGGGTTATGCAATGTGCTGTGGTCCATGCGATTCGATGTGCTGGGTTGATGCGAGTTGATGTGCTGGGGGTGATGCAATGTGCTGTGGGCCATGCGATTCGAAGTGCTGGGGTGATGCGATTCGATGTGCTGGGGGTGATGCAATGTGCTGTGAGTGATGCGATTTGATGTGCTGGGTGTTATGCAATGTGCTGTGGGCCATCCGATTCGATGTGCTGCGGTGATGTGATTCGATGTGCTAGGGGTGATGCAATGTGCTGTGTGTGATGCGATTCGATGTGCTGGGTGTTATGCAATGTGCTGTGGTCCATGCGATTCGATGTGCTGGGGGTGATGCAATGTGCTGTGAGTGATGTGATTCGATGTGCTGGGTGTTATGCAATGTGCTGTGGTCCATGCGATTCGATGTGCTGGGGGTGATGCAATGTGCTGTGAGTGATGCGATTCGATGTGCTGGTGGTGATGCAATGTGCTGTGGGCCATGCGATTTGTTGTGCTGGGGTGATGCGATTTGATGTGCTGGGGGTGATGCAATGTGCTGTGAGTGATGCGATTCGATGTGCTGATGGAGATGCAATGTCCTGTGGGCCATGCGATTCTATGTGCTGGGGGTGATGCAATGTGCTGTGAGTGATGCGATTAGATGTGCTGGTGGTCATGCAATGTGCTGTGGGCTATCCGATTCGATGTACTGGGGTGATGCGATTCGATGTGCTGGGGGTGATGCAATGTGCTGTGAGTGATGCGATTCGATGTGCTGGGGGTGATGCAATGTGCTGTGGGCCATGTGATTTGATGTGCTGGGGTGATGCGATTCGATGTGCTGGGGGTGATGCAATGTGCTGTGGGCCATGCGATTCGATGTGCTGGGGGTGATGCAATGTGCTGTGAGTGATGCGATTCAATGTGCTGGGGGTTATGCAATGTGCTGTGGGCCATGCGATTCGATGTGCTGGGGTGATGCAATTCGATGTGCTGGGGGTGATGCAATGTGCTGTGAGTAATGCAATTCGATGTGCTGGGGGTTATGCAATGTGCTGTGGGCCATGCGATTCGATGTGCTGGGGTGATGCGATTTGATGTGCTGGGGGTGATGCAATGTGCTGTGGGCCATGCGATTCGATGTGCTGGGGTGTTGCAATGTGCTGTGAGTGATGCGATTCGATGTGCTGGGGGTTATGCAATGTGCTGTGGGCCAAGCGATTTGATGTGCTGTGGGCCATGCGATTCGATGTGCTGGGGTGATGTAATGTGCTGTGAGTGATGCGATTCGATGTGTTGGGGTGATGCGATTTGATGTGCTGGGGATGATGCAATGTGCTGTGGGCCATGCGATTCGATGTGCTGGGGTGATGCGATTCGATGTGCTGGGGGTGATGCAATGTGCTGTGAGTGATGCAATTCGATGTGCTGGGGGTTATGCAATGTGCTGTGGGCCATGCGATTCGATGTGCTGGGGTGATGCGATTCGATGTGCTGGGGGTGATGCAATGTGCTGTGGGCCATGCGATTCGATGTGCTGGGGTGATGCAACGTGCTGTGAGTGATGCGATTTGATGTGCTGGGTGTGATGCACTGTGCTGTGGGACATGTGATTCGATGTGGGCCATGCGATTTGATGTGCTGGGGTGATGCAATGTGCTGCGAGTGATGCAATTCGATGTGCTGTGGATTATGCAATGTACTGTGGGCCATGCGATTCGATGTGCTGCGGGCCATGCGATTCGATGTGCTGGGGGTGTTGCAATGTGCTGTGAGTGATGCGATTCAAAATGCTGGGGGTGATGCAATGTGCTGTGAGTGATGCGATTCGATGTGCTGGTGGTGATGCAATGTGCTGTGGGCCATGCGATTCGATGTGCTAGGGTGATGCAATTTGATGTGCTGGGGGTGATGCAATGTGCTGTGAGTGATGCGAATCGATGTGCCGGGGGTGATGCAATGTTCTGTGGGCCATGCGATTCGATGTGCTGGGGTGATGCGATTCGATGTGCTGGGGGTGATGCAATGTGCTGTGGGCCATGCGATTCGATGTGCTGGGGGCGATGCGATTTAATGTGCTGGGGGTGATGCAATGTGCTGTGGGCCATGCGATTCGATGTGCTGGGGGTGATGCAACGTGCTGTGAGTGATGCGATTCGATGTGCTGGGGGTGTTGCAATGTGCTGTGAGTGATGCGATTCGATGTGCTGGGGGTGATGCAATGTTCTGTGGGCCATGCGTTTCGAAGTGCTGGGGTGTTGCAATGTGCTGTGAGTGATGCGATTCGATGTGCTGGGGGTTATGCAATGTGCTGTGGGCCAAGCGATTCGATGTGCTGTGGGCCATGCGATTCAATGTGCTGGGGTGATGTAATGTGCTGTGAGTGATGCGATTCGATGTGCTGGGGTGATGCAATGTGCTGTGGGCCATGCAATTCGATGTGTTGGGGTGATGCGATTTGATGTGCTGAGGGTGATGCAATGTGCTGTGAGTGATGCGATTCGATGTGCTGGGGGTTATGCAATGTGCTGTGGTCCATGCGATTCGATGTGCTGGGGTGATGCAATTTGATGTGCTGGGGGTGATGCAATGTGCTGTGGGCCATGCGATTCGATGTGCTGGGGTGATGTGATTCGATGTGCTGGGGGTGATGCAATGTGCTGTGAGTGATGCAATTCGATGTGCTGGGGGTTATGAAATGTGCTGTGGGCCATGCGATTTGATGTGCTGGGGTGATGCGATTCGATGTGCTGGGCGTGATGCAATGTGCTGTGGGCCATGCGATTCGATGTGCTGGGGTGATGCAACGTGCTGTGAGTGATGCAATTTGATGTGCTGGGTGTGATGCACTGTGCTGTGGGACATGTGATTCGATGTGCTGGGGTAATGCAATGTGCTGTGGGCCGGGCGATTTGATGTGGGCCATGCGATTTGATGTGCTGGGGTGATGCAATGTGCTGTGAGTGATGCGATTCGATGTGCTGGGGATTATGCAATGTACTGTGGGCCATGTGATTCGATGTGCTGGGGTGATGTGATTTGATGTGCTGAGGGTGATGCAATGTGCTGTGAGTGATGCGATTTGATGTGCTGGGGGATGATGCAATGTGCTGTGGTCCATGCGATTCGATGTGCTGGGGTGATGCGATTTGATGTGCTGGGGGTGATGCAATGTGCTGTGGGCCATGCGATTCGAAGTGCTGGGGTGATGCGATTCGATGTGCTGGGGGTGATGCAATGTGCTGTGAGTGATGCAATTCGATGTGCTGGGGGTTATGCAATGTGCTGTGGGCCATGCGATTCGATGTGCTGGGGTGATGCAATTCGATGTGCTGGGGGTGATGCAATGTGCTGTGGGCCATGCGATTCGATGTGCTGGGGGTGATGCAACGTGCTGTGAGTGATGCGATTTGATGTGCTGGGTGTGATGCAATGTGCTGTGGGCCATGTGATTCGATGTGCTGGGGTGATGCAATGTGCTGTGGGCCGTGCGATTTGATGTGGGCCATGCGATTTGATGTGCTGGGGTGATGCAATGTGCTGTGAGTGATGCGATTCGATGTGCTGTGGATTATGCAGTGTACTGTGGGCCATGCGATTCGATGTGCTGGGGTGATGCGATTTGATGTGCTGGGGGTGATGAAATGTGCTGCGGGTCATGTGATTCGATGTGCTGGGGGTGTTGCAATGTGCTGTGAGTGATGCGATTCAATGTGCTGGGGGTGATGCAATGTACTGTGAGTGATGCGATTCGATGTGCTGGTGGTGATGCAATGTGCTGTGGGCCATGCGATTTGATGTGCTGGGGTGATGCAATTCGATGTGCTGGGGGTGATGCAATGTGCTGTGAGTGATGCAAATCGATGTGCCGGGGGTGATGCAATGTTCTGTGGGCCATGCGATTCGATGTGCTGGGGGTGTTGCAATGTGCAGGGAGTGATGAGATGTGTTGGGGGTCATGCAATGTGCTGTGGGCCATGCGATTCGATGTGCTGGGGTGATGCGATTCGATGTGCTGGGGGTGATGCAATGTGCTGTGAGTGATGCGATTTGATGTGCTGGGTGTTATGCAATGTGCTGTGGTCCATGCGATTTGATGTGCTGGGGTGATGCAATTTGATGTGCTGGGGGTGATGCAATGTGCTGTGGGCCATGCGATTCGATGTGCTGGGGTGATGCGATTCGATGTGCTGGGGGTGATGCAATGTGCTGTGAGTGATGCAATTCGATGTGCTGGGGGTTATGAAATGTGCTGTGGGCCATGCGATTTGATGTGCTGGGGTGATGCGATTCGATGTGCTGGGCGTGATGCAATGTGCTGTGGGCCATGCGATTCGATGTGCTGGGGTGATGCAACGTGCTGTGAGTGATGCAATTTGATGTGCTGGGTGTGATGCACTGTGCTGTGGGACATGTGATTCGATGTGCTGGGGTAATGCAATGTGCTGTGGGCCGGGCGATTTGATGTGGGCCATGCGATTTGATGTGCTGGGGTGATGCAATGTGCTGTGAGTGATGCGATTCGATGTGCTGGGGATTATGCAATGTACTGTGGGCCATGTGATTCGATGTGCTGGGGTGATGTGATTTGATGTGCTGAGGGTGATGCAATGTGCTGTGAGTGATGCGATTTGATGTGCTGGGGGATGATGCAATGTGCTGTGGTCCATGCGATTCGATGTGCTGGGGTGATGCGATTTGATGTGCTGGGGGTGATGCAATGTGCTGTGGGCCATGCGATTCGAAGTGCTGGGGTGATGCGATTCGATGTGCTGGGGGTGATGCAATGTGCTGTGAGTGATGCAATTCGATGTGCTGGGGGTTATGCAATGTGCTGTGGGCCATGCGATTCGATGTGCTGGGGTGATGCAATTCGATGTGCTGGGGGTGATGCAATGTGCTGTGGGCCATGCGATTCGATGTGCTGGGGGTGATGCAACGTGCTGTGAGTGATGCGATTTGATGTGCTGGGTGTGATGCAATGTGCTGTGGGCCATGTGATTCGATGTGCTGGGGTGATGCAATGTGCTGTGGGCCGTGCGATTTGATGTGGGCCATGCGATTTGATGTGCTGGGGTGATGCAATGTGCTGTGAGTGATGCGATTCGATGTGCTGTGGATTATGCAGTGTACTGTGGGCCATGCGATTCGATGTGCTGGGGTGATGCGATTTGATGTGCTGGGGGTGATGAAATGTGCTGCGGGTCATGTGATTCGATGTGCTGGGGGTGTTGCAATGTGCTGTGAGTGATGCGATTCAATGTGCTGGGGGTGATGCAATGTACTGTGAGAGATGCGATTCGATGTGCTGGCGGTGATGCAATGTGCTGTGGGCCATGCGATTTGATGTGCTGGGGTGATGCAATTCGATGTGCTGGGGGTGATGCAATGTGCTGTGAGTGATGCGAATCGATGTGCCGGGGGTGATGCAATGTTCTGTGGGCCATGCGATTCGATGTGCTGGGGGTGTTGCAATGTGCAGGGAGTGATGAGATGTGTTGGGGGTCATGCAATGTGCTGTGGGCCATGCGATTCGATGTGCTGGGGTGATGCGATTCGATGTGCTGGGGGTGATGCAATGTGCTGTGAGTGATGCTATTTGATGTGCTGGGTGTTATGCAATGTGCTGTGGGCCATCAGATTCGATGTGCTGCGGTGATGCGATTTGATGTGCTGGGGGTGATGCAATGTGCTGTGTGTGATGCGATTCGATGTGCTGGGTGTTATGCAATGTGCTGTGGTCCTTGCGATTCAATGTGCTGAGGGTGATGCAATGTGCTGTGAGTGATGCGATTCGATGTGCTGGGTGTTATGCAATGTGCTGTGGTCCATGTGTTTCGATGTGCTGGGGTGATGCGATTTGATGTGCTGATGGAGATACAATGTGCTGTGGGCCATGCGATTCTATGTGCTGGGGGTGATGCAATGTGATGTGAGTGATGCGATTCGATGTGCTAATGGTCATGCAATGTGCTCAGGGGTATCCGATTTGATGTACTGGGGTGATGCGATTCGATGTGCTGGGGGTGATGCAATGTGCTGTGAGTGATGCGATTCGATGTGCTGGGGGTGATGCAATGTGCTGTGGGCCATGCGATTCGATGTGCTGGGGTGATGCAATTCGATGTGCTGGGGGTGATGCAATGTGCTGTAAGTGATGCAATTCGATGTGCTGGGGGTTATGCAATGTGCTGTGGGCCATGTGATTTGATGTGCTGGGGTGATGTGATTCGATGTGCTGGGGGTGATGCAATGTGCTGTGGGCCATGCGATTCAATGTGCTGGGGGTGATGCAATGTGCTCTGAGTGATGCGATTCGATGTGCTGGGGGTTATGCAATGTGCTGTGGGCCATGCGATTCGATGTGCTGGGGTGATGCAATTCGATGTGCTGGGGGTGATGCAATGTGCTGTGAGTAATGCAATTCGATGTGCTGGGGGTTATGCAATGTGCTGTGGGCCATGCGATTCGATGTGCTGGGGTGATGCGATTCGATGTGCTGGGGGTGATGCAATGTGCTGTGGGCCATGCGATTCGATGTGCTGGGGTGTTGCAATGTGCTGTGAGTGATGCGATTCGATGTGCTGGGGGTTATGCAATGTGCTGTGGGCCAAGCGATTCGATGTGCTGTGGGCCATGCGATTCGATGTGCTGGGGTGATGTAATGTGCTGTGAGTGATGCGATTCGATGTGTTGGGGGTCATGCAATGTGCTGTGGACCATGCGATTCGATGTGCTGGGGTGATGCGATTCGATGTGCTGGGGGTGATGCAATGTGCTGTGGGCCATGCGATTCGATGTGCTGGGGGCGATGCGATTCAATGTGCTGGGGGTGATGCAATGTGCTGTGAATAATGTGATTCGACGTGCTGGGGGTGATGCAATGTGCTGTGGGCCATGCGATTCGATGTGCTCGGGTGATGCGATTTGATGTGCTGGGGGTGATGCAATGTGCTGTGAGTGATGCAATTTGATGTGCTGGGGGTTATGCAAAGTGCTGTAGGCCATGCGATTCGATGTGCTGGGGTGATGTGATTCGATGTGCTGGGGGTGATGCAATGTGCTGTGGGCCATGCGATTCGATGTGCTGGGGGTGTTGCAATGTGCTGTGAGTGATGCGATTTGATGTGCTGGGGGTGATGCAATATTCTGTGGGCCATGCGTTTCGAAGTGCTGGGGTGTTGCAATGTGCTGTGAGTGATGCGATTCGATGTGCTGGGGGTTATGCAATTTGCTGTGGGCCAAGCGATTCGATGTGCTGTGGGCCATGCGATTCGATGTGCTGGGGTGATGTAATGTGCTGTGAGTGATGCGATTCGATGTGTTGGGGTGATGCGATTTGATGTGCTGGGGATGATGCAATGTGCTGTGGGCCATGCGATTCGATGTGCTGGGGTGATGCGATTCGATGTGCTGGGGGTGATGCAATGTGCTGTGAGTGATGCAATTCGATGTGCTGGGGGTTATGCAATGTGCTGTGGGCCATGCGATTCGATGTGCTGGGGTGATGCGATTCGATGTGCTGGGGGTGATGCAATGTGCTGTGGGCCATGCGATTCGATGTGCTGGGGTGATGCAACCTGCTGTGAGTGATGCGATTTGATGTGCTGGGTGTGATGCACTGTGCTGTGGGACATGTGATTCGATGTGCTGGGGTGATGCAATGTGCTGTGGGCCGTGCGATTTGATGTGGGCCATGCGATTTGATGTGCTGGGGTGATGCAATGTGCTGCGAGTGATGCAATTTGATGTGCTGTGGATTATGCAATGTACTGTGGGCCATGCGATTCGATGTGCTGGGGTGATGCGATTTGATGTGCTGGGGGTGATGAAATGTGCTGCGGGCCATGCGATTCGATGTGCTGGGGGTGTTGCAATGTGCTGTGAGTGATGCGATTCAAAGTGCTGGGGGTGATGCAATGTGCTGTGAGTGATGCGATTCGATGTGCTGGTGGTGATGCAATGTGCTGTGGGCCATGCGATTCGATGTGCTGGGGTGATGCAATTTGATGTGCTGGGGGTGATGCAATGTGCTGTGAGTGATGCGAATCGATGTGCCGGGGGTGATGCAATGTTCTGTGGGCCATGCGATTCGATGTGCTGGGGGTGTTGCAATGTGCAGTGAGTGATGTGATGTGTTGGGGGTCATGCAATGTGCTGTGGGCCATGCGATTCGATGTGCTGGGGTGATGTGATTAGATGTGCTGGGGGTGATGCAATGTGCTGTGGGCCATGCGATTCGATGTGCTGGGGGCGATGCGATTCAATGTGCTGGGGGTGATGCAATGTGCTTTGAGTAATGTGATTCGATGTGCTGGGGGTGATGCAATGTGCTGTGGGCCATGCGATTCGATGTGCTCGGGTGATGCGATTTGATGTGCTGGGGGTGATGCAATGTGCTGTGAGTGATGCGATTTGATGTGCTGGGGGTTATGCAAAGTGCTGTAGGCCATGCGATTCGATGTGCTGGGGTGATGTGATTCGATGTGCTGGGGGTGATGCAATGTGCTGTGGGCCATGCGATTCGATGTGCTGGGGGTGTTGCAATGTGCTGTGAGTGATGCGATTCGATGTCCTGGGGGTGATGCAATGTTCTGTGGGCCATGTGATTCGATGTGCTGGGGGTTATGCAATGTGCTGTGGGCCATGCGATTCGATGTGCTGTGGTGATGCGATTCGATGTGCTGGGGGTGATGCAATGTGTTGTGGGCCATGCGATTCGATGTGCTGGGGGTGATGCCATGTGTTGTGGGCCATGCGATTTGTTGTGCTGGGGGTGTTGCAATGTGCTGTGAGTGATGCGATTCGATGTGCTGGGGGTTATGCAATGTGCTGTGGGCCATGCAATTTGATGTGCTGGGGGTGATGCAATGTCCTGTGAGTGATGCGAGTAGATGTGCTGGGGGTGATGCAATGTGCTGTGAGTGATGCGATTCGATGTGCTGAGTGTTATGCAATTTGCTGTGGTCCATGCGATTCGATGTGTTGGGGGTGATGCAATGTGCTGTGGGCCATGCGATTCGTTGTGCTGGGGTGATGCGATTTGATGTGCTGGGGTTGATGCAATGTGCTGTGAGTGATGCGATTCGATGTGCTGGGGGTGATGCAATGTGCTGTGGTCCATGCGATTTGATGTGCTGGGGTGATGCGATTCGATGTGCTGGGGGTGATGCAATGTGCTGTGGGCCATGCGATTCGATGTGCTGGGGTGTTTCAATGTGCTGTGAGTGATGCGATTCGATGTTCAGGGGGGTTATGCAATGTGCTGTGGGCCATGCGATTCGATGTGCTGGGGGTGATGCAATGTGCTGTGAGTGATGCGATTCGACGTGCTGGGGGTGATGCAATGTCCTGTGGTCCATGCGATTCAATGTGCTGGGGTGTTGCAATGTGCTGTGAGTGATGCGATTCGATGTGCTGGGGGTTATGCAATGTGCTGTGGGCCATGCGATTCGATGTGCTGGGGGGGTGATGCTATTCGATGTGCTGGGGGTGATGCAATGTGCTGTGGGCCATGCGATTCGATGTACTGGGGGTGATGCAATGTGCTGGGAATTATGCGATTCGATGTGCTGGGGTGATGCAATGTGCTGTGGGTCATGCGATTCGATGTGCTGGTGTGATGCGATTCGATGTGCTGGGGGTAATGCAATGTGCTGTGAGTGATGCGTTTCGATGTGCTGGGGTTATGCAATGTGCTGTGGGCCATGCGATTCGATGTGCTGGGGTGATGCGATTTGATGTGCTGGGGGTGATGCAATGTGCTGTGGGCCATGCGATTCGATGTGCTGGGGGTGTTGCAATGTGCTGTGAGTGATGCGATTCGATGTGCTGGGGTGATGCAATGTTCTGTGGGTCATGCGATTCGATGTGCTGGGGTGATACGATTCGATGTGCTGGGGGTAATGCAATGTGCTGTGAGTGATGCGTTTCGATGTGCTGGGGTTATGCAATGTGCTGTGGGCCATGCGATTCGATGTGCTGGGGTGATGCGATTCAATGTGCTGGGGGTGATGCAATGTGTTGTGAGTGATGCGATTTGATGTGCTGGGGGTTATGCAAAGTGCTGTAGGCCATGCGATTCGATGTGCTGGGGTGATGTGATTCGATGTGCTGGGGGTGATGCAATGTGCTGTGGGCCATGCGATTCGATGTGCTGGGGGTGTTGCAATGTGTTGTGAGTGATGCGATTTGATGTGCTGGGGGTGATGCAATATTCTGTGGGCCATGCGTTTCGAAGTGCTGGGGTGTTGCAATGTGCTGTGAGTGATGCGATTCGATGTGCTGGGGGTTATGCAATGTGCTGTGGGCCAAGCGATTCGATGTGCTGTGGGCCATGCGATTCGATGTGCTGGGGTGATGTAATGTGCTGTGAGTGATGCGATTCGATGTGTTGGGGTGATGCGATTTGATGTGCTGGGGATGATGCAATGTGCTGTGGGCCATGCGATTCGATGTGCTGGGGTGATGCGATTCGATGTGCTGGGGGTGATGCAATGTGCTGTGAGTGATGCAATTCGATGTGCTGGGGGTTATGCAATGTGCTGTGGGCCATGCGATTCGATGTGCTGGGGTGATGCGATTCGATGTGCTGGGGGTGATGCAATGTGCTGTGGGCCATGCGATTCGATGTGCTGGGGTGATGCAACCTGCTGTGAGTGATGCGATTTGATGTGCTGGGTGTGATGCACTGTGCTGTGGGACATGTGATTCGATGTGCTGGGGTGATGCAATGTGCTGTGGGCCGTGCGATTTGATGTGGGCCATGCGATTTGATGTGCTGGGGTGATGCAATGTGCTGCGAGTGATGCAATTTGATGTGCTGTGGATTATGCAATGTACTGTGGGCCATGCGATTCGATGTGCTGGGGTGATGCGATTCGATGTGCTGGGGGTGATGAAATGTGCTGCGGGCCATGCGATTCGATGTGCTGGGGGTGTTGCAATGTGCTGTGAGTGATGCGATTCAAAGTGCTGGGGGTGATGCAATGTGCTGTGAGTGATGCGATTTGATGTGCTGGGGGTGATGCAATGTGCTGTGGGCCATGCGATTCGATGTGCTGGGGGTGTTGCAATGTGCTGTGAGTGATGCGATTCGATGTGCTGGGGTGATGCAATGTTCTGTGGGTCATGCGATTCGATGTGCTGGGGTGATACGATTCGATGTGCTGGGGGTAATGCAATGTGCTGTGAGTGATGCGTTTCGATGTGCTGGGGTTATGCAATGTGCTGTGGGCTATGCGATTCGATGTGCTGGGGTGATGCGATTCAATGTGCTGGGGGTGATGCAATGTGTTGTGAGTGATGCGATTTGATGTGCTGGGGGTTATGCAAAGTGCTGTAGGCCATGCGATTCGATGTGCTGGGGTGATGTGATTCGATGTGCTGGGGGTGATGCAATGTGCTGTGGGCCATGCGATTCGATGTGCTGGGGGTGTTGCAATGTGCTGTGAGTGATGCGATTCGATGTGCTGGGGGTGATGCAATATTCTGTGGGCCATGCGTTTCGAAGTGCTGGGGTGTTGCAATGTGCTGTGAGTGATGCGATTCGATGTGCTGGGGGTTATGCAATGTGCTGTGGGCCATGTGATTCGATGTGCTGGGGGGGTGGTGCGATTCGATGTGCTGGGGTGATGTAATTTGCTGTGAGTGATGCGATTCGATGTGTTGGGGTGATGCGATTTGATGTGCTGGGGATGATGCAATGTGCTGTGGGCCATGCGATTCGATGTGCTGGGGTGATGCGATTCGATGTGCTGGGGGTGATGCAATGTGCTGTGAGTGATGCAATTCGATGTGCTGGGGGTTATGCAATGTGCTGTGGGCCATGCGATTCGATGTGCTGGGGTGATGCGATTCGATGTGCTGGGGGTTATGCAATGTGCTGTGGGCCATGCGATTCGATGTGCTGGGGTGATGCGATTCGATGTGCTGGGGGTGATGCAATGTGCTGTGGGCCATGCGATTCGATGTGCTGGGGTGATGCAACCTGCTGTGAGTGATGCGATTTGATGTGCTGGGTGTGATGCACTGTGCTGTGGGACATGTGATTCGATGTGCTGGGGTGATGCAATGTGCTGTGGGCCGTGCGATTTGATGTGGGCCATGCGATTTGATGTGCTGGGGTGATGCAATGTGCTGTGAGTGATGCGATTCGATGTGCTGTGGATTATGCAGTGTACTGTGGGCCATGCGATTCGATGTGCTGGGGTGATGCGATTTGATGTGCTGGGGGTGATGAAATGTGCTGCGGGTCATGTGATTCGATGTGCTGGGGGTGTTGCAATGTGCTGTGAGTGATGCGATTCAATGTGCTGGGGGTGATGCAATGTACTGTGAGAGATGCGATTCGATGTGCTGGCGGTGATGCAATGTGCTGTGGGCCATGCGATTTGATGTGCTGGGGTGATGCAATTCGATGTGCTGGAGGTGATGCAATGTGCTGTGAGTGATGCGAATCGATGTGCCGGGGGTGATGCAATGTTCTGTGGGCCATGCGATTCGATGTGCTGGGGGTGTTGCAATGTGCAGGGAGTGATGAGATGTGTTGGGGGTCATGCAATGTGCTGTGGGCCATGCGATTCGATGTGCTGGGGTGATGCGATTCGATGTGCTGGGGGTGATGCAATGTGCTGTGAGTGATGCTATTTGATGTGCTGGGTGTTATGCAATGTGCTGTGGGCCATCCGATTCGATGTGCTGCGGTGATGCGATTCGATGTGCTGGGGGTGATGCAATGTGCTGTGTGTGATGCGATTCGATGTGCTGGGTGTTATGCAATGTGCTGTGGTCCTTGCGATTCAATGTGCTGAGGGTGATGCAATGTGCTGTGAGTGATGCGATTCGATGTGCTGGGTGTTATGCAATGTGCTGTGGTCCATGTGTTTCGATGTGCTGGGGTGATGCGATTTGATGTGCTGATGGAGATACAATGTGCTGTGGGCCATGCGATTCTATGTGCTGGGGGTGATGCAATGTGATGTGAGTGATGCGATTCGATGTGCTAATGGTTATGCAATGTGCTGTGGGCTATCCGATTTGATGTACTGGGGTGATGCGATTCGATGTGCTGGGGGTGATGCAATGTGCTGTGAGTGATGCGATTCGATGTGCTGGGGGTGATGCAATGTGCTGTGGGCCATGCGATTCGATGTGCTGGGGTGATGCAATTCGATGTGCTGGGGGTGATGCAATGTGCTGTAAGTGATGCAATTCGATGTGCTGGGGGTTATGCAATGTGCTGTGGGCCATGTGATTTGATGTGCTGGGGTGATGTGATTCGATGTGCTGGGGGTGATGCAATGTGCTGTGGGCCATGCGATTCAATGTGCTGGGGGTGATGCAATGTGCTCTGAGTGATGCGATTCGATGTGCTGGGGGTTATGCAATGTGCTGTGGGCCATGCGATTCGATGTGCTGGGGTGATGCAATTCGATGTGCTGGGGGTGATGCAATGTGCTGTGAGTAATGCAATTCGATGTGCTGGGGGTTATGCAATGTGCTGTGGGCCATGCGATTCGATGTGCTGGGGTGATGCGATTCGATGTGCTGGGGGTGATGCAATGTGCTGTGGGCCATGCGATTCGATGTGCTGGGGTGTTGCAATGTGCTGTGAGTGATGCGATTCGATGTGCTGGGGGTTATGCAATGTGCTGTGGGCCATGTGATTCGATGTGCTGGGGTGATGTGATTTGATGTGCTGAGGGTGATGCAATGTGCTGTGAGTGATGCGATTTGATGTGCTGGGGGATGATGCAATGTGCTGTGGTCCATGCGATTCGATGTGCTGGGGTGATGCGATTTGATGTGCTGGGGGTGATGCAATGTGCTGTGGGCCATGCGATTCGAAGTGCTGGGGTGATGCGATTCGATGTGCTGGGGGTGATGCAATGTGCTGTGAGTGATGCAATTCGATGTGCTGGGGGTTATGCAATGTGCTGTGGGCCATGCGATTCGATGTGCTGGGGTGATGCAATTCGATGTGCTGGGGGTGATGCAATGTGCTGTGGGCCATGCGATTCGATGTGCTGGGGGTGATGCAACGTGCTGTGAGTGATGCGATTTGATGTGCTGGGTGTGATGCAATGTGCTGTGGGCCATGTGATTCGATGTGCTGGGGTGATGCAATGTGCTGTGGGCCGTGCGATTTGATGTGGGCCATGCGATTTGATGTGCTGGGGTGATGCAATGTGCTGTGAGTGATGCGATTCGATGTGCTGTGGATTATGCAGTGTACTGTGGGCCATGCGATTCGATGTGCTGGGGTGATGCGATTTGATGTGCTGGGGGTGATGAAATGTGCTGCGGGTCATGTGATTCGATGTGCTGGGGGTGTTGCAATGTGCTGTGAGTGATGCGATTCAATGTGCTGGGGGTGATGCAATGTACTGTGAGAGATGCGATTCGATGTGCTGGCGGTGATGCAATGTGCTGTGGGCCATGCGATTTGATGTGCTGGGGTGATGCAATTCGATGTGCTGGGGGTGATGCAATGTGCTGTGAGTGATGCGAATCGATGTGCCGGGGGTGATGCAATGTTCTGTGGGCCATGCGATTCGATGTGCTGGGGGTGTTGCAATGTGCAGGGAGTGATGAGATGTGTTGGGGGTCATGCAATGTGCTGTGGGCCATGCGATTCGATGTGCTGGGGTGATGCGATTCGATGTGCTGGGGGTGATGCAATGTGCTGTGAGTGATGCTATTTGATGTGCTGGGTGTTATGCAATGTGCTGTGGGCCATCCGATTCGATGTGCTGCGGTGATGCGATTCGATGTGCTGGGGGTGATGCAATGTGCTGTGTGTGATGCGATTCGATGTGCTGGGTGTTATGCAATGTGCTGTGGTCCTTGCGATTCAATGTGCTGAGGGTGATGCAATGTGCTGTGAGTGATGCGATTCGATGTGCTGGGTGTTATGCAATGTGCTGTGGTCCATGTGTTTCGATGTGCTGGGGTGATGCGATTTGATGTGCTGATGGAGATACAATGTGCTGTGGGCCATGCGATTCTATGTGCTGGGGGTGATGCAATGTGATGTGAGTGATGCGATTCGATGTGCTAATGGTCATGCAATGTGCTCAGGGGTATCCGATTTGATGTACTGGGGTGATGCGATTCGATGTGCTGGGGGTGATGCAATGTGCTGTGAGTGATGCGATTCGATGTGCTGGGGGTGATGCAATGTGCTGTGGGCCATGCGATTCGATGTGCTGGGGTGATGCAATTCGATGTGCTGGGGGTGATGCAATGTGCTGTAAGTGATGCAATTCGATGTGCTGGGGGTTATGCAATGTGCTGTGGGCCATGTGATTTGATGTGCTGGGGTGATGTGATTCGATGTGCTGGGGGTGATGCAATGTGCTGTGGGCCATGCGATTCAATGTGCTGGGGGTGATGCAATGTGCTCTGAGTGATGCGATTCGATGTGCTGGGGGTTATGCAATGTGCTGTGGGCCATGCGATTCGATGTGCTGGGGTGATGCAATTCGATGTGCTGGGGGTGATGCAATGTGCTGTGAGTAATGCAATTCGATGTGCTGGGGGTTATGCAATGTGCTGTGGGCCATGCGATTCGATGTGCTGGGGTGATGCGATTCGATGTGCTGGGGGTGATGCAATGTGCTGTGGGCCATGCGATTCGATGTGCTGGGGTGTTGCAATGTGCTGTGAGTGATGCGATTCGATGTGCTGGGGGTTATGCAATGTGCTGTGGGCCAAGCGATTCGATGTGCTGTGGGCCATGCGATTCGATGTGCTGGGGTGATGTAATGTGCTGTGAGTGATGCGATTCGATGTGTTGGGGGTCATGCAATGTGCTGTGGACCATGCGATTCGATGTGCTGGGGTGATGCGATTCGATGTGCTGGGGGTGATGCAATGTGCTGTGGGCCATGCGATTCGATGTGCTGGGGGCGATGCGATTCAATGTGCTGGGGGTGATGCAATGTGCTGTGAATAATGTGATTCGACGTGCTGGGGGTGATGCAATGTGCTGTGGGCCATGCGATTCGATGTGCTCGGGTGATGCGATTTGATGTGCTGGGGGTGATGCAATGTGCTGTGAGTGATGCAATTTGATGTGCTGGGGGTTATGCAAAGTGCTGTAGGCCATGCGATTCGATGTGCTGGGGTGATGTGATTCGATGTGCTGGGGGTGATGCAATGTGCTGTGGGCCATGCGATTCGATGTGCTGGGGGTGTTGCAATGTGCTGTGAGTGATGCGATTTGATGTGCTGGGGGTGATGCAATATTCTGTGGGCCATGCGTTTCGAAGTGCTGGGGTGTTGCAATGTGCTGTGAGTGATGCGATTCGATGTGCTGGGGGTTATGCAATTTGCTGTGGGCCAAGCGATTCGATGTGCTGTGGGCCATGCGATTCGATGTGCTGGGGTGATGTAATGTGCTGTGAGTGATGCGATTCGATGTGTTGGGGTGATGCGATTTGATGTGCTGGGGATGATGCAATGTGCTGTGGGCCATGCGATTCGATGTGCTGGGGTGATGCAATTCGATGTGCTGGGGGTGATGCAATGTGCTGTGAGTGATGCAATTCGATGTGCTGGGGGTTATGCAATGTGCTGTGGGCCATGCGATTCGATGTGCTGGGGTGATGCGATTCGATGTGCTGGGGGTGATGCAATGTGCTGTGGGCCATGCGATTCGATGTGCTGGGGTGATGCAACCTGCTGTGAGTGATGCGATTTGATGTGCTGGGTGTGATGCACTGTGCTGTGGGACATGTGATTCGATGTGCTGGGGTGATGCAATGTGCTGTGGGCCGTGCGATTTGATGTGGGCCATGCGATTTGATGTGCTGGGGTGATGCAATGTGCTGCGAGTGATGCAATTTGATGTGCTGTGGATTATGCAATGTACTGTGGGCCATGCGATTCGATGTGCTGGGGTGATGCAATTTGATGTGCTGGGGGTGATGAAATGTGCTGCGGGCCATGCGATTCGATGTGCTGGGGGTGTTGCAATGTGCTGTGAGTGATGCGATTCAAAGTGCTGGGGGTGATGCAATGTGCTGTGAGTGATGCGATTCGATGTGCTGGTGGTGATGCAATGTGCTGTGGGCCATGCGATTCGATGTGCTGGGGTGATGCAATTCGATGTGCTGGGGGTGATGCAATGTGCTGTGAGTGATGCGAATCGATGTGCCGGGGGTGATGCAATGTTCTGTGGGCCATGCGATTCGATGTGCTGGGGGTGTTGCAATGTGCAGTGAGTGATGTGATGTGTTGGGGGTCATGCAATGTGCTGTGGGCCATGCGATTCGATGTGCTGGGGTGATGTGATTAGATGTGCTGGGGGTGATGCAATGTGCTGTGGGCCATGCGATTCGATGTGCTGGGGGCGATGCGATTCAATGTGCTGGGGGTGATGCAATGTGCTTTGAGTAATGTGATTCGATGTGCTGGGGGTGATGCAATGTGCTGTGGGCCATGCGATTCGATGTGCTCGGGTGATGCGATTTGATGTGCTGGGGGTGATGCAATGTGCTGTGAGTGATGCGATTTGATGTGCTGGGGGTTATGCAAAGTGCTGTAGGCCATGCGATTCGATGTGCTGGGGTGATGTGATTCGATGTGCTGGGGGTGATGCAATGTGCTGTGGGCCATGCGATTCGATGTGCTGGGGGTGTTGCAATGTGCTGTGAGTGATGCGATTCGATGTCCTGGGGGTGATGCAATGTTCTGTGGGCCATGTGATTCGATGTGCTGGGGGTTATGCAATGTGCTGTGGGCCATGCGATTCGATGTGCTGTGGTGATGCGATTCGATGTGCTGGGGGTGATGCAATGTGTTGTGGGCCATGCGATTCGATGTGCTGGGGGTGATGCCATGTGTTGTGGGCCATGCGATTTGTTGTGCTGGGGGTGTTGCAATGTGCTGTGAGTGATGCGATTCGATGTGCTGGGGGTTATGCAATGTGCTGTGGGCCATGCAATTTGATGTGCTGGGGGTGATGCAATGTCCTGTGAGTGATGCGAGTAGATGTGCTGGGGGTGATGCAATGTGCTGTGAGTGATGCGATTCGATGTGCTGAGTGTTATGCAATTTGCTGTGGTCCATGCGATTCGATGTGTTGGGGGTGATGCAATGTGCTGTGGGCCATGCGATTCGTTGTGCTGGGGTGATGCGATTTGATGTGCTGGGGTTGATGCAATGTGCTGTGAGTGATGCGATTCGATGTGCTGGGGGTGATGCAATGTGCTGTGGTCCATGCGATTTGATGTGCTGGGGTGATGCGATTCGATGTGCTGGGGGTGATGCAATGTGCTGTGGGCCATGCGATTCGATGTGCTGGGGTGTTTCAATGTGCTGTGAGTGATGCGATTCGATGTTCAGGGGGGTTATGCAATGTGCTGTGGGCCATGCGATTCGATGTGCTGGGGGTGATGCAATGTGCTGTGAGTGATGCGATTCGACGTGCTGGGGGTGATGCAATGTCCTGTGGTCCATGCGATTCAATGTGCTGGGGTGTTGCAATGTGCTGTGAGTGATGCGATTCGATGTGCTGGGGGTTATGCAATGTGCTGTGGGCCATGCGATTCGATGTGCTGGGGGGGTGATGCTATTCGATGTGCTGGGGGTGATGCAATGTGCTGTGGGCCATGCGATTCGATGTACTGGGGGTGATGCAATGTGCTGGGAATTATGCGATTCGATGTGCTGGGGGTGATGCAATGTGCTGTGGGTCATGCGATTCGATGTGCTGGTGTGATGCGATTCGATGTGCTGGGGGTAATGCAATGTGCTGTGAGTGATGCGTTTCGATGTGCTGGGGTTATGCAATGTGCTGTGGGCCATGCGATTCGATGTGCTGGGGTGATGCGATTTGATGTGCTGGGGGTGATGCAATGTGCTGTGGGCCATGCGATTCGATGTGCTGGGGGTGTTGCAATGTGCTGTGAGTGATGCGATTCGATGTGCTGGGGTGATGCAATGTTCTGTGGGTCATGCGATTCGATGTGCTGGGGTGATACGATTCGATGTGCTGGGGGTAATGCAATGTGCTGTGAGTGATGCGTTTCGATGTGCTGGGGTTATGCAATGTGCTGTGGGCCATGCGATTCGATGTGCTGGGGTGATGCGATTCAATGTGCTGGGGGTGATGCAATGTGTTGTGAGTGATGCGATTTGATGTGCTGGGGGTTATGCAAAGTGCTGTAGGCCATGCGATTCGATGTGCTGGGGTGATGTGATTCGATGTGCTGGGGGTGATGCAATGTGCTGTGGGCCATGCGATTCGATGTGCTGGGGGTGTTGCAATGTGCTGTGAGTGATGCGATTCGATGTGCTGGGGGTGATGCAATATTCTGTGGGCCATGCGTTTCGAAGTGCTGGGGTGTTGCAATGTGCTGTGAGTGATGCGATTCGATGTGCTGGGGGTTATGCAATGTGCTGTGGGCCATGTGATTCGATGTGCTGGGGGGGTGGTGCGATTCGATGTGCTGGGGTGATGTAATTTGCTGTGAGTGATGCGATTCGATGTGTTGGGGTGATGCGATTTGATGTGCTGGGGATGATGCAATGTGCTGTGGGCCATGCGATTCGATGTGCTGGGGTGATGCGATTCGATGTGCTGGGGGTGATGCAATGTGCTGTGAGTGATGCAATTCGATGTGCTGGGGGTTATGCAATGTGCTGTGGGCCATGCGATTCGATGTGCTGGGGTGATGCGATTCGATGTGCTGGGGGTGATGCAATGTGCTGTGGGCCATGCGATTCGATGTGCTGGGGTGATGCAACCTGCTGTGAGTGATGCGATTTGATGTGCTGGGTGTGATGCACTGTACTGTGGGACATGTGATTCGATGTGCTGGGGTGATGCAATGTGCTGTGGGCCGTGCGATTTGATGTGGGCCATGCGATTTGATGTGCTGGGGTGATGCAATGTGCTGTGAGTGATGCGATTCGATGTGCTGTGGATTATGCAGTGTACTGTGGGCCATGCGATTCGATGTGCTGGGGTGATGCGATTTGATGTGCTGGGGGTGATGAAATGTGCTGCGGGTCATGTGATTCGATGTGCTGGGGGTGTTGCAATGTGCTGTGAGTGATGCGATTCAATGTGCTGGGGGTGATGCAATGTACTGTGAGAGATGCGATTCGATGTGCTGGCGGTGATGCAATGTGCTGTGGGCCATGCGATTTGATGTGCTGGGGTGATGCAATTCGATGTGCTGGAGGTGATGCAATGTGCTGTGAGTGATGCGAATCGATGTGCCGGGGGTGATGCAATGTTCTGTGGGCCATGCGATTCGATGTGCTGGGGGTGTTGCAATGTGCAGGAAGTGATGAGATGTGTTGGGGGTCATGCAATGTGCTGTGGGCCATGCGATTCGATGTGCTGGGGTGATGCGATTCGATGTGCTGGGGGTGATGCAATGTGCTGTGAGTGATGCTATTTGATGTGCTGGGTGTTATGCAATGTGCTGTGGGCCATCCGATTCGATGTGCTGCGGTGATGCGATTCGATGTGCTGGGGGTGATGCAATGTGCTGTGTGTGATGCGATTCGATGTGCTGGGTGTTATGCAATGTGCTGTGGTCCTTGCGATTCAATGTGCTGAGGGTGATGCAATGTGCTGTGAGTGATGCGATTCGATGTGCTGGGTGTTATGCAATGTGCTGTGGTCCATGTGTTTCGATGTGCTGGGGTGATGCGATTTGATGTGCTGATGGAGATACAATGTGCTGTGGGCCATGCGATTCTATGTGCTGGGGGTGATGCAATGTGATGTGAGTGATGCGATTCGATGTGCTAATGGTTATGCAATGTGCTGTGGGCTATCCGATTTGATGTACTGGGGTGATGCGATTCGATGTGCTGGGGGTGATGCAATGTGCTGTGAGTGATGCGATTCGATGTGCTGGGGGTGATGCAATGTGCTGTGGGCCATGCGATTCGATGTGCTGGGGTGATGCAATTCGATGTGCTGGGGGTGATGCAATGTGCTGTAAGTGATGCAATTCGATGTGCTGGGGGTTATGCAATGTGCTGTGGGCCATGTGATTTGATGTGCTGGGGTGATGTGATTCGATGTGCTGGGGGTGATGCAATGTGCTGTGGGCCATGCGATTCAATGTGCTGGGGGTGATGCAATGTGCTCTGAGTGATGCGATTCGATGTGCTGGGGGTTATGCAATGTGCTGTGGGCCATGCGATTCGATGTGCTGGGGTGATGCAATTCGATGTGCTGGGGGTGATGCAATGTGCTGTGAGTAATGCAATTCGATGTGCTGGGGGTTATGCAATGTGCTGTGGGCCATGCGATTCGATGTGCTGGGGTGATGCGATTCGATGTGCTGGGGGTGATGCAATGTGCTGTGGGCCATGCGATTCGATGTGCTGGGGTGTTGCAATGTGCTGTGAGTGATGCGATTCGATGTGCTGGGGGTTATGCAATGTGCTGTGGGCCAAGCGATTCGATGTGCTGTGGGCCATGCGATTCGATGTGCTGGGGTGATGTAATGTGCTGTGAGTGATGCGATTCGATGTGTTGGGGGTCATGCAATGTGCTGTGGACCATGCGATTCGATGTGCTGGGGTGATGCGATTCGATGTGCTGGGGGTGATGCAATGTGCTGTGGGCCATGCGATTCGATGTGCTGGGGGCGATGCGATTCAATGTGCTGGGGGTGATGCAATGTGCTGTGAATAATGTGATTCGACGTGCTGGGGGTGATGCAATGTGCTGTGGGCCATGCGATTCGATGTGCTCGGGTGATGCGATTTGATGTGCTGGGGGTGATGCAATGTGCTGTGAGTGATGCAATTTGATGTGCTGGGGGTTATGCAAAGTGCTGTAGGCCATGCGATTCGATGTGCTGGGGTGATGTGATTCGATGTGCTGGGGGTGATGCAATGTGCTGTGGGCCATGCGATTCGATGTGCTGGGGGTGTTGCAATGTGCTGTGAGTGATGCGATTTGATGTGCTGGGGGTGATGCAATATTCTGTGGGCCATGCGTTTCGAAGTGCTGGGGTGTTGCAATGTGCTGTGAGTGATGCGATTCGATGTGCTGGGGGTTATGCAATGTGCTGTGGGCCAAGCGATTCGATGTGCTGTGGGCCATGCGATTCGATGTGCTGGGGTGATGTAATGTGCTGTGAGTGATGCGATTCGATGTGTTGGGGTGATGCGATTTGATGTGCTGGGGATGATGCAATGTGCTGTGGGCCATGCGATTCGATGTGCTGGGGTGATGCGATTCGATGTGCTGGGGGTGATGCAATGTGCTGTGAGTGATGCAATTCGATGTGCTGGGGGTTATGCAATGTGCTGTGGGCCATGCGATTCGATGTGCTGGGGTGATGCGATTCGATGTGCTGGGGGTGATGCAATGTGCTGTGGGCCATGCGATTCGATGTGCTGGGGTGATGCAACCTGCTGTGAGTGATGCGATTTGATGTGCTGGGTGTGATGCACTGTGCTGTGGGACATGTGATTCGATGTGCTGGGGTGATGCAATGTGCTGTGGGCCGTGCGATTTGATGTGGGCCATGCGATTTGATGTGCTGGGGTGATGCAATGTGCTGCGAGTGATGCAATTTGATGTGCTGTGGATTATGCAATGTACTGTGGGCCATGCGATTCGATGTGCTGGGGTGATGCGATTCGATGTGCTGGGGGTGATGAAATGTGCTGCGGGCCATGCGATTCGATGTGCTGGGGGTGTTGCAATGTGCTGTGAGTGATGCGATTCAAAGTGCTGGGGGTGATGCAATGTGCTGTGAGTGATGCGATTCGATGTGCTGGTGGTGATGCAATGTGCTGTGGGCCATGCGATTCGATGTGCTGGGGTGATGCAATTCGATGTGCTGGGGGTGATGCAATGTGCTGTGAGTGATGCGAATCGATGTGCCGGGGGTGATGCAATGTTCTGTGGGCCATGCGATTCGATGTGCTGGGGGTGTTGCAATGTGCAGTGAGTGATGTGATGTGTTGGGGGTCATGCAATGTGCTGTGGGCCATGCGATTCGATGTGCTGGGGTGATGTGATTAGATGTGCTGGGGGTGATGCAATGTGCTGTGGGCCATGCGATTCGATGTGCTGGGGGCGATGCGATTCAATGTGCTGGGGGTGATGCAATGTGCTTTGAGTAATGTGATTCGATGTGCTGGGGGTGATGCAATGTGCTGTGGGCCATGCGATTCGATGTGCTCGGGTGATGCGATTTGATGTGCTGGGGGTGATGCAATGTGCTGTGAGTGATGCGATTTGATGTGCTGGGGGTTATGCAAAGTGCTGTAGGCCATGCAATTCGATGTGCTGGGGTGATGTGATTCGATGTGCTGGGGGTGATGCAATGTGCTGTGGGCCATGCGATTCGATGTGCTGGGGGTGTTGCAATGTGCTGTGAGTGATGCGATTCGATGTGCTGGGGGTGATGCAATGTTCTGTGGGCCATGTGATTCGATGTGCTGGGGGTTATGCAATGTGCTGTGGGCCATGCGATTCGATGTGCTGTGGTGATGCGATTCGATGTGCTGGGGGTGATGCAATGTGTTGTGGGCCATGCGATTCGATGTGCTGGGCGTGATGCCATGTGTTGTGGGCCATGCGATTTGTTGTGCTGGGGGTGTTGCAATGTGCTGTGAGTGATGCGATTCGATGTGCTGGGGGTTATGCAATGTGCTGTGGGCCATGCAATTTGATGTGCTGGGGGTGATGCAATGTCCTGTGAGTGATGCGAGTAGATGTGCTGGGGGTGATGCAATGTGCTGTGAGTGATGCGATTCGATGTGCTGAGTGTTATGCAATTTGCTGTGGTCCATGCGATTCGATGTGTTGGGGGTGATGCAATGTGCTGTGGGCCATGCGATTCGTTGTGCTGGGGTGATGCGATTTGATGTGCTGGGGTTGATGCAATGTGCTGTGAGTGATGCGATTCGATGTGCTGGGGGTGATGCAATGTGCTGTGGTCCATGCGATTTGATGTGCTGGGGTGATGCGATTCGATGTGCTGGGGGTGATGCAATGTGCTGTGGGCCATGCGATTCGATGTGCTGGGGTGTTTCAATGTGCTGTGAGTGATGCGATTCGATGTTCAGGGGGGTTATGCAATGTGCTGTGGGCCATGCGATTCGATGTGCTGGGGGTGATGCAATGTGCTGTGAGTGATGCGATTCGACGTGCTGGGGGTGATGCAATGTCCTGTGGTCCATGCGATTCAATGTGCTGGGGTGTTGCAATGTGCTGTGAGTGATGCGATTCGATGTGCTGGGGGTTATGCAATGTGCTGTGGGCCATGCGATTCGATGTGCTGGGGGGGTGATGCTATTCGATGTGCTGGGGGTGATGCAATGTGCTGTGGGCCATGCGATTCGATGTACTGGGGGTGATGCAATGTGCTGGGAATTATGCGATTCGATGTGCTGGGGGTGATGCAATGTGCTGTGGGTCATGCGATTCGATGTGCTGGTGTGATGCGATTCGATGTGCTGGGGGTAATGCAATGTGCTGTGAGTGATGCGTTTCGATGTGCTGGGGTTATGCAATGTGCTGTGGGCCATGCGATTCGATGTGCTGGGGTGATGCGATTTGATGTGCTGGGGGTGATGCAATGTGCTGTGGGCCATGCGATTCGATGTGCTGGGGGTGTTGCAATGTGCTGTGAGTGATGCGATTCGATGTGCTGGGGTGATGCAATGTTCTGTGGGTCATGCGATTCGATGTGCTGGGGTGATACGATTCGATGTGCTGGGGGTAATGCAATGTGCTGTGAGTGATGCGTTTCGATGTGCTGGGGTTATGCAATGTGCTGTGGGCCATGCGATTCGATGTGCTGGGGTGATGCGATTCAATGTGCTGGGGGTGATGCAATGTGCTGTGAGTGATGCGATTTGATGTGCTGGGGGTTATGCAAAGTGCTGTAGGCCATGCGATTCGATGTGCTGGGGTGATGTGATTCGATGTGCTGGGGGTGATGCAATGTGCTGTGGGCCATGCGATTCGATGTGCTGGGGGTGTTGCAATGTGCTGTGAGTGATGCGATTCGATGTGCTGGGGGTGATGCAATATTCTGTGGGCCATGCGTTTCGAAGTGCTGGGGTGTTGCAATGTGCTGTGAGTGATGCGATTCGATGTGCTGGGGGTTATGCAATGTGCTGTGGGCCATGTGATTCGATGTGCTGGGGGGGTGATGCGATTCGATGTGCTGGGGTGATGTAATTTGCTGTGAGTGATGCGATTCGATGTGTTGGGGTGATGCGATTTGATGTGCTGGGGATGATGCAATGTGCTGTGGGCCATGCGATTCGATGTGCTGGGGTGATGCGATTCGATGTGCTGGGGGTGATGCAATGTGCTGTGAGTGATGCAATTCGATGTGCTGGGGGTTATGCAATGTGCTGTGGGCCATGCGATTCGATGTGCTGGGGTGATGCGATTCGATGTGCTGGGGGTGATGCAATGTGCTGTGGGCCATGCGATTCGATGTGCTGGGGTGATGCAACCTGCTGTGAGTGATGCGATTTGATGTGCTGGGTGTGATGCACTGTGCTGTGGGACATGTGATTCGATGTGCTGGGGTGATGCAATGTGCTGTGGGCCGTGCGATTTGATGTGGGCCATGCGATTTGATGTGCTGGGGTGATGCAATGTGCTGCGAGTGATGCAATTTGATGTGCTGTGGATTATGCAATGTACTGTGGGCCATGCGATTCGATGTGCTGGGGTGATGCGATTCGATGTGCTGGGGGTGATGAAATGTGCTGCGGGCCATGCGATTCGATGTGCTGGGGGTGTTGCAATGTGCTGTGAGTGATGCGATTCAAAGTGCTGGGGGTGATGCAATGTGCTGTGAGTGATGCGATTCGATGTGCTGGTGGTGATGCAATGTGCTGTGGGCCATGCGATTCAATGTGCTGGGGTGATGCAATTCGATGTGCTGGGGGTGATGCAATGTGCTGTGAGTGATGCGAATCGATGTGCCGGGGGTGATGCAATGTTCTGTGGGCCATGCGATTCGATGTGCTGGGGGTGTTGCAATGTGCAGTGAGTGATGAGATGTGTTGGGGGTCATGCAATGTGCTGTGGGCCATGCGATTCGATGTGCTGGGGTGATGCGATTCGATGTGCTGGGGGTGATGCAATGTGCTGTGGGCCATGCGATTCGATGTGCTGGGGGCGATGCGATTCAATGTGCTGGGGGTGACGCAATGTGCTGTGAGTAATGTGATTCGATGTGCTGGGGGTGATGCAATGTGCTGTGGGCCATGCGATTCGATGTGCTCGGGTGATGCGATTTGATGTGCTGGGGGTGATGCAATGTGCTGTGAGTGATGCGATTTGATGTGCTGGGGGTTATGCAAAGTGCTGTAGGCCATGCGATTCGATGTGCTGGGGTGATGTGATTCGATGTGCTGGGGGTGATGCAATGTGCTGTGGGCCATGCGATTCGATGTGCTGGGGGTGTTGCAATGTGCTGTGAGTGATGCGATTCGATGTGCTGGGGGTGATGCAATGTTCTGTGGGCCATGCGATTCGATGTGCTGGGGGTTATGCAATGTGCTGTGGGCCATGCGATTCGATGTGCTGTGGTGATGCGATTCGATGTGCTGGGGGTGATGCAATGTGTTGTGGGCCATGCGATTCGATGTGCTGGGGGTGATGCCATGTGTTGTGGGCCATGCGATTCGATGTGCTGGGGGTGTTGCAATGTGCTGTGAGTGATGCGATTCGATGTGCTGGGGGTTATGCAATGTGCTGTGGGCCATGCGATTTGATGTGCTGGGGGTGATGCAATGTCCTGTGAGTGATGCGAGTAGATGTGCTGGGGGTGATGCAATGTGCTGTGAGTGATGCGATTCGATGTGCTAAGTGTTATGCAATTTGCTGTGGTCCATGCGATTCGATGTGTTGGGGGTGATGCAATGTGCTGTGGGCCATGCGATTCGTTGTGCTGGGGTGATGCGATTTGATGTGCTGGGGGTGATGCAATGTGCTGTGAGTGATGTGATTCGATGTGCTGGGGGTGATGCAATGTGCTGTGGGCCATGCGATTCGATGTGCTGGGGTGTTTCAATGTGCTGTGAGTGATGCGATTCGATGTTCAGGGGGGTTATGCAATGTGCTGTGGGCCATGCGATTCGATGTGATGGGGGTGATGCGATTCGATGTGCTGGGGGTGATGCAATGTGCTGTGGTGATGCGATTCGACGTGCTGGGGGTGATGCAATGTCCTGTGGTCCATGCGATTCAATGTGCTGGGGTGTTGCAATGTGCTGTGAGTGATGCGATTCGATGTGCTGGGGGTTATGCAATGTGCTGTGGGCCATGCGATTCGATGTGCTGGGGGGGTGATGCTATTCGATGTGCTGGGGGTGATGCAATGTGCTGTGATCCATGCGATTCGATGTACTGGGGGTGATGCAATGTGCTGGGAATTATGCGATTCAATGTGCTGGGGGTGTTGCAATGTGCTGTGAGTGATGCGATTCGATGTGCTGGGGGTGATGCAATGTTCTGTGGGTCATGCGATTCGATGTGCTGGGGTGATACGATTCGATGTGCTGGGGGTAATGCAATGTGCTGTGAGTGATGCGTTTCGATGTGCTGGGGTTATGCAATGTGCTGTGGGCCATGCGATTCGATGTGCTGGGGTGATGCGATTCAATGTGCTGGGGGTGATGCAATGTGCTGTGGGCCATGCGATTCGATGTGTTGGGGGTGTTGCAATGTGCTGTGAGTGATGCGATTCGATGTGCTGGGGGTGATGCAATGTTCTGTGGGCCATGCAATTTGATGTGCTGGGGGTGTTGCAATGTGCTGTGAGTGATGCGATTCAATGTGCTGGGGGTTATGCAATGTGCTATGGGCCAAGCGATTCGATGTGCTGTGGGTGATGCGATTCGATGTGCTGGGGGTGATGCAATGTGCTGTGGGCCATGCCATTCGATGTGCTGGGGGTGATGTAATGTGCTGTGAGTGATGCTATTCGATGTGCAGGTGGTGATGCAATGTGCTCTGGGCCGTGCGATTCGATGTGCTGGGGTGATGCGATTCGATGTGCTGGGGGTGATGCAATGTGCTGTGAGTGATGCGATTCAATGTGCTGGGGGTTATGCAATGTGCTGTGGTCCATGCGATTCGATGTGCTGGGGTGATGCAATTTGATGTGCTTCGGGTAATGCAATGTGCTGTGGGCCATGCGATTCGATGTGCTGGGGTGATGCGATTCGATGTGCTGGGGGTGATGCAATGTGCTGTGAGTGATGCAATTCGATGTGCTGGGGGTTATGCAATGTGCTGTGGGCCATGCGATTCGATGTGCTGGGGTGATGCGATTCGATGTGCTGGGGGTGATGCAATGTGCTGTGAGTGATGCGATTTGATGTGCTGGGTGTGATGCAATGTGCTGTGGGCCATGTGATTCGATGTTCTGGGGTTGATGCAATGTGCTGTGGTTGATGCGATATGATGTGCTGGGGGTGATGCAATGTGCTGTGGGCCATGCGATTCGATGTGCTGGGGTGATGCGATTTGATGTGCTGGGGGTGATGCAATGTGCTGTGGGCCATGCGATTTGATGTGCTAGGGGTGTTTCAATGTGCTGTGAGTGATGCGATTGGATGTGCTGGGGGTGATGCAATGTTCTGTGGGTCATGCGATTCGATGTGCTGGGGTGATGCGATTCGATGTGCTGGGGGTAATGCAATGTGCTGTGAGTGATGCGTTTCGATGTGCTGGGGTTATGCAATGTGCTGTGGGCCATGCGATTCGATGTGCTGGGGTGATGCGATTCGATGTGCTGGGGGTGATGCAATGTGCTGTGGGCCATGCGATTCGATGTGCTGGGGGTGTTGCAATGTGCTGTGAGTGATGCGATTCGATGTGCTGGGGGTGATGCAATGTTCTGTGGGTCATGCGATTCGATGTGCTGGGGTGATGCGATTCGATGTGCTGGGGGTAATGCAATGTGCTGTGAGTGATGTGTTTCGATGTGCTGGGGTTATGCAATGTGCTGTGGGCCATGCGATTCGATGTGCTGGGGTGATGCGATTCGATGTGCTGGGGGTGATGCAATGTGCTGTGAGTAATGTGATTCGATGTGCTGGGGGTGATGCAATGTGCTGTGGGCCATGCGATTTGATGTGCTTGGGTGATGCGATTTGATGTGCTGGGGGTGATGCAATGTGCTGTGAGTGATGCGATTTGATGTGCTGGGGGTTATGCAAAGTGCTGTAGGCCATGCGATTCGATGTGCTGGGGTGATGTGATTCGATGTGCTGGGGGTGATGCAATGTGCTGTGGGCCATGCGATTAGATGTGCTGGGGGTGTTGCAATGTGCTGTGAGTGATGCGATTCGATGTGCTGGGGGTGATGCAATGTTCTGTGGGCCATGCGTTTCGAAGTGCTGGGGTGTTGCAATGTGCTGTGAGTGATGCGATTCGATGTGCTGGGGGTTATGCAATGTGCTGTGGGCCAAGCGATTTGATGTGCTGGGGGCCATGCGATTCGATGTGCTGGGGTGATGTAATGTGCTGTGAGTGATGCGATTCGATGTGCTGGGGGTGATGCAATGTGCTGTGGGCCATGCAATTCGATGTGTTGGGGTGATGCGATTTGATGTGCTGAGGGTGATGCAATGTGCTGTGAGTGATGCGATTCGATGTGCTGGGGGTTATGCAATGTGCTGTGGTCCATGCGATTCGATGTGCTGGGGTGATGCAATTTGATGTGCTGGGGGTGATGCAATGTGCTGTGGGCCATGCGATTCGATGTGCTGGGGTGATGCGATTCGATGTGCTGGGGGTGATGCAATGTGCTGTGAGTGATGCAATTCGATGTGCTGGGGGTTATGCAATGTGCTGTGGGCCATGCGATTCGATGTGCTGGGGTGATGCGATTCGATGTGCTGGGGGTGATGCAATGTGCTGTGGGCCATGCGATTCCATGTGCTGGGGGTGATGCAATGTGCTGTGAGTGATGCGATTCGATGTGCTGGGGGTTATGCAATGTGCTGTGGGCCATGCGATTCGATGTGCTGGGGTGATGCAATTCGATGTGCTGGGGGTGATGCAATGTGCTGTGAGTAATGCAATTCGATGTGCTGGGGGTTATGCAATGTGCTGTGGGCCATGCAATTCGATGTGCTGGGGTGATGCGATTCGATGTGCTGGGGGTGATGCAATGTGCTGTGGGCCATGCGATTCGATGTGCTGGGGTGTTGCAATGTGCTGTGAGTGATGCGATTCGATGTGCTGGGGGTTATGCAATGTGCTGTGGGCCAAGCGATTCGATGTGCTGTGGGCCATGCGATTCGATGTGCTGGGGTGATGTAATGTGCTGTGAGTGATGCGATTCGATGTGTTGGGGGTCATGCAATGTGCTGTGGGCCATGCGATTCGATGTGCTGGGGTGATGTGATTCGATGTGCTGGGGGTGATGCAATGTGCAGTGGGCCATGCGATTCGATGTGCTGGGGGCAATGCGATTCAATGTGCTGGGGGTGATGCAATGTGCTGTGAATAATGTGATTCGACGTGCTGGGGGTGATGCAATGTGCTGTGGGCCATGCGATTCGATGTGCTCGGGTGATGCGATTTGATGTGCTGGGGGTGATGCAATGTGCTGTGAGTGATGCGATTTGATGTGCAGGGGGTTATGCAAAGTGCTGTAGGCCATGCGATTCGATGTGCTGGGGTGATGTGATTTGATGTGCTGGGGGTGATGCAATGTGCTGTGGGCCATGCGATTCGATGTGCTGGGGGTGTTGCAATGTGCTGTGAGTGATGCGATTCGATGTGCTGGGGGTGATGCAATGTTCTGTGGGCCATGCGTTTCGAAGTGCTGGGGTGTTGCAATGTGCTGTGAGTGATGCGATTCGATGTGCTGGGGGTTATGCAATGTGCTGTGGGCCATGTGATTCGATGTGCTGGGGGGGTGATGCGATTTGATGTGCTGGGGGTGATGCAATGTGCTGTGGGCCATGCGATTCGATGTGCTGGGGTGTTGCAATGTGCTGTGAGTGATGCGATTCGATGTGCTAGGGGTTATGCAATGTGCTGTGGGCCAAGCGATTCGATGTGCTGTGGGCCATGCGATTCGATGTGCTGGGGTGATGTAATGTGCTGTGAGTGATGCGATTCGATGTGTTGGGGTGATGCGATTTGATGTGCTGGGGATGATGCAATGTGCTGTGGGCCATGCGATTCGATGTGATGGGGTGATGCGATTCGATGTGCTGGGGGTGATGCAATGTGCTGTGAGTGATGCAATTCGATGTGCTGGGGGTTATGCAATGTGCTGTGGACCATGCGATTCGATGTGCTGGGGTGATGCGATTCGATGTGCTGGGGGTGATGCAATGTTCTGTGGGCCATGCGATTCGATGTTCTGGGTGTGATGCCCTGTGCTGTGGGACATGTGATTCGATGTGCTGGGGTGATGCAATGTGCTGTGGGCCGTGCGATTTGATGTGGGCCATGCGATTTGATGTGCTGGGGTGATGCAATGTGCTGCGAGTGATGCAATTCGATGTGCTGTGGATTATGCAATGTACTGTGGGCCATGTGATTCGATGTGCTGGGGGGGTGATGCGATTCGATGTGCTGGGGGTGTTGCAATGTGCTGTGAGTGATGCGATTCAAAGTGCTGGGGGTGATGCAATGTGCTGTGAGTGATGCGATTCGATGTGCTGGTGGTGATGCAATGTGCTGTGGGCCATGCGATTCGATGTGCTGGGGTGATGCAATTCGATGTGCTGGGGGTGATGCAATGTGCTGTGAGTGATGCGAATCGATGTGCCGGGGGTGATGCAATGTTCTGTGGGCCATGCGATTCGATGTGCAGGGGGTGTTGCAATGTGCAGTGAGTGTTATCGATGTGCCGGGGGTTATGCAATGTGCTGTGGGCCATGCGATTCGATGTGCTGGGGTGATGCGATTCGATGTGCTGGGGGTGATGCAATGTGCTGTGGGCCATGCGATTCGATGTGCTGGGGGCGATGCAATTCAATGTGCTGGGGGTGATGCAATGTGCTGTGAGTAATGTGATTCGATGTGCTGGGGGTGATGCAATGTGCTGTGGGCCATGCGATTCGATGTGCTCGGGTGATGCGATTTGATGTGCTGGGGGTGATGCAATGTGCTGTGAGTGATGCGATTTGATGTGCTGGGGGTTATGCAAAGTGCTGTAGGCCATGCGATTCGATGTGCTGGGGTGATGTGATTCGATGTGCTGGGGGTGATGCAATGTGCTGTAGGCCATGCGATTCGATGTGCTGGGGGTGTTGCAATGTGCTGTGAGTGATGCGATTCGATGTGCTGGGGGTTATGCAATGTGCTGTGGGCCATGCGATTTGATGTGCTGGGGGTGATGCAATGTCCTGTGAGTGATGCGAGTAGATGTGCTGGGGGTGATGCAATGTGCTGTGAGTGATGCGATTCGATGTGCTGGGTGTTATGCAATTTGCTGTGGTCCATGTGATTCGATGTGTTGGGGGTGATGCAATGTGCTGTGGGCCATGCGATTTGTTGTGCTGGGGTGATGCGATTTGATGTGCTGGGGGTGATGCAATGTGCTGTGAGTGATGCGATTCGATGTGCTGGGGGTGATGCAATGTGCTGTGGGCCATGCGATTCGATGTGCTGGGGTGTTTCAATGTGCTGTGAGTGATGCGATTCGATGTTCAGGGGGGTTATGCAATGTGCTGTGGGCCATGCGATTCGATGTGATGGGGGTGATGCGATTCGATGTGCTGGGGGTGATGCAATGTGCTGTGAGTGATGCAATTCGACGTGCTGGGGGTGATGCAATGTCCTGCGGTCCATGCGATTCAATGTGCTGGGGTGTTGCAATGTGCTGTGAGTGATGCGATTCGATGTGCTGGGGGTTATGCAATGTACTGTGGGCCATGCAATTCGATGTGCTGGGGTGATGCGATTTGATGTGCTGAGGGTGATGCAATGTGCTGTGAGTGATGCGATTTGATGTGCTGGGGGTTATGCAATGTGCTGTGGTCCATGCGATTCGATGTGCTGGGTTGATGCGAGTTGATGTGCTGGGGGTGATGCAATGTGCTGTGGGCCATGCGATTCGAAGTGCTGGGGTGATGCGATTCGATGTGCTGGGGGTGATGCAATGTGCTGTGAGTGATGCGATTTGATGTGCTGGGTGTTATGCAATGTGCTGTGGGCCATCCGATTCGATGTGCTGCGGTGATGTGATTCGATGTGCTAGGGGTGATGCAATGTGCTGTGTGTGATGCGATTCGATGTGCTGGGTGTTATGCAATGTGCTGTGGTCCATGCGATTCGATGTGCTGGGGGTGATGCAATGTGCTGTGAGTGATGTGATTCGATGTGCTGGGTGTTATGCAATGTGCTGTGGTCCATGCGATTCGATGTGCTGGGGGTGATGCAATGTGCTGTGAGTGATGCGATTCGATGTGCTGGTGGTGATGCAATGTGCTGTGGGCCATGCGATTTGTTGTGCTGGGGTGATGCGATTTGATGTGCTGGGGGTGATGCAATGTGCTGTGAGTGATGCGATTCGATGTGCTGATGGAGATGCAATGTCCTGTGGGCCATGCGATTCTATGTGCTGGGGGTGATGCAATGTGCTGTGAGTGATGCGATTAGATGTGCTGGTGGTCATGCAATGTGCTGTGGGCTATCCGATTCGATGTACTGGGGTGATGCGATTCGATGTGCTGGGGGTGATGCAATGTGCTGTGAGTGATGCGATTCGATGTGCTGGGGGTGATGCAATGTGCTGTGGGCCATGTGATTTGATGTGCTGGGGTGATGCGATTCGATGTGCTGGGGGTGATGCAATGTGCTGTGGGCCATGCGATTCGATGTGCTGGGGGTGATGCAATGTGCTGTGAGTGATGCGATTCAATGTGCTGGGGGTTATGCAATGTGCTGTGGGCCATGCGATTCGATGTGCTGGGGTGATGCAATTCGATGTGCTGGGGGTGATGCAATGTGCTGTGAGTAATGCAATTCGATGTGCTGGGGGTTATGCAATGTGCTGTGGGCCATGCGATTCGATGTGCTGGGGTGATGCGATTTGATGTGCTGGGGGTGATGCAATGTGCTGTGGGCCATGCGATTCGATGTGCTGGGGTGTTGCAATGTGCTGTGAGTGATGCGATTCGATGTGCTGGGGGTTATGCAATGTGCTGTGGGCCAAGCGATTTGATGTGCTGTGGGCCATGCGATTCGATGTGCTGGGGTGATGTAATGTGCTGTGAGTGATGCGATTCGATGTGTTGGGGTGATGCGATTTGATGTGCTGGGGATGATGCAATGTGCTGTGGGCCATGCGATTCGATGTGCTGGGGTGATGCGATTCGATGTGCTGGGGGTGATGCAATGTGCTGTGAGTGATGCAATTCGATGTGCTGGGGGTTATGCAATGTGCTGTGGGCCATGCGATTCGATGTGCTGGGGTGATGCGATTCGATGTGCTGGGGGTGATGCAATGTGCTGTGGGCCATGCGATTCGATGTGCTGGGGTGATGCAACGTGCTGTGAGTGATGCGATTTGATGTGCTGGGTGTGATGCACTGTGCTGTGGGACATGTGATTCGATGTGGGCCATGCGATTTGATGTGCTGGGGTGATGCAATGTGCTGCGAGTGATGCAATTCGATGTGCTGTGGATTATGCAATGTACTGTGGGCCATGCGATTCGATGTGCTGCGGGCCATGCGATTCGATGTGCTGGGGGTGTTGCAATGTGCTGTGAGTGATGCGATTCAAAATGCTGGGGGTGATGCAATGTGCTGTGAGTGATGCGATTCGATGTGCTGGTGGTGATGCAATGTGCTGTGGGCCATGCGATTCGATGTGCTAGGGTGATGCAATTTGATGTGCTGGGGGTGATGCAATGTGCTGTGAGTGATGCGAATCGATGTGCCGGGGGTGATGCAATGTTCTGTGGGCCATGCGATTCGATGTGCTGGGGTGATGCGATTCGATGTGCTGGGGGTGATGCAATGTGCTGTGGGCCATGCGATTCGATGTGCTGGGGGCGATGCGATTTAATGTGCTGGGGGTGATGCAATGTGCTGTGGGCCATGCGATTCGATGTGCTGGGGGTGATGCAACGTGCTGTGAGTGATGCGATTCGATGTGCTGGGGGTGTTGCAATGTGCTGTGAGTGATGCGATTCGATGTGCTGGGGGTGATGCAATGTTCTGTGGGCCATGCGTTTCGAAGTGCTGGGGTGTTGCAATGTGCTGTGAGTGATGCGATTCGATGTGCTGGGGGTTATGCAATGTGCTGTGGGCCAAGCGATTCGATGTGCTGTGGGCCATGCGATTCAATGTGCTGGGGTGATGTAATGTGCTGTGAGTGATGCGATTCGATGTGCTGGGGTGATGCAATGTGCTGTGGGCCATGCAATTCGATGTGTTGGGGTGATGCGATTTGATGTGCTGAGGGTGATGCAATGTGCTGTGAGTGATGCGATTCGATGTGCTGGGGGTTATGCAATGTGCTGTGGTCCATGCGATTCGATGTGCTGGGGTGATGCAATTTGATGTGCTGGGGGTGATGCAATGTGCTGTGGGCCATGCGATTCGATGTGCTGGGGTGATGTGATTCGATGTGCTGGGGGTGATGCAATGTGCTGTGAGTGATGCAATTCGATGTGCTGGGGGTTATGAAATGTGCTGTGGGCCATGCGATTTGATGTGCTGGGGTGATGCGATTCGATGTGCTGGGCGTGATGCAATGTGCTGTGGGCCATGCGATTCGATGTGCTGGGGTGATGCAACGTGCTGTGAGTGATGCAATTTGATGTGCTGGGTGTGATGCACTGTGCTGTGGGACATGTGATTCGATGTGCTGGGGTAATGCAATGTGCTGTGGGCCGGGCGATTTGATGTGGGCCATGCGATTTGATGTGCTGGGGTGATGCAATGTGCTGTGAGTGATGCGATTCGATGTGCTGGGGATTATGCAATGTACTGTGGGCCATGTGATTCGATGTGCTGGGGTGATGTGATTTGATGTGCTGAGGGTGATGCAATGTGCTGTGAGTGATGCGATTTGATGTGCTGGGGGATGATGCAATGTGCTGTGGTCCATGCGATTCGATGTGCTGGGGTGATGCGATTTGATGTGCTGGGGGTGATGCAATGTGCTGTGGGCCATGCGATTCGAAGTGCTGGGGTGATGCGATTCGATGTGCTGGGGGTGATGCAATGTGCTGTGAGTGATGCAATTCGATGTGCTGGGGGTTATGCAATGTGCTGTGGGCCATGCGATTCGATGTGCTGGGGTGATGCAATTCGATGTGCTGGGGGTGATGCAATGTGCTGTGGGCCATGCGATTCGATGTGCTGGGGGTGATGCAACGTGCTGTGAGTGATGCGATTTGATGTGCTGGGTGTGATGCAATGTGCTGTGGGCCATGTGATTCGATGTGCTGGGGTGATGCAATTTGATGTGCTGGGGGTGATGCAATGTGCTGTGGGCCATGCGATTCGATGTGCTGGGGTGATGTGATTCGATGTGCTGGGGGTGATGCAATGTGCTGTGAGTGATGCAATTCGATGTGCTGGGGGTTATGAAATGTGCTGTGGGCCATGCGATTTGATGTGCTGGGGTGATGCGATTCGATGTGCTGGGCGTGATGCAATGTGCTGTGGGCCATGCGATTCGATGTGCTGGGGTGATGCAACGTGCTGTGAGTGATGCAATTTGATGTGCTGGGTGTGATGCACTGTGCTGTGGGACATGTGATTCGATGTGCTGGGGTAATGCAATGTGCTGTGGGCCGGGCGATTTGATGTGGGCCATGCGATTTGATGTGCTGGGGTGATGCAATGTGCTGTGAGTGATGCGATTCGATGTGCTGGGGATTATGCAATGTACTGTGGGCCATGTGATTCGATGTGCTGGGGTGATGTGATTTGATGTGCTGAGGGTGATGCAATGTGCTGTGAGTGATGCGATTTGATGTGCTGGGGGATGATGCAATGTGCTGTGGTCCATGCGATTCGATGTGCTGGGGTGATGCGATTTGATGTGCTGGGGGTGATGCAATGTGCTGTGGGCCATGCGATTCGAAGTGCTGGGGTGATGCGATTCGATGTGCTGGGGGTGATGCAATGTGCTGTGAGTGATGCAATTCGATGTGCTGGGGGTTATGCAATGTGCTGTGGGCCATGCGATTCGATGTGCTGGGGTGATGCAATTCGATGTGCTGGGGGTGATGCAATGTGCTGTGGGCCATGCGATTCGATGTGCTGGGGGTGATGCAACGTGCTGTGAGTGATGCGATTTGATGTGCTGGGTGTGATGCAATGTGCTGTGGGCCATGTGATTCGATGTGCTGGGGTGATGCAATGTGCTGTGGGCCGTGCGATTTGATGTGGGCCATGCGATTTGATGTGCTGGGGTGATGCAATGTGCTGTGAGTGATGCGATTCGATGTGCTGTGGATTATGCAGTGTACTGTGGGCCATGCGATTCGATGTGCTGGGGTGATGCGATTTGATGTGCTGGGGGTGATGAAATGTGCTGCGGGTCATGTGATTCGATGTGCTGGGGGTGTTGCAATGTGCTGTGAGTGATGCGATTCAATGTGCTGGGGGTGATGCAATGTACTGTGAGTGATGCGATTCGATGTGCTGGTGGTGATGCAATGTGCTGTGGGCCATGCGATTTGATGTGCTGGGGTGATGCAATTCGATGTGCTGGGGGTGATGCAATGTGCTGTGAGTGATGCAAATCGATGTGCCGGGGGTGATGCAATGTTCTGTGGGCCATGCGATTCGATGTGCTGGGGGTGTTGCAATGTGCAGGGAGTGATGAGATGTGTTGGGGGTCATGCAATGTGCTGTGGGCCATGCGATTCGATGTGCTGGGGTGATGCGATTCGATGTGCTGGGGGTGATGCAATGTGCTGTGAGTGATGCGATTTGATGTGCTGGGTGTTATGCAATGTGCTGTGGTCCATGCGATTTGATGTGCTGGGGTGATGCAATTTGATGTGCTGGGGGTGATGCAATGTGCTGTGGGCCATGCGATTCGATGTGCTGGGGTGATGCGATTCGATGTGCTGGGGGTGATGCAATGTGCTGTGAGTGATGCAATTCGATGTGCTGGGGGTTATGAAATGTGCTGTGGGCCATGCGATTTGATGTGCTGGGGTGATGCGATTCGATGTGCTGGGCGTGATGCAATGTGCTGTGGGCCATGCGATTCGATGTGCTGGGGTGATGCAACGTGCTGTGAGTGATGCAATTTGATGTGCTGGGTGTGATGCACTGTGCTGTGGGACATGTGATTCGATGTGCTGGGGTAATGCAATGTGCTGTGGGCCGGGCGATTTGATGTGGGCCATGCGATTTGATGTGCTGGGGTGATGCAATGTGCTGTGAGTGATGCGATTCGATGTGCTGGGGATTATGCAATGTACTGTGGGCCATGTGATTCGATGTGCTGGGGTGATGTGATTTGATGTGCTGAGGGTGATGCAATGTGCTGTGAGTGATGCGATTTGATGTGCTGGGGGATGATGCAATGTGCTGTGGTCCATGCGATTCGATGTGCTGGGGTGATGCGATTTGATGTGCTGGGGGTGATGCAATGTGCTGTGGGCCATGCGATTCGAAGTGCTGGGGTGATGCGATTCGATGTGCTGGGGGTGATGCAATGTGCTGTGAGTGATGCAATTCGATGTGCTGGGGGTTATGCAATGTGCTGTGGGCCATGCGATTCGATGTGCTGGGGTGATGCAATTCGATGTGCTGGGGGTGATGCAATGTGCTGTGGGCCATGCGATTCGATGTGCTGGGGGTGATGCAACGTGCTGTGAGTGATGCGATTTGATGTGCTGGGTGTGATGCAATGTGCTGTGGGCCATGTGATTCGATGTGCTGGGGTGATGCAATGTGCTGTGGGCCGTGCGATTTGATGTGGGCCATGCGATTTGATGTGCTGGGGTGATGCAATGTGCTGTGAGTGATGCGATTCGATGTGCTGTGGATTATGCAGTGTACTGTGGGCCATGCGATTCGATGTGCTGGGGTGATGCGATTTGATGTGCTGGGGGTGATGAAATGTGCTGCGGGTCATGTGATTCGATGTGCTGGGGGTGTTGCAATGTGCTGTGAGTGATGCGATTCAATGTGCTGGGGGTGATGCAATGTACTGTGAGAGATGCGATTCGATGTGCTGGCGGTGATGCAATGTGCTGTGGGCCATGCGATTTGATGTGCTGGGGTGATGCAATTCGATGTGCTGGGGGTGATGCAATGTGCTGTGAGTGATGCGAATCGATGTGCCGGGGGTGATGCAATGTTCTGTGGGCCATGCGATTCGATGTGCTGGGGGTGTTGCAATGTGCAGGGAGTGATGAGATGTGTTGGGGGTCATGCAATGTGCTGTGGGCCATGCGATTCGATGTGCTGGGGTGATGCGATTCGATGTGCTGGGGGTGATGCAATGTGCTGTGAGTGATGCTATTTGATGTGCTGGGTGTTATGCAATGTGCTGTGGGCCATCAGATTCGATGTGCTGCGGTGATGCGATTTGATGTGCTGGGGGTGATGCAATGTGCTGTGTGTGATGCGATTCGATGTGCTGGGTGTTATGCAATGTGCTGTGGTCCTTGCGATTCAATGTGCTGAGGGTGATGCAATGTGCTGTGAGTGATGCGATTCGATGTGCTGGGTGTTATGCAATGTGCTGTGGTCCATGTGTTTCGATGTGCTGGGGTGATGCGATTTGATGTGCTGATGGAGATACAATGTGCTGTGGGCCATGCGATTCTATGTGCTGGGGGTGATGCAATGTGATGTGAGTGATGCGATTCGATGTGCTAATGGTCATGCAATGTGCTCAGGGGTATCCGATTTGATGTACTGGGGTGATGCGATTCGATGTGCTGGGGGTGATGCAATGTGCTGTGAGTGATGCGATTCGATGTGCTGGGGGTGATGCAATGTGCTGTGGGCCATGCGATTCGATGTGCTGGGGTGATGCAATTCGATGTGCTGGGGGTGATGCAATGTGCTGTAAGTGATGCAATTCGATGTGCTGGGGGTTATGCAATGTGCTGTGGGCCATGTGATTTGATGTGCTGGGGTGATGTGATTCGATGTGCTGGGGGTGATGCAATGTGCTGTGGGCCATGCGATTCAATGTGCTGGGGGTGATGCAATGTGCTCTGAGTGATGCGATTCGATGTGCTGGGGGTTATGCAATGTGCTGTGGGCCATGCGATTCGATGTGCTGGGGTGATGCAATTCGATGTGCTGGGGGTGATGCAATGTGCTGTGAGTAATGCAATTCGATGTGCTGGGGGTTATGCAATGTGCTGTGGGCCATGCGATTCGATGTGCTGGGGTGATGCGATTCGATGTGCTGGGGGTGATGCAATGTGCTGTGGGCCATGCGATTCGATGTGCTGGGGTGTTGCAATGTGCTGTGAGTGATGCGATTCGATGTGCTGGGGGTTATGCAATGTGCTGTGGGCCAAGCGATTCGATGTGCTGTGGGCCATGCGATTCGATGTGCTGGGGTGATGTAATGTGCTGTGAGTGATGCGATTCGATGTGTTGGGGGTCATGCAATGTGCTGTGGACCATGCGATTCGATGTGCTGGGGTGATGCGATTCGATGTGCTGGGGGTGATGCAATGTGCTGTGGGCCATGCGATTCGATGTGCTGGGGGCGATGCGATTCAATGTGCTGGGGGTGATGCAATGTGCTGTGAATAATGTGATTCGACGTGCTGGGGGTGATGCAATGTGCTGTGGGCCATGCGATTCGATGTGCTCGGGTGATGCGATTTGATGTGCTGGGGGTGATGCAATGTGCTGTGAGTGATGCAATTTGATGTGCTGGGGGTTATGCAAAGTGCTGTAGGCCATGCGATTCGATGTGCTGGGGTGATGTGATTCGATGTGCTGGGGGTGATGCAATGTGCTGTGGGCCATGCGATTCGATGTGCTGGGGGTGTTGCAATGTGCTGTGAGTGATGCGATTTGATGTGCTGGGGGTGATGCAATATTCTGTGGGCCATGCGTTTCGAAGTGCTGGGGTGTTGCAATGTGCTGTGAGTGATGCGATTCGATGTGCTGGGGGTTATGCAATTTGCTGTGGGCCAAGCGATTCGATGTGCTGTGGGCCATGCGATTCGATGTGCTGGGGTGATGTAATGTGCTGTGAGTGATGCGATTCGATGTGTTGGGGTGATGCGATTTGATGTGCTGGGGATGATGCAATGTGCTGTGGGCCATGCGATTCGATGTGCTGGGGTGATGCGATTCGATGTGCTGGGGGTGATGCAATGTGCTGTGAGTGATGCAATTCGATGTGCTGGGGGTTATGCAATGTGCTGTGGGCCATGCGATTCGATGTGCTGGGGTGATGCGATTCGATGTGCTGGGGGTGATGCAATGTGCTGTGGGCCATGCGATTCGATGTGCTGGGGTGATGCAACCTGCTGTGAGTGATGCGATTTGATGTGCTGGGTGTGATGCACTGTGCTGTGGGACATGTGATTCGATGTGCTGGGGTGATGCAATGTGCTGTGGGCCGTGCGATTTGATGTGGGCCATGCGATTTGATGTGCTGGGGTGATGCAATGTGCTGCGAGTGATGCAATTTGATGTGCTGTGGATTATGCAATGTACTGTGGGCCATGCGATTCGATGTGCTGGGGTGATGCGATTTGATGTGCTGGGGGTGATGAAATGTGCTGCGGGCCATGCGATTCGATGTGCTGGGGGTGTTGCAATGTGCTGTGAGTGATGCGATTCAAAGTGCTGGGGGTGATGCAATGTGCTGTGAGTGATGCGATTCGATGTGCTGGTGGTGATGCAATGTGCTGTGGGCCATGCGATTCGATGTGCTGGGGTGATGCAATTTGATGTGCTGGGGGTGATGCAATGTGCTGTGAGTGATGCGAATCGATGTGCCGGGGGTGATGCAATGTTCTGTGGGCCATGCGATTCGATGTGCTGGGGGTGTTGCAATGTGCAGTGAGTGATGTGATGTGTTGGGGGTCATGCAATGTGCTGTGGGCCATGCGATTCGATGTGCTGGGGTGATGTGATTAGATGTGCTGGGGGTGATGCAATGTGCTGTGGGCCATGCGATTCGATGTGCTGGGGGCGATGCGATTCAATGTGCTGGGGGTGATGCAATGTGCTTTGAGTAATGTGATTCGATGTGCTGGGGGTGATGCAATGTGCTGTGGGCCATGCGATTCGATGTGCTCGGGTGATGCGATTTGATGTGCTGGGGGTGATGCAATGTGCTGTGAGTGATGCGATTTGATGTGCTGGGGGTTATGCAAAGTGCTGTAGGCCATGCGATTCGATGTGCTGGGGTGATGTGATTCGATGTGCTGGGGGTGATGCAATGTGCTGTGGGCCATGCGATTCGATGTGCTGGGGGTGTTGCAATGTGCTGTGAGTGATGCGATTCGATGTCCTGGGGGTGATGCAATGTTCTGTGGGCCATGTGATTCGATGTGCTGGGGGTTATGCAATGTGCTGTGGGCCATGCGATTCGATGTGCTGTGGTGATGCGATTCGATGTGCTGGGGGTGATGCAATGTGTTGTGGGCCATGCGATTCGATGTGCTGGGGGTGATGCCATGTGTTGTGGGCCATGCGATTTGTTGTGCTGGGGGTGTTGCAATGTGCTGTGAGTGATGCGATTCGATGTGCTGGGGGTTATGCAATGTGCTGTGGGCCATGCAATTTGATGTGCTGGGGGTGATGCAATGTCCTGTGAGTGATGCGAGTAGATGTGCTGGGGGTGATGCAATGTGCTGTGAGTGATGCGATTCGATGTGCTGAGTGTTATGCAATTTGCTGTGGTCCATGCGATTCGATGTGTTGGGGGTGATGCAATGTGCTGTGGGCCATGCGATTCGTTGTGCTGGGGTGATGCGATTTGATGTGCTGGGGTTGATGCAATGTGCTGTGAGTGATGCGATTCGATGTGCTGGGGGTGATGCAATGTGCTGTGGTCCATGCGATTTGATGTGCTGGGGTGATGCGATTCGATGTGCTGGGGGTGATGCAATGTGCTGTGGGCCATGCGATTCGATGTGCTGGGGTGTTTCAATGTGCTGTGAGTGATGCGATTCGATGTTCAGGGGGGTTATGCAATGTGCTGTGGGCCATGCGATTCGATGTGCTGGGGGTGATGCAATGTGCTGTGAGTGATGCGATTCGACGTGCTGGGGGTGATGCAATGTCCTGTGGTCCATGCGATTCAATGTGCTGGGGTGTTGCAATGTGCTGTGAGTGATGCGATTCGATGTGCTGGGGGTTATGCAATGTGCTGTGGGCCATGCGATTCGATGTGCTGGGGGGGTGATGCTATTCGATGTGCTGGGGGTGATGCAATGTGCTGTGGGCCATGCGATTCGATGTACTGGGGGTGATGCAATGTGCTGGGAATTATGCGATTCGATGTGCTGGGGTGATGCAATGTGCTGTGGGTCATGCGATTCGATGTGCTGGTGTGATGCGATTCGATGTGCTGGGGGTAATGCAATGTGCTGTGAGTGATGCGTTTCGATGTGCTGGGGTTATGCAATGTGCTGTGGGCCATGCGATTCGATGTGCTGGGGTGATGCGATTTGATGTGCTGGGGGTGATGCAATGTGCTGTGGGCCATGCGATTCGATGTGCTGGGGGTGTTGCAATGTGCTGTGAGTGATGCGATTCGATGTGCTGGGGTGATGCAATGTTCTGTGGGTCATGCGATTCGATGTGCTGGGGTGATACGATTCGATGTGCTGGGGGTAATGCAATGTGCTGTGAGTGATGCGTTTCGATGTGCTGGGGTTATGCAATGTGCTGTGGGCCATGCGATTCGATGTGCTGGGGTGATGCGATTCAATGTGCTGGGGGTGATGCAATGTGTTGTGAGTGATGCGATTTGATGTGCTGGGGGTTATGCAAAGTGCTGTAGGCCATGCGATTCGATGTGCTGGGGTGATGTGATTCGATGTGCTGGGGGTGATGCAATGTGCTGTGGGCCATGCGATTCGATGTGCTGGGGGTGTTGCAATGTGTTGTGAGTGATGCGATTTGATGTGCTGGGGGTGATGCAATATTCTGTGGGCCATGCGTTTCGAAGTGCTGGGGTGTTGCAATGTGCTGTGAGTGATGCGATTCGATGTGCTGGGGGTTATGCAATGTGCTGTGGGCCAAGCGATTCGATGTGCTGTGGGCCATGCGATTCGATGTGCTGGGGTGATGTAATGTGCTGTGAGTGATGCGATTCGATGTGTTGGGGTGATGCGATTTGATGTGCTGGGGATGATGCAATGTGCTGTGGGCCATGCGATTCGATGTGCTGGGGTGATGCGATTCGATGTGCTGGGGGTGATGCAATGTGCTGTGAGTGATGCAATTCGATGTGCTGGGGGTTATGCAATGTGCTGTGGGCCATGCGATTCGATGTGCTGGGGTGATGCGATTCGATGTGCTGGGGGTGATGCAATGTGCTGTGGGCCATGCGATTCGATGTGCTGGGGTGATGCAACCTGCTGTGAGTGATGCGATTTGATGTGCTGGGTGTGATGCACTGTGCTGTGGGACATGTGATTCGATGTGCTGGGGTGATGCAATGTGCTGTGGGCCGTGCGATTTGATGTGGGCCATGCGATTTGATGTGCTGGGGTGATGCAATGTGCTGCGAGTGATGCAATTTGATGTGCTGTGGATTATGCAATGTACTGTGGGCCATGCGATTCGATGTGCTGGGGTGATGCGATTCGATGTGCTGGGGGTGATGAAATGTGCTGCGGGCCATGCGATTCGATGTGCTGGGGGTGTTGCAATGTGCTGTGAGTGATGCGATTCAAAGTGCTGGGGGTGATGCAATGTGCTGTGAGTGATGCGATTTGATGTGCTGGGGGTGATGCAATGTGCTGTGGGCCATGCGATTCGATGTGCTGGGGGTGTTGCAATGTGCTGTGAGTGATGCGATTCGATGTGCTGGGGTGATGCAATGTTCTGTGGGTCATGCGATTCGATGTGCTGGGGTGATACGATTCGATGTGCTGGGGGTAATGCAATGTGCTGTGAGTGATGCGTTTCGATGTGCTGGGGTTATGCAATGTGCTGTGGGCTATGCGATTCGATGTGCTGGGGTGATGCGATTCAATGTGCTGGGGGTGATGCAATGTGTTGTGAGTGATGCGATTTGATGTGCTGGGGGTTATGCAAAGTGCTGTAGGCCATGCGATTCGATGTGCTGGGGTGATGTGATTCGATGTGCTGGGGGTGATGCAATGTGCTGTGGGCCATGCGATTCGATGTGCTGGGGGTGTTGCAATGTGCTGTGAGTGATGCGATTCGATGTGCTGGGGGTGATGCAATATTCTGTGGGCCATGCGTTTCGAAGTGCTGGGGTGTTGCAATGTGCTGTGAGTGATGCGATTCGATGTGCTGGGGGTTATGCAATGTGCTGTGGGCCATGTGATTCGATGTGCTGGGGGGGTGGTGCGATTCGATGTGCTGGGGTGATGTAATTTGCTGTGAGTGATGCGATTCGATGTGTTGGGGTGATGCGATTTGATGTGCTGGGGATGATGCAATGTGCTGTGGGCCATGCGATTCGATGTGCTGGGGTGATGCGATTCGATGTGCTGGGGGTGATGCAATGTGCTGTGAGTGATGCAATTCGATGTGCTGGGGGTTATGCAATGTGCTGTGGGCCATGCGATTCGATGTGCTGGGGTGATGCGATTCGATGTGCTGGGGGTTATGCAATGTGCTGTGGGCCATGCGATTCGATGTGCTGGGGTGATGCGATTCGATGTGCTGGGGGTGATGCAATGTGCTGTGGGCCATGCGATTCGATGTGCTGGGGTGATGCAACCTGCTGTGAGTGATGCGATTTGATGTGCTGGGTGTGATGCACTGTGCTGTGGGACATGTGATTCGATGTGCTGGGGTGATGCAATGTGCTGTGGGCCGTGCGATTTGATGTGGGCCATGCGATTTGATGTGCTGGGGTGATGCAATGTGCTGTGAGTGATGCGATTCGATGTGCTGTGGATTATGCAGTGTACTGTGGGCCATGCGATTCGATGTGCTGGGGTGATGCGATTTGATGTGCTGGGGGTGATGAAATGTGCTGCGGGTCATGTGATTCGATGTGCTGGGGGTGTTGCAATGTGCTGTGAGTGATGCGATTCAATGTGCTGGGGGTGATGCAATGTACTGTGAGAGATGCGATTCGATGTGCTGGCGGTGATGCAATGTGCTGTGGGCCATGCGATTTGATGTGCTGGGGTGATGCAATTCGATGTGCTGGAGGTGATGCAATGTGCTGTGAGTGATGCGAATCGATGTGCCGGGGGTGATGCAATGTTCTGTGGGCCATGCGATTCGATGTGCTGGGGGTGTTGCAATGTGCAGGGAGTGATGAGATGTGTTGGGGGTCATGCAATGTGCTGTGGGCCATGCGATTCGATGTGCTGGGGTGATGCGATTCGATGTGCTGGGGGTGATGCAATGTGCTGTGAGTGATGCTATTTGATGTGCTGGGTGTTATGCAATGTGCTGTGGGCCATCCGATTCGATGTGCTGCGGTGATGCGATTCGATGTGCTGGGGGTGATGCAATGTGCTGTGTGTGATGCGATTCGATGTGCTGGGTGTTATGCAATGTGCTGTGGTCCTTGCGATTCAATGTGCTGAGGGTGATGCAATGTGCTGTGAGTGATGCGATTCGATGTGCTGGGTGTTATGCAATGTGCTGTGGTCCATGTGTTTCGATGTGCTGGGGTGATGCGATTTGATGTGCTGATGGAGATACAATGTGCTGTGGGCCATGCGATTCTATGTGCTGGGGGTGATGCAATGTGATGTGAGTGATGCGATTCGATGTGCTAATGGTTATGCAATGTGCTGTGGGCTATCCGATTTGATGTACTGGGGTGATGCGATTCGATGTGCTGGGGGTGATGCAATGTGCTGTGAGTGATGCGATTCGATGTGCTGGGGGTGATGCAATGTGCTGTGGGCCATGCGATTCGATGTGCTGGGGTGATGCAATTCGATGTGCTGGGGGTGATGCAATGTGCTGTAAGTGATGCAATTCGATGTGCTGGGGGTTATGCAATGTGCTGTGGGCCATGTGATTTGATGTGCTGGGGTGATGTGATTCGATGTGCTGGGGGTGATGCAATGTGCTGTGGGCCATGCGATTCAATGTGCTGGGGGTGATGCAATGTGCTCTGAGTGATGCGATTCGATGTGCTGGGGGTTATGCAATGTGCTGTGGGCCATGCGATTCGATGTGCTGGGGTGATGCAATTCGATGTGCTGGGGGTGATGCAATGTGCTGTGAGTAATGCAATTCGATGTGCTGGGGGTTATGCAATGTGCTGTGGGCCATGCGATTCGATGTGCTGGGGTGATGCGATTCGATGTGCTGGGGGTGATGCAATGTGCTGTGGGCCATGCGATTCGATGTGCTGGGGTGTTGCAATGTGCTGTGAGTGATGCGATTCGATGTGCTGGGGGTTATGCAATGTGCTGTGGGCCATGTGATTCGATGTGCTGGGGTGATGTGATTTGATGTGCTGAGGGTGATGCAATGTGCTGTGAGTGATGCGATTTGATGTGCTGGGGGATGATGCAATGTGCTGTGGTCCATGCGATTCGATGTGCTGGGGTGATGCGATTTGATGTGCTGGGGGTGATGCAATGTGCTGTGGGCCATGCGATTCGAAGTGCTGGGGTGATGCGATTCGATGTGCTGGGGGTGATGCAATGTGCTGTGAGTGATGCAATTCGATGTGCTGGGGGTTATGCAATGTGCTGTGGGCCATGCGATTCGATGTGCTGGGGTGATGCAATTCGATGTGCTGGGGGTGATGCAATGTGCTGTGGGCCATGCGATTCGATGTGCTGGGGGTGATGCAACGTGCTGTGAGTGATGCGATTTGATGTGCTGGGTGTGATGCAATGTGCTGTGGGCCATGTGATTCGATGTGCTGGGGTGATGCAATGTGCTGTGGGCCGTGCGATTTGATGTGGGCCATGCGATTTGATGTGCTGGGGTGATGCAATGTGCTGTGAGTGATGCGATTCGATGTGCTGTGGATTATGCAGTGTACTGTGGGCCATGCGATTCGATGTGCTGGGGTGATGCGATTTGATGTGCTGGGGGTGATGAAATGTGCTGCGGGTCATGTGATTCGATGTGCTGGGGGTGTTGCAATGTGCTGTGAGTGATGCGATTCAATGTGCTGGGGGTGATGCAATGTACTGTGAGAGATGCGATTCGATGTGCTGGCGGTGATGCAATGTGCTGTGGGCCATGCGATTTGATGTGCTGGGGTGATGCAATTCGATGTGCTGGGGGTGATGCAATGTGCTGTGAGTGATGCGAATCGATGTGCCGGGGGTGATGCAATGTTCTGTGGGCCATGCGATTCGATGTGCTGGGGGTGTTGCAATGTGCAGGGAGTGATGAGATGTGTTGGGGGTCATGCAATGTGCTGTGGGCCATGCGATTCGATGTGCTGGGGTGATGCGATTCGATGTGCTGGGGGTGATGCAATGTGCTGTGAGTGATGCTATTTGATGTGCTGGGTGTTATGCAATGTGCTGTGGGCCATCCGATTCGATGTGCTGCGGTGATGCGATTCGATGTGCTGGGGGTGATGCAATGTGCTGTGTGTGATGCGATTCGATGTGCTGGGTGTTATGCAATGTGCTGTGGTCCTTGCGATTCAATGTGCTGAGGGTGATGCAATGTGCTGTGAGTGATGCGATTCGATGTGCTGGGTGTTATGCAATGTGCTGTGGTCCATGTGTTTCGATGTGCTGGGGTGATGCGATTTGATGTGCTGATGGAGATACAATGTGCTGTGGGCCATGCGATTCTATGTGCTGGGGGTGATGCAATGTGATGTGAGTGATGCGATTCGATGTGCTAATGGTCATGCAATGTGCTCAGGGGTATCCGATTTGATGTACTGGGGTGATGCGATTCGATGTGCTGGGGGTGATGCAATGTGCTGTGAGTGATGCGATTCGATGTGCTGGGGGTGATGCAATGTGCTGTGGGCCATGCGATTCGATGTGCTGGGGTGATGCAATTCGATGTGCTGGGGGTGATGCAATGTGCTGTAAGTGATGCAATTCGATGTGCTGGGGGTTATGCAATGTGCTGTGGGCCATGTGATTTGATGTGCTGGGGTGATGTGATTCGATGTGCTGGGGGTGATGCAATGTGCTGTGGGCCATGCGATTCAATGTGCTGGGGGTGATGCAATGTGCTCTGAGTGATGCGATTCGATGTGCTGGGGGTTATGCAATGTGCTGTGGGCCATGCGATTCGATGTGCTGGGGTGATGCAATTCGATGTGCTGGGGGTGATGCAATGTGCTGTGAGTAATGCAATTCGATGTGCTGGGGGTTATGCAATGTGCTGTGGGCCATGCGATTCGATGTGCTGGGGTGATGCGATTCGATGTGCTGGGGGTGATGCAATGTGCTGTGGGCCATGCGATTCGATGTGCTGGGGTGTTGCAATGTGCTGTGAGTGATGCGATTCGATGTGCTGGGGGTTATGCAATGTGCTGTGGGCCAAGCGATTCGATGTGCTGTGGGCCATGCGATTCGATGTGCTGGGGTGATGTAATGTGCTGTGAGTGATGCGATTCGATGTGTTGGGGGTCATGCAATGTGCTGTGGACCATGCGATTCGATGTGCTGGGGTGATGCGATTCGATGTGCTGGGGGTGATGCAATGTGCTGTGGGCCATGCGATTCGATGTGCTGGGGGCGATGCGATTCAATGTGCTGGGGGTGATGCAATGTGCTGTGAATAATGTGATTCGACGTGCTGGGGGTGATGCAATGTGCTGTGGGCCATGCGATTCGATGTGCTCGGGTGATGCGATTTGATGTGCTGGGGGTGATGCAATGTGCTGTGAGTGATGCAATTTGATGTGCTGGGGGTTATGCAAAGTGCTGTAGGCCATGCGATTCGATGTGCTGGGGTGATGTGATTCGATGTGCTGGGGGTGATGCAATGTGCTGTGGGCCATGCGATTCGATGTGCTGGGGGTGTTGCAATGTGCTGTGAGTGATGCGATTTGATGTGCTGGGGGTGATGCAATATTCTGTGGGCCATGCGTTTCGAAGTGCTGGGGTGTTGCAATGTGCTGTGAGTGATGCGATTCGATGTGCTGGGGGTTATGCAATTTGCTGTGGGCCAAGCGATTCGATGTGCTGTGGGCCATGCGATTCGATGTGCTGGGGTGATGTAATGTGCTGTGAGTGATGCGATTCGATGTGTTGGGGTGATGCGATTTGATGTGCTGGGGATGATGCAATGTGCTGTGGGCCATGCGATTCGATGTGCTGGGGTGATGCAATTCGATGTGCTGGGGGTGATGCAATGTGCTGTGAGTGATGCAATTCGATGTGCTGGGGGTTATGCAATGTGCTGTGGGCCATGCGATTCGATGTGCTGGGGTGATGCGATTCGATGTGCTGGGGGTGATGCAATGTGCTGTGGGCCATGCGATTCGATGTGCTGGGGTGATGCAACCTGCTGTGAGTGATGCGATTTGATGTGCTGGGTGTGATGCACTGTGCTGTGGGACATGTGATTCGATGTGCTGGGGTGATGCAATGTGCTGTGGGCCGTGCGATTTGATGTGGGCCATGCGATTTGATGTGCTGGGGTGATGCAATGTGCTGCGAGTGATGCAATTTGATGTGCTGTGGATTATGCAATGTACTGTGGGCCATGCGATTCGATGTGCTGGGGTGATGCAATTTGATGTGCTGGGGGTGATGAAATGTGCTGCGGGCCATGCGATTCGATGTGCTGGGGGTGTTGCAATGTGCTGTGAGTGATGCGATTCAAAGTGCTGGGGGTGATGCAATGTGCTGTGAGTGATGCGATTCGATGTGCTGGTGGTGATGCAATGTGCTGTGGGCCATGCGATTCGATGTGCTGGGGTGATGCAATTCGATGTGCTGGGGGTGATGCAATGTGCTGTGAGTGATGCGAATCGATGTGCCGGGGGTGATGCAATGTTCTGTGGGCCATGCGATTCGATGTGCTGGGGGTGTTGCAATGTGCAGTGAGTGATGTGATGTGTTGGGGGTCATGCAATGTGCTGTGGGCCATGCGATTCGATGTGCTGGGGTGATGTGATTAGATGTGCTGGGGGTGATGCAATGTGCTGTGGGCCATGCGATTCGATGTGCTGGGGGCGATGCGATTCAATGTGCTGGGGGTGATGCAATGTGCTTTGAGTAATGTGATTCGATGTGCTGGGGGTGATGCAATGTGCTGTGGGCCATGCGATTCGATGTGCTCGGGTGATGCGATTTGATGTGCTGGGGGTGATGCAATGTGCTGTGAGTGATGCGATTTGATGTGCTGGGGGTTATGCAAAGTGCTGTAGGCCATGCGATTCGATGTGCTGGGGTGATGTGATTCGATGTGCTGGGGGTGATGCAATGTGCTGTGGGCCATGCGATTCGATGTGCTGGGGGTGTTGCAATGTGCTGTGAGTGATGCGATTCGATGTCCTGGGGGTGATGCAATGTTCTGTGGGCCATGTGATTCGATGTGCTGGGGGTTATGCAATGTGCTGTGGGCCATGCGATTCGATGTGCTGTGGTGATGCGATTCGATGTGCTGGGGGTGATGCAATGTGTTGTGGGCCATGCGATTCGATGTGCTGGGGGTGATGCCATGTGTTGTGGGCCATGCGATTTGTTGTGCTGGGGGTGTTGCAATGTGCTGTGAGTGATGCGATTCGATGTGCTGGGGGTTATGCAATGTGCTGTGGGCCATGCAATTTGATGTGCTGGGGGTGATGCAATGTCCTGTGAGTGATGCGAGTAGATGTGCTGGGGGTGATGCAATGTGCTGTGAGTGATGCGATTCGATGTGCTGAGTGTTATGCAATTTGCTGTGGTCCATGCGATTCGATGTGTTGGGGGTGATGCAATGTGCTGTGGGCCATGCGATTCGTTGTGCTGGGGTGATGCGATTTGATGTGCTGGGGTTGATGCAATGTGCTGTGAGTGATGCGATTCGATGTGCTGGGGGTGATGCAATGTGCTGTGGTCCATGCGATTTGATGTGCTGGGGTGATGCGATTCGATGTGCTGGGGGTGATGCAATGTGCTGTGGGCCATGCGATTCGATGTGCTGGGGTGTTTCAATGTGCTGTGAGTGATGCGATTCGATGTTCAGGGGGGTTATGCAATGTGCTGTGGGCCATGCGATTCGATGTGCTGGGGGTGATGCAATGTGCTGTGAGTGATGCGATTCGACGTGCTGGGGGTGATGCAATGTCCTGTGGTCCATGCGATTCAATGTGCTGGGGTGTTGCAATGTGCTGTGAGTGATGCGATTCGATGTGCTGGGGGTTATGCAATGTGCTGTGGGCCATGCGATTCGATGTGCTGGGGGGGTGATGCTATTCGATGTGCTGGGGGTGATGCAATGTGCTGTGGGCCATGCGATTCGATGTACTGGGGGTGATGCAATGTGCTGGGAATTATGCGATTCGATGTGCTGGGGGTGATGCAATGTGCTGTGGGTCATGCGATTCGATGTGCTGGTGTGATGCGATTCGATGTGCTGGGGGTAATGCAATGTGCTGTGAGTGATGCGTTTCGATGTGCTGGGGTTATGCAATGTGCTGTGGGCCATGCGATTCGATGTGCTGGGGTGATGCGATTTGATGTGCTGGGGGTGATGCAATGTGCTGTGGGCCATGCGATTCGATGTGCTGGGGGTGTTGCAATGTGCTGTGAGTGATGCGATTCGATGTGCTGGGGTGATGCAATGTTCTGTGGGTCATGCGATTCGATGTGCTGGGGTGATACGATTCGATGTGCTGGGGGTAATGCAATGTGCTGTGAGTGATGCGTTTCGATGTGCTGGGGTTATGCAATGTGCTGTGGGCCATGCGATTCGATGTGCTGGGGTGATGCGATTCAATGTGCTGGGGGTGATGCAATGTGTTGTGAGTGATGCGATTTGATGTGCTGGGGGTTATGCAAAGTGCTGTAGGCCATGCGATTCGATGTGCTGGGGTGATGTGATTCGATGTGCTGGGGGTGATGCAATGTGCTGTGGGCCATGCGATTCGATGTGCTGGGGGTGTTGCAATGTGCTGTGAGTGATGCGATTCGATGTGCTGGGGGTGATGCAATATTCTGTGGGCCATGCGTTTCGAAGTGCTGGGGTGTTGCAATGTGCTGTGAGTGATGCGATTCGATGTGCTGGGGGTTATGCAATGTGCTGTGGGCCATGTGATTCGATGTGCTGGGGGGGTGGTGCGATTCGATGTGCTGGGGTGATGTAATTTGCTGTGAGTGATGCGATTCGATGTGTTGGGGTGATGCGATTTGATGTGCTGGGGATGATGCAATGTGCTGTGGGCCATGCGATTCGATGTGCTGGGGTGATGCGATTCGATGTGCTGGGGGTGATGCAATGTGCTGTGAGTGATGCAATTCGATGTGCTGGGGGTTATGCAATGTGCTGTGGGCCATGCGATTCGATGTGCTGGGGTGATGCGATTCGATGTGCTGGGGGTGATGCAATGTGCTGTGGGCCATGCGATTCGATGTGCTGGGGTGATGCAACCTGCTGTGAGTGATGCGATTTGATGTGCTGGGTGTGATGCACTGTGCTGTGGGACATGTGATTCGATGTGCTGGGGTGATGCAATGTGCTGTGGGCCGTGCGATTTGATGTGGGCCATGCGATTTGATGTGCTGGGGTGATGCAATGTGCTGTGAGTGATGCGATTCGATGTGCTGTGGATTATGCAGTGTACTGTGGGCCATGCGATTCGATGTGCTGGGGTGATGCGATTTGATGTGCTGGGGGTGATGAAATGTGCTGCGGGTCATGTGATTCGATGTGCTGGGGGTGTTGCAATGTGCTGTGAGTGATGCGATTCAATGTGCTGGGGGTGATGCAATGTACTGTGAGAGATGCGATTCGATGTGCTGGCGGTGATGCAATGTGCTGTGGGCCATGCGATTTGATGTGCTGGGGTGATGCAATTCGATGTGCTGGAGGTGATGCAATGTGCTGTGAGTGATGCGAATCGATGTGCCGGGGGTGATGCAATGTTCTGTGGGCCATGCGATTCGATGTGCTGGGGGTGTTGCAATGTGCAGGAAGTGATGAGATGTGTTGGGGGTCATGCAATGTGCTGTGGGCCATGCGATTCGATGTGCTGGGGTGATGCGATTCGATGTGCTGGGGGTGATGCAATGTGCTGTGAGTGATGCTATTTGATGTGCTGGGTGTTATGCAATGTGCTGTGGGCCATCCGATTCGATGTGCTGCGGTGATGCGATTCGATGTGCTGGGGGTGATGCAATGTGCTGTGTGTGATGCGATTCGATGTGCTGGGTGTTATGCAATGTGCTGTGGTCCTTGCGATTCAATGTGCTGAGGGTGATGCAATGTGCTGTGAGTGATGCGATTCGATGTGCTGGGTGTTATGCAATGTGCTGTGGTCCATGTGTTTCGATGTGCTGGGGTGATGCGATTTGATGTGCTGATGGAGATACAATGTGCTGTGGGCCATGCGATTCTATGTGCTGGGGGTGATGCAATGTGATGTGAGTGATGCGATTCGATGTGCTAATGGTTATGCAATGTGCTGTGGGCTATCCGATTTGATGTACTGGGGTGATGCGATTCGATGTGCTGGGGGTGATGCAATGTGCTGTGAGTGATGCGATTCGATGTGCTGGGGGTGATGCAATGTGCTGTGGGCCATGCGATTCGATGTGCTGGGGTGATGCAATTCGATGTGCTGGGGGTGATGCAATGTGCTGTAAGTGATGCAATTCGATGTGCTGGGGGTTATGCAATGTGCTGTGGGCCATGTGATTTGATGTGCTGGGGTGATGTGATTCGATGTGCTGGGGGTGATGCAATGTGCTGTGGGCCATGCGATTCAATGTGCTGGGGGTGATGCAATGTGCTCTGAGTGATGCGATTCGATGTGCTGGGGGTTATGCAATGTGCTGTGGGCCATGCGATTCGATGTGCTGGGGTGATGCAATTCGATGTGCTGGGGGTGATGCAATGTGCTGTGAGTAATGCAATTCGATGTGCTGGGGGTTATGCAATGTGCTGTGGGCCATGCGATTCGATGTGCTGGGGTGATGCGATTCGATGTGCTGGGGGTGATGCAATGTGCTGTGGGCCATGCGATTCGATGTGCTGGGGTGTTGCAATGTGCTGTGAGTGATGCGATTCGATGTGCTGGGGGTTATGCAATGTGCTGTGGGCCAAGCGATTCGATGTGCTGTGGGCCATGCGATTCGATGTGCTGGGGTGATGTAATGTGCTGTGAGTGATGCGATTCGATGTGTTGGGGGTCATGCAATGTGCTGTGGACCATGCGATTCGATGTGCTGGGGTGATGCGATTCGATGTGCTGGGGGTGATGCAATGTGCTGTGGGCCATGCGATTCGATGTGCTGGGGGCGATGCGATTCAATGTGCTGGGGGTGATGCAATGTGCTGTGAATAATGTGATTCGACGTGCTGGGGGTGATGCAATGTGCTGTGGGCCATGCGATTCGATGTGCTCGGGTGATGCGATTTGATGTGCTGGGGGTGATGCAATGTGCTGTGAGTGATGCAATTTGATGTGCTGGGGGTTATGCAAAGTGCTGTAGGCCATGCGATTCGATGTGCTGGGGTGATGTGATTCGATGTGCTGGGGGTGATGCAATGTGCTGTGGGCCATGCGATTCGATGTGCTGGGGGTGTTGCAATGTGCTGTGAGTGATGCGATTTGATGTGCTGGGGGTGATGCAATATTCTGTGGGCCATGCGTTTCGAAGTGCTGGGGTGTTGCAATGTGCTGTGAGTGATGCGATTCGATGTGCTGGGGGTTATGCAATGTGCTGTGGGCCAAGCGATTCGATGTGCTGTGGGCCATGCGATTCGATGTGCTGGGGTGATGTAATGTGCTGTGAGTGATGCGATTCGATGTGTTGGGGTGATGCGATTTGATGTGCTGGGGATGATGCAATGTGCTGTGGGCCATGCGATTCGATGTGCTGGGGTGATGCGATTCGATGTGCTGGGGGTGATGCAATGTGCTGTGAGTGATGCAATTCGATGTGCTGGGGGTTATGCAATGTGCTGTGGGCCATGCGATTCGATGTGCTGGGGTGATGCGATTCGATGTGCTGGGGGTGATGCAATGTGCTGTGGGCCATGCGATTCGATGTGCTGGGGTGATGCAACCTGCTGTGAGTGATGCGATTTGATGTGCTGGGTGTGATGCACTGTGCTGTGGGACATGTGATTCGATGTGCTGGGGTGATGCAATGTGCTGTGGGCCGTGCGATTTGATGTGGGCCATGCGATTTGATGTGCTGGGGTGATGCAATGTGCTGCGAGTGATGCAATTTGATGTGCTGTGGATTATGCAATGTACTGTGGGCCATGCGATTCGATGTGCTGGGGTGATGCGATTCGATGTGCTGGGGGTGATGAAATGTGCTGCGGGCCATGCGATTCGATGTGCTGGGGGTGTTGCAATGTGCTGTGAGTGATGCGATTCAAAGTGCTGGGGGTGATGCAATGTGCTGTGAGTGATGCGATTCGATGTGCTGGTGGTGATGCAATGTGCTGTGGGCCATGCGATTCGATGTGCTGGGGTGATGCAATTCGATGTGCTGGGGGTGATGCAATGTGCTGTGAGTGATGCGAATCGATGTGCCGGGGGTGATGCAATGTTCTGTGGGCCATGCGATTCGATGTGCTGGGGGTGTTGCAATGTGCAGTGAGTGATGTGATGTGTTGGGGGTCATGCAATGTGCTGTGGGCCATGCGATTCGATGTGCTGGGGTGATGTGATTAGATGTGCTGGGGGTGATGCAATGTGCTGTGGGCCATGCGATTCGATGTGCTGGGGGCGATGCGATTCAATGTGCTGGGGGTGATGCAATGTGCTTTGAGTAATGTGATTCGATGTGCTGGGGGTGATGCAATGTGCTGTGGGCCATGCGATTCGATGTGCTCGGGTGATGCGATTTGATGTGCTGGGGGTGATGCAATGTGCTGTGAGTGATGCGATTTGATGTGCTGGGGGTTATGCAAAGTGCTGTAGGCCATGCAATTCGATGTGCTGGGGTGATGTGATTCGATGTGCTGGGGGTGATGCAATGTGCTGTGGGCCATGCGATTCGATGTGCTGGGGGTGTTGCAATGTGCTGTGAGTGATGCGATTCGATGTGCTGGGGGTGATGCAATGTTCTGTGGGCCATGTGATTCGATGTGCTGGGGGTTATGCAATGTGCTGTGGGCCATGCGATTCGATGTGCTGTGGTGATGCGATTCGATGTGCTGGGGGTGATGCAATGTGTTGTGGGCCATGCGATTCGATGTGCTGGGCGTGATGCCATGTGTTGTGGGCCATGCGATTTGTTGTGCTGGGGGTGTTGCAATGTGCTGTGAGTGATGCGATTCGATGTGCTGGGGGTTATGCAATGTGCTGTGGGCCATGCAATTTGATGTGCTGGGGGTGATGCAATGTCCTGTGAGTGATGCGAGTAGATGTGCTGGGGGTGATGCAATGTGCTGTGAGTGATGCGATTCGATGTGCTGAGTGTTATGCAATTTGCTGTGGTCCATGCGATTCGATGTGTTGGGGGTGATGCAATGTGCTGTGGGCCATGCGATTCGTTGTGCTGGGGTGATGCGATTTGATGTGCTGGGGTTGATGCAATGTGCTGTGAGTGATGCGATTCGATGTGCTGGGGGTGATGCAATGTGCTGTGGTCCATGCGATTTGATGTGCTGGGGTGATGCGATTCGATGTGCTGGGGGTGATGCAATGTGCTGTGGGCCATGCGATTCGATGTGCTGGGGTGTTTCAATGTGCTGTGAGTGATGCGATTCGATGTTCAGGGGGGTTATGCAATGTGCTGTGGGCCATGCGATTCGATGTGCTGGGGGTGATGCAATGTGCTGTGAGTGATGCGATTCGACGTGCTGGGGGTGATGCAATGTCCTGTGGTCCATGCGATTCAATGTGCTGGGGTGTTGCAATGTGCTGTGAGTGATGCGATTCGATGTGCTGGGGGTTATGCAATGTGCTGTGGGCCATGCGATTCGATGTGCTGGGGGGGTGATGCTATTCGATGTGCTGGGGGTGATGCAATGTGCTGTGGGCCATGCGATTCGATGTACTGGGGGTGATGCAATGTGCTGGGAATTATGCGATTCGATGTGCTGGGGGTGATGCAATGTGCTGTGGGTCATGCGATTCGATGTGCTGGTGTGATGCGATTCGATGTGCTGGGGGTAATGCAATGTGCTGTGAGTGATGCGTTTCGATGTGCTGGGGTTATGCAATGTGCTGTGGGCCATGCGATTCGATGTGCTGGGGTGATGCGATTTGATGTGCTGGGGGTGATGCAATGTGCTGTGGGCCATGCGATTCGATGTGCTGGGGGTGTTGCAATGTGCTGTGAGTGATGCGATTCGATGTGCTGGGGTGATGCAATGTTCTGTGGGTCATGCGATTCGATGTGCTGGGGTGATACGATTCGATGTGCTGGGGGTAATGCAATGTGCTGTGAGTGATGCGTTTCGATGTGCTGGGGTTATGCAATGTGCTGTGGGCCATGCGATTCGATGTGCTGGGGTGATGCGATTCAATGTGCTGGGGGTGATGCAATGTGCTGTGAGTGATGCGATTTGATGTGCTGGGGGTTATGCAAAGTGCTGTAGGCCATGCGATTCGATGTGCTGGGGTGATGTGATTCGATGTGCTGGGGGTGATGCAATGTGCTGTGGGCCATGCGATTCGATGTGCTGGGGGTGTTGCAATGTGCTGTGAGTGATGCGATTCGATGTGCTGGGGGTGATGCAATATTCTGTGGGCCATGCGTTTCGAAGTGCTGGGGTGTTGCAATGTGCTGTGAGTGATGCGATTCGATGTGCTGGGGGTTATGCAATGTGCTGTGGGCCATGTGATTCGATGTGCTGGGGGGGTGATGCGATTCGATGTGCTGGGGTGATGTAATTTGCTGTGAGTGATGCGATTCGATGTGTTGGGGTGATGCGATTTGATGTGCTGGGGATGATGCAATGTGCTGTGGGCCATGCGATTCGATGTGCTGGGGTGATGCGATTCGATGTGCTGGGGGTGATGCAATGTGCTGTGAGTGATGCAATTCGATGTGCTGGGGGTTATGCAATGTGCTGTGGGCCATGCGATTCGATGTGCTGGGGTGATGCGATTCGATGTGCTGGGGGTGATGCAATGTGCTGTGGGCCATGCGATTCGATGTGCTGGGGTGATGCAACCTGCTGTGAGTGATGCGATTTGATGTGCTGGGTGTGATGCACTGTGCTGTGGGACATGTGATTCGATGTGCTGGGGTGATGCAATGTGCTGTGGGCCGTGCGATTTGATGTGGGCCATGCGATTTGATGTGCTGGGGTGATGCAATGTGCTGCGAGTGATGCAATTTGATGTGCTGTGGATTATGCAATGTACTGTGGGCCATGCGATTCGATGTGCTGGGGTGATGCGATTCGATGTGCTGGGGGTGATGAAATGTGCTGCGGGCCATGCGATTCGATGTGCTGGGGGTGTTGCAATGTGCTGTGAGTGATGCGATTCAAAGTGCTGGGGGTGATGCAATGTGCTGTGAGTGATGCGATTCGATGTGCTGGTGGTGATGCAATGTGCTGTGGGCCATGCGATTCAATGTGCTGGGGTGATGCAATTCGATGTGCTGGGGGTGATGCAATGTGCTGTGAGTGATGCGAATCGATGTGCCGGGGGTGATGCAATGTTCTGTGGGCCATGCGATTCGATGTGCTGGGGGTGTTGCAATGTGCAGTGAGTGATGAGATGTGTTGGGGGTCATGCAATGTGCTGTGGGCCATGCGATTCGATGTGCTGGGGTGATGCGATTCGATGTGCTGGGGGTGATGCAATGTGCTGTGGGCCATGCGATTCGATGTGCTGGGGGCGATGCGATTCAATGTGCTGGGGGTGACGCAATGTGCTGTGAGTAATGTGATTCGATGTGCTGGGGGTGATGCAATGTGCTGTGGGCCATGCGATTCGATGTGCTCGGGTGATGCGATTTGATGTGCTGGGGGTGATGCAATGTGCTGTGAGTGATGCGATTTGATGTGCTGGGGGTTATGCAAAGTGCTGTAGGCCATGCGATTCGATGTGCTGGGGTGATGTGATTCGATGTGCTGGGGGTGATGCAATGTGCTGTGGGCCATGCGATTCGATGTGCTGGGGGTGTTGCAATGTGCTGTGAGTGATGCGATTCGATGTGCTGGGGGTGATGCAATGTTCTGTGGGCCATGCGATTCGATGTGCTGGGGGTTATGCAATGTGCTGTGGGCCATGCGATTCGATGTGCTGTGGTGATGCGATTCGATGTGCTGGGGGTGATGCAATGTGTTGTGGGCCATGCGATTCGATGTGCTGGGGGTGATGCCATGTGTTGTGGGCCATGCGATTCGATGTGCTGGGGGTGTTGCAATGTGCTGTGAGTGATGCGATTCGATGTGCTGGGGGTTATGCAATGTGCTGTGGGCCATGCGATTTGATGTGCTGGGGGTGATGCAATGTCCTGTGAGTGATGCGAGTAGATGTGCTGGGGGTGATGCAATGTGCTGTGAGTGATGCGATTCGATGTGCTAAGTGTTATGCAATTTGCTGTGGTCCATGCGATTCGATGTGTTGGGGGTGATGCAATGTGCTGTGGGCCATGCGATTCGTTGTGCTGGGGTGATGCGATTTGATGTGCTGGGGGTGATGCAATGTGCTGTGAGTGATGTGATTCGATGTGCTGGGGGTGATGCAATGTGCTGTGGGCCATGCGATTCGATGTGCTGGGGTGTTTCAATGTGCTGTGAGTGATGCGATTCGATGTTCAGGGGGGTTATGCAATGTGCTGTGGGCCATGCGATTCGATGTGATGGGGGTGATGCGATTCGATGTGCTGGGGGTGATGCAATGTGCTGTGGTGATGCGATTCGACGTGCTGGGGGTGATGCAATGTCCTGTGGTCCATGCGATTCAATGTGCTGGGGTGTTGCAATGTGCTGTGAGTGATGCGATTCGATGTGCTGGGGGTTATGCAATGTGCTGTGGGCCATGCGATTCGATGTGCTGGGGGGGTGATGCTATTCGATGTGCTGGGGGTGATGCAATGTGCTGTGATCCATGCGATTCGATGTACTGGGGGTGATGCAATGTGCTGGGAATTATGCGATTCAATGTGCTGGGGGTGTTGCAATGTGCTGTGAGTGATGCGATTCGATGTGCTGGGGGTGATGCAATGTTCTGTGGGTCATGCGATTCGATGTGCTGGGGTGATACGATTCGATGTGCTGGGGGTAATGCAATGTGCTGTGAGTGATGCGTTTCGATGTGCTGGGGTTATGCAATGTGCTGTGGGCCATGCGATTCGATGTGCTGGGGTGATGCGATTCAATGTGCTGGGGGTGATGCAATGTGCTGTGGGCCATGCGATTCGATGTGTTGGGGGTGTTGCAATGTGCTGTGAGTGATGCGATTCGATGTGCTGGGGGTGATGCAATGTTCTGTGGGCCATGCAATTTGATGTGCTGGGGGTGTTGCAATGTGCTGTGAGTGATGCGATTCAATGTGCTGGGGGTTATGCAATGTGCTATGGGCCAAGCGATTCGATGTGCTGTGGGTGATGCGATTCGATGTGCTGGGGGTGATGCAATGTGCTGTGGGCCATGCCATTCGATGTGCTGGGGGTGATGTAATGTGCTGTGAGTGATGCTATTCGATGTGCAGGTGGTGATGCAATGTGCTCTGGGCCGTGCGATTCGATGTGCTGGGGTGATGCGATTCGATGTGCTGGGGGTGATGCAATGTGCTGTGAGTGATGCGATTCAATGTGCTGGGGGTTATGCAATGTGCTGTGGTCCATGCGATTCGATGTGCTGGGGTGATGCAATTTGATGTGCTTCGGGTAATGCAATGTGCTGTGGGCCATGCGATTCGATGTGCTGGGGTGATGCGATTCGATGTGCTGGGGGTGATGCAATGTGCTGTGAGTGATGCAATTCGATGTGCTGGGGGTTATGCAATGTGCTGTGGGCCATGCGATTCGATGTGCTGGGGTGATGCGATTCGATGTGCTGGGGGTGATGCAATGTGCTGTGAGTGATGCGATTTGATGTGCTGGGTGTGATGCAATGTGCTGTGGGCCATGTGATTCGATGTTCTGGGGTTGATGCAATGTGCTGTGGTTGATGCGATATGATGTGCTGGGGGTGATGCAATGTGCTGTGGGCCATGCGATTCGATGTGCTGGGGTGATGCGATTTGATGTGCTGGGGGTGATGCAATGTGCTGTGGGCCATGCGATTTGATGTGCTAGGGGTGTTTCAATGTGCTGTGAGTGATGCGATTGGATGTGCTGGGGGTGATGCAATGTTCTGTGGGTCATGCGATTCGATGTGCTGGGGTGATGCGATTCGATGTGCTGGGGGTAATGCAATGTGCTGTGAGTGATGCGTTTCGATGTGCTGGGGTTATGCAATGTGCTGTGGGCCATGCGATTCGATGTGCTGGGGTGATGCGATTCGATGTGCTGGGGGTGATGCAATGTGCTGTGGGCCATGCGATTCGATGTGCTGGGGGTGTTGCAATGTGCTGTGAGTGATGCGATTCGATGTGCTGGGGGTGATGCAATGTTCTGTGGGTCATGCGATTCGATGTGCTGGGGTGATGCGATTCGATGTGCTGGGGGTAATGCAATGTGCTGTGAGTGATGTGTTTCGATGTGCTGGGGTTATGCAATGTGCTGTGGGCCATGCGATTCGATGTGCTGGGGTGATGCGATTCGATGTGCTGGGGGTGATGCAATGTGCTGTGGGCCATGCGATTCGATGTGCTGGGGGTGTTGCAATGTGCTGTGAGTGATGCGATTCGATGTGCTGGGGGTGATGCAATGTTCTGTGGGCCATGCGATTTGATGTGCTGGGTGTGTTGCAATGTGCTGTGAGTGATGCGATTCAATGTGCTGGGAGTTATGCAATGTGCTATGGGCCAAGCGATTCGATGTGCTGGGGGTGATGCGATTCGATGTGCTGGGGGTGATGCAATGTGCTGTGGGCCATGCGATTCGATGTGCTGGGGGTGATGTAATGTGCTGTAAGTGATGAAATTCGATGTGCAGGTGGTGATGCAATGTGTTGTGGGCCATGCGATTCGATGTGCTGGGGTGATGCGATTCGATGTGCTGGGGGTGATGCAATGTGCTGTGAGTGATGCGATTCAATGTGCTGGGGGTTATGCAATGTGATGTGGTCCATGCGATTCGATGTGCTGGGGTGATGCGATTTGATGTGCTGTGGGTGATGCAATGTGCTGTGGGCCATGCGATTCGATGTGCTGTGGTGATGCGATTCGATGTGCTGGGGGTGATGCAATGTGCTGTGAGTGATGCAATTCGATGTGCTGGGGGTTATGCAATGTGCTGTGGGCCATGCGATTCGATGTGCTGGGGTGATGCAATTCGATGTGCTGGGGGTGATGCAATGTGCTGTGAGTGATGCGATTTGATGTGCTGGGTGTGATGCAATGTGCTGTGGGCCATGTGATTCGATGTACTGGAGTTGATGCAATGTGCTGTGGTTGATGCAATATGATGTGCTGGGGGTGATGCAATGTGCTGTGGGCCATGCGATTTGATGTGCTGGGGTGATGCGATTCGATGTGCTGGGGGTGATGCAATGTGCTGTGGGCCATGCGATTCGATGTGCTGGGGGTGTTGCAATGTGCTGTGAGTGATGCGATTCGATGTGCTGGGGGTGATGCAATGTTCTGTGGGTCATGCGATTCGATGTGCTGGGGTGATGCGATTCGATGTGCTGGGGGTAATGCAATGTGCTGTGAGTGATGCGTTTCGATGTGCTGGGGTTATGCAATGTGCTGTGGGCCATGCGATTCGATGTGCTGGGGTGATGCGATTCGATGTGCTGGGGGTGATGCAATGTGCTGTGGGCCATGCGATTCGATGTGCTGGGGGTGTTGCAATGTGCTGTGAGTGATGCGATTCGATGTGCTGGGGGTGATGCAATGTTCTGTGGGCCATGCGATTTGATGTGCTGGGTGTGTTGCAATGTGCTGTGAGTGATGCGATTCAATGTGCTGGGAGTTATGCAATGTGCTATGGGCCAAGCGATTCGATGTGCTGGGGGTTATGCGATTCGATGTGCTGGGGGTGATGCAATGTGCTGTGGGCCATGCAATTCGATGTGCTGGGGGTGATGTAATGTGCTGTGAGTGATGCAATTCGATGTGCAGGTGGTGATGCAATGTGCTGTGGGCTATGCGATTCGATGTGCTGGGGTGATGCGATTCGATGTGCTGGGGGTGATGCAATGTGCTGTGAGTGATGCGATTCAATGTGCTGGGGGTTATGCAATGTGCTGTGGTCCATGCGATTCGATGTGCTGGGGTGATGCGATTTGATGTGCTGTGGGTGATGCAATGTGCTGTGGGCCATGCGATTGGATGTGCTGTGGTGATGCGATTCGATGTGCTGGGGGTGATGCAATGTGCTGTGAGTGATGCAATTCGATGTGCTGGGGGTTATGCAATGTGCTGTGGGCCATGCGATTCGATGTGCTAGGGTGATGCGATTCGATGTGCTGGGGGTGATGCAATGTGCTGTGAGTGATGCGATTTGATGTGCTGGGTGTGATGCAATGTGCTGTGGGCCATGTGATTCGATGTACTGGAGTTGATGCAATGTGCTGTGGTTGATGCAATATGATGTGCTGGGGGTGATGCAATGTGCTGTGGGCCATGCGATTCGATGTGCTGGGGTGATGCAATGTGCTGTGGGCCGTGCGATTTGATGTGGGCCATGCGATTTGATGTGCTGGGGTGATGCAATGTGCTGTGAGTGATGCGATTCGATGTGCTGGGGGTTATGCAATGTACTGTGGGCCATGCGATTCGATGTGCTGGGGTGATGTGATTCGATGTGCTGGGGGTGATTCAATATGCTGTGGGCCATGCGATTCGATGTGCTGGGGTGATGCGATTCAATGTGCTGGGGGTGATGCAATGTGCTGCGGGCCATGCGATTCGATGTGCTGGGGGTGTTGCAATGTGCTGTGAGTGATGCGATTCGATGTGCTGGGGGTGATGCAATGTGCTGTGAGTGATGTGATTCGATGTGCGGGTGGTGATGCAATGTGCTGTGGGCCATGCGATTCGATGTGCTGGGGTGATGCAATTCGATGTGCTGGGGGTGATGCAATGTGCTGTGAGTGATGCGATTCGATGTGCTGGGGGTGATGCAATGTTCTGTGGGCCATGCAATTCGATGTGTTGGGGGTGTTGCAATGTGCAGTGAGTGATGAGATGTGCTGGGTGTTATGCAATGTCCTGTGGGCCATCCGATTCGATGTGCTGGGGTGATGCGATTCGATGTGCTGGGGGTGAGGCAATGTGATGTGAGTGATGCGATTCGATGTGCTGGGGGTTATGCAATGTGCTGTGGTCCATGCGATTCGATGTGCTGGGGTGATGCGATTCGATGTGCTTGGGGTGATGCAATGTGCTGTGGGCCATGCGATTCGATGTGCTAGGGTGATGCGATTCAATGTGCTGGGGGTGGTGCAATGTGCTGTGAGTGATGCGATTCTATGTGCTGGGGGTTATGCAATGTGCTGTGGGCCATGCGATTCGATGTGCTGGGGTGATGCGATTCGATGTGCTGGGGGTTATGCAATGTGCTGTGGGCCATGCGATTCGATGTGCTGGGGTGATGCGATTCGATGTGCTGGGGGTGATGCAATGTGCTGTGAGTGATGCGATTTGATGTGCTGGGTGTGATGCAATGTGCTGTGGGCCATGCGATTCGATGTACTGGAGTTGATGCAATGTGCTGTGGTTGATGCGATATGATGTGCTGGGGTGATGCAATGTGCTGTGGGCCATGCGATTCGATGTGCTGGGGGTGATGCAATGTGCTGTGGGCCATGCGATTCGATGTGCTGGGGTGATGCAATGTGCTGTGGGCCGTGCGATTTGATGTGGGCCATGCGATTTGATGTGCTGGGGTGATGCAATGTGCTGTGAGTGATGCGATTTGATGTGCTGGGGGTTATGCAATGTACTGTGGGCCATGCGATTCGATGTGCTGGGGTGATGTGATTCGATGTGCTGGGGATGATTCAATGTGCTGTGGGCCATGCGATTCGATGTGCTGGGGTGATGCGATTCAATGTGCTGGGGGTGATGCAATGTGCTGCGGGCCATGCGATTCGATGTGCTGGGTGTGTTGCAATGTGCTGTGAGTGATGCGATTCGATGTGCTGGGGGTGATGCAATGTGCTGTGAGTGATGTGATTCGATGTGCGGGTGGTGATGCAATGTGCTGTGGGCCATGCGATTCGATGTGCTGGGGTGATGCGATTTGATGTGCTGAGGGTGATGCAATGTGCTGTGAGTGATGCGATTCGATGTGCTGGGGGTTATGCAATGTGCTGTGGTCCATGCGATTCGATGTGCTGGGGTGATGCGATTTGATGTGCTGGGGGTGATGCAATGTGCTGTGGGCCATGCGATTCGATGTGCTGGGGTGATGCGATTCGATGTGCTGGGGGTGATGCAATGTGCTGTGAGTGATGCAATTCGATGTGCTGGGGGTTATGAAATGTGCTGTGGGCCATGCGATTCGATGTGCTGGGGTGATGCGATTCGATGTGCTGGGCGTGATGCAATGTGCTGTGACTGATGCGATTCGATGTGCTGGGGGTGATGTAATGTGCTGTGAGTGATGCGATTCGATGTGCTGGGGGTGATGCAATGTGCTGTGGGCCATGCAATTCGATGTTCTGGGGTGATGCGATTTGATGTGCTGAGGGTGATGCAATGTGCTGTGAGTGATGCGATTCGATGTGCTGGGGGTTATGCAATGTGCTGTGGTCCATGCGATTCGATGTGCTGGGGTGATGCGATTTGATGTGCTGGGGGTGATGCAATGTGCTGTGGGCCATGCGATTCGATGTGCTGGGGTGATGCGATTCGATGTGCTGGGGGTGATGCAATGTGCTGTGAGTGATGCAATTCGATGTGCTGGGGGTTATGAAATGTGCTGTGGGCCATGCGATTCGATGTGCTGGGGTGATGCGATTCGATGTGCTGGGCGTGATGCAATGTGCTGTGGGCCATGCGATTCGATGTGCTGGGGTGATGCAACGTGCTGTGAGTGATGCGATTTGATGTGCTGGGTGTGATGCACTGTGCTGTGGGACATGTGATTCGATGTGCTGGGGTAATGCAATGTGCTGTGGGCCGTGCGATTTTATGTGGGCCATGCAATTTGATGTGCTGGGGTGATGCAATGTGCTGTGAGTGATGCGATTCGATGTGCTGGGGATTATGCAATTTACTGTGGGCCATGCAATTCGATGTGCTGGGGTGATGCGATTTGATGTGCTGAGGGTGATGCAATGTGCTGTGAGTGATGCGATTCAATGTGCTGGGGGTTATGCAATGTGCTGTGGTCCATGCGATTCGATGTGCTGGGGTGATGCGATTTGATGTGCTGGTGGTGATGCAATGAGCTGTGAGCCATGCGATTCGATGTGCTGGGGTGATGCAATTCGATGTGCTGGGGGTGATGCAATGTGCTGTGAGTGATGCGATTCGATGTGCTGGGGGTGATGCAATGTTCTGTGGGCCATGCAATTCAATGTGTTGGGGGTGTTGCAATGTGCAGTGAGTGATGAGATGTGCTGTGGGTAATGCAATGTGCTGTGGGCCATGCGATTTGATGTGCTGGGGTGATGCGATTCGATGTGCTGGGGGTGATGCAATGTGCTGTGAGTGATGCGATTCGATGTGCTGGGTGTTATGCAATGTCCTGTGGGCCATCCGATTTGATGTGCTGGGGTTATGCGGTTCGATGTGCTGGGGGTGATGCAATGTGCTGTGAGTGATGCGATTCGATGTGCTGGGGGTTATGCAATGTGCTGTGGTCCATGTGATTCGATGTGCTGGGGTGATACGATTCGATGTGCTGGGGGTAATGCAATGTGCTGTGGGCCATGCGATTCGATGTGCTGGGGTGATGCGATTCGATGTGCTGGGGGTGATGCAATGTGCTGTGAGTGATGCAATTCGATGTGCTGGGGGTTATGCAATGTGCTGTGGGCCATGCGATTCAATGTGCTGGGGTGATGCGATTAGATGTGCTGGGGTGATGCAATGTGCTGTAAGTGATGCGATTTGATGTACTGGGGTTGATGCAATGTGCTGTGGTCCAAGCGATTCGATGTGCTGGGGTGATGTAATGTGCTGTGAGTGATGCGATTCGATGTGCTGGGGGTGATGCAATGTGCTGTGGGCCATGCAATTCGATGTGCTGGGGTGATGCGATTTGATGTGCTGAGGGTGATGCAATGTGCTGTGAGTGATGCGATTCGATGTGCTGGGGGTTATGCAATGTGCTGTGGTCCATGCGATTCGATGTGCTGGGGTGATGCGATTTGATGTGCTGGGGGTGATGCAATGTGCTGTGGGCCATGCGATTCGATGTGCTGGGGTGATGCGATTCGATGTGCTGGGGGTGATGCAATGTGCTGTGAGTGATGCAATTCGATGTGCTGGGGGTTATGAAATGTGCTTTGGGCCATGCGATTCGATGTGCTGGGGTGATGCGATTCGATGTGCTGGGCGTGATGCAATGTGCTGTGGGCCATGCGATTCGATGTGCTGGGGTGATGCAACGTGCTGTGAGTGATGCGATTTGATGTGCTGGGTGTGATGCACTGTGCTGTGGGACATGTGATTCGATGTGCTGGGGTAATGCAATGTGCTGTGGGCCGTGCGATTTTATGTGGGCCATGCAATTTGATGTGCTGGGGTGATGCAATGTGCTGTGAGTGATGCGATTCGATGTGCTGGGGATTATGCAATTTACTGTGGGCCATGCAATTCGATGTGCTGGGGTGATGCGATTCCATGTGCTGGGGCTGATGCAATGTGCTGTGAGTGATGCAATTTGATGTGCTGGGGGTTATGCAATGTGCTGTGGGCCATGCGATTCGATGTGCTGGGGTGATGCGATTCGATGTGCTAGGGGTGATGCAATGTGCTGTAAGTGATGCGATTTGATGTACTGGGGTTGATGCAATGTGCTGTGGTTGATGCGAGTTGATGTGCTGGGGGTGATGCAATGTGCTGTGGGCCATGCGATTCGATGTGCTGGGGGTGATGCAATGTGCTGTGGGCCATGCGATTCGATGTGCTGGGGTGATGCAATGTGCTGTGGGCTGTGCGATTTGATGTGGGCCATGCGATTTGATGTGCTGGGGGGATGCAATGTGCTGTGAGTGATGCGATTAGATGTGCTGGGGGTTATGCAATGTACTGTGGGCCATGCGATTCGATGTGCTGGGGTGATGCCATTCGATGTGCTGGGGGTGATGCAATGTGCTGTTGGCCATGCGATTCGATGTGCTGGGGGTGTTGCAATGTGCTGTGAGTGATGCGATTCGATGTGCTGGGGGTGATGCAATGTGCTGTGAGTGATGCGATTCGATGTGCTGGTGGTGATGCAATGAGCTGTGGGCCATGCGATTCGATGTGCTGGGGTGATGCAATTCGATGTGCTGGGGGTGATGCAATGTGCTGTGAGTGATGCGATTCGATGTGCTGGGGGTGATGCAATGTTCCGTGGGCCATGCAATTCAATGTGTTGGGGGTGTTGCAATGTGCAGTGAGTGATGAGATGTGCTGTGGGTAATGCAATGTGCTGTGGGCCATGCGATTTGATGTGCTGGGGTGATGCGATTCAATGTGCTGGGGGTGATGCAATGTGCTGTGAGTGATGCGATTCGATGTGCTGGGTGTTATGCAATGTCCTGTGGGCCATCCGATTTGATGTGCTGGGGTTATGCGGTTCGATGTGCTGGGGGTGATGCAATGTGCTGTGAGTGATGCGATTCGATGTGCTGGGGGTTATGCAATGTGCTGTGGTCCATGTGATTCGATGTGCTAGGGTGATGCGATTCGATGTGCTGGGGGTAATGCAATGTGCTGTGGGCCATGTGATTCGATGTGCTGGGGTGATGCGATTCGATGTGCTGGGGGTGATGCAATGTGCTGTGAGTGATGCAATTCGATGTGCTGGGGGTTATGCAATGTGCTGTGGGCCATGCGATTCAATGTGCTGGGGTGATGCGATTAGATGTGCTGGGGTGATGCAATGTGCTGTAAGTGATGCGATTTGATGTACTGGGGTTGATGCAATGTGCTGTGGTCCAAGCGATTCGATGTGCTGGGGTGATGTAATGTGCTGGGAGTGATGCGATTCGATGTGCTGGGGGTGATGCAATGTGCTGTGGGCCATGCAATTCGATGTGCTGGGGTGATGCGATTTGATGTGCTGAGGGTGATGCAATGTGCTGTGAGTGATGCAATTCGATGTGCTGGGGGTTATGCAATGTGCTGTGGTCCATGCGATTCGATGTGCTGGGGTGATGCGATTTGATGTGCTGGGGGTGATGCAATGTGCTGTGGGCCATGCGATTCGATGTGCTGGGGTGATGCGATTCGATGTGCTGGGGGTGATGCAATGTGCTGTGAGTGATGCAATTCGATGTGCTGGGGGTTATGAAATGTGCTGTGGGCCATGCGATTCGATGTGCTGGGGTGATGCGATTCGATGTGCTGGGCGTGATGCAATGTGCTGTGGGCCATGCGATTCGATGTGCTGGGGTGATGCAACGTGCTGTGAGTGATGCGATTTGATGTGCTGGGTGTGATGCACTGTGCTGTGGGACATGTGATTCGATGTGCTGGGGTAATGCAATGTGCTGTGGGCCGTGCGATTTTATGTGGGCCATGCAATTTGATGTGCTGGGGTGATGCAATGTGCTGTGAGTGATGCGATTCGATGTGCTGGGGATTATGCAATTTACTGTGGGCCATGCAATTCGATGTGCTGGGGTGATGCGATTTGATGTGCTGAGGGTGATGCAATGTTCTGTGAGTGATGCGATTCGATGTGCTGGGGGTTATGCAATGTGCTGTGGTCCATGCGATTCGATGTGCTGGGGTGATGCGATTTGATGTGCTGGGGGTGATGCAATGTGCTGTGGGCCATGCGATTCGATGTACTGGGGGTGATGCAATGTGCTGTGAGTGATGCGATTCGATGTGCTGGGGGTTATGCAATGTGCTGTGGTCCATGCGATTCGATGTGCTGGGGTGATGCGATTTGATGTGCTGGGGGTGATGCAATGTGCTGTGGGCCATGCGATTCGAAGTGCTGGGGTGATGCGATTCGATGTGCTGGGGGTGATGCAATGTGCTGTGAGTGATGCAATTCGATGTGCTGGGGGCTATGCAATATGCTGTGGGCCATGCGATTCGATGTGCTGGGGTGATGCGATTCGATGTGCTGGGGGTGATGCAATGTGCTGTGGGCCATGCGATTCGATGTGCTGGGGGTGATGCAACATGCTGTGAGTGATGCGATTTGATGTGCTGGGTGTGATGCAATGTGCTGTGGGCCATGTGATTCGATGTGCTGGGGTGATGCAATGTGCTGTGGGCCGTGCGATTTGATGTGGGTCATGCGATTTGATGTGCTGGATTGATGCAACGTGCTGTGAGTGATGCGATTCGATGTGCTGTGGATTATGCAATGTACTGTGGGCCATGCGATTCGATGTGCTGGGGTGATGCGATTCGATGTGCTGGGGGTGATGAAATGTGCTGTGGGCCATGCGATTCGATGTGCTGGGGGTGTTGCAGTGTGCTGTGAGTGATGCGATTCGATGTGCTGGGGGTGATGCAATGTGCTGTGGGCCATGCGATTCGATGTGCTGGGGTGATGCAATTCGATGTGCTGGGGGTGATGCAATGTGCTGTGAGTGATGCAAATCGATGTGCCGGGGGTGATGCAATGTTCTGTGGGCCATGCGATTCGATGTGCTGGGGGTTATGCAATGTGCTGTGGGCCATGCGATTCGATGTGCTCTGGTGATGCGATTCGATGTGCTGGGGATGATGCAATGTGTTGTGGGCCATGCGATTCGATGTGCTGGGGGTGATGCAATGTGCTGCGGGCCATGCGATTTGATGTGCTGGGGGTGTTGCAATGTGCTGTGAGTGATGCGATTCGATGTGCTGGGGGTGATGCAATGTGCTGTGAGTGATGCGATTCGATGTGCTGGTGGTGATGCAATGAGCTGTGGGCCATGCGATTCGATGTGCTGGCGTGATGCAATTCGATGTGCTGGGGGTGATGCAATGTGCTGTGAGTGATGCGATTCGATGTGCTGGGTGTTATGCAATGTCCTGTGGGCCATCCGATTTGATGTGCTGGGGTTATGCGATTCGATGTGCTGGGGGTAATGCAATGTGCTGTGGGCCATGCGATTCGATGTGCTGGGGTGATGCGATTCCATGTGCTGGGGCTGATGCAATGTGCTGTGAGTGATGCAATTCGATGTGCTGGGGGTTATGCAATGTGCTGTGGGCCATGCGATTCGATGTGCTGGGGTGATGCGATTCGATGTGCTGGGGGTGATGCAATGTGCTGTAAGTGATGCGATTTGATGTACTGGGGTTGATGCAATGTGCTGTGGTTGATGCGATTTGATGTGCTGGGGGTGATGCAATGTGCTGTGGGCCATGCGATTCGATGTGCTGGGGGTGATGCAATGTGCTGTGGGCCATGCGATTCGATGTGCTGGGGTGATGCAATGTGCTGTGGGCCGTGCGATTTGATGTGGGCCATGCGATTTGATGTGCTGGGGGGATGCAATGTGCTGTGAGTGATGCGATTAGATGTGCTGGGGGTTATGCAATGTACTGTGGGCCATGAGATTCGATGTGCTGGGGTGATGCAATTCGATGTGCTGGGGGTGTTGCAATGTGCTGTGAGTGATGCGATTCGATGTGCTGGGGGTGATGCAATGTGCTGTGAGTGATGCGATTCGATGTGCTGGTGGTGATGCAATGTGCTGTGGGCCATGCGATTCGATGTGCTGGGGTGATGCAATTCGATGTGCTGGGGGTGATGCAATGTGCTGTGAGTGATGCGATTCAATGTGCTGGGGGTGATGCAATGTTCTGTGGGCCATGCAATTCGATGTGTTGGGGGTGTTGCAATGTGCAGTGAGTGATGAGATGTGCTGTGGGCCATGCGATTCGATGTGCTGGGGTGATGCAATTCGATGTGCTGGGGGTGATGCAATGTGCTGTGAGTGATGCGATTCGATGTGCTGGGTGTTATGCAATGTGCTGTGGGCCATCCGATTCGATGTGCTGGGGTGATGCAATGTGCTGTGAGTGATGCGATTCGACGTGCTGTGGATTATGCAATGTACTGTGGGCCATGCGATTCGATGTGCTGGGGTGATGCGATTTGATGTGCTGGGGTGATGAAATGTGCTGTGGGCCATGCGATTCGATGTGCTGGGGGTGTTGCAGTGTGCTGTGAGTGATGTGATTTGATGTGCTGGGGGTGATGCAATGTGCTGTGGGCCATGCGATTCGATGTGCTGGGGGTGATGCAATGTGCTGTGAGTGATGCGATTCGATGTGCTGGTGGTGATTCAATGAGCTGTGGGCCATGCGATTTGATGTGCTGGCGTGATGCAATTCGATGTGCTGGGGGTGATGCAATGTGCTGTGAGTGATGCGATTCGATGTGCTGGGGGTGATGCAATGTTCTGTGGGCCATGCAATTCGATGTGTTGGGGGTGTTGCAATGTGCAGTGAGTGATGAGATGTGCTGGGGGTAATGCAATGTGCTGTGGGCCATGCGATTTGATGTGCTGGGGTGATGCGATTCAATGTGCTGGGGGTGATGCAATGTGCTGTGAGTGATGCGATTCGATGTGCTGGGTGTTATGCAATGTCCTGTGGGCCATCCGATTTGATGTGCTGGGGTTATGCGATTCGATGTGCTGGGGGTAATGCAATGTGCTGTGGGCCATGCGATTCGATGTGCTGGGGTGATGCGATTCCATGTGCTGGGGCTGATGCAATGTGCTGTGAGTGATGCAATTCGATGTGCTGGGGGTTATGCAATGTGCTGTGGGCCATGCGATTCGATGTGCTGGGGTGATGCGATTCGATGTGCTGGGGGAGATGCAATGTGCTGTAAGTGATGCGATTTGATGTACTGGGGTTGGTGCAATGTGCTGTGGTTGATGCGATTTGATGTGCTGGGGGTGATGCAATGTGCTGTGGGCCATGCGATTCGATGTGCTGGGGGTGATGCAATGTGCTGTGGGCCATGCGATTCGATGTGCTGGGGTGATGCAATGTGCTGTGGGCCGTGCGATTTGATGTGGGCCATGCGATTTGATGTGCTGGGGGGATGCAATGTGCTGTGAGTGATGCGATTAGATGTGCTGGGGGTTATGCAATGTACTGTGGGCCATGCGATTCGATGTGCTGGGGTGATGCGATTCAATGTGCTGGGGGTGATGCAATGTGCTGTTGGCCATGCGATTCGATGTGCTGGGGGTGTTGCAATGTGCTGTGAGTGATGCGATTCGATGTGCTGGGGGTGATGCAATGTGCTGTGAGTGATGCGATTCGATGTGCTGGTGGTGATGCATGTGCTGTGGGCCATGCGATTCGATGTGCTGGGGTGATGCAATTCGATGTGCTGGGGGTGATGCAATGTGCTGTGAGTGATGCGATTCAATGTGCTGGGGGTGATGCAATGTTCTGTGAGCCATGCAATTCGATGTGTTGGGGGTGTTGCAATGTGCAGTGAGTGATGAGATGTGCTGTGGGCCATGCGATTCGATGTGCTGGGGTGATGCAATTCGATGTGCTGGGGGTGATGCAATGTGCTGTGAGTGATGCGATTCGATGTGCTGGGTGTTATGCAATGTGCTGTGGGCCATCCGATTCGATGTGCTGGGGTTATGCGATTCGATGTGCTGGGGGTGATGCAATGTGCTGTGAGTGATGCGATTCGATGTGCTGGGTGTTATGCAATGTTCTGTGGTCCATGCGATTTGATGTGCTAGGGGTGATGCAATGTGCTGTGAGTGATGCGATTCGATGTGCTGGGTGTTATGCAATGTGCTGTGGTCCATGCGTTTCGATGTGCTGGGGTGATGCGATTCGATGTGCTGATGGTGATGCAATGTGCTGTGGGCCATGCGATTCGATGTGCTGGGGGTGATGCAATGTGCTGTGAGTGATGCGAATTGATGTGCCGGGGTGATGCAATGTTCTGTGGGCCATGCGATTCGATGTGCTGGGGGTTATGCAATGTGCTGTGGGCCATGCGATTCGATGTGCTGTGGTGATGCGATTCGATGTGCTGGGGGTGATGCAATGTGTTGTGGGCCATGCGATTCGATGTGCTGGGGGTGATGCAATGTGCTGCGGGCCATGCGATTCGATGTGCTGGGGGTGTTGCAATGTGCTGTGTGTGATGCGATTCGATGTGCTGGGGGTGATGCAATGTGCTGTGAGTGATGCGATTCGATGTGCTGGTGGTGATGCAATGAGCTGTGGGCCATGCGATTCGATGTGCTGGGGTGATGCAATTCGATGTGCTGGGGGTGATGCAATGTGCTGTGAGTGATGCGATTCGATGTGCTGGGGGTGATGCAATGTTCTGTGGGCCATGCAATTCTTTGTGTTGGGGGTGTTGCAATGTGCAGTGAGTGATGAGATGTGCTGTGGGTAATGCAATTTGCTGTGGGCCATGCGATTTGATGTGCTGGGGTGATGCGATTCGATGTGCTGGGGGTGATGCAATGTGCTGTGAGTGATGCGATTAGATGTGCTGGGTGTTATGCAATGTCCTGTGGGCCATCCGATTTGATGTGCTGGGGTTATGCGATTCGATGTGCTGGGGGTGATGCAATGTGCTGTGAGTGATGCGATTCGATGTGCTGGGGGTTATGCAATGTGCTGTGGTCCATGCGATTCGATGTGCTGGGGTGATGCGATTCGATGTGCTGGGGGTAATGCAATGTGCTGTGGGCCATGTGATTCGATGTGCTGGGGTGATGCGATTCGATGTGCTGGGGGTGATGCAATGTGCTGTGAGTGATGCAATTCGATGTGCTGGGGGTTATGCAATGTGCTGTGGGCCATGCGATTCAATGTGCTGGGGTGATGCGATTCGATGTGCTGGGGTGATGCAATGTGCTGTAAGTGATGCGATTTGATGTACTGGGGTTGATGCAGTGTGCTGTGTTTGATGCGATTTGATGTGCTGGGGGTGATGCAATGTGCTGTGGGCCATGCAATTCAATGTGCTGGGGGTGATGCAATGTGCTGTGAGCCATGCGATTCGATGTGCTGGGGTGATGCAATGTGCTGTGGGCCGTGCGATTTGATGTGGGCCATGCGATTTGATGTGCTGGGGGGATGCAATGTGCTGTGAGTGATGCGATTAGATGTGCTGGGGGTTATGCAATGTACTGTGGGCCATGCGATTTGATGTGCTGGGGTGATGCAATTCGATGTGCTGGGGGTGATTCAATGTGCTGTGGGCCATGTGATTCGATGTGCTGGGGTGATGCGATTCGATGTGCTGGGGGTGATGCAATGTGCTGTTGGCCATGCGATTCGATGTGCTGGGGGTGTTGGAATGTGCTGTGAGTGATGCGATTCGATGTGCTGGGGGTGATGCAATGTGCTGTGAGTGATGCGATTCGATGTGCTGGTGGTGATGCAATGTGCTGTGGGCCATGCGATTCGATGTGCTGGGGTGATGCAATTCGATGTGCTGGGGGTGATGCAATGTGCTGTGAGTGATGCGATTCAATGTGCTGGGGGTGATGCAATGTTCTGTGGGCCATGCAATTCGATGTGTTGGGGGTGTTGCAATGTGCAGTGAGTGATGAGATGTGCTGTGGGCCATGCGATTCGATGTGCTGGGGTGATGCAATTCGATGTGCTGGGGGTGATGCAATGTGCTGTGAGTGATGCGATTCGATGTGCTGGGTGTTATGCAATGTGCTGTGGGCCATCTGATTCGATGTGCTGGGGTTATGCGATTCGATGTGATGGGGGTGATGCAATGTGCTGTGAGTGATGCGATTCGATGTGCTGGGTGTTATGCAATGTGCTGTGGTCCATGCGATTCGATGTGCTGGGGGTGATGCAATGTGCTGCGGGCCATGCGATTCGATGTGCTGGGGGTGTTGCAATGTGCTGTGAGTGATGCGATTCGATGTGCTGGGGGTGATGCAATGTGCTGTGAGTGATGCGATTCGATGTGCTGGTGGTGATGCAATGAGCTGTGGGCCATGCGATTCGATGTGCTGGGGTGATGCAATTCGATGTGCTGGGGGTGATGCAATGTGCTGTGAGTGATGCGATTCGATGTGCTGGGGGTGATGCAATGTTCTGTGGGCCATGCAATTCGATGTGTTGGGGGTGTTGCAATGTGCAGTGAGTGATGAGATGTGCTGTGGGTAATGCAATTTGCTGTGGGCCATGCGATTTGATGTGCTGGGGTGATGCGATTCGATGTGCTGGGGGTGATGCAATGTGCTGTGAGTGATGCGATTAGATGTGCTGGGTGTTATGCAATGTCCTGTGGGCCATCCGATTTGATGTGCTGGGGTTATGCGATTCGATGTGCTGGGGGTGATGCAATGTGCTGTGAGTGATGCGATTCGATGTGCTGGGGGTTATGCAATGTGCTGTGGTCCATGCGATTCGATGTGCTGGGGTGATGCGATTCGATGTGCTGGGGGTAATGCAATGTGCTGTGGGCCATGCGATTCGATGTGCTGGGGTGATGCGATTCGATGTGCTGGGGGTGATGCAATGTGCTGTGAGTGATGCAATTCGATGTGCTGGGGGTTATGCAATGTGCTGTGGGCCATGCGATTCAATGTGCTGGGGTGATGCGATTCGATGTGCTGGGGTGATGCAATGTGCTGTAAGTGATGCGATTTGATGTACTGGGGTTGATGCAGTGTGCTGTGTTTGATGCGATTTGATGTGCTGGGGGTGATGCAATGTGCTGTGGGCCATGCAATTCAATGTGCTGGGGGTGATGCAATGTGCTGTGGGCCATGCGATTCGATGTGCTGGGGTGATGCAATGTGCTGTGGGCCGTGCGATTTGATGTGGGCCATGCGATGTGATTTGCTGGGGGGATGCAATGTGCTGTGAGTGATGCGATTAGATGTGCTGGGGGTTATGCAATGTACTGTGGGCCATGCGATTTGATGTGCTGGGGTGATGCAATTCGATGTGCTGGGGGTGATTCAATGTGCTGTGGGCCATGTGATTCGATGTGCTGGGGTGATGCGATTCGATGTGCTGGGGGTGATGCAATGTGCTGTTGGCCATGCGATTCGATGTGCTGGGGGTGTTGGAATGTGCTGTGAGTGATGCGATTCGATGTGCTGGGGGTGATGCAATGTGCTGTGAGTGATGCGATTCGATGTGCTGGTGGTGATGCAATGTGCTGTGGGCCATGCGATTCGATGTGCTGGGGTGATGCATTTCGATGTGCTGGGGGTGATGCAATGTGCTGTGAGTGATGTGATTCAATGTGCTGGGGGTGATGCAATGTTCTGTGGGCCATGCAATTCGATGTGTTGGGGGTGTTGCAATGTGCAGTGAGTGATGAGATGTGCTGTGGGCCATGCGATTCGATGTGCTGGGGTGATGAAATTCGATGTGCTGGGGGTGATGCAATGTGCTGTGAGTGATGCGATTCGATGTGCTGGGTGTTATGCAATGTGCTGTGGGCCATCTGATTCGATGTGCTGGGGTTATGCGATTCGATGTGATGGGGGTGATGCAATGTGCTGTGAGTGATGCGATTCGATGTGCTGGGTGTTATGCAATGTGCTGTGGTCCATGCGATTCGATGTGCTGGGGGTGATGCAATGTGCTGCGGGCCATGCGATTCGATGTGCTGGGGGTGTTGCAATGTGCTGTGAGTGATGCGATTCGATGTGCTGGGGGTGATGCAATGTGCTGTGAGTGATGCGATTCGATGTGCTGGTGGTGATGCAATGAGCTGTGGGCCATGCGATTCGATGTGCTGGGGTGATGCAATTCGATGTGCTGGGGGTGATGCAATGTGCTGTGAGTGATGCGATTCGATGTGCTGGGGGTGATGCAATGTTCTGTGGGCCATGCAATTCGATGTGTTGGGGGTGTTGCAATGTGCAGTGAGTGATGAGATGTGCTGTGGGTAATGCAATTTGCTGTGGGCCATGCGATTTGATGTGCTGGGGTGATGCGATTCGATGTGCTGGGGGTGATGCAATGTGCTGTGAGTGATGCGATTAGATGTGCTGGGTGTTATGCAATGTCCTGTGGGCCATCCGATTTGATGTGCTGGGGTTATGCGATTCGATGTGCTGGGGGTGATGCAATGTGCTGTGAGTGATGCGATTCGATGTGCTGGGGGTTATGCAATGTGCTGTGGTCCATGCGATTCGATGTGCTGGGGTGATGCGATTCGATGTGCTGGGGGTAATGCAATGTGCTGTGGGCCATGCGATTCGATGTGCTGGGGTGATGCGATTCGATGTGCTGGGGGTGATGCAATGTGCTGTGAGTGATGCAATTCGATGTGCTGGGGGTTATGCAATGTGCTGTGGGCCATGCGATTCAATGTGCTGGGGTGATGCGATTCGATGTGCTGGGGTGATGCAATGTGCTGTAAGTGATGCGATTTGATGTACTGGGGTTGATGCAGTGTGCTGTGTTTGATGCGATTTGATGTGCTGGGGGTGATGCAATGTGCTGTGGGCCATGCAATTCAATGTGCTGGGGGTGATGCAATGTGCTGTGGGCCGTGCGATTTGATGTGGGCCATGCGATTTGATGTGCTGGGGGGATGCAATGTGCTGTGAGTGATGCGATTAGATGTGCTGGGGGTTATGCAATGTACTGTGGGCCATGCGATTTGATGTGCTGGGGTGATGCAATTCGATGTGCTGGGGGTGATTCAATGTGCTGTGGGCCATGTCATTCGATGTGCTGGGGTGATGCGATTCGATGTGCTGGGAGTGATGCAATGTGCTGTTGGCCATGCGATTCGATGTGCTGGGGGTGTTGGAATGTGCTGTGAGTGATGCGATTCGATGTGCTGGGGGTGATGCAATGTGCTGTGAGTGATGCGATTCGATGTGCTGGTGGTGATGCAATGTGATGTGGGCCATGCGATTCGATGTGCTGGGGTGATGCAATTCGATGTGCTGGGGGTGATGCAATGTGCTGTGAGTGATGCGATTCAATGTGCTGGGGGTGATGCAATGTTCTGTGGGCCATGCAATTCGATGTGTTGGGGGTATTGCAATGTGCAGTGAGTGATGAGATGTGCTGTGGGCCATGCGATTCGATGTGCTGGGGTGATGCAATTCGATGTGCTGGGGGTGATGCAATGTGCTGTGAGTGATGCGATTCGATGTGCTGGGTGTTATGCAATGTGCTGTGGGCCATCCGATTCGATGTGCTGGGGTTATGCGATTCGATGTGCTGGGGGTGATGCAATGTGCTGTGAGTGATGCGATTCGATGTGCTGGGTGTTATGCAATGTGCTGTGGTCCATGCGATTTGATGTGCTGGGGGTGATGCAATGTGCTGTGAGTGATACGATTCGATGTGCTGGGTGTTATGCAATGTGCTGTGGTCCATGCGTTTCGATGTGCTGTGAGTGATACGATTCGATGTGCTGGGTGTTATGCAATGTGCTGTGGTCCATGCGTTTCGATGTGCTGGGGTGATGCGATTCGATGTGCTGATGGTGATGCAATGTGCTGTGGGCCATGCGATTCGATGTGCTGGGGGTGATGCAATGTGCTGTGAGTGATGCGAATCGATGTGCCGGGGGTGATGCAATGTTCTGTGGGCCATGCGATTCGATGTGCTGGGGGTTATGCAATGTGCTGTGGGCCATGCGATTCGATGTGCTGTGGTGATGCGATTCGATGTGCTGGGGGTGATGCAATGTGCTGTGGGCCATGCGATTCGATGTGCTGGGGTGATGCAATTCGATGTGCTGGGGGTGATGCAATGTGCTGTGAGTGATGCAAATCGATGTGCCGGGGGTGATGCAATGTTCTGTGGGCCATGCAATTCGATGTGCTGGGGGTTATGCAATGTGCTGTGGGCCATGCGATTCGATGTGCTGTGGTGATGCGATTCGATGTGCTGGGGGTGATGCAATGTGTTGTGGGCCATGCGATTCGATGTGCTGGGGGTGATGCAATGTGCTGCGGGCCATGCGATTCGATGTGCTGGGGGTGTTGCAATGTGCTGTGAGTGATGCGATTCGATGTGCTGGGGGTGATGCAATGTGCTGTGAGTGATGCGATTCGATGTGCTGGTGGTGATTCAATGAGCTGTGGGCCATGCGATTTGATGTGCTGGCGTGATGCAATTCGATGTGCTGGGGGTGATGCAATGTGCTGTGAGTGATGCGATTCGATGTGCTGGGGGTGATGCAATGTTCTGTGGGCCATGCAATTCGATGTGTTGGGGGTGTTGCAATGTGCAGTGAGTGATGAGATGTGCTGGGGGTAATGCAATGTGCTGTGGGCCATGCGATTTGATGTGCTGGGGTGATGCGATTCAATGTGCTGGGGGTGATGCAATGTGCTGTGAGTGATGCGATTCGATGTGCTGGGTGTTATGCAATGTCCTGTGGGCCATCCGATTTGATGTGCTGGGGTTATGCGATTCGATGTGCTGGGGGTAATGCAATGTGCTGTGGGCCATGCGATTTGATGTGCTGGGGTGATGCGATTCCATGTGCTGGGGCTGATGCAATGTGCTGTGAGTGATGCAATTCGATGTGCTGGGGGTTATGCAATGTGCTGTGGGCCATGCGATTCGATGTGCTGGGGTGATGCGATTCGATGTGCTGGGGGAGATGCAATGTGCTGTAAGTGATGCGATTTGATGTACTGGGGTTGGTGCAATGTGCTGTGGTTGATGCGATTTGATGTGCTGGGGGTGATGCAATGTGCTGTGGGCCATGCGATTCGATGTGCTGGGGGTGATGCAATGTGCTGTGGGCCATGCGATTCGATGTGCTGGGGTGATGCAATGTGCTGTGGGCCGTGCGATTTGATGTGGGCCATGCGATTTGATGTGCTGGGGGGATGCAATGTGCTGTGAGTGATGCGATTAGATGTGCTGGGGGTTATGCTATGTACTGTGGGCCATGCGATTCGATGTGCTGGGGTGATGCGATTCAATGTGCTGGGGGTGATGCAATGTGCTGTTGGCCATGCGATTCGATGTGCTGGGGGTGTTGCAATGTGCTGTGAGTGATGCGATTCGATGTGCTGGGGGTGATGCAATGTGCTGTGAGTGATGCGATTCGATGTGCTGGTGGTGATGCATGTGCTGTGGGCCATGCGATTCGATGTGCTGGGGTGATGCAATTCGATGTGCTGGGGGTGATGCAATGTGCTGTGAGTGATGCGATTCAATGTGCTGGGGGTGATGCAATGTTCTGTGAGCCATGCAATTCGATGTGTTGGGGGTGTTGCAATGTGCAGTGAGTGATGAGATGTGCTGTGGGCCATGCGATTCGATGTGCTGGGGTGATGCAATTCGATGTGCTGGGGGTGATGCAATGTGCTGTGAGTGATGCGATTCGATGTGCTGGGTGTTATGCAATGTGCTGTGGGCCATCCGATTCGATGTGCTGGGGTTATGCGATTCGATGTGCTGGGGGTGATGCAATGTGCTGTGAGTGATGCGATTCGATGTGCTGGGTGTTATGCAATGTTCTGTGGTCCATGCGATTTGATGTGCTGGGGGTGATGCAATGTGCTGTGAGTGATGCGATTCGATGTGCTGGGTGTTATGCAATGTGCTGTGGTCCATGCGTTTCGATGTGCTGGGGTGATGCGATTCGATGTGCTGATGGTGATGCAATGTGCTGTGGGCCATGCGATTCGATGTGCTGGGGGTGATGCAATGTGCTGTGAGTGATGCGAATCGATGTGCCGGGGGTGATGCAATGTTCTGTGGGCCATGCGATTCGATGTGCTGGGGGTTATGCAATGTGCTGTGGGCCATGCGATTCGATGTGCTGTGGTGATGTGATTCGATGTGCTGGGGGTGATGCAATGTGTTGTGGGCCATGCGATTCGATGTGCTGGGGGTGATGCAATGTGCTGCGGGCCATGCGATTCGATGTGCTGGGGGTGTTGCAATGTGCTGTGAGTGATGCGATTCGATGTGCTGGGGGTGATGCAATGTGCTGTGAGTGATGCGATTCGATGTGCTGGTGGTGATGCAATGAGCTGTGGGCCATGCGATTCGATGTGCTGGGGTGATGCAATTCGATGTGCTGGGGGTGATGCAATGTGCTGTGAGTGATGCGATTCGATGTGCTGGGGGTGATGCAATGTTCTGTGGGCCATGCAATTCTTTGTGTTGGGGGTGTTGCAATGTGCAGTGAGTGATGAGATGTGCTGTGGGTAATGCAATTTGCTGTGGGCCATGCGATTTGATGTGCTGGGGTGATGCGATTCGATGTGCTGGGGGTGATGCAATGTGCTGTGAGTGATGCGATTAGATGTGCTGGGTGTTATGCAATGTCCTGTGGGCCATCCGATTTGATGTGCTGGGGTTATGCGATTCGATGTGCTGGGGGTGATGCAATGTGCTGTGAGTGATGCGATTCGATGTGCTGGGGGTTATGCAATGTGCTGTGGTCCATGCGATTCGATGTGCTGGGGTGATGCGATTCGATGTGCTGGGGGTAATGCAATGTGCTGTGGGCCATGCGATTCGATGTGCTGGGGTGATGCGATTCGATGTGCTGGGGGTGATGCAATGTGCTGTGAGTGATGCAATTCGATGTGCTGGGGGTTATGCAATGTGCTGTGGGCCATGCGATTCAATGTGCTGGGGTGATGCGATTCGATGTGCTGGGGTGATGCAATGTGCTGTAAGTGATGCGATTTGATGTACTGGGGTTGATGCAGTGTGCTGTGTTTGATGCGATTTGATGTGCTGGGGGTGATGCAATGTGCTGTGGGCCATGCAATTCAATGTGCTGGGGGTGATGCAATGTGCTGTGGGCCATGCGATTCGATGTGCTGGGGTGATGCAATGTGCTGTGGGCCGTGCGATTTGATGTGGGCCATGCGATTTGATGTGCTGGGGGGATGCAATGTGCTGTGAGTGATGCGATTAGATGTGCTGGGGGTTATGCAATGTACTGTGGGCCATGCGATTTGATGTGCTGGGGTGATGCAATTCGATGTGCTGGGGGTGATTCAATGTGCTGTGGGCCATGTCATTCGATGTGCTGGGGTGATGCGATTCGATGTGCTGGGGGTGATGCAATGTGCTGTTGGCCATGCAATTCGATGTGCTGGGGGTGTTGGAATGTGCTGTGAGTGATGCGATTCGATGTGCTGGGGGTGATGCAATGTGCTGTGAGTGATGCGATTCGATGTGCTGGTGGTGATGCAATGTGATGTGGGCCATGCGATTCGATGTGCTGGGGTGATGCAATTCGATGTGCTGGGGGTGATGCAATGTGCTGTGAGTGATGCGATTCAATGTGCTGGGGGTGATGCAATGTTCTGTGGGCCATGCAATTCGATGTGTTGGGGGTGTTGCAATGTGCAGTGAGTGATGAGATGTGCTGTGGGCCATGTGATTCGATGTGCTGGGGTGATGCAATTCGATGTGCTGGGGGTGATGCAATGTGCTGTGAGTGATGCGATTCGATGTGCTGGGTGTTATGCAATGTGCTGTGGGCCATCCGATTCGATGTGCTGGGGTTATGCGATTCGATGTGCTGGGGGTGATGCAATGTGCTGTGAGTGATGCGATTCGATGTGCTGGGTGTTATGCAATGTGCTGTGGTCCATGCGATTTGATGTGCTGGGGGTGATGCAATGTGCTGTGAGTGATACGATTCGATGTGCTGGGTGTTATGCAATGTGCTGTGGTCCATGCGTTTCGATGTGCTGGGGTGATGCGATTCGATGTGCTGATGGTGATGCAATGTGCTGTGGGCCATGCGATTCGATGTGCTGGGGGTGATGCAATGTGCTGTGAGTGATGCGAATCGATGTGCCGGGGGTGATGCAATGTTCTGTGGGCCATGCGATTCGATGTGCTGGGGGTTATGCAATGTGCTGTGGGCCATGCGATTCGATGTGCTGTGGTGATGCGATTCGATGTGCTGGGGGTTATGCAATGTGTTGTGGGCCATGCGATTCGATGTGCTGGGGGTGATGCAATGTGCTGCGGGCCATGCGATTCGATGTGCTGGGGGTGTTGCAATGTGCTGTGAGTGATGTGATTCAATGTGCTGGGGGTGATGCAATGTGCTGTGAGTGATGCGATTCGATGTGCTGGTGGTGATGCAATGAGCTGTGGGCCATGCGATTCGATGTGCTGGGGTGATGCAATTCGATGTGCTGGGGGTGATGCAATGTGCTGTGAGTGATGCGATTCGATGTGCTGGGGGTGATGCAATGTTCTGTGGGCCATGCAATTCGATGTGTTGGGGGTGTTGCAATGTGCAGTGAGTGATGAGATGTGCTGTGGGTAATGCAATTTGCTGTGGGCCATGCGATTTGATGTGCTGGGGTGATGCGATTCGATGTGGTGGGGGTGATGCAATGTGCTGTGAGTGATGCGATTAGATGTGCTGGGTGTTATGCAATGTCCTGTGGGCCATCCGATTTGATGTGCTGGGGTTATGCAATTTGATGTGCTGGGGGTGATGCAATGTGCTGTGAGTGATGCAATTCGATGTGCTGGGGGTTATGCAATGTGCTGTGGTCCATGCGATTCGATGTGCTGGGGTGATGCGATTCGATGTGCTGGGGGTAATGCAATGTGCTGTGGGCCATGCGATTCGATGTGCTGGGGTGATGCGATTCGATGTGCTGGGGGTGATGCAATGTGCTGTGAGTGATGCAATTCGATGTGCTGGGGGTTATGCAATGTGCTGTGGGCCATGCGATTCAATGTGCTGGGGTGATGCGTTTCGATGTGCTGGGGTGATGCAATGTGCTGTAAGTGATGCGATTTGATGTACTGGGGTTGATGCAGTGTGCTGTGTTTGATGCGATTTGATGTGCTGGGGGTGATGCAATGTGCTGTGGGCCATGCAATTCAATGTGCTAGGGGTGATGCAATGTGCTGTGGGCCATGCGATTCGATGTGCTGGGGTGATGCAATGTGCTGTAGGCCGTGCGATTTGATGTGGGCCATGCGATTTGATGTGCTGGGGGGATGCAATGTGCTGTGAGTGATGCGATTAGATGTGCTGGGGGTTATGCAATGTACTGTGGGCCATGCGATTTGATGTGCTGGGGTGATGCAATTCGATGTGCTGGGGGTGATTCAATGTGCTGTGGGCCATGTGATTCGATGTGCTGGGGTGATGCGATTCGATGTGCTGGGGGTGTTGGAATGTGCTGTGAGTGATGCGATTCGATGTGCTGGGGGTGATGCAATGTGCTGTGAGTGATGCGATTCGATGTGCTGGTGGTGATGCAATGTGTTGTGGGCCATGCGATTCGATGTGCTGGGGTGATGCAATTTGATGTGCTGGGGGTGATGCAATGTGCTGTGAGTGATGCGATTCAATGTGCTGGGGGTGATGCAATGTTCTGTGGGCCATGAAATTCGATGTGTTGGGGGTGTTGCAATGTGCAGTGAGTGATGAGATGTGCTGGGGGTCATGCAATGTGCTGTGGGCCATGCGATTCGATGTGCTGGGGTGATGCAATTCGATGTGCTGGGGGTGATGCAATGTGCTGTGAGTGATGCGATTCGATGTGCTGGGTGTTATTCAATGTGCTGTGGGCCATCCGATTCGATGTGCTGGGGTTATGCGATTCGATGTGCTGGGGGTGATGCAATGTGCTGTGAGTGATGCGATTCGATGTGCTGGGTGTTATGCAATGTGCTGTGGTCCATGCGATTTGATGTGCTGGGGGTGATGCAATGTGCTGTGAGTGATGCGATTCAATGTGCTGGGTGTTATGCAATGTGCTGTGGTCCATGCGTTTCAATGTGCTGGGGTGATGCGATTCAATGTGCTGATGGTGATGCAATGTGCTGTGGGCCATGCGATTCGATGTGCTGGGGGTGATGCAATGTGCTGTGGGCCATGTGATTCGATCTGCTGGGGTGATGCAACGTGCTGTGAGTGATGCGATTTGATGTGCCGGGGGTGATGCAATGTTCTGTGGGCCATGCGATTCGATGTGCTGCGGGTTATGCAATGTGCTGTGGGTCATGCGATTCGATGTGCTGTGGTGATGCGATTCGATGTGCTGGGGGTGATGCAATGTGTTGTGGGCCATGCGATTCGATGTGCTGGGGGTGATGCAATGTGCTGTGGGCCATGCAATTCGATGTGCTGGGGGTATTGCAATGTGCTGTGAGTGATGCGATTCGATGTGCTGGGGGTGATGCAATGTGCTGTGAGTGATGCGATTCGATGTGCTGGTGGTGATGCAATGAGCTGTGGGCCATGTGATTCGATGTGCTGGGGTGATGCAATTCGATGTGCTGGGGGTGATGCAATGTGCTGTGGGCCATGCGATTCGATGTGCTGGGGTGATGCGATTCGATGTGCTGGGGGTGATGCAATGTGCTGTGAGTGATGCAATTCGATGTGCTGGGGGTTATGCAATGTGCTGTGGGCCATGCGATTCAATGTGCTGGGGTGATGCGATTCGATGTGCTGGGGTGATGCAATGTGCTGTAAGTGATGCGATTTGATGTGCTGGGGTTGATGCAGTGTGCTGTGTTTGATGCGATTTGATGTGCTGGGGGTGATGCAATGTGCTGTGGGCCATGCAATTCAATGTGCTTGGGGTGATGCAATGTGCTGTGGGCCATGCGATTCGATGTGCTGGGGTGATGCAATGTGCTGTGGGCCGTGCGATTTGATGTGGGCCATGCGATTTGATGTGCTGGGGGGATGCAATGTGCTGTGAGTGATGCGATTAGATGTGCTGGGGGTTATGCAATGTACTGTGGGCCATGCGATTTGATGTGCTGGGGTGATGCAATTCGATGTGCTGGGGGTGATTCAATGTGCTGTGGGCCATGTGATTCGATGTGCTGGGGTGATGCGATTCGATGTGCTGGGGGTGATGCAATGTGCTGTTGGCCATGCGATTCGATGTGCTGGGGGTGTTGGAATGTGCTGTGAGTGATGCGATTCGATGTGCTGGGGGTGATGCAATGTGCTGTGAGTGATGCGATTCGATGTGCTGGTGGTGATGCAATGTGCTGTGGGCCATGCGATTCGATGTGCTGGGGTGATGCAATTCGATGTGCTGGGGGTGATGCAATGTGCTGTGAGTGATGCGATTCAATGTCCTGGGGGTGATGCAATGTTCTGTGGGCCATGCAATTCGATGTGTTGGGGGTGTTGCAATGTGCAGTGAGTGATGAGATGTGCTGTGGGCCATGCGATTCGATGTGCTGGGGTGATGCAATTCGATGTGCTGGGGGTGATGCAATGTGCTGTGAGTGATGCGATTCGATGTGCTGGGTGTTATGCAATGTGCTGTGGGCCATCTGATTCGATGTGCTGGGGTTATGCGATTCGATGTGATGGGGGTGATGCAATGTGCTGTGAGTGATGCGATTCGATGTGCTGGGTGTTATGCAATGTGCTGTGGTCCATGCGATTCGATGTGCTGGGGGTGATGCAATGTGCTGCGGGCCATGCGATTCGATGTGCTGGGGGTGTTGCAATGTGCTGTGAGTGATGCGATTCGATGTGCTGGGGGTGATGCAATGTGCTGTGAGTGATGCGATTCGATGTGCTGGTGGTGATGCAATGAGCTGTGGGCCATGCGATTCGATGTGCTGGGGTGATGCAATTCGATGTGCTGGGGGTGATGCAATGTGCTGTGAGTGATGCGATTCGATGTGCTGGGGGTGATGCAATGTTCTGTGGGCCATGCAATTCGATGTGTTGGGGGTGTTGCAATGTGCAGTGAGTGATGAGATGTGCTGTGGGTAATGCAATTTGCTGTGGGCCATGCGATTTGATGTGCTGGGGTGATGCGATTCGATGTGCTGGGGGTGATGCAATGTGCTGTGAGTGATGCGATTAGATGTGCTGGGTGTTATGCAATGTCCTGTGGGCCATCCGATTTGATGTGCTGGGGTTATGCGATTCGATGTGCTGGGGGTGATGCAATGTGCTGTGAGTGATGCGATTCGATGTGCTGGGGGTTATGCAATGTGCTGTGGTCCATGCGATTTGATGTGCTGGGGTGATGCGATTCGATGTGCTGGGGGTAATGCAATGTGCTGTGGGCCATGCGATTCGATGTGCTGGGGTGATGCGATTCGATGCGCTGGGGGTAATGCAATGTGCTGTGGGCCATGCGATTCGATGTGCTGGGGTGATGCGATTCGATGTGCTGGGGGTGATGCAATGTGCTGTGAATGATGCAATTCGATGTGCTGGGGGTTATGCAATGTGCTGTGGGCCATGCGATTCAATGTGCTGGGGTGATGCGTTTCGATGTGCTGGGGTGATGCAATGTGCTGTAAGTGATGCGATTTGATGTACTGGGGTTGATGCAGTGTGCTGTGTTTGATGCGATTTGATGTCCTGGGGGTGATGCAATGTGCTGTGGGCCATGCAATTCAATGTGCTGGGGGTGATGCAATGTGCTGTGGGCCATGCGATTCGATGTGCTGGGGTGATGCAATGTGCTGTGGGCCGTGCGATTTGATGTGGGCCATGCGATTTGATGTGCTGGGGGGATGCAATGTGCTGTGAGTGATGCGATTAGATGTGCTGGGGGTTATGCAATGTACTGTGGGCCATGCGATTTGATGTGCTGGGTGATGCAATTCGATGTGCTGGGGGTGATTCAATGTGCTGTGGGCCATGTGATTCGATGTGCTGGGGTGATGCGATTCGATGTGCTGGGGGTGATGCAATGTGCTGTTGGCCATGCGATTCGATGTGCTGGGGGTGTTGGAATGTGCTGTGAGTGATGCGATTCGATGTGCTGGGGGTGATGCAATGTGCTGTGAGTGATGCGATTCGATGTGCTGGTGGTGATGCAATGTGCTGTGGGCCATGCGATTCGATGTGCTGGGGTGATGCAATTTGATGTGCTGGGGGTGATGCAATGTGCTGTGAGTGATGCGATTTAATGTGCTGGGGGTGATGCAATGTTCTGTGGGCCATGAAATTCGATGTGTTGGGGGTGTTGCAATGTGCAGTGAGTGATGAGATGTGCTGGGGGTCATGCAATGTGCTGTGGGCCATGCGATTCGATGTGCTGGGGTGATGCGATTCGATGTGCTGGGGGTGATGCAATGTGCTGTGAGTGATGCAATTCGATGTGCTGGGGGTTATGCAATGTGCTGTGGGCCATGCGATTCAATGTGCTGGGGTGATGCGATTCGATGTGCTGGGGTGATGCAATGTGCTGTAAGTGATGCGATTTGATGTACTGGGGTTGATGCAGTGTGCTGTGTTTGATGCGATTTGATGTGCTGGGGGTGATGCAATGTGCTGTGGGCCATGCAATTCAATGTGCTGGGGGTGATGCAATGTGTTGTGGGCCATGCGATTCGATGTGCTGGGGTGATGCAATGTGCTGTGGGCCGTGCGATTTGATGTGGGCCATGCGATTTGATGTGCTGGGGGGATGCAATGTGCTGTGAGTGATGCGATTAGATGTGCTGGGGGTTATGCAATGTACTGTGGGCCATGCGATTTGATGTGCTGGGGTGATGCAATTCGATGTGCTGGGGGTGATTCAATGTGCTGTGGGCCATGTGATTCGATGTGCTGGGGTGATGCGATTCGATGTGCTGGGGGTGATGCAATGTGCTGTTGGCCATGCGATTCGATGTGCTGGGGGTGTTGGAATGTGCTGTGAGTGATGCGATTCGATGTGCTGGGGGTGATGCAATGTGCTGTGAGTGATGCGATTCGATGTGCTGGTGGTGATGCAATGTGCTGTGGGCCATGCGATTCGATGTGCTGGGGTGATGCAATTCGATGTGCTGGGGGTGATGCAATGTGCTGTGAGTGATGCGATTCAATGTTCTGGGGGTGATGCAATGTTCTGTGGGCCATGCAATTCGATGTGTTGGGGGTGATGCAATGTGCAGTGAGTGATGAGATGTGCTGTGGGCCATGCGATTCGATGTGCTGGGGTGATGCAATTCGATGTGCTGGGGGTGATGCAATGTGCTGTGAGTGATGCGATTCGATGTGCTGGGTGTTATGCAATGTGCTGTGGGCCATCCGATTCGATGTGCTGGGGTTATGCGATTCGATGTGCTGGGGGTGATGCAATGTGCTGTGAGTGATGCGATTCGATGTGCTGGGTGTTATGCAATGTGCTGTGGTCCATGCGATTTGATGTGCTGGGGGTGATGCAATGTGCTGTGAGTGATGCGATTCGATGTGCTGGGTGTTATGCAATGTGCTGTGGTCCATGCGTTTCGATGTGCTGGGGTGATGCGATTCGATGTGCTGATGGTGATGCAATGTGCTGTGGGCCATGCGATTCGATGTGCTGGGGGTGATGCAATGTGCTGTGAGTGATGCGAATCGATGTGCCGGGGGTGATGCTATGTTCTGTGGGCCATGCGATTCGATGTGCTGGGGGTTATGCAATGTGCTGTGGGCCATGCGATTCGATGTGCTGTGGTGATGCGATTCGATGTGCTGGGGGTGATGCAATGTGTTGTGGGCCATGTGATTCGATGTGCTGGGGGTGATGCAATGTGCTGCGGGCCATGCGATTCGATGTGCTGGGGGTGTTGCAATGTGCTGTGAGTGATGCGATTCGATGTGCTGGGGGTGATGCAATGTGCTGTGAGTGATGCGATTCGATGTGCTGGTGGTGATGCAATGAGCTGTGGGCCATGCGATTCGATGTGCTGGGGTGATGCAATTCGATGTGCTGGGGGTGATGCAATGTGCTGTGAGTGATGCGATTCGATGTGCTGGGGGTGATGCAATGTTCTGTGGGCCATGCAATTCGATGTGTTGGGGGTGTTGCAATGTGCAGTGAGTGATGAGATGTGCTGTGGGTAATGCAATTTGCTGTGGGCCATGCGATTTGATGTGCTGGGGTGATGCGATTCGATGTGCTGGGGGTGATGCAATGTGCTGTGAGTGATGCGATTAGATGTGCTGGGTGTTATGCAATGTCCTGTGGGCCATCCGATTTGATGTGCTGCGGTTATGCGATTCGATGTGCTGGGGGTGATGCAATGTGCTGTGAGTGATGCAATTCGATGTGCTGGGGGTTATGCAATGTGCTGTGGTCCATGCGATTCGATGTGCTGGGGTGATGCGATTCGATGCGCTGGGGGTAATGCAATGTGCTGTGGGCCATGCGATTCGATGTGCTGGGGTGATGCGATTCGATGTGCTGGGGGTGATGCAATGTGCTGTGAATGATGCAATTCGATGTGCTGGGGGTTATGCAATGTGCTGTGGGCCATGCGATTCAATGTGCTGGGGTGATGCGTTTCGATGTGCTGGGGTGATGCAATGTGCTGTAAGTGATGCGATTTGATGTACTGGGGTTGATGCAGTGTGCTGTGTTTGATGCGATTTGATGTCCTGGGGGTGATGCAATGTGCTGTGGGCCATGCAATTCAATGTGCTGGGGGTGATGCAATGTGCTGTGGGCCATGCGATTCGATGTGCTGGGGTGATGCAATGTGCTGTGGGCCGTGCGATTTGATGTGGGCCATGCGATTTGATGTGCTGGGGGGATGCAATGTGCTGTGAGTGATGCGATTAGATGTGCTGGGGGTTATGCAATGTACTGTGGGCCATGCGATTTGATGTGCTGGGTGATGCAATTCGATGTGCTGGGGGTGATTCAATGTGCTGTGGGCCATGTGATTCGATGTGCTGGGGTGATGCGATTCGATGTGCTGGGGGTGATGCAATGTGCTGTTGGCCATGCGATTCGATGTGCTGGGGGTGTTGGAATGTGCTGTGAGTGATGCGATTCGATGTGCTGGGGGTGATGCAATGTGCTGTGAGTGATGCGATTCGATGTGCTGGTGGTGATGCAATGTGCTGTGGGCCATGCGATTCGATGTGCTGGGGTGATGCAATTTGATGTGCTGGGGGTGATGCAATGTGCTGTGAGTGATGCGATTTAATGTGCTGGGGGTGATGCAATGTTCTGTGGGCCATGAAATTCGATGTGTTGGGGGTGTTGCAATGTGCAGTGAGTGATGAGATGTGCTGGGGGTCATGCAATGTGCTGTGGGCCATGCGATTCGATGTGCTGGGGTGATGCAAGTCGATGTGCTGGGGGTGATGCAATGTGCTGTAAGTGATGCGATTCGATGTGCTGGGTGTTATGCAATGTGCTGTGGGCCATCCGATTCGATGTGCTGGGGTTATGCGATTCGATGTGCTGGGGGTGATGCAATGTGCTGTGAGTGATGCGATTCGATGTGCTGGGTGTTATGCAATGTGCTGTGGTCCATGCGATTTGATGTGCTGGGGGTGATGCAATGTGCTGTGAGTGATGCGATTCGATGTGCTGGGTGTTATGCAATGTGCTGTGGTCCATGCGTTTCGATGTGCTGGGGTGATGCGATTCAATGTGCTGATGGTGATGCAATGTGCTGTGGGCCATGCGATTCGATGTGCTGGGGGTGATGCAATGTGCTGTGGGCCATGCGATTCGATCTGCTGGGGTGATGCAACGTGCTGTGAGTGATGCGATTTGATGTGCCGGGGTGTGATGCAATGTTCTGTGGGCCATGCGATTCGATGTGCTGCGGGTTATGCAATGTGCTGTGGGTCATGCGATTCGATGTGCTGTGGTGATGCGATTCGATGTGCTGGGGGTGATGCAATGTGTTGTGGGCCATGCGATTCGATGTGCTGGGGGTGATACAATGTGCTGTGGGCCATGCAATTCGATGTGCTGGGGGTATTGCAATGTGCTGTGAGTGATGCGATTCGATGTGCTGGGGGTGATGCAATGTGCTGTGAGTGATGCGATTTGATGTGCTGGTGGTGATGCAATGAGCTGTGGGCCATGTGATTCGATGTGCTGGGGTGATGCAATTCGATGTGCTGGGGGTGATGCAATGTGCTGTGAGTGATGCGATTCGATGTGCTGGGGGTGAAGCAATGTTCTGTGGGCCATGCAATTCGATGTGTTGGGGGTGTTGCAATGTGCAGTGAGTGATGAGATGTGCTGGGGGTAATGCAATGTGCTGTGGGCCATGCGATTTGATGTGCTGGGGTGATGCGATTCAATGTGCTGGGGGTGATGCAATGTGCTGTGAGTGATGCGATTCGATGTGCTGGATGTTATGCAATGTCCTGTGGGCCATCCGATTTGATGTGCTGGGGTTATGCGATTCGATGTGCTGGGGGTGATGCAATGTGCTGTGAGTGATGCGATTTGATGTGCTGGGGGTTATGCAATGTGCTGTGGTCTATGCGATTCGATGTGCTGGGGTGATGCGATTCGATGTGATGGGGGTAATGCAATGTGCTGTGGGCCATGCGATTCGATGTGCTGGGGTGATGCGATTCGATGTGCTGGGGGTGATGCAATGTGCTGTGAGTGATGCAATTCGATGTGCTGGAGGTTATGCAATGTGCTGTGGGCCATGCGATTCGATGTGCTGGGGTGATGCGATTCCATGTAATGGGGGTGATGCAATGTGCTGTAAGTGATGCGATTTGATGTACTGGGGTTGATGCAATGTGCTGTGGTTGATGCGATTTGGTGTGCTGGGGGTGATGCAATGTGCTGTGGGCCATGCGATTCGATTTGCTGGGGGTGATGCAATGTGCTGTGGGCCATGCGATTCGATGTGCTGGGGTGATGCAATGTGCTGTGGGCTGTGCGATTTGATGTGGGCCATGCGATTTGATGTGCTGGGGGGATGCAATGTGCTGTGAGTGATGCGATTAGATGTGCTGGGGGTTATGCAATGTACTGTGGGCCATGCGATTCGATGTGCTGGGGTGATGCGATTCGATGTGCTAGGGGTGAGTCAATGTGCTGTGGGCCATGCGATTCGATGTGCTGGGGTGATGCAATTCGATGTGCTGGGGGTGATGCAATGTGCTGTTGGCCATGCTATTCGATGTGCTGGGGGTGTTGCAATGTGCTGTGAGTGATGCGATTCGATGTGCTGGGGGTGATGCAATGTGCTGTGAGTGATGCGATTCGATGTGCTGGTGGTGATGCAATGTGCTGTGGGCCATGCGATTCGATGTGCTGGGGTGATGCAATTCGATGTGCTGGGGGTGATGCAATGTGCTGTGAGTGATGCGATTCAATGTGCTGGGGGTGATGCAATGTTCTGTGGGCCATGCAATTCGATGTGTTGGGGGTGTTGCAATGTGCAGTGAGTGATGCAATGTGCTATGGGCCATGCGATTCGATGTGCTGGGGTGATGCAATTCGATGTGCTGGGGGTGATGCAATGTGCTGTGAGTGATGCGATTCGATGTGCTGGGTGTTATGCAATGTGCTGTGGGCCATCTGATTCGATGTGCTGGGGTTATGCGATTCGATGTGATGGGGGTGATGCAATGTGCTGTGAGTGATGCGATTCGATGTGCTGGGTGTTATGCAATGTGCTGTGGGCCATGCGATTTGATGTGCTGGGGGTGATGCAATGTGCTGTGAGTGATGCGATTCGATGTGCTGTGTGTTATGCAATGTGCTGTGGTCCATGCGTTTCGATGTGCTGGGGTGATGCGATTCGATGTGCTGATGGTGATGCAATGTGCTGTGGGCCATGCGATTCGATGTGCTGGGGGTGATGCAATGTGCTGTGAGTGATGCGATTCGATGTGCTGGTGGTCATTCAATGTGCTGTGGGCTATCCGATTCGATGTACTGGGGTGATGCGATTCGATGTGCTGGGGGTGATGCAATGTGCTGTGAGTGATGTGATTCGATGTGCTGGGGGTGATGCAATGTGCTGTGGGCCATGCGATTCGATGTGCTGGGGTGATGCAATTCGATGTGCTGGGGGTGATGCAATGTGCTGTGAGTGATGCAATTCGATGTGCTGGGGGTTATGCAATGTGCTGTGGGCCATGCGGTTCTATGTGCTGGGGGTGATGCAATGTGCTGTGAGTGATGCGATTTGATGTGCTGGGTGTGATGCAGTGTGCTGTGGGCCATGTGATTCGATGTACTGGGGTTGATGCAATGTGCTGTGGGTGATGCGATTTGATGTGCTGGGGGTGATGCAATGTGCTGTGGGCCATGCGATTCGATGTGCTGGGGGTGATGCAATGTGCTGTGGGCCATGCGATTCGATGTGCTGGGGTGATGCAATGTGCTGTGGGCCATGTGATTCGATGTACTGGGGTTGATGCAATGTGCTGTGAGTGATGCGATTTGATGTGCTGGGGGTGATGCAATGTGCTGTGGGCCATGCGATTCGATGTGCTGGGGGTGATGCAATGTGCTGTGGGCCATGCGATTCGATGTGCTGGGGTGATGCAATGTGCTGTGGGCCGCGCGATTTGATGTGGGCCATGCGATTTGATGTGCTGGGGTGATGAAATGTGCTGTGAGCGATGCGATTCGATGTGCTGGGGGTTATGCAATGTACTGTGGGCCATGCGATTCGATGTGCTGGGGTGATGCGATTAGATGTGCTGGGGGTGATTCAATGTGCTGTGGGCCATGCGATTCGATGTGCTGGGGTGATGCGATTTGATGTGCTGGGGGTGATGCAATGTGCTGCGGGCCATGCGATTCGATGTGCTGGGGGTGTTGCAATGTGCTGTGAGTGATGCGATTCGATGTGCTGGGGGTGATGCAATGTGCTCTGAGTGATGCGATTCGATGTGCTGGTGGTGATGCAATGTGCTGTGGGCCATGCGATTCGATGTGCTGGGGTGATGCAATTCGATGTGCTGGGGGTGATGCAATGTGCTGTGAGTGATGCGATTCGATGTGCTGGGGGTAATGCAATGTTCTGTGGACCATGCAATTCGATGTGTTGGGGGTGTTGCAATGTGCAGTGAGTGATGAGATGTGCTGGGGGTCATGCAATGTGCTGTGGGCCATGCGATTTGATGTGCTGGGGTGATGCGATTCGATGTGCTGGGGGTGATGCAATGTGCTGTGAGTAATGCGATTCGATGTGCTGAGTGTGTTGCAATGTGCTGTGAGTGATGTGATTCGATGTGCTGGGGGTGATGCAATGTTCTGTGGGCCATGCGATTCGATGTGCTGGGGGTGTTGCAATGTGCTGTGAGTGATGCGATTCGATGTGCTGGGGGTTATGCAATGTGCTGTGGGCCAAGCGATTCGATGTGCTGTGGGCCATGCGATTCAATGTGCTGGGGGTGATGTAATGTGCTGTGAGTGATGCGATTCGATGTGCTGTGGGTGATGCAATGTGCTGTGGGCCATGCAATTCGATGTGCTGGGGTGATGCGATTTGATGTGCTGAGGGTGATGCAATGTGCTGTGAGTGATGAGATTCGATGTGCTGGGGGTGATGCAATGTGCTGTGGTCCATGCGATTCGATGTGCTGGGGTGATGCGATTTGATGTGCTGGGGGTGATGCAATGTGCTGTAGGCCATGCGATTCGATGTGCTGGGGTGATGCGATTCGATGTGCTGGGGGTGATGCAATGTGCTGTGAGTGATGCTATTCGATGTGCTGGGGGTTATGCAATGTGCTGTGGGCCATGCGATTCGATGTGCTGGGGTGATGCGATTCGATGTGCTGGGGGTTATGCAATGTGCTGTGGGCCATGCGATTCGATGTGCTGGGGGTGATGCAATGTGCTGTGAGTGATGCGATTTGATGTGCTGGGTGTGATGCAATGTGCTGTGGGCCATGTGATGCGATGTGCTGGGGTGATGCAATGTGCTGTGGGCCGTGCGATTTGATGTGGGCCATGCGATTTGATGTGCTGGGGTGATGCAATGTGCTGTGAGTGATGCGATTCGATGTGCTGTGGATTATGCAATGTACTGTGGGCCATGCGATTCGATGTGCTGGGGTGATGCGATTCAATGTGCTGGGGGTGATGCAATGTGCTGCGGGCCATGCGATTTGATGTGCTGGGGGTGTTGCAATGTGCTATGAGTGATGCGATTCGATGTTCTGGGGGTGATGCAATGTGCTGTGAGTGATGCGATTCGATGTGCTGGTGGTGATGCAATGTGCTGTGAGACATGCGATTCGATGTGCTGGGGTGATGCAATTCGATGTGCTGGGGGTGATGCAATGTGCTGTGAGTGATGCGAATCGATGTGCCGGGGTGATGCAATGTTCTGTGGGCCATGCGATTCGATGTGCTGGGGGTGTTGCAATGTGCAGTGAGTGATGAGATGTGTTGGGGGTCATGCAATGTGCTGTGGGCCATGCGATTCGATGTGCTGGGGTGATGCGATTCGATGTGCTGGGGGTGATGCAATGTGCTGTGAGTGATGCGATTCGATGTGCTGGGTGTTATGCAATGTGCTGTGGGCCATCCGATTCGATGTGCTGGGGTGATGTGATTCGATGTGCTGGGGGTGATGCAATGTGCTGTGAGTGATGCGATTTGATGTGCTGGGTGTTATGCAATGTGTTGTGGTCCATGCAATTTGATGTGCTGGGGTGATGCGATTCGATGTGCTGGGGGTGATGCAATGTGCTGTGAGTGATGCGATTCGATGTGCTGGGTGTTATGCAATGTGCTGTGGTCCATGCATTTCGATGTGCTGGGGTGATGCGATTCGATGTGCTGATGGTGATGCAATGTGTTGTGGGCTATCCGATTCGATGTGCTGGGGTTATGCGATTCGATGTGCTGGGGGTGATGCAATGTGCTGTGAGTGATGCGATTCGATGTGCTGGGGGTGATGCAATGTGCTGTGGGCCATGCGATTCGATGTGCTGGGGTGATGCAATTCGATGTGCTGGGGTGATGCGATTTGATGTGCTGGGGTAATGCGATTCGATGTGCTGGGGGTGATGCAATGTGCTGTGGGCCATGCGATTTGATGTGCTGGGGGTGTTGCAATGTGCTGTGAGTGATGCGATTCGATGTGCTGGGGGTGATGCAATGTTCTGTGGGCCATGCGAATCTAGATGCATAAATTAATTTTGTTGCTGAGATTAGTATTTTTAAATGAAAAGCTGTACAGAAAAAAGAAGCCGCTGTGTGTGTGTATATATTTCTTGAACATGCTGTATGTTTACTTTTTCCTGCAGGGAGGAGGGGAGGAGAGGTTTGCATAGAAAAGTGTCAACTTCCTCTGACACTGCCGTTGCTATGGAAAACTGACCTGAAACCTATTACACCGCTTGTGCAGCACTGAGCATGTGCGAGATCTGCAATCATGAAATCCAGGAAGAAATGCAGTCTGGCTTCAGATGCCCACACTTAAGTTGGCCACGGTCTATTTCTAGTTTATAAACTTTCAAAATGCTGTAATAACCTAACAAAACGGACCTCAGTTTACAGACTAACTTTACTAGAATACATTAAGCTTGTGTATTATAGATGTATTTTTATTTAAAAAGTGTAATTTCGGCCGGAACACCACTTTAATAAAAAATGTTGTGAGAACAATATACTCAGTACCTATTTTATTTATCTAGAACAACGATTAAATTATTAATGTTTAGGTTAACCTTTCCTTAGAAAGTAATTCTAGTGTTCTGGGGAATGTGGGGGGTAAATACAAGTAGTGATGAGCCGAACACCCCCGGGTTCGGTTCGCACCAGAACCCGCGAACGGACCGAAAGTTCGAACGAACATTAGAACCCTATTAAATACAATGGATGCGAACGTTCGAATTCTAAAGTGCTAATTATAACAACTATTATGCATGTTATTGTCCTAAAAAGGGTTTGGGAACCCGGGTTCTGCACCAGGGGACATGTATCAATGCAAAAAGAAGTTTTAAAAACGGTCGTTTTTCGGGAGCAGTCATTTTAATGATGCATAAAGTGAAAAAAAAAAAGTCAAATATTCCTTTAAATATCGTACCTGGGGGGTGTCTAAAGTATGCCTGTGAAGTGCCACGTGTTTCCCGTGTTTAGAACTGTCCCTGCACAAAATGACACTTCTAAAGGAAAAAAAAGCCATTTAAAACTGCTTGCGGCTTTAATGTAATGTCTGGTCCCGGTAATATGGATGAAATTCTTTAAGAAAAATGGCATAGCTACCCCATGACCCCCCCCCCCCTACCCCAGCCCATTACCAGCCCCTTTGGGTCTTGTATGGATATTAAGGGGAACCCCGCACATAAAATAAAAAAGGCCCTATATACTCTGAACAGCCCTATACAGGCGGTGAATACAAGACAGGGACTGTAGGTTTGTTCTTATGTAGAGTCTGTTTGTAATTTTGAACAGGTACATTGTTGAAGTGTAGCTCCAGACCAAAAATCTATTTTTAAACTTTTTGGAAAACATAGGTAAGGGTTATCACCCCTGTAACATTTGTTTTGCTGTCTGTGCCCCTGTTCAGAACATTTCACCTCACTTTCCGTCCCAATGACAACTGTTTTTGAAATGTGGTGTTTTTCTTGAAACAAGGATTGCTGATAAAGCATCAGTACAGAGGAGACACCTTTCTCCCATATTTATTCTTACAGGAGAGAATTTTCCTTCCTAGTGGTAGATTTCCTCTCACTTCCTGTTGTCTTCTTGCGTTTGCAAGTAGGAGTCGTTTGTAAGTTGGATGTTTGAAAGTAGGGACCTGCCGTATATACTCTGCAGAAATAGGCCCCTTAGTTGTTGGTGTTGGCACAACACTGTAAGCACTCACAGTTACTCTTGGTTGGTGCTGGAACGCCCTGCTGTCAACTATTATATCAGGAATTTTAATTACATATAATTGTTGAACAGTGGTAGTAAAAATTGGGCCTTTGATGGTGGTGCTGGTGCCACAACACTGTAAGCCCTGACAGTTACTCTTGGTGGGTGCAGCAATGGGCCCTGCTGTGAATTATTAGATCAAGAATTGTAATTACATGCCCCTGTTGAACAGGGGCTGAAAAATTGGGCCTTAGGCACTGGTGGCACAACACTGCAACCCCTCACAGATACTGTACTTGGAGCACAGCAATGAGCCCTGTTGCAAAGTATTGCTTCAAAAATTGTAATGACACGCCCCTGTTAAACAGGGGCTGAAAAATTGGGCCTTAGGCACTGGTGGCACAACACTGCAACTCCTCACAGATACTGTACTTGGAGCACACCAATGAGCCCTGTTGCAAAGTATTGCTTCAAAAATTGTAATGACACGCCCCTGTTAAACAGGGGCTGAAAAATTGGGCCTTAGGCACTGGTGGCACAACACTGCAACTCCTCACAGATACTGTACTTGGAGCACAGCAATGAGCCCTGTTGCAAAGTATTGCTTCAAAAATTGTAATGACACGCCCCTGTTAAACAGGGGCTGAAAAATTGGGCCTTAGGCACTGGTGGCACAACACTGCAACTCCTCACAGATACTGTACTTGGAGCACACCAATGAGCCCTGTTGCAAAGTATTGCTTCAAAAATTGTAATGACACGCCCCTGTTAAACAGGGGCTGAAAAATTGGGCCTTAGGCACTGGTGGCACAACACTGCAACTCCTCACAGATACTGTACTTGGAGCACAGCAATGAGCCCTGTTGCAAAGTATTGCTTCAAAAATTGTAATTACACGCCCCTGTTAAACAGGGGCTGAAAAATTGGGCGTTAGGCACTGGTGGCGGCACCCATAAACAAAAATGATCTTACAAGCTATCATCATCAATCGTATCATTGAGGACTCGGAGGAGGAGGATAGCCAGTCAACATAACAGCACAGGCACTCAGCATCAGCATCAGTCTTGAAGGGATGTGACATGTTAAAATCAATTAGTCTGTTATATCAGCATCAGGTGTGTGGTAGCTGGTGGTGATCCAAGACTGGTTCATCTTGATGAAAGTCAGTCGATCAACCGAGTCGGTGGACAGGCGCACCCTGTGATCCGTGACAAATCCTCCAGCAGCACTGAATGTGCGTTCCGAAAGAACGCTGGATGCAGGACAGGCCAGTAGCTCAATTGCATACTGTGCAAGCTCTGGCCAGTGATCCATCCTCAAGACCCAGTAAGCCAGAGGATTTTCGGTGGGGAAGGTGTCCAAGTCTGACCTTGCCCCTAGATATTCCTGCACCATGTTTATCAGACGCTGGCGATGGTTGCTGGAACCGATCATACTTTGGGGCTGCGGACTAAAGAATTGTCTGAACGCATCGGTCAGACGGCCACCTTCCCCACCGCTCCTTCTTTGACTGGCCGAAGCCTCAGCAACTCGTTGTCCAGGACCAGGAGTTTGCAACCTCCCAGTCTCTGGGAACGCGTTGCACAGACCTTTCTGCAAGGCCTCCCGGAGTTGTCTCATCCTCTGCTCCCTCTGCGACGGTAACATAAGGTCCGCAACCTTACCCTTGTACCGTGGATCAAGGAGAGTGGCCAGCCAGTAATGGTCCCTCTCCTTGATCCGAAGAATACGAGGATCCTTCCGCAGACTTTGCAGGATCAGGGAGGCCATGCAGCGTAGTTTTGCTGAGGCATTCGCTCCGGAGTCCTCTGGGTCACTAAGGACGACATGATCCGCAGCCACCTCCTCCCAGCCACGTACAAGTCCACTGGTTTCTTGGGACTGTAAATCATCCCTAAAAGACTGCTGCTGATGATGCTGAGTGCCAGCCTCCACCTCCATGCTGACACAATCCTCCTCCTCCTCCTCCTCCTCCTCCTCCTCCTCCTCTTCCTGTGCGATGGGTGGGACAGAAGGAACACTGTCTGGGTAAAGGGGGCCTTGAGAGGCAAGGAAGTCCTCCTCTTCCTGCCTCTGTTCTGCCTCAAGTGCCCTGTCCATTATTCCACGCAGCGTGTGCTCCAACAGGTGGACAAGAGGTACAGTGTCACTGATGCATGCACTGTCACTGCTCACCATCCTCGTGGCCTCCTCAAATGGTGCCAGGACAGTGCATGCATCCCTGATCATGCCCCACTGGCGTGGAGAAAAAAAACCAAGCTCCCCTGACCCTGTCCTGGTGCCGTAGTCGCACAGGTACTCATTGATGGCCCTCTGCTGCGTGTGCAGCCGCTGCAGCATGGCCAACGTTGAGTTCCACCTGGTGGGCATGTCACATATAAGGCGGTTCTTGGGCAGGTTCAACTCCTTTTGCAGCTCAGCCAGGCGAGCACTGGCATTATAAGATCTGCGGAAATGCACACAGACTTTCCTGGCCTGCCTCAGGACATCCTGTAAGCCCGGGTACCTGCCCAAGAAGCGCTGCACCACCAGGTTAAGGACGTGAGCCACACAGGGCACATGGGTCAGTTGTCCCTGTCGGAGGGCGGAGAGGAGGTTGGTGCCATTGTCGCAAACCACCATTCCTGGCTTAAGCTGGCGTGGCGTCAACCACCTCTCGGCCTGGCCCTGCAGAGCAGACAGGACCTCTGCCCCAGTGTGGCTTCTGTCCCCCAAACACACCAGCGCAAGCACGGCATGGCATCTTTTTGCCTGCGTACTTGCGTAGCCCCGTGAACGGCTACGGAGCACCGCTGGTTCATAGGACAAACCACAGGAAGAGGCCATGGAGGAAGAAGAAGAGGAGGGGGTGGAGGAGAGAGGTGTGTCACAACCAGTAGTAGCATTTTGGAGGCGTGGCGGTGGGACAACCTCCAACACTACTGCACCTTGTCCTGAATCCTTCCCAGCTGCCAAAAGAGTGACCCAATGGGCCGTGAAAGAAAGGTAACGTCCCTGTCCATGCCTGCTGGACCATGAGTCAGCGGTAATATGCACCTTACCGCTGACCGCCCTGTCCAGCGAGGCCAAGACATTGCCTTCCACATGCCGGTAGAGAGCCGGAATAGCCTTCCGTGAGAAAAAGTGGCGTTTGGGAACCTGCCACTGAGGAACTGCACATTGCACAAACTCACGGAAGGGGGCCGAGTCTACCAACTGAAAAGGCAGCAGTTGAAGCGCTAGCAATTTAGCCAAGCTAGCATTCAACCGCTGGGCATGTGGATGGCTGGGAGTGAACTTCTTTCGACGGTCCAGCAGCTGGGGCAGGGAAATTTGCCTGCTAGAATCGGACGTCGGTGTACTGCTAGCAGAGTGGGCGCAAGTACTTGGCTGTGACACACCTAATTCTACACCTTCATTCCTCTCAGTGCATGTTTCAGAGAGGACTGAAGTTATAGTGGGGTTGGAGATCCCAGCTGATGCGGTGCAAGGAGAGGTCCGCTTTGTTCTTTGGTGTGGGTCTTTGAGGTAGGCTTGCCAACGAGCTGCATGGCAGGTCAACATATGTCTGGTCAGGCATGTGGTACCCAAGCGGCTGATGTTTTGGCCACGCGATATACGCTTGAGACATATGTTGCAAACAGCAGCTGTGCGATCTGATGCACTAGCCTCAAAAAAGGCCCACACCAAAGAACTTTTTGAATGACGGGCAGAGGCAGCGCCCTGCACAGGCGGAGCTCTGCGGTGTGATTCCGTCGGTGTACTGCCCTTACGCTGGCCACCAAAGGGCATCCTGCCTCGTTGGAGATGTGCCTCCTCCTCATCCTCCTCCTCCTCCTCTCTCCTATTAGGCACCCACGTGGAGTCAGTGACCTCATCATCCCCTCCCTCCTCATCACTGGAGCCAATCTGGCAGTATGCTGCAGCTGCTGGAACATGACTGCCAGATTGGTGTCCTTCTTGAGCATCCCCTCTGTCTGCTCTCACGCTACTGCCTTCCTCTAGCTGGGTTTCATCATCAGACCCTTCGAAACGCCGGGCATCCTCCTGGAGCATGTACCCAACACTGTGCTGAAACAGTTCGGGGGACTCCTCAGGAGGAGGACATGGTGGGTCTAGGGAAGGAGTGACTGATGATTTGTCTGACATTGATACCAGGGAAGACGACGCTTTGGCAGCTGCTTTTCCAGTACCCTGAGCCTGGGTGAGAGAGGATGAGGAGGAGGAGGAGGGCTTGGTCATCCACTCTACCAAGTCTTCGGCATGATGTGGCTCAACATGTCCAGCTGCCGAAAAGAAGGACAAGCGTGTCCCATGGCCATGTGCTGATGACAATGCACCGCGTCCACGACCAGCACTGTTGCCCCCAGACACAGAGCCTGCTTGCCCTCTTTTATTGCCTCCTGACTGTCTGCCTCTCCTTGTTTGCCTTCCAGACATTCTAATAGATGGCCTGCAGGGAGATGGGAAAAAAGCAATAAGGGCTACCTTCAGGTGTCCTTCTCTGTCCCTTGAAACAAGGACTTTCACAGTGAAAGAAACTGACACTCTCCCTACCTACAGTTTTCTGTCCCTAGAAAAAATGTTTTTTTTAATCACAATATAGCACAAGGACAATTCACTCACTGTCCTTACAGGTCCCTGGAAACAAGGACTTGCAGAGTGAAATAAACTGACACTCTCCCTACCTACAGTTTTCTGTCCCTAGAATAAATGTTTTTTTTAAGCACAATATAGCACAAGGAGAATTCACTCACTGTCCTTCCAGGTCCCTGGAAACAAGGACTTGCAGAGTGAAATAAACTGACACTCTCCCTACCTACAGTTTTCTGTCCCTAGAATAAATGTTTTTTTTAAGCACAATATAGCACAAGGACAATTCACTCACTGTCCTTACAGGTCCCTGGAAACAAGGACTTGCAGAGTGAAAGAAAAAAAACACTCTCCCTACCTACAGTTTTCTGTCCCTAGAAAAAATGTTTTTTTTAATCACAATATAGCACAAGGACAATTCACTCACTGTCCTTACAGGTCCCTGGAAACAAGGACTTGCAGAGTGAAATAAACTGACACTCTCCCTACCTACAGTTTTCTGTCCCTAGAATAAATGTTTTTTTTAAGCACAATATAGCACAAGGAGAATTCACTCACTGTCCTTCCAGGTCCCTGGAAACAAGGACTTGCAGAGTGAAAGAAAAAAAACACTCTCCCTACCTACAGTTTTCTGTCCCTAGAAAAAATGTTTTTTTTAATCACAATATAGCACAAGGACAATTCACTCACTGTCCTTCCAGGTCCCTGGAAACAAGGACTTGCAGAGTGAAATAAACTGACACTCTCCCTACCTACAGTTTTCTGTCCCTAGAATAAATGTTTTTTTTAAGCACAATATAGCACAAGGACAATTCACTCACTGTCCTTACAGGTCCCTGGAAACAAGGACTTGCAGAGTGAAAGAAAAAAAACACTCTCCCTACCTACAGTTTTCTGTCCCTAGAAAAAATGTTTTTTTTAATCACAATATAGCACAAGGACAATTCACTCACTGTCCTTCCAGGTCCCTGGAAACAAGGACTTGCAGAGTGAAATAAACTGACACTCTCCCTACCTACAGTTTTCTGTCCCTAGAATAAATGTTTTTTTTAAGCACAATATAGCACAAGGACAATTCACTCACTGTCCTTACAGGTCCCTGGAAACAAGGACTTGCAGAGTGAAAGAAAAAAAACACTCTCCCTACCTACAGTTTTCTGTCCCTAGAAAAAATGTTTTTTTTAATCACAATATAGCACAAGGACAATTCACTCTCTGTCCTTCCAGGTCCCTGGAAACAAGGACTTGCAGAGTGAAATAAACTGACACTCTCCCTACCTACAGTTTTCTGTCCCTAGAATAAATGTTTTTTTTAAGCACAATATAGCACAAGGACAATTCACTCACTGTCCTTACAGGTCCCTGGAAACAAGGACTTGCAGAGTGAAAGAAAAAAAACACTCTCCCTACCTACAGTTTTCTGTCCCTAGAAAAAATGTTTTTTTTAATCACAATATAGCACAAGGACAATTCACTCACTGTCCTTCCAGGTCCCTGGAAACAAGGACTTGCAGAGTGAAATAAACTGACACTCTCCCTACCTACAGTTTTCTGTCCCTAGAATAAATGTTTTTTTTAAGCACAATATAGCACAAGGACAATTCACTCACTGTCCTTACAGGTCCCTGGAAACAAGGACTTGCAGAGTGAAAGAAAAAAAACACTCTCCCTACCTACAGTTTTCTGTCCCTAGAAAAAATGTTTTTTTTAATCACAATATAGCACAAGGACAATTCACTCACTGTCCTTACAGGTCCCTGGAAACAAGGACTTGCAGAGTGAAAGAAAAAAAACACTCTCCCTACCTACAGTTTTCTGTCCCTAGAAAAAATGTTTTTTTTAATCACAATATAACACAAGGACAATTCACTCACTGTCCTTCCAGGTCCCTGGAAACAAGGACTTGCAGAGTGAAATAAACTGACACTCTCCCTACCTACAGTTTTCTGTCCCTAGAATAAATGTTTTTTTTAATCACAATATAGCACAAGGACAATTCACTCACTGTCCTTCCAGGTCCCTGGAAACAAGGACTTGCAGAGTGAAATAAACTGACACTCTCCCTACCTACAGTTTTCTGTCCCTAGAATAAATGTTTTTTTTAAGCACAATATAGCACAAGGACAATTCACTCACTGTCCTTACAGGTCCCTGGAAACAAGGACTTGCAGAGTGAAAGAAAAAAAACACTCTCCCTACCTACAGTTTTCTGTCCCTAGAAAAAATGTTTTTTTTAAGCACAATATAGCACAAGGACAATTCACTCACTGTCCTTACAGGTCCCTGGAAACAAGGACTTGCAGAGTGAAAGAAAAAAAACACTCTCCCTACCTACAGTTTTCTGTCCCTAGAAAAAATGTTTTTTTTAATCACAATATAGCACAAGGACAATTCACTCACTGTCCTTACAGGTCCCTGGAAACAAGGACTTGCAGAGTGAAAGAAACTGACACTGTCCCTACCTACAGTTTTCTGTCCCTAGAATAAATGTTTTTTTTAAGCACAATATAGCACAAGGAGAATTCACTCACTGTCCTTCCAGGTCCCTGGAAACAAGGACTTGCAGAGTGAAATAAACTGACACTCTCCCTACCTACAGTTTTCTGTCCCTAGAATAAATGTTTTTTTTAAGCACAATATAGCACAAGGACAATTCACTCACTGTCCTTACAGGTCCCTGGAAACAAGGACTTGCAGAGTGAAAGAAACTGACACTCTCCCTACCTACAGTTTTCTGTCCCTAGAATAAATGTTTTTTTAAGCACAATATAGCACAAGGACAATTCACTCACTGTCCTTCCAGGTCCCTGGAAACAAGGACTTGCAGAGTGAAAGAAACTGACACTGTCCCTACCTACAGTTTTCTGTCCCTAGAATAAATGTTTTTTTTTAAGCACACTATAGCACAAGCACAAAACACACTGACACTCTCCCTACCTATCCTTCTCTTTCCCTAAACTAAAGGAATCCAGGTTAAGCAAGAAAGAAATAACAGTCACTGTCCCTGCCTATGCTGCTCTATCCCTGCTCCGGAACACACTACACTAGGCCGCCGTGCTGGCGGCCTTTTATAGTGTGGGGCGTGTACTAAACACCCTCAGCAATAATTGGCCACAGGCATCCTGCCTGTGGCCAATCATTGCTCTCCTCGCTGCCGGCGCTGTGATTGGCCAAGCATGCGGGGTCACAGTGCATGCTTGGCCAATCACAGCGCCTGGATGACACTGCGATGGCGTAGTGCATTGTGGGCCGTTCGCGTCACTCGAATTTGGCGCGAACGGCCCAAATCGTTCGATCTTCGTCGAACGATCGAACAGCCGATGTTCGAGTCGAACGTATGTTCGACTCGAACACGAAGCTCATCCCTAAATACAAGTTAATTGTGATAATGAAGGGTTAAGAGATGCAGTTAGCAGGTAGTTTCATATGCATCCAACTTCCATTTTACAATCCTACAGTGAGTGTATCATTAAAACTTGTTGTGAATAATAGGATTTTTATAACAGCTTACCTGTAAAATCCTTTTCTTGGAGTACATCACGGGACACAGAGCGACATAGTCATTACTAATGGGTTATATAGATACCGTCAGGTGCTGGCACTGGCAACTTCCAAAACCGGAAGTACCCTCCCCTATATAAGCCCCTCCCATCCGGGAGCACCTCAGTTTTGTAGCAAAGCAATAAGTGTCCCTAAAGAGGGGCGGGAGCTCTGTGTCCCGTGATGTACTCCAAGAAAAGGATTTTACAGGTAAGCTGTTATAAAAATCCTATTTTCTTTCTCGTACATCACGGGACACAGAGCGACATAGTCATTACTAATGGGATGTCCTAAAGCAATGCCAAATGAGGGGGGGATACACCATATATAAGCTGAGCGCTATCAGACATGAGGATCTTTTGCGGCCTGCAACACACTGCGCCCAAAGGCGACATCCTCCTGACTTCTAACGTCCACCTGGTAGAACCTAGTAAACGTGTGTACCGAAGACCATGTTGCGGCCTTACAGATTTGAGCCAGGGAGGCCTGGTGATGCACTGCCCATGAAGTTCCAACTGCTCTCGTGGAGTGCGCCCTAACTTTGAACGGAGGCGGTCTACTTCTCAGGCCATAGGCTTGTATTATGACCTGTCGAATCTACTTGGCTAAAGTAGATTTTGACGCTGCCTGACCCTTTCTGGGGCCTTCCGGCAGAATAAACAAAGTATCCGTTCTGCGAATCTGAGCAGTGGCTTTTAGATAAGCTTTAACTGCTCTTACTACATCCAAAGAATGCAATAACTTTTCCTCTACCGAAGTAGGTTTGGGGAAAAAAAGAAGGAAGAACCACATCTTGGTTCAAATGAAACCTCGATACCACCTTAGGAAGAAAGGCTGGATGAGGACGTAACACTACTCTGTCCTTATGGATAACCAGATATGGCTCCTTACAGGACATAGCTGCTAATTCCGATACTCTTTTAGCCGAACAAATGGCTACTAGAAAAATCAATTTCCTGGTGAGAAGCACCAAGGAAATATGCTGTAATGGTTCAAATGGTTGTTTCTGTAGAACCAACAGAACCAAGTTTAGATCCCATGGACATATGGGAATATTAACCGGAGGACTAATACGCCTCACTCCTTGTATAAAGGCTTTGACTAGTGAATGCGAAGCCAAGGGCCTTTGAAAAAATATTGACAAGGCCGAAATCTGACCCTTGATAGTACTCAAGGCAAGCTTCCTATCTACAGCCCACTGTAGGAAGTCCAGAATCCTACCTATTACGTACTTATGTGGATGCCATTTCTTGGCCTCACACCACGCGATGTACGCCTTCCAGATTCTACAGTAGATCTGCCTGGATACCGGCTTCCTGGCATTGATCATGGTAGATACCACAGCATTAGAGAGCCCTCTCTTTTTTAGAATGTGGGCTTCAATAGCCAGGCCGTCAAACCTAGGGCTGGTAAAGAAGGGTGGTATATCGGTCCTTGCGAAAGCCGGACGACGTGGGAGAGTCCAAGGACTCCCCACTGAAATTTTACAATCTCCGCGTACCACGCTCTTCGGGGCCACGCTGGAGCCACCGGAATCACTGGTTTCTTTTCTACCCTGATTCTGCGGAGTAATCGAGGTAACCATTGTGGCGGTGTGAATGCATATATCAGCTTGAACTGATCCCAAGGGAACACTAGGGCATCCGAGCCGCAAGCTAGGGGATCCCTTGTCCGAGAGACAAACCTGTCCCCCTTTGCGTTGAATCTGGATGCTAGAAGATCTACATCCGATGTTCCCCACCGTTGACATATTGTCCAGAAAACCTCGGGGTGAAGGGACCCTTCCTCTGGGCCTAATTGCTGGCGACTTAGAAAGTCCGCCTTCCAATTCTCCACTCCTGGAATGAATACCGCAGATATGGCTGGGACATATTTTTCTGCCCATTTCAGGATGTAATTTACTTCCCTCTGGGCTGCACGACTCCTGGTGCCCCCCTGATGATTGATATATGCCACTGCTGTGGCATTGTCTGATTGAATTCTGACAGGGGACCCTTGGAGTTTGGATGTCCATGCTACTAGGGCATACCGGGCTGCTCGTATCTCTAAGAGATTGATGGGCAGGGCCTTTTCTGCATCCGACCATCTGCCCTGGAGAGACTATTGCTCCAGTACTGCTCCCCAGCCTATAAGGCTGGCATCTGTAGTGACCACCTTCCAAGAAATCGGACTGAAGGATTTCCTTTTCTCCAGATTCTGGGGAACCAACCACCAACGGAGGCTCTTGCGAACGGAAGGGGACAAGGACATTGTAAGTCTAGGGCCTGAACTTTTTTGTTCCAGGCTGACAGTATGGCCCCTTGCAAATTCCTTGAATGGAATTGACCGTAGGGTACTGCTTCGAATGATGCCACCATTTTTCCCAGCAGCCTCATATACAGGCGTATGGACGGCTGTCTTTTTTGTACCCACTAAGTGGATCAAATCTTTCAAAGACAACACCTTTCCTCGAGGCAAGAATATTTTTCTCTGGCCTGAATCCAACCTTAGCCCCAAGTATTCCAGACTTTTGACTGGTTTTTAGGGCTGACTTGTCTCGGTTGATAATCCAACCGTGAGATTCCAGATACTTGATCGTCTTGTGAACGACCACGTCTAGTTTTTTCACTGAGTGGTCTATCAGCAACAAGTCATCCAGATATGCCATTATCATTACACCTTGTGTTCTTAGATTGGCCAATAAAGGGCCAGAATTTTTGTAAACACTCGTGGTGCTGTGGCCAAACCGAAGGGTAAGGCTCTGAACTGAAAATGGCGCCCTTCTACTGCAAAGCGTAGAAATTTTTGGTGGACTGGAAAGATGGGAATGTGCAAATAAGCATCTTTGATGTCGATCGTGGCTAACCAATCCTCCCCTTGTAGGGCAGTGGCCACCGATCGGATCGACTCCATCGGAAAGTCCTGATATACAGGAATTTGTATAGCCCTTTTAGAATTAATATGGGCCTCCCGTCCGCGTTTGCTTCGGGACTGTAAAGAGGTTTGAGTAAAACCCGAACCCTCATTCTTCCAGGGGAACCTCCATAATTACTCCTTGGAGCAATAGTTGTTCTAGTGCCAACAGGAGGGACTCTCTCTTCCGGGGATCCCTTGGCACGTTTGACCTCAAAATGGGAAGGAGGAGAGTCTTTTAACTCCAAACTGTATCCCAAACCTACTGCGGAGAGCACCTATCTGTCTTGATCGTGTCCCGCCAGGTCTCTTGCGAACAACTGGAGTCCTCCCCCCACCCGACTGAGTGGGGGCTTCAATGAATTTAACTTTGGGGGAGGTTTTGTACCTCCCCTGACCCAGGGTTTCTCATTACCCTGCTACTGTCCCTGTTTTTTACCCCCGGGATTTGACCGAGGAGGCCGTCGGAACTGTTACACAGCCGATGCCCCAGGGACTGGAGAAGCAGGCCTCTTAAAGAGGGACCTCTAACTCTGCTTTTAACCGGCAAGAGCGTATTTTTACCGCTGGAAATTTTCTGGATATATTTGTCCAGGTTTTCCCTGAATAAGCGTTCACCATGAAATGGGACGCTAACCAGCCATTCTTTACAGGGAGCTTCAGCAGACCAGTTTTTGAGCCATAGGAGCCTACGCATATGTACTATAGACAGCGTAAGGCGGGAGGCCTGATGGACTGAATCCTCTATGGCGTCAACCGCAAAGCCTAAGGCTCTAGGTAGATCAGCTAGGGCAAAGCCTGCTGATCTGTCAAGTCCCTCAAGACCTGTTTCAACTGATCCTTCACTGCTTAGCAGACCCCAATAGCTGCTACTGCTGGTTGTATCACCAAGCAGATTTTCATAAGGACTCCAATCTTTTATCTATTGGGTTCTTGAACATTTGGACATTATCCACTGGACATGTCAGTGATTTATACATACAAGAGATGGCTGCGTCCACTGTAGGGACCTTCCATTTTTTTTATTTTTTTTTTTGATGAACTTATCCTCCATGGGATAGACCACCGGAAATCTCTTGGGGGAATAAATATTTTCTCAGGACGTTCCCAATCCTGGTAAATGAGCCCTTTCAGTAAAGGGTGAAGTGGAAAAGAACAAACAGTCTGGGGGCTTCTAGCGACCCCAACGAGGATACAGTAGTGGTTGATGGTTCCGCAAGGTGCATTTTTAAATGCTGATCGGACCATGTTAGTCAGAGACTGAACCCATAATCTTTCAGCTTGAGATGCTGAGAGAGGAGACGGAGATCGGGCGTGCTTTCCCTGACAGGGAGGCAGCGATAAATGTTGACAATCTCTCTTCTAATCCTCCCAGAGCTGAGAAAAAAACCTCCTCTGTTACATACACAGGAGCAGGTGAACTGAGGACAGCCACAGTACCAAGTACCCCTGCGGGGTCTCTACGGTCACTTACCTCTGAACTTCAGGGGAGACTGGTGCAGCAGGAGTATGCCCAAGATCCTCCGAGCCCGATGAGACCCCCTTCGCTTCCTGGAAGATTCAGTTCCGGAGCTTCTGGACGGCATATTCCTAAGCCTAAAGCTGAGGTATTCCAGCCGTAATACACCACTTTTACTGAGAATAGTCTAGCACAATTGCTGCTATATCACAGTTGGTGTCTACTAATGTGCCTTTCTAGGGGATGCCTGTATCAACCGCTTGCTGTATGCCTTTAAATGTTGCCAGCTCTGTCTCTGTACTTCATAGCCAGCTCACTACAATATTGTGTTTTTTTTAAAACTGCTGGGACACCCGCACATGCGCAGAAGCGCTGCGGCGCGCACAGAGCGTCATTCCCCAGGCTCCGCCCCCTTTCCCGGCTCACCTCTATATATAGAGGCGTGTGCACGCGCACGCGCGCGGCCACGTGCGCCTTCGGCGCTAATTTCAAATATGGTAACAAGGGACAGGAGCCAGGGCCCCTCTTTGCCGCAGGCCGGGGGATGGACGAGCACTGCAACATGGCAGAGGAAGCAGTTTCCTATAAGAGAACTCCCCATCTGCCTGGACTTTGCTCTGCTGAGAAGAAGCTAGTCCACATGACAAGAAAACATTCCACAGCGGCCTCTAGTGGACAAACACAGGTACCGCAGTCTAATATATTAAATATATATATAAAAAAAAAATTATTTATTTTTTCTTGACCACCATTAAAAATTATTACTTTTTTTTTAGTAGTTACAGGCATGCACAGAATTTTGCGGGAATACCATTAGGTAACAGACAGAAAGACAAATTAGGCTTGGGGGTCCCCCAATAGAACCAAGTTCCTGGGGGCCCCCACTTACCTGTTCCCCGCCGCAGGACTTTGTTTGGTCCACAAAAAGCCCAAACTTCACCTATCACGGCAGGCATTGTAATCAAACCTTCAGGGACCGGGTTCCCAAGGATTCCACTCCCCTGGACCTGTATAGCACCCTGCACAGAAAACATCTTGGTCGTGGGTATGACCAGAGCTCTGGATCCCAGGGTCCAGCTCTCCTAAGAGAAGCATTACAGGCAAAACCTTGCTCTTCTCTGCAAGGCCTGGGTACCGACCGTTTAGCTATGAAGCTTTTTTGGTCGGATCCAGAATAGCTTACTGAGGCCCAAAAGAACCTGTACGCAAGCTCAGTGAAAAACACATGTTTCTTCTTGGCCAACACCTTAGACACTGGCAAAAAACTGAGGTGCTCCCGGATGGGAGGGGCTTATATAGGGGAGGGTACTTCCGGTTTTGGAAGTTGCCAGTGCCAGCACCTGACGGTATCTATATAACCCATTAGTAATGACTATGTCGCTCTGTGTCCCGTGATGTACGAGAAAGAAATATAGATACATGGGAAGGGGATACCTCAGGGGACATTAGGGGTCTCAAAGGAGGGTAACTAATTTAAAGTTTTGTGTTTATAGTAAGCATAACCTTATTTAGGCCATGCGACTATAAGAATGGCTTGATATTGTCTTTCAGTCAGACTATTGTTGAACCACTATGCGTGAGTTTAATAATAGGAGAATGTAGCTGGTGCATGTCTTCAATCCATGGAATCTTCTGGCCCTACTATGGAAGAGGCGTAGCGGCTTCTCTTATGAGAATGATGGCCTCCTTTTTTCTGCCATGTTTGTGAGGCTTTGGTTGGAGGTGATGATGAGTAGTGATGGACGAACATCTGCCGGGACGGTTCGCGAACACGATCGTGCGAACGCGGGCAAATGTTCGCGAAACCGCAGGTTCGCGGTGGGCCCCATTGATTTTAATGCAGGCGAACATTAAAAACCTCCAGGTCATATTTGCAGCCACAAAATACTTACTAGCTGTGCACACATAGTCCCACAACATGGACAATGACATACCAGAAGTATTAAGCAAATTTGAGATCGATAATGACAAGCATTCTTTTTTTATCTGCAAAATTTTGTCAATTCAGGAGCGCATGAAGGCCAAGGAAGAGATGCAAGGCCAGGCTAGAAGGGGTACAGGAGATGATCCTGCTATTGGAAAAGTTGCCATCATTTTTTTTCTTTTTATAAGTTATTGTAGCGGGTATTCCAAATTTAGGGGTGACCGTCACCTGAGCAATAGTTGGCTGGGGTCTTTTAATTGTTTGGACTCTGCCTTGCTGCTGCTTCACCTGGCGTGCAGTTCCCCTTAGGTGTATAGGTGGTGCTGATACTTGTACCCGTGGTTGAACCACAGGTGATGGAGTGGTTATTGGGTGTCCTCTCTCGGTAGCCGTGCAGTGGGCGTGGTCTACCCGCTGTGCATGCCGGAAGAGGGTACAAAAGGGGCAGACGCCATTGTTCTGGGCGCGAATACCCGGGGGCCTGTACCCGGAGGAGTGTATCCCCTCGAGGGGGGATACGAGCATTGACTGTGGGGTCTCGGCCGGGCACCTTCAGCCCGAGGCTGCGGAGTTCCAGGTAGGCCCAGTACCTTTAGCTGGGTCTACAAAGCCAGAAAGGAAACCCAGGGAGCCCAGGTGAGGGTGACCGCTCTGACTAAGATGAAGCCAGGGGAGGATTGGTCCCATAACAGGAGGCGAGTGATAAAGATTGCTGTCTCGGGAGAGGCCTGGTGACCTGTCGGAGGGAAGGATTCCTTGCTCCGCAGACTGCCTTTGCGGAGTGCTGCTAGCCTGCTACCTAAGGAGGGATCTCCTTGACTTTGTCCTTGGAGGGGACTAAGTCACTGTTTGAGCTACATAGTTACATAGTTACATAGTTAGTCAGGTTGAAAAAAGACACAAGTCCATCCAGTTCAACCGTAAAAAATAAAAATAAAAAAAATAAAAATAAACATATATCGTACACTCCCATATACCCAATTCTATACCCACAGTTGATCCAGAGGAAGGCAAAAAAACCCAGAAGAGCATTATCCAATTTGCTACAGCAGGGGAAAAAATTCCTTCCTGATCCCCCGAGAGGCAATCGGATATTCCCTGGATCAACTTTACCTATAAATGTCAGTACCCAGTTATATTATGTACATTTAAGAAAGAATCCAGGCCCTTCTTAAAGCAATCTACTGAGCTGGCCAGAACCACCTCTGCAGGGAGTCTATTCCACATTTTCACAGCTCTTACTGTGAAAAAACCTTTCCGTATTTGGAGGTGAAATCTCTTTTCCTCTAGACGCAAAGAGTGCCCCCTTGTCCTTTGTGTTGACCGTAAAGTGAATAACTGAACACCAAGTTCACTATATGGACCCCTTATATATTTGTACATGTTGATCATATCCCCCCTTAATCTCCTCTTCTCAAGAGAGAATAAATTCAGTTCCTCTAATCTCTCCTCATAGCTGAGCTCCTCCATGCCTCTTATCAGTTTGGTTGCCCTTCTCTGCACTTTCTCCAGTTCCCCAATATCCTTTTTGAGAACTGGGGCCCAAAACTGAACTGCATATTCCAGATGAGGTCTTACTAATGATTTGAACAGGGGCAAAATGATATCTCTCTCTCTGGAGACCATACCTCTCTTAATACAAGAAAGGACTTTGCTCGCTTTGGAAACCGCAGCTTGGCATTGCATGCCATTATTGAGCTTATGATCTACCAAAACCCCCAGATCCTTCTCCACTACGGATCCCCCCAGTTGTACTCCCCCTAGTATGTATGATGCATTCATATTATTAGCCCCCAAGTGCATAACTTTACATTTATCAACATTAAACCTCATCTGCCACATAGTCGCCCAATTAGACAGAGCATTGAGGTCGGCTTGTAAATTGGCGACATCCTGTAAGGACGTTATTCCACTGCATAGCTTGGTGTCATCTGCAAAGACAGAAATGTTACTTTTGATCTCAGACCCAATATCATTTATAAACATATTAAAAAGTAAGGGTCCCAGCACTGAACCTTGGGGTACACCACTGATAACCTTGGACCATTCAGAGTAAGAATCATTAACCACTACTCTCTGAATTCTGTCTTTTAGCCAGTTTTCTATCCATTTACAAACTGATATTTCCAATCCTGTAGACTTTACCTTACACATGAGCCGTGTGTGGGGAACTGTATCGAACGCTTTTGCAAAATCCAAGTATACCACGTCCACTGCCACCCCTCTGTCCAAGGTCTTACTTACCTCTTCATAAAAAGAAATCAGGTTTGTTTGACAACTTCTGTCTTTCATGAATCCATGCTGTCTGTTGCTTAAATAGTTTTTTTCCAGCAAGAACTCATCTATGTGGTCTTTTATTAATCTCTCCAGTATTTTCCCAACTATAGAAGTTAAACTAACAGGTCTATAGTTACTTGGTAAACACGTAATTCCCTTTTTAAATATAGGCACCACATTGGCCCTGCGCCAATCCAGTGGTACTATTCCTGTCATTAATGAGTCCCTAAAAATTAAATACAATGGCTTTGAAATTACAGAGCTCAATTCTTTTAGGATCCGTGGGTGTATGCCATCTGGTCCAGGTGCTTTATCCACCTTTATTCCATCTAAATATTTCTGGACCATATCACTTTTGAGCCATTGTGGATTTGGGGCTGTGTCACTACCACCCCCATTTTGGACATGAGCTCCCCCATGCTCCTTTGTATACACAGAACTGAAGAAAGTATTTAATAAATTAGCCTTCTCTTTGTCCCCAGTCACCCACTCTAGATTATTTTGTAAAGGGCCTACATGCTCAGACTTGACCTTTTTACTATTAATATATTTGAAGAATTTTTTGGGGTTTGTCCTACTATCTTTTGCAATCTGTCGTTCGTTTTGAATTTTTGCATCCTTGATTTCCTTTTTACATATCCTGTTATATTCTTTGTAACATTTAAATGACACTAGTGTTCCCTCATTTTTATATTTTTTAAAAGCTCTTTTCTTATAGTTTATAGCTTTTTTAACTTTGTCAGTGAGCCACATAGGTTTTATTTTTAGCCTTTTAAACTTATTGCCCATGGGAATATACTTTGCAGTGAGTTCCCAAACAGTCTTTTTGAAGAATTCCCATTTCTGTTCTGTGCCCATTGATGCCAATATTCCTTCCCAGTCTAAGTCCTGGAGAGCAGCACTCATCCTTGGAAAATTTGCTCTCTTGAAATTAAGTGTTTTTATCTTTCCTGTATGTGATTTTTGCTTACAACTAACATCAAATGAAATCATGTTATGGTCACTGCTACCCAGGTGTTCCTTTATCTGAACATTAGTAATACGCTCTGCATGGTTTGAGATTACCAGGTCCAACAGAGCATCATTCCTAGTTGGGGCCTCAATAAACTGGACCATAAAATTGTCCTGCAATAGGTTTATAAATTTTTGCCCTTTAACTGTCCCAGCAGTTCCATTACTCCAGTCAATTTCTGGGTAGTTAAAATCCCCCATTATTATCACCGTCCCAGCCCTTGCAGCCCTTTCCATCTGTGCAAGGAGCTGAGTCTCTAACTCCTCATTAACATTGGGTGGTCTATAACAAACTCCAATGATTAGCTTTGAACTACGCACATCTGTATGCAGTCCTACCCATAATGCTTCAGACTCATCACACTCTCCATCCACCAGGTCCTCTTTCACACTCGCTTTGAGATCACTTCTCACATAGAGACAGACCCCTCCACCCTTCCTTTTTACCCTGTCTTTCCGAAAGAGTGCATAGCCCGGAATATTAATAGCCCAGTCGTGTGAGGAATGAAGCCAAGTTTCAGCAATACCGATTACATCATAGCTCTCCTCATGCACCAGAGCTTCCAACTCACCTATTTTGCATGCCGGCTGCTAGTGCCATTGGGTGACTATCCGGGTGAGCTGCACCCACTCAGGACTGAGTGGCAATGAAGCCAAGAGTGTGCCTGAATCATTTCTATCTGCTAACCCCTTTCTCTTTTTAACTCTCCGGTTACTGAAGCATAAAAGCAAAATAAACTCGTGTTGGAGTTGAAGCGTGGTGTGGACATTGGCCTTCTTTGGGAAAGATAAAGACTTGCCTCTAAACTCTAGAGGGGAGAACCAGTTGAAGGAAGCAACTCGCTGCAGGACCCAAAAATATAACACCGCTCAACCTCTTCAAACAGAAGGGGTACGGGCATATAGTACGGTGTGCTTTTTTTCTACAAGTGAGCCAAAGGTAGAAAAAAAGGTCTGTGTGCTACATTATATAAAACGTTTAGACAGTTATCCATATACATGGTCTAATGGTCACATGTGTTGAATTCCTCAGAGATCCATGCCTCATGGAGGTAGTCAACACTGTCGTGAGCTAGGCGAGTGCGCTTATCGGTCACGATCCCCCCTGCTGCGCTGAACGTCCTTTTCGGACAGAACACTGGATGAGGGGCAAGCCAACAGTTCCATTGCAAATTGTTCAAGCTCTGGCCAGAGGTCAACCCTGCCCACCCAGTAGTCCAGGGGTTCATCACTTCTCAGAGCGTCCACATTGGCCGTTAACCCGATGTAGTCGGACACCTGCCGGTCTAGGCGTTCCCTGATGCTGGATCCGGATGAGACCTGTCGATGGGTCGGCTGAAAGAATGATCTCATATCAGAAGTGACCAACACATCTTTAAACCGCCCTCTTCTTGCAGGCGCTGTTGGTTTGGTACCCGCAACTGTTTCTCTGGGAGTGGAAATTCCTCTGCCAGCGCATGCAAAAGCAGAATGCAGCATTTCTCTAAGCAAGGCCTGGAAGTGCTCCATTCTGACAGCCCTCTGTGATGGTGGTAACATTTCTGCCATTTTTTGTTTGTACCGGGGGTCCAAGTACGTTGCCACCCAGTAATGGTCCTTGCCCTTTATGCTTTTTATACGGGGGTCCCTCTTAAAACACTGGAGCATGAAGGCCCCCAATTGCACTAAACTGGAAGCGGTGTGGTGGCCTGGCTCCTGCTCATCATCCAGGATAATGTCGTCCTTGTTCTCCTCCCCCCCATCCATGGACAACAACAGGGATCCCAGAAAAGTTTAAAGCATGCTCTTCTTGCTCCTCCTCATCCGCCCCGGCACAATCCTCCTCTGACTCCTCTTCAGACTCCTGTTGTTGACTTGTCTCAGATAGAGTAGCCCCCCCTGGGAATTCATCCAGCATTGCGAGTTCCTCATCTTCCTGCTCCTGCTCCTCGACGGCTTGATCAATGACACAACGCAATGCACGCTCCATAAAGAAGACGTAAGGTACGATGTCACTGATGGCACCATGGCTGCGACTGACCAGTTTGGTGATCTCATCAAATAGCCGCAAAAGTCTGCATGCGTCGCGCGTGAGCAGCCACTGACGCAGTGAAAAAAGAGTTCATACAGGTAGTCGTTAACTGCACGTTTCTGCTGGAGCAGCCTATCAAGCATATACAAGGTTGAGTTCCATTGCGTCGGGCAGTCACAAATAAGACGTCTGACCGGCAGATTGTGTCGCCACTGAATGTCAGCAAGGCGAGCCATGGCTGTGTAAGATCTTCTGAAATGGGTCGAGATTTTCCTTGCCTGCCGCAAGACGTCCTGGACCCCAGGGTATTTGATAACGAATCGCTGCACGACCAAGTTCAAGAAGTGTGCCATGCATGGCACGTGTGTAATTTTGCCCTGTTTCAACGCGCTCAGCAGATTGGCACCGTTGTCGCACACCACTTTACCAACTGTCAAATTGAGCGGTGTTAGCCCCTGATCTACCTGTGAACGCAAAGCTGAAAGGAGTGCAGGGCCAGTGTGGCTCTTGGCTTCCAGGCACAACAGACGCAGCACAGCATGGCAACGTCTCACCTGGCATGTCGAATAGGTTCTGGGGATCTTGGGCGGCGCAGCGGAAGAGACGGTAGCAGCGGAAAAGGAGGAGTCAGCCGAGGAGGAGGACAGGGAGGATGGAGTAGGAGGAGGAGGAGAAGAAGAGGCAGACCTGCATGCAATCCGTGGCGGTAAAATCAAATCCACACGGGTGCCACGGGTTACATGCTTGACGGCCGTCAGAAGGTTCAACTAGTGGGCAGTAAAAGTAATATACCTTCCCTGCCTGTGTTTGGTAGACCACGTGTCTGTGGTCAGAGGTATCTTGGCACCGACACTGTGTGCCAGAGATACACTCACTTGCCGCTGAACATGGCCATATAGCCATGGGATGCCCTTCTGGGAGAAATATTTCCTTCCTGGGACCTTGCATTGTGGTGTTCCAATGGCCACAAATTTTCGAATGGCCTCCGAGTCCACCAGTTTATATGACAGTAGTTGGCGGGCTATCAGTTCTGACAAGCCAGCAGTCAACCATTGGGCAAGAGGGTTATCCGGCGTCATCATTCTTTTACGCTCGAACATTTGGCCCACGGAAGCCTGCCCTTTTCCAGAAAAACTTGGGGACGGGATGATGGAAGGTGAAGTGGAGGACAATTGTGAGGAGAGAGGAGAAGGAGAAGTAGAAGAGGCTGGTGGGTGAGAGCCTGCAGTGTGGCTTTGTGGGTTCTGACGGCGTTGCTCCCACTGGGCTCGGTGATGGGAGTTCATGTGCCTTCTTAAGGCGGTCGTCCCTAGGTGAGAGTTGGGCTTACCGCGTCTTATGCGTTGACTGCAAAGACTGCAGATGGCAACACTATTGTCAGCAGCGGACACGTTAAAAAAAGCCCACACTGCGGAGCCATGTGCCGGCGTCCTGGGAGTGCCAGATGTGACCGTACATGGTTGATGGCTCACTCTGAGTCCTGATACAGTAGCAGTCTGGTTTGTCCCTCCTGTGCAATGTAAGTTCCGCTGCCTCTCCTCCCTATCTGCTGGTCCATCTCTCCCTCTGAACTCCCCTCCTGGTCCTCTCCTGTGGTCACCCACGTGACGTCCATAGACACGTCATCATCGACATCACCTTCCCCACCACTAACATTAGAGATCTCTGAGTAGGCAGCAACAGCGGGGACCAACCTCCTTGGGCTGATCTGGGTACTGTCGTCAGACTGCTGAGTGGCGGTTGTTGCTACCTCCTCTTCCTGATCCAATGTCAAGAATGCCTGCGCATCGGAAATGTCTTGTGATGGATCAGAAAATAATTCCTGTGACTCAAGCGGAGGGTATATGGTGGTGGTGGTGTTGGTGGTAGTGTCTTTGGGGGTGCACACAGCAGAGAGTGAAGAGGGTGCAGATAGAGAGGATGAGGAGGGTGCAGAAGAGTAAAGCTGAGTGAGCCACTCAAACAAGTCTGGTGCGTCCTTTGACATAATCGAACGCGCCTTCTGCAACTTCCCACTTTGGCTCCGGCCTGGTACTCCTGTCCTACCCCTACCACCCCTGCGGAAGGGCCTGCCTCTTCCTCTGCCTGTCATTTTTTTAAATGACCCTGTGACAAAAGTCTCTAGAAAAGTGCAGTATATGTGGAAGAAGGTATATAACACCCCACTTCAATCTGTCGTTTTGGGGGGCCACTGGTCTATCACACCAGTTATAATACTTTTTTATAATTGCGTTTGTCACTCTTTGTAGTATCGCTGCAGAACCACTCAGCAGTCACAATGCTGCACAGTAGAAATGCAGTAGAATATGCTTTCTATATTTTAAAGTATTTTATGCGTGTATTACACCCCTATATACTGCACACCAAATAGTACACCTATACCAGTCCTTAAAATAACTTTTGTGGAGCTTTATTGGTTAGCGATTTTAGTCGCTAGTCTGTGCCTGTGACACACAGCAGCAACTTCTCCCTACACTGACAAAAAAGCTGCAGAACCGCTCAGAAGCTGCACAGTAGAAATGCACTATAGTAAAAGCACACCACCCCAATGTGCTCACAAAATGCTTACCAGAAGGCAAACATACATAAACGATGTAAGTATATTTGCAGAGGGTCAGTATATAGACACAGATATCCAAGCCTGATGGATCACACCCACATCATAAACGACATCCGGAGCTCAGTTGGAAATGGAGATGATATGTAATCCTCAGCAGGGAGTGGTTTACCAAATGAAAGAATAAACTAACATAGTGAAGCCCATAAGGTAAAAGGACAAAGGTATTTAATGTATTCTACTTACAACAAAGAACCATCATCAAGGCATAAAAATATATATATCCGCGGCTCTCAGCGTGCTTGTATCGGCCAGCCTGACATGTTTCATCCGAATGGATATCATCAGAGGCGTGGCCTCCAATACAAGCACGCCCATATAAATACAAGAGATCAATAGCCACACTAACCTGTGATAGGGTAATGCGGCAAAATGTTCAGCTGTTCCGTATCAGCAGCATATAGAACGCCAGGGCTCCGCTTGTACACCGCAGCCATACTAGAAAAACCGGAAGTGAAACAAAGCAAAAGGGAAGGCAGACGCGGCCGCGCATGCGCAAACGGCTGTGCGGTTCACATACACAGGAAGCGAAACCAAGAGTATGTCAGTCCTTCCTGTGGGTGGAACGGGAGGCGCGATTGGACGCAGCCTCGCTTGCGTGATTGGTCACGCTGTAGAAAGTAAATAGTGGGCGGAACGAAAAGCGTGATGGACGCAGCTTAAATGACTTAGCGTGAGTGTTGGATCTGTTGAAATATGCCATGACCCATAATTATTTCTGGTTTGGGGGAACTCATTACCTCCAAAACAGGGGGGTTGCAATGGGCGCTAAATTTGCGCCCAGCATGGCCAATTTATTCATGGCCAAATGGGAGGAGGATGTCGTCTATGCCAATAGGAGACCCGAGTTGGTCTTCTGGGGCAGGTATATAGACAACATCCTCCTCCTGTGGAATGGCGACATGACGTCGCTTACCACCTTTATGCAATACCTCAATAATAATTTACTGGGAATTGTATTGCCGTTTGAAACAAGTTCTGAGGTAGTTCATTTCTTGGATCTCAACATACGGGTTAAAAATGGTGCTTTTAATTTATCAACGTTTTTTAAAACCACTGACCGTAATGGCTATATTGGACAGGGGAGCTGCCATCACCCCTCTTGGTTAAAATCAGTGCCAAAAAGTCAAATTCTTCGTCTAAGACGAAATTGTACTCTGAAAGATGACTTTTTCTCACAGGCTAATGTACTCAAAGAGAGGTTTATGGAAAAGGGGTACGCCGTAAATGACCTCAACACCATTATCAGAGAGGTAGGCAGCATGGATCGTGTCTCTGTTCTTCAGAAGTGAGAGAAGGTGTCCATTGGCGAGATGAATTATAATTTTGCTATGGTCACCACTTTCTCACAACAACACTTTGACATCAAAAAGATCCTCAATAAACATTGGGGCGTCTTGAAAAATGATAAAATCTTGGGGTCAGTTTTACCAGATAGACCACAGGTGGTCTTCAGAGGGGTTCCCCCTCTGAGGCTTCAACTGGCTCCCAATGTTTTGGATGCTCCCAATAGAGTGTCGTTTTTTCAAAGAACTAAGGGCTATCACCCTTGTCATAATTGTAACGTGTGTGCCATTAATGAAGAAAAAAGCAGGAAAATCTGTCAGTTCAGTTCCCATGCCACGGGTAGAGTTTATAACATTAACACTTTTATCACGTGTACTTCTTTAAATGTCGTTTACCTTCTAATTTGTCCCTGCGGTCTCCAATATGTTGGCCGCACAACACGTGCTATGCACGTTCGAGTGAACGAACATATAACCAATATCAAGAAAGGTTTTCCTAAGCACACTGTGTCCCGCCATTATCTGGAGTATCACAAGAAAAACCCTAAGGGCACTACTTTTCTGGCCATAAATCGTTTTACTCCACACTGGCGGGGGAGTTTATCCAAGCGTGAAATTTCAAAACTTGAAACTCGCTGGATTTACAACCTCAAATGTTACACCCCCTTTGGCATGAATGTCGATTGGGACATGAACTGCTTTATCAATAACAGCTGAGATTTTTTGGAGGATGTGTAGGTGACATTCCCATTTTTTTCTTGAGTTGTTTTCTCTTTTTTTTCTTTTTTCCTTTTCCATGTGTTTATGTACATACATTCAGTGGAGTGGAGTTTTTTTTTGCCTTCTCCAACCTTTGCTGTTTGCCATATATATTTTATTGTTTTTATATTTTATATTTACATCGATTTCTGTCATCCCTAATGGATGATTATTAATCTAATATTTGTTTTAATTTACGATATGCATCGGGATGAGCCTCCCTTCTTTCTTATGTCTTCCCCTTGGTGCATTTGTATTTTTTAATTATTTACATAATTAATTAATTGATTATTTACATGTTTAATTACCTGTACTTCATATTACAAGTTTAGTTGATTCTAGGAATTATTGTATTTAACAAATTTAACATGTAACTATGTTGAGCTGTTCCCTGTTTTGTATCATATTTTTGATATTTTATTAGTTTTTTGTCCCCTTTGTTTTTTTTTCCTTTTTGGGCGTAATGGAATGACAGTCTATGTGCTGTCTCCAGGGTAGTGATCTTCCTTAGATCGGAAGTTCCTGTCCTGAAGGTGGAGGTTTTTCTGCAGTGATTGGGTGTCCCTTTTGTCCTCCCTTCGTTGACGATTTAGGCCCTCCCAGCGGAGCTGTCAGTCCAAATGCCTTCATATACATCACTCAGCGTGATCATTCACGCTGAGTCATTTAAGCTGCGTCCATCGCGCTTTTCATTCCGCCCACTATTTACTTTCTACAGCGTGACCAATCACGCAAGCGAGGCTGCGTCCAATCGTGCCTCCCGTTCCACCCACAGGAAGGACTGACATACTCTTGGTTTCGCTTCCTGTGTATGTGAACCGCACGTCCGTTTGCGCATGCGCGGCCGCGTCTGCCTTCCCTTTTGCTTTGTTTCACTTCCGGTTTTTCTAGTATGGCTGCGGTGTACAAGCGGAGCCCTGGCGTTCTATATGCTGCTGACACGGAACAGCTGAACATTTCGCCGCATTACCCTATCACAGGTTAGTGTGGCTATTGATCTCTTGTATTTATATGGGCGTGCTTGTATTGGAGACCACGCCTCTGATGATATCCATTCGGATGAAACATGTCAGGCTGGCCGATACAAGCACGCTGAGAGCCGCGGATATATATATTTTTATGCCTTGATGATGGTTCTTTGTTGTAAGTAGAATACATTAAATACCTTTGTCCTTTTACCTTATGGGCTTCACTATGTTAGTTTATTCTTTCATTTGGTAAACCACTCCCTGCTGAGGATTACATATCATCTCCATTTCCAACTGAGCTCTGGATGTCGTTTATGATGTGGGTGTGATCCATCAGGCTTGGATATCTGTGTCTATATACTGACCCTCTGCAAATATACTTACATCGTTTATGTATGTTTGCCTTCTGGTAAGCATTTTGTGAGCACATTGGGGTGGTGTGCTTTTACGATTGCACACTGAAAGTTCTGGTGGTGGTTCCTATCAGTTTTCTATATTCATCTTGTTTGCTGATTCTGCACCAGGACTGTGTTTTTTTACATTGATTTTCACTAAGCGCTGCACTTTGGACTTTTATACTATTACGTTTGCTTTATCAACAGACTGTGCTAGCTGCTTTTTTTATTTTATTATTTTTGTTTTATATTTTTTTTTTTTTGGTTAGTGCAGATATTTGTTCACCTTGTTAGAAATGCACTATACTATGCTTTCTATATTTGAAAGTATTTTAATGCGTGTATTACACCCCTATTTACTGCACACCAAATAGTACACCTATACTAGCCCTTAAAAGAACTTTTGTGGAGCTTTATTGGTTAGCGATTTTAGTCGCTAGCCTGTGCCTGCGACACACAGCAGCAACTTCTCCCTACACTGACAAAAGAGCTGCAGAACCATTTAGAAGCTGCACAGTAGAAATGCACTATGCTATGCTTTCTATATTTGAAAGTATTTTATGCGTGTATTAAACCCCTATTTACTGCACACCAAATAGTACACCTATACCAGTCCTTAAAAGAACTCTTGTGGAGCTTTATTGGTTAGCGATTTTAGTCGCTAGTCTGTGCCTGCGACACACAGCAGCAACTTCTCCCTACACTGAAACAGAGCTGCAGAACCGCTCAGAAGCTGCACAGTAGAAATGCACTATACTATGCTTTCTATATTTGAAAGTATTTTATGCGTGTATTACACCCCTATATACTGCACACCAAATAGTACACCTATACCAGTCCTTAAAAGAACTTTTGTGGAGCTTTATTGGTTAGAGATTTTAGTCGCTAGTCTGTGCCTGCGACACACAGCAGCAACTTCTCCCTACACTGACAAAAGAGCTGCAGAACCGCTCAGAAGCTGCACAGTAGAAATGCTGCACAGTAGAAATGCACTATAATATGCTTTCTATATTTGAAAGTATATTATAAGTGTATTACACCCCTATATACTGTAAAAGGACTTTTGTGGACCTAATAGCTAGTGATTAGTAGAGTCTTTCCCTGCTAGTACACACACAGCAACCTGCCTACACTGACTAAAGACAGCTGCAGAACCGCTCAGCACTGCAGTCCCAATGCTGCACAATTGAAATAAACTATAATATGCTTTCTATATTTGAAAGTATATTATAAGTGTATTACACCCCTATATACTGGACACCAAACAATAGTACTGTCATGGATATGCAATAATGTCTGTCTGCCATCTTACCTTTCCTCCTCATGTGTTCATCTTAGAGACCAGACCCCCTTCACCTGGCTTCCTTTATAATCTCCTCCCAGCCAGACTCCACCCCAGGCCCTATCACAGAACACTATATTAACCTGTGCACTGCAAGCCTGCTTTTCTGATCAACGTGTTTGTTAGCATTGTGTGTTTGGGTTCCTGCCTGCCGTGTGCTACGTCTGTCTCTCTGTTACGTTATTGGCTTGTCCCCAACTATCCCTGTCTGCTCGTGACCCTTGACCTTCGGCTTATCCTTCGTTATCCTTGTCTGCTTGTGACCCTTGACCTTCGGCTTGTTATTCGTTATTCTTGTATCTTGTGCTGCTGCTTCCCCTCTATTCCCCTTATCCTACGGGGCGTGAGCTAGGAGACTCTAGGGGCCGCGACCTGGACCTAGCCTGCAGCGTAACATCCTCACCACTAGAGGCTCTGGAGAAGACCTGCTGGGTCTTAGACTCCGCGCCCTGGGGAATCTTGGCTCTAGCTTCCTGTAGGATCCCGGTTGTGCTCCTCTGGTCCCGCTTTCCACAACCACCCAGTTTCCTATCCGCAGCAGTCAGCCATAGGGTTCACTATCTTGCGGTGCACTCCTGTCCCCCTACGGTGTGCACCTGTCATCTGGCCACAGGTGACCTGACAGTTTGATCAGCCATGGACCCGGCTGACAGGCCACTCCCCACGGATGATCCATTACAGGGCATAGTCCGTAGACTTGAGACCCAGGAATCAGATCAGACTCAGGTGATGCGATTCCTCCAGGATCTGGCTTCTCGCTTCGAGCAGCTTCAGACCTCCTAGGGAACCCCAAATCTGCAACCTCAAGTACAACCAGCGGCTGCGCCTTTCACATCAGTCGCAGCCACACACTCACTAGAACTGCCAGCTCTGTTCCGTTTCTCTGGGGACTCCAAGGCCTGCAGGGGGTTTCTCAGCCAATGTACGATTCATTTTGAGCTTCAGCCTCAAAACTTCCTGTCTGATCGGGCTAAGGTAGCCTATATCATCTCCCTCCTCTCCGGTGAAGCTTTAGCCTTGGCTACCCCCTGTGGGAAAGGAATGATTCGGTGGTTTCCATCCTGTCCGACTTCTTGGAGCTCTTTCGGAACATCTTCGAGGAGCCGGCTCTGACTTATTCAGCGGCTAGTGCTGTCTTACGTCTTCGCCAAGAAGCTAGTTCAGTGGGACAAGCTGGAATAATGAGGCCCTGGTCGCTACCTTTTTACATGGCCTCTCTGACCGAGTGAAAGAAGAATTAGCGGGAAGAGCCATTCCCGTCGGTCTGGACGATGTAATTTCTTTGTGCAACCAGATCGACATTCGTTTTCAGGAGAGGTCGCTAGAAAAAAGACGCCAGCACTCTCTGGGTCCTAGCCAGTCTGAGCTCCCCTCCCTTCGACCCGTGGAGCATCTTCTGCCTGCTGAGGGACCTATGCAGCTGGGCCGGACCAGACTAACCCCCGAAGAACGTGCTAGGTGCAGAACTCTGGGCTTGTGCCTCTATTGTGTGGGCAAGGGTCATTTTCGTGACTTTTGCTCGCTTCTGTCCGGGAAACGCTCGGGCCTAATACATTTGGAAGGTGGAGTATTGGACCCTGAAACATCACCTTCTCGCCTTCTCCTTCATGTAGGCACTTCTCCTCAATCAACCCTTGCATATCTGAATTCAGGGGCAGCCGGCAATTTTATGGATTGGGGAACTGCTTCTTCTATGAAGCTTACCCTTTCACCTCTCGCTACCCCATTGGTAGTCTCGGCAATTGATGGCACTGTTCTCCCAGGGGGCCCTATTCGCTTCCAGATGCTACCCATTAGGATGTCGGTAGGGATTCTCCACCAGGAGTGGATATCCTTTCTCATTCTACCCAAGGCCTCTACCCCCATTGTATTGGGCCTTCCTAGGCTGCAGCTCCACTCTCCACATGTGGACTGGACCTCTGGGCAGGTCCTGGCTTGGGGTCCCTCATGTTTCTTGTCATGTCTTCTCAAGGTGGCCCCCAAAGAGAGACTTCCGGTTGCTACCACTTCTGTTTCTTCTGATCTTCCCGCTGCATACAGCGATTACCGGGATGTGTTCTGTAAGAAATCAGCTGAGGTGCTTCCTCCCCACAGGTCTTTTAACTGTGCTATTGATCTTGTCCCCGGAGCAACTCTGCCCAGGGGTCGTACCTACCCTCTGTCCATCCCAGAGACCCAGGCCATGTCTGAGTATGTTGCAGAGAATCTGGAAAGAGGTTTCATCCGGAAATCCGCATCACCTGCAGGGGCAGGGTTCTTTTTCGTTGCCAAAAAGGATGGTACCCTAAGACCCTGTATCGACTATCGAGGTTTAAACGCGGTTACTATTAAAAATCGATACCCCTTACCCTTAATATCTGAACTATTCGATAGGTTGAAGGGTGCCTCCATTTTCACCAAGTTGGATCTCAGAGGCGCGTACAATCTCAGTCGAATACGGGAGGGTGATGAATGGAAGACTGCATTCAACACTAGAGACAGGCATTACGAATACCTGGTGATGCCTTTTGGTTTGTGTAATGCCCCAGCTGTGTTTCAAAACTTCGTCAATGAAATCTTCAGAGATCTGCTGTACCAGTTTGTTGTCATCTATCTGGATGACATTCTGATCTTTTCTGAAAATCTGCTCGTCCACAGAAACCATGTCCGCACTGTACTTCAGCGTCTTAGAGAGAACAATCTCTATGCCAAGCTGGAGAAATGTTCCTTTGAATGTTCTGAGGTCCTGTTTTTGGGGTGCTTTGTCTCATGTTCGGGTCTTCGTATGGATCCTGCGAAGGTCTTGGCTATTACCAACTGGCCTCTTCCTGCTAGCCTCAAGGCCACACAGTGCTTTCTTGGCTTCACAAATTATTATAGGCAGTTCATAAGGAATTACTCTTCCATTGCTGTGCCTATTATCGCTTTAACCTAGAAGGGTGCGAATGCCAAAGACTGGCCTCCCGAAGCTGTCTCTGCATTTCACGACCTGAAACAGGCCTTTGTTTCTGGACCTCTCTTGAGGAGACCAAATCCTGGGGATGCATTTTTTATTGAAGTGGACACTTCCTCAATGGGGGTGGGAGCTGTGCTTCTTCAATTCTTTGAGAAGAGACGTCAACCATGTGCGTTCTTCTCCAAAAAAAATTCTCAGGCAGAGAGGAATTATGCCATCGGTGATCAGGAACTTCTCGCGATTAAATTAGCGTTAGAGGAGTGGCGTCATCTCTTGGAGGGTTCCCCTCACTCCATAACGATCTTTACTGACCACAAGAATTTACAGTATCTACAGAATGCTAAACGTCTGAATCCTAGACAGGCCAGGTGGAGTCTCTTCTTTGCCCGTTTTAATTTCACGATTACTTACAAACCTGGTTCCTGCAACGGTCGGGCTGATGCGCTCTCTAGGTAATTTGACACTTTTGACGAGGAGTCCGCCCCTGAACCTGAGCCGATCATTCCAACCTCGTGCATTGCTGCCCACTCTACCACCCTGAAGTCAAAGATTCTGCCTGGTAAGACCTTTGTCCCCACTGAGCTAAGAGCTAAGATCCTTCGTTGGGGACATGATTCCAAGGTGGCAGGTCATTCTGGATTCCTCCGATCCTTCTTACTCATTAGTCGTCACTACTGGTGGCCTAATCTCCGCTCAGATGTCAAAGACTATGTTAAGGCTTGTCATGTCTGTGCTCAGTCCAAATCCTCCACACAAGCTCCTGCTGGTCTCCTCATGCCCTTGCCCATCCCTAAGGAGCCCTGGGCTCATATTGCCATGGATTTTATCACCGACCTCCCACTGTCTGAGAATTAGTGATGAGCCGAACACCCCCGGGTTCGGTTCGCACCAGAACCCGCGAACGGACCGAAAGTTCGAACGAACATTAGAACCCTATTAAATACAATGGATGCGAACGTTCGAATTCTAAAGTGCTAATTATAACAACTATTATGCATGTTATTGTCCTAAAAAGGGTTTGGGAACCCGGGTTCTGCACCAGGGGACATGTATCAATGCAAAAAGAAGTTTTAAAAACGGTCGTTTTTCGGGAGCAGTCATTTTAATGATGCATAAAGTGAAAAAAAAAGTCAAATATTCCTTTAAATATCGTACCTGGGGGGTGTCTAAAGTATGCCTGTGAAGTGCCACGTGTTTCCCGTGTTTAGAACTGTCCCTGCACAAAATAACATTTCTAAAGGGAAAAAAGTCATTTAAAACTGCTTGCGGCTTTAATGCAATGTCTGGTCCCGGTAATATGGATGAAAATCTTTAGGAAAAATGGCATAGCTACCCCATCAACACCCCCCCCCTACCCCAGCCCATTACCAGCCCCTTTGGGTCTTGTATGGATATTAAGGGGAACCCCGCACATAAAATAAAAAAGGCCCTATATACTCTGAACAGCCGTATACAGGCGGTGCATACAAGACAGGGACTGTAGGTTTGTTCTTATGTAGAATGTGTTTGTAATTTTGAACAGGTACATTGTTGAAGTGTAGCTCCAGCCCAAAAATCTATTTTTAAACTTTTTGGGAAACATAGGTAAGGGTTATCACCCCTGTAACATTTGTTTTGCTGTCTGTGCCCCTGTTCAGAACATTTCACCTCACTTTCCGTCCCAATGACAACTGTTTTTGAAATGTGGTGTTTTTCTTGAAACAAGGATTGCTGATAAAGCATCAGTACAGATGAGACCCCTTTCTCCCATATTTATTCTTACAGGAGAGAATTTTCCTTTCTAGGGTGCAGCAATGGACCCTGCTGTGAATTATTAGATCAAGAATTGTAATTGCATGCCCCTGTTGAACAGGGGCTGAAAAATTGGGCCTTAGCCACTGGTGGCGGCACCCATAAACAAAAATGATCTTCCAAGCTATCATCATCAATCGTATCATTGAGGACTCGGAGGAGGAGGATAGCCAGTCAACATAACAGCACAGGCACTCAGCATCAGCATCAGTCTTGAAGGGATGTGACATGTTAAAATCAATTAGTCTGTTATATCAGCATCAGGTGTGTGGTAGCTGGTGGTGATCCAAGACTGGTTCATCTTGATGAAAGTCAGTCGATCAACCGAGTCGGTGGACAGGCGCACCCTGTGATCCGTGACAAATCCTCCAGCAGCACTGAATGTGCGTTCCGAAAGAACGCTGGATGCAGGACAGGCCAGTAGCTCAATTGCATACTGTGCAAGCTCTGGCCAGTGATCCATCCTCAAGACCCAGTAAGCCAGAGGATTTTCGGTGGGGAAGGTGTCCAAGTCTGACCTTGCCCCTAGATATTCCTGCACCATGTTTATCAGACGCTGGCGATGGTTGCTGGAACCGATCATACTTTGGGGCTGCGGACTAAAGAATTGTCTGAACGCATCGGTCAGACGGCCACCTTCCCCACCGCTCCTTCTTTGACTGGCCGAAGCCTCAGCAACTCGTTGTCCAGGACCAGGAGTTTGTAACCTCCCAGTCTCTGGGAACGCGTTGCACAGACCTTTCTGCAAGGCCTCCCGGAGTTGTCTCATCCTCTGCTCCCTCTGCGACGGTAACATAAGGTCCGCAACCTTACCCTTGTACCGTGGATCAAGGAGAGTGGCCAGCCAGTAATGGTCCCTCTCCTTGATCCGAAGAATACGGGGATCCTTCCGCAGACTTTGCAGGATCAGGGAGGCCATGCAGCGTAGGTTTGCTGAGGCATTCGCTCCGGAGTCCTCTGGGTCACTAAGGACGACATGATCCGCAGCCACCTCCTCCCAGCCACGTACAAGTCCACTGGTTTCTTGGGACTGTAAATCATCCCTAAAAGACTGCTGCTGATGATGCTGAGTGCCAGCCTCCACCTCCATGCTGACACAATCCTCCTCCTCCTCCTCCTCCTCCTCCTCCTCTTCCTGTGCGATGGGTGGGACAGAAGGAACACTGTCTGGGTAAAGGGGGCCTTGAGAGGCAAGGAAGTCCTCCTCTTCCTGCCTCTGTTCTGCCTCAAGTGCCCTGTCCATTATTCCACGCAGCGTGTGCTCCAACAGGTGGACAAGAGGTACAGTGTCACTGATGCATGCACTGTCACTGCTCACCATCCTCGTGGCCTCCTCAAATGGTGCCAGGACAGTGCATGCATTCCTGATCATGCCCCACTGGCGTGGAGAAAAAAAACCAAGCTCCCCTGACCCTGTCCTGGTGCCGTAGTCGCACAGGTACTCATTGATGGCCCTCTGCTGCGTGTGCAGCCGCTGCAGCATGGCCAACGTTGAGTTCCACCTGGTGGGCATGTCACATATAAGGCGGTTCTTGGGCAGGTTCAACTCCTTTTGCAGCTCAGCCAGGCGAGCACTGGCATTATAAGATCTGCGGAAATGCACACAGACTTTCCTGGCCTGCCTCAGGACATCCTGTAAGCCCGGGTACCTGCCCAAGAACCGCTGCACCACCAGGTTAAGGACGTGAGCCACACAGGGCACATGGGTCAGTTGTCCCTGTCGGAGGGCGGAGAGGAGGTTGGTGCCATTGTCGCAAACCACCATTCCTGGCTTAAGCTGGCGTGGCGTCAACCACCTCTCGGCCTGGCCCTGCAGAGCAGACAGGACCTCTGCCCCAGTGTGGCTTCTGTCCCCCAAACACACCAGCGCAAGCACGGCATGGCATCTTTTTGCCTGCGTACTTGCGTAGCCCCGTGAACGGCTACGGAGCACCGCTGGTTCATAGGACAAACCACAGGAAGAGGCCATGGAGGAAGAAGAAGAGGAGGGGGTGGAGGAGAGAGGTGTGTCACAACCAGTAGTAGCATTTTGGAGGCGTGGCGGTGGGACAACCTCCAACACTACTGCACCTTGTCCTGCATCCTTCCCAGCTGCCAAAAGAGTGACCCAATGGGCCATGAAAGAAAGGTAACGTCCCTGTCCATGCCTGCTGGACCATGAGTCAGCGGTAATATGCACCTTACCGCTGACCGCCCTGTCCAGCGAGGCCAAGACATTGCCTTCCACATGCCGGTAGAGAGCCGGAATAGCCTTCCGTGAGAAAAAGTGGCGTTTGGGAACCTGCCACTGAGGAACCGCACATTGCACAAACTCACGGAAGGGGGTCGAGTCTACCAACTGAAAAGGCAGCAGTTGAAGCGCTAGCAATTTAGCCAAGCTAGCATTCAACCGCTGGGCATGTGGATGGCTGGGAGTGAACTTCTTTCGACGGTCCAGCAGCTGGGGCAGGGAAATTTGCCTGCTAGAATCGGACGTCGGTGTACTGCTAGCAGAGTGGCCGCAAGTACTTGGCTGTGACACACCTAATTCTACACCTTCATTCCTCTCAGTGCATGTTTCAGAGAGGACTGAAGTTATAGTGGGGTTGGAGATCCCAGCTGATGCGGTGCAAGGAGAGGTCCGCTTTGTTCTTTGGTGTGGGTCTTTGAGGTAGGCTTGCCAACGAGCTGCATGGCAGGTCAACATATGTCTGGTCAGGCATGTGGTACCCAAGCGGCTGATGTTTTGGCCACGCGATATACGCTTGAGACATATGTTGCAAACAGCAGCTGTGCGATCTGATGCACTAGCCTCAAAAAAGGCCCACACCAAAGAACTTTTTGAATGACGGGCAGAGGCAGCGCCCTGCACAGGCGGAGCTCTGCGGTGTGATTCCGTCGGTGTACTGCCCTTACGCTGGCCACCAAAGGGCATCCTGCCTCGTTGGAGATGTGCCTCCTCCTCATCCTCCTCCTCCTCCTCTCTCCTATTAGGCACCCACGTGGAGTCAGTGACCTCATCATCACCTCCCTCCTCATCACTGGAGCCAATCTGGCAGTATGCTGCAGCTGCTGGAACATGACTGCCAGATTGGTGTCCTTCTTGAGCATCCCCTCTGTCTGCTCTCACGCTACTGCCTTCCTGTAGCTGGGTTTCATCATCAGACCCTTCGAAACGCTGGGCATCCTCCTGGAGCATGTACCCAACACTGTGCTCAAACAGTTCGGGGGACTCCTCAGGAGGAGGACATGGTGGGTCTAGGGAAGGAGTGACTGATGATGAGTCTGACATTGATACCAGGGAAGAGGACGCTTTGGCAGCTGCTTTTCCAGTACCCTGAGCCTGGGTGAGAGAGGATGAGGAGGAGGAGGAGGGCTTGGTCATCCACTCTACCAAGTCTTCGGCATGATGTGGCTCAACATGTCCAGCTGCCGAAAAGAAGGACAAGCGTGTCCCATGGCCATGTGCTGATGACAATGCACCGCGTCCACGACCAGCACTGTTGCCCCCAGACACAGAGCCTGCTTGCCCTCTTTTATTGCCTCCTGACTGTCTGCCTCTCCTTGTTTGCCTTCCAGACATTCTAATAGATGGCCTGCAGGGAGATGGGAAAAAAGCAATAAGGGCTACCTTCAGGTGTCCTTCTCTGTCCCTTGAAACAAGGACTTGCACAGTGAAAGAAACTGACACTCTCCCTACCTACAGTTTTCTGTCCCTAGAAAAAATGTTTTTTTTTAAGCACAATTTAGCACAAGGAGAATTCACTCACTGTCCTTCCAGGTCCCTGGAAACAAGGACTTTGACAGTGAAAGAAACTGACACTCTCCCTACCTACAGTTTTCTGTCCCTAGAAAAAATGTTTTTTTAAGCACAATTTAGCACAAGGAGAATTCACTCACTGTCCTTCCAGGTCCCTGGAAACAAGGACTTTGACAGTGAAAGAAACTGACACTCTCCCTACCTACAGTTTTCTGTCCCTAGAAAAAATGTTTTTTGTAAGCACAATTTAGCACAAGGAGAATTCACTCACTGTCCTTCCAGGTCCCTGGAAACAAGGACTTTCACAGTGAAAGAAACTGACACTCTCCCTACCTACAGTTTTCTGTCCCTAGAAAAAATGTTTTTTTTAAGCACAATTTAGCACAAGGAGAATTCACTCACTGTCCTTCCAGGTCCCTGGAAACAAGGACTTTCACAGTGAAAGAAACTGACACTCTCCCTACCTACAGTTTTCTGTCCCTAGAAAAAATGTTTTTTTTAAGCACAATTTAGCACAAGGAGAATTCACTCACTGTCCTTCCAGGTCCCTGGAAACAAGGACTTTGACAGTGAAAGAAACTGACACTCTCCCTACCTACAGTTTTCTGTCCCTAGAAAAAATGTTTTTTTTAAGCACAATTTAGCACAAGGAGAATTCACTCACTGTCCTTCCAGGTCCCTGGAAACAAGGACTTTGACAGTGAAAGAAACTGACACTCTCCCTACCTACAGTTTTCTGTCCCTAGAAAAAATGTTTTTTTTAAGCACAATTTAGCACAAGGAGAATTCACTCACTGTCCTTCCAGGTCCCTGGAAACAAGGACTTTGACAGTGAAAGAAACTGACACTCTCCCTACCTACAGTTTTCTGTCCCTAGAAAAAATGTTTTTTTAAGCACAATTTAGCACAAGGAGAATTCACTCACTGTCCTTCCAGGTCCCTGGAAACAAGGACTTTGACAGTGAAAGAAACTGACACTCTCCCTACCTACAGTTTTCTGTCCCTAGAAAAAATGTTTTTTTTAAGCACAATTTAGCACAAGGAGAATTCACTCACTGTCCTTCCAGGTCCCTGGAAACAAGGACTTTGACAGTGAAAGAAACTGACACTCTCCCTACCTACAGTTTTCTGTCCCTAGAAAAAATGTTTTTTTTAAGCACAATTTAGCACAAGGAGAATTCACTCACTGTCCTTCCAGGTCCCTGGAAACAAGGACTTTGACAGTGAAAGAAACTGACACTCTCCCTACCTACAGTTTTCTGTCCCTAGAAAAAATGTTTTTTTTAAGCACAATTTAGCACAAGGAGAATTCACTCACTGTCCTTCCAGGTCCCTGGAAACAAGGACTTTCACAGTGAAAGAAACTGACACTCTCCCTACCTACAGTTTTCTGTCCCTAGAAAAAATGTTTTTTTTAAGCACAATTTAGCACAAGGAGAATTCACTCACTGTCCTTCCAGGTCCCTGGAAACAAGGACTTTCACAGTGAAAGAAACTGACACTCTCCCTACCTACAGTTTTCTGTCCCTAGAAAAAATGTTTTTTTTAAGCACAATTTAGCACAAGGAGAATTCACTCACTGTCCTTCCAGGTCCCTGGAAACAAGGACTTTCACAGTGAAAGAAACTGACACTCTCCCTACCTACAGTTTTCTGTCCCTAGAAAAAATGTTTTTTTTTAAGCACAATTTAGCACAAGGAGAATTCACTCACTGTCCTTCCAGGTCCCTGGAAACAAGGACTTTGACAGTGAAATAAACTGACACTCTCCCTACCTACAGTTTTCTGTCCCTAGAAAAAATGTTTTTTTTAAGCACAATTTAGCACAAGGAGAATTCACTCACTGTCCTTCCAGGTCCCTGGAAACAAGGACTTTGACAGTGAAAGAAACTGACACTCTCCCTACCTACAGTTTTCTGTCCCTAGAAAAAATGTTTTTTTTAAGCACAATTTAGCACAAGGAGAATACACTCACTGTCCTTCCAGGTCCCTGGAAACAAGGACTTTGACAGTGAAAGAAACTGACACTCTCCCTACCTACAGTTTTCTGTCCCTAGAAAAAATGATTTTTTTTAAGCACAATTTAGCACAAGGAGAATTCACTCACTGTCCTTCCAGGTCCCTGGAAACAAGGACTTTCACAGTGAAAGAAACTGACACTCTCCCTACCTACAGTTTTCTGTCCCTAGAAAAAATGTTTTTTTTAAGCACAATTTAGCACAAGGAGAATTCACTCACTGTCCTTCCAGGTCCCTGGAAACAAGGACTTTCACAGTGAAAGAAACTGACACTCTCCCTACCTACAGTTTTCTGTCCCTAGAAAAAATGTTTTTTTTAAGCACAATTTAGCACAAGGAGAATTCACTCACTGTCCTTCCAGGTCCCTGGAAACAAGGACTTTCACAGTGAAAGAAACTGACACTCTCCCTACCTACAGTTTTCTGTCCCTAGAAAAAATGTTTTTTTTAAGCACAATTTAGCACAAGGAGAATTCACTCACTGTCCTTCCAGGTCCCTGGAAACAAGGACTTTGACAGTGAAAGAAACTGACACTCTCCCTACCTACAGTTTTCTGTCCCTAGAAAAAATGTTTTTTTTAAGCACAATTTAGCACAAGGAGAATACACTCACTGTCCTTCCAGGTCCCTGGAAACAAGGACTTTGACAGTGAAAGAAACTGACACTCTCCCTACCTACAGTTTTCTGTCCCTAGAAAAAATGTTTTTTTTTAAGCACAATTTAGCACAAGGAGAATTCACTCACTGTCCTTCCAGGTCCCTGGAAACAAGGACTTTCACAGTGAAAGAAACTGACACTCTCCCTACCTACAGTTTTCTGTCCCTAGAAAAAATGTTTTTTTTAAGCACAATTTAGCACAAGGAGAATTCACTCACTGTCCTTCCAGGTCCCTGGAAACAAGGACTTTGACAGTGAAAGAAACTGACACTCTCCCTACCTACAGTTTTCTGTCCCTAGAAAAAATGTTTTTTTTAAGCACAATTTAGCACAAGGAGAATTCACTCACTGTCCTTCCAGGTCCCTGGAAACAAGGACTTTGACAGTGAAAGAAACTGACACTCTCCCTACCTACAGTTTTCTGTCCCTAGAAAAAATGTTTTTTTTAAGCACAATTTAGCACAAGGAGAATTCACTCACTGTCCTTCCAGGTCCCTGGAAACAAGGACTTTGACAGTGAAAGAAACTGACACTCTCCCTACCTACAGTTTTCTGTCCCTAGAAAAAATGTTTTTTTTAAGCACAATTTAGCACAAGGAGAATTCACTCACTGTCCTTCCAGGTCCCTGGAAACAAGGACTTTGACAGTGAAAGAAACTGACACTCTCCCTACCTACAGTTTTCTGTCCCTAGAAAAAATGTTTTTTTTAAGCACAATTTAGCACAAGGAGAATTCACTCACTGTCCTCCCAGGTCCCTGGAAACAAGGACTTTGACAGTGAAAGAAACTGACACTCTCCCTACCTACAGTTTTCTGTCCCTAGAAAAAATGTTTTTTTTAAGCACAATTTAGCACAAGGAGAATTCACTCACTGTCCTTCCAGGTCCCTGGAAACAAGGACTTTGACAGTGAAAGAAACTGACACTCTCCCTACTGTGACAGCAGGAAGGTAAAGTCACCTGGTTGCATCCAGGGGGGTAGATATATTTCTCCCAGATTCAGGCTTTATGCTGACTTATACAACTAGGGTGGAGAGTTGTATAAGCCCAGCTGAGGCTAGTAGGCTCATGGATGACTCATACCTCTAGGGAGAGTGTGGGGCGTCATGCAGACAGAGATGAGACCAGCTGAACCTTGTCAGCTCATTTAGGCCTCTATAAGGAACTCCCAGCTTCATTAGATGTTAGCTCATGCCTGGAACCAGACCTGTGTGGACTGTCTAGGGAGAGTGAACCCCTGTGCGGTGAGGCAAAGCCTGTGTGGCTATTTGTTTGGACTTTTACTAAACCAGGGACTTAGGGACTAGGACAGCACCAGGCTGATCCCAGTTGTTAGTTTAGGAAACCTGCATGTTTAGTCAGAGGTCAAACTGACCAGGATTTATTTTGTTTGTTTCTTTTTGGCTTTGCTGTGTTTTTGTCACTGTACATAGAGAAATAAACCGCACCTTTTGATTTTGAAAACCACAACCTCCGTCTGCTGGCCCTGTTTTTGTGTGGGGAGCCCAACCAGGGGGTCACACACACCCGCTACCGAGTTAACCCCCTCACAGTTGGTGGAGAACCAGTGGCAGTTTTTTTTAAGCCAGCATGGAGGAGATACTGAAACAGCTGGCTCTAGCAAATGCCAATCAACAGCAGACAAATGCAGGTTTGCAAAGGAGCCTTGCAGCCCAGCAGCAAGCTCATCAACAAGCCCAGCAGCAATCTGAGGCCCGCTTCATAGACCTGTTACAGAAGCAAGAGCAGAGACTACAACAAATGGAAGCAGTAATGCAGCAACGTCCGCAGACCAGTGAGGAAAGCCGTCCCACTAATACCGCGTCCTTTGGGGTGAGTCGTTTATTGACAAAAATGACTGGAGAGGATGATCCAGAGGTATTTTTGACCACATTTGAAAGGACTGCTGAAAGAGAAAAGTGGCCTGAGGAGCAGTGGGCTGGACTGGTGGCTCCTCTGTTAACTGGTGAATCGCAGAAGGCTTACTATGACCTAGAGCCTGACCAAGCAAAAGACTATGTGATGCTAAAAGCTGAAATATTGGCAAGGCTGGGTGTCACCCTGGCTGTCCGGGCTCAGCGTGTGCATAACTGGACTTTCCAGCTTGGAAAACCCCCCAGGTCTCAAATGTATGATCTCATTCACCTGAGCAGGAAGTGGCTACAGCCAGAGACTTTGTCCGCACCAGAGATTGTGGAACGTGTTGTAATGGATCGGTTTTTGAGAGCTCTTCCTACTGCCATCCAAAAGTGGGTAAGCCATGGAGACCCAGAGACGGCCGGTGGTCTTGTGGATCGTGTAGAGAAATACTTGGCTACAGAGAACCTGACGGCCTCTTCCAGAGACACTCGGACTTTCCACCCTAAGACCAGACCATCCCCAGGGGCGGATAAGAGGATTCCAAGGGGTGAGGGTGGAGAGAGTGAGAGGGTGGGAGCTCTACCCCAAGTTTGGCGAGAACAGCCTGGGAAATCAGCGGCTCAAGAGGCCGCAAGAAGGATCGTTTGCTACCGCTGCCGGCAAGCGGGACATATTGCAGCCAATTGCCCGGTTGTGGAGGAACCCATGCAGTGTGACTTTCTGACGGACAGACATCAGTCGCTGTGTGCGACAGTCGCATGCACTGCCATTCGGGGAACTGAGAAACATTTATGCAAAATGTGTATTAATGGTAGAAATGTTGTGGTATTGCTGGATTCAGGTAGCCTTGTGACCCTGATAAAGGCTGAATTAGTTAAAACAGAGGTCTCTGGGAATAGCAAGGTAGCTGTTATTTGTGTGCATGGGGACACCCGAGAGTATCCAGTGACTACAGTGTGTTTCGAGACCCCCAAAGGTACCCTCTCTCATCCAGTGGGGTTAGTATCTCAATTACCGCATGATGCCATTGTGGGAAGGGATTTTCCGAAGTTCTGGGAACTGTGGGATGATCCTGAGCCCCCCACTGGTGCCCCTATGTACCAGGAATGTGATAGCCAGAACTCCTCTGAGAGTGGGGAGGACTCTCCAGAATTTCCCTTGTCAGTATTGGCAGGGGAGACTCAAGAAACTGGAGAGGAGCCCACCTCCTCAGACGAAAACCTACCGTCTGTGGAGTTTTCTGATCTGGAGGTTCACAGGGAAAATTTTGCCACAGAACAGTTAAAAGACCCCGCCCTAATAAAGGCACGGGAAAACGTAGTGGAAATAGATGGCGAGTTAGTGAACCCAGATAATACCTGCACTTACCCATACTTCAGCGTAGAGAAGGACCTACTGTATCGGGTGGCAAAAAGGGCAGAAGAAACCGTTGAGCAGCTGGTGGTGCCCAAACCTTACAGGAAGTTGGTGTTGGAGTTGGCCCATGGGCACATTCTTGGAGGTCATCTGGGGACAGAGAAAACCCGAGAGAGGGTATTACAGAGATTCTATTGGCCTGGGGTGATGAAGGACATAGAAAATTATTGTTCCTCCTGCCCTGTGTGTCAGAGGTCGGCCCCGATGCCACATTTCCGTAGCCCGCTGGTCCCTCTACCCATCATTGAGGTCCCGTTTGAGAGAATCGCAATGGATTTGGTAGGTCCTATAATCAAGTCCGCTAGGGGGCACCAGTACATATTGGTTATAATGGACTATGCCACCCGTTATCCAGAAGCGATCCCTCTCAGAAATACCTCGGCCAAAACCATAGCCAAAGAGCTATCTCTTGTTTTTAGCCGGGTGGGTATTTGTAAAGAACTGCTTACGGACCAAGGTACACCCTTTATGTCCCGGGTTATGAAAGAGCTGTGTAAATTGTTCAAAGTGACGCAATTGCGTACATCTGTGTATCACCCCCAAACCGATGGGCTGGTTGAAAGATTCAACAAAACCCTAAAACAAATGTTGAAGAAAGTGGTGGATAGAGATGGAAAGGATTGGGACTGTCTACTTCCTTATTTGATGTTTGCTATTAGGGAGGTGCCCCAATCCTCTACGGGATTCTCCCCCTTTGAGTTACTGTATGGGAGACACCCAAGAGGGCTGTTGGATATTGCCAAGGAAACTTGGGAAAGTGAGAGTTCTCCCCACAGGAGTGTGATTGAGCATGTCGCCCTGATGCAAGATCGAATTGCACAGGTAATGCCCATCGTGAAGGAACATTTGGCCCAAGCGCAGTTGGCACAGCAGAGAGTGTACAACCGTGGAGCAAAGACCCGTACCTTTTCCCCGGGGGATAGGATATTGGTACTTGTCCCTACGGTTGAAAGTAAATTCCTTGCCAAATGGCAAGGCCCCTACGAGATAATGGAAAAAGTGAGCGAAGTGAATTACAAGGTCAGACAACCAGGAAGGCGAAAGCCCGAACAGATATATCACGTTAATCTGTTGAAAGCCTGGAGGGATAGAGAGTCCCTAGTCGCAGAAACTTGGTCACCAGCTCAAACTGGTTGCGTGATTCCGGAGGTTGGAATAGCAGCCACCTTGTCACAACCCCAACAACAGGAGGTTAAGGAGTTTGTGCTTCGCAACAAGGAGGTGTTCTCTGAGCTGCCGGGACAAACATCTGGGGTAGAGCATGATATTATTACCCCGCCCGGTGAAAGGGTGAAGTTAAAACCCTATCGGATCCCAGAGGCCCGACGGGAGGCAATACGGGAGGAAGTACAGAAAATGCTGAACTTAGGGGTGATAGAGGAGTCCCAAAGTGATTGGTCTAGTCCCATTGTGTTGGTGCCTAAACCGGATGGGAGCTGGCGATTTTGTAACGATTTTCGTCAGTTGAACAAAGTTACAAAATTTGACACCTACCCCATGCCACGTATAGATGAGTTGATCGACCGGCTGGGAACAGCCCGATACATGACGACTCTTGACCTCACAAAAGGGTATTGGCAAATTCCCCTGGCCAAGTCGGCCAAAGAGAAAACCGCATTTGTAACCCCAGACGGGGCGTTCCAATATAAGAGAATGCCGTTCGGGTTACAGAATGCGCCGGCCACATTCCAGCGGAAAATGGACCAGATACTGAGGCCCCATCGGAAGTATGCTGCGGCTTACCTGGATGACGTAATTGTCCATAGCACAGATTGGGCCTCACATCTGCCAAAAGTGCAAGCAGTCCTAGACTCTATCCGGGAAGCGGGGTTTACGGCTAACCCCAAGAAGTGTACCATTGGGCAGGAGGAGGCCAAATATCTTGGGTACACCATTGGCAGGGGAGTGATAAAACCCCAACTCAACAAAGTCGAGGCCATCCAGAGTTGGCCACGTCCCAACAGCAAGAAGCAGGTACGGGCCTTTCTGGGAATCGCGGGTTATTATCGGCGCTTCATTCCCCACTTTGCTTCTAAGGCTGTGCCCCTAACCAACCTGACGAAAGGGAAAGGGTCGGTCATGATTAAATGGACCCCCGAGGCTGAGGCAGCATTCCAATTCTTGAAACAAGCCTTATGTAGCCAGCCAGTGTTGTACTCACCCGACTTCTCTAAAGACTTTGTCGTACAAAGTGATGCGTCAGATGTGGGGTTAGGAGCAGTATTGTCCCAGGTCTGGAACGGGGAAGAGCACCCAGTCATTTACCTCAGCAGGAAGTTGAAGTCCCATGAGGTAAATTACGCCACGGTTGAAAAGGAGTGTTTAGCGGTGAAGTGGGCTCTAGATTCCCTTCGGTACTATCTGCTAGGTAGGCACTTTGACATGGTTACGGATCACGCTCCGTTAAAGTGGATGGCTCAAAACAAGGAGACAAATAGAAGAGTGAATAGGTGGTTCCTGGCCCTACAGGAATTCAACTTCACAGTAAAGCATCGCCCTGGCGTTCAAATGGGGAATGTGGATGCTTTGTCTCGAGTACATGAATGCCTGATTGCTGGTGTTCCAACCCCAAGGTTAAAACAAGAGGGGGGGGTATGTGACAGCAGGAAGGTAAAGTCACCTGGTTGCATCCAGGGGGGTAGATATATTTCTCCCAGATTCAGGCTTTATGCTGACTTATACAACTAGGGTGGAGAGTTGTATAAGCCCAGCTGAGGCTAGTAGGCTCATGGATGACTCATACCTCTAGGGAGAGTGTGGGGCGTCATGCAGACAGAGATGAGACCAGCTGAACCTTGTCAGCTCATTTAGGCCTCTATAAGGAACTCCCAGCTTCATTAGATGTTAGCTCATGCCTGGAACCAGACCTGTGTGGACTGTCTAGGGAGAGTGAACCCCTGTGCGGTGAGGCAAAGCCTGTGTGGCTATTTGTTTGGACTTTTACTAAACCAGGGACTTAGGGACTAGGACAGCACCAGGCTGATCCCAGTTGTTAGTTTAGGAAACCTGCATGTTTAGTCAGAGGTCAAACTGACCAGGATTTATTTTGTTTGTTTCTTTTTGGCTTTGCTGTGTTTTTGTCACTGTACATAGAGAAATAAACCGCACCTTTTGATTTTGAAAACCACAACCTCCGTCTGCTGGCCCTGTTTTTGTGTGGGGAGCCCAACCAGGGGGTCACACACACCCGCTACCGAGTTAACCCCCTCACACTACCTACAGTTTTCTGTCCCTAGAAAAAATGTTTTTTTTAAGCACAATTTAGCACAAGGAGAATTCACTCACTGTCCTTCCAGGTCCCTGGAAACAAGGACTTTGACAGTGAAAGAAACTGACACTCTCCCTACCTACAGTTTTCTGTCCCTAGAAAAAATGTTTTTTTTAAGCACAATTTAGCACAAGGAGAATTCACTCACTGTCCTTCCAGGTCCCTGGAAACAAGGACTTTGACAGTGAAAGAAACTGACACTCTCCCTACCTACAGTTTTCTGTCCCTAGAAAAAATGTTTTTTTTAAGCACAATTTAGCACAAGGAGAATTCACTCACTGTCCTTCCAGGTCCCTGGAAACAAGGACTTTGACAGTGAAAGAAACTGACACTCTCCCTACCTACAGTTTTCTGTCCCTAGAAAAAATGTTTTTTTTAAGCACAATTTAGCACAAGGAGAATTCACTCACTGTCCTTCCAGGTCCCTGGAAACAAGGACTTTCACAGTGAAAGAAACTGACACTCTCCCTACCTACAGTTTTCTGTCCCTAGAAAAAATGTTTTTTTTAAGCACAATTTAGCACAAGGAGAATTCACTCACTGTCCTTCCAGGTCCCTGGAAACAAGGACTTTCACAGTGAAAGAAACTGACACTCTCCCTACCTACAGTTTTCTGTCCCTAGAAAAAATGTTTTTTTTAAGCACAATTTAGCACAAGGAGAATTCACTCACTGTCCTTCCAGGTCCCTGGAAACAAGGACTTTCACAGTGAAAGAAACTGACACTCTCCCTACCTACAGTTTTCTGTCCCTAGAAAAAATGTTTTTTTTAAGCACAATTTAGCACAAGGAGAATTCACTCACTGTCCTTCCAGGTCCCTGGAAACAAGGACTTTGACAGTGAAAGAAACTGACACTCTCCCTACCTACAGTTTTCTGTCCCTAGAAAAAATGTTTTTTTTAAGCACAATTTAGCACAAGGAGAATTCACTCACTGTCCTTCCAGGTCCCTGGAAACAAGGACTTTGACAGTGAAAGAAACTGACACTCTCCCTACCTACAGTTTTCTGTCCCTAGAAAAAATGTTTTTTTTAAGCACAATTTAGCACAAGGAGAATTCACTCACTGTCCTTCCAGGTCCCTGGAAACAAGGACTTTGACAGTGAAAGAAACTGACACTCTCCCTACCTACAGTTTTCTGTCCCTAGAAAAAATGTTTTTTTTAAGCACAATTTAGCACAAGGAGAATTCACTCACTGTCCTTCCAGGTCCCTGGAAACAAGGACTTTGACAGTGAAAGAAACTGACACTCTCCCTACCTACAGTTTTCTGTCCCTAGAAAAAATGTTTTTTTTAAGCACAATTTAGCACAAGGAGAATTCACTCACTGTCCTTCCAGGTCCCTGGAAACAAGGACTTTGACAGTGAAAGAAACTGACACTCTCCCTACCTACAGTTTTCTGTCCCTAGAAAAAATGTTTTTTTTAAGCACAATTTAGCACAAGGAGAATTCACTCACTGTCCTTCCAGGTCCCTGGAAACAAGGACTTTGACAGTGAAAGAAACTGACACTCTCCCTACCTACAGTTTTCTGTCCCTAGAAAAAATGTTTTTTTTAAGCACAATTTAGCACAAGGAGAATTCACTCACTGTCCTTCCAGGTCCCTGGAAACAAGGACTTTGACAGTGAAAGAAACTGACACTCTCCCTACCTACAGTTTTCTGTCCCTAGAAAAAATGTTTTTTTTAAGCACAATTTAGCACAAGGAGAATTCACTCACTGTCCTTCCAGGTCCCTGGAAACAAGGACTTTGACAGTGAAAGAAACTGACACTCTCCCTACCTACAGTTTTCTGTCCCTAGAAAAAATGTTTTTTTTAAGCACAATTTAGCACAAGGAGAATTCACTCACTGTCCTTCCAGGTCCCTGGAAACAAGGACTTTGACAGTGAAAGAAACTGACACTCTCCCTACCTACAGTTTTCTGTCCCTAGAAAAAATGTTTTTTTTAAGCACAATTTAGCACAAGGAGAATTCACTCACTGTCCTTCCAGGTCCCTGGAAACAAGGACTTTGACAGTGAAAGAAACTGACACTCTCCCTACCTACAGTTTTCTGTCCCTAGAAAAAATGTTTTTTTTAAGCACAATTTAGCACAAGGAGAATTCACTCACTGTCCTTCCAGGTCCCTGGAAACAAGGACTTTCACAGTGAAAGAAACTGACACTCTCCCTACCTACAGTTTTCTGTCCCTAGAAAAAATGTTTTTTTTAAGCACAATTTAGCACAAGGAGAATTCACTCACTGTCCTTCCAGGTCCCTGGAAACAAGGACTTTCACAGTGAAAGAAACTGACACTCTCCCTACCTACAGTTTTCTGTCCCTAGAAAAAATGTTTTTTTTAAGCACAATTTAGCACAAGGAGAATTCACTCACTGTCCTTCCAGGTCCCTGGAAACAAGGACTTTCACAGTGAAAGAAACTGACACTCTCCCTACCTACAGTTTTCTGTCCCTAGAAAAAATGTTTTTTTTAAGCACAATTTAGCACAAGGAGAATTCACTCACTGTCCTTCCAGGTCCCTGGAAACAAGGACTTTGACAGTGAAAGAAACTGACACTCTCCCTACCTACAGTTTTCTGTCCCTAGAAAAAATGTTTTTTTTAAGCACAATTTAGCACAAGGAGAATTCACTCACTGTCCTTCCAGGTCCCTGGAAACAAGGACTTTGACAGTGAAAGAAACTGACACTCTCCCTACCTACAGTTTTCTGTCCCTAGAAAAAATGTTTTTTTTAAGCACAATTTAGCACAAGGAGAATTCACTCACTGTCCTTCCAGGTCCCTGGAAACAAGGACTTTGACAGTGAAAGAAACTGACACTCTCCCTACCTACAGTTTTCTGTCCCTAGAAAAAATGTTTTTTTTAAGCACAATTTAGCACAAGGAGAATTCACTCACTGTCCTTCCAGGTCCCTGGAAACAAGGACTTTGACAGTGAAAGAAACTGACACTCTCCCTACCTACAGTTTTCTGTCCCTAGAAAAAATGTTTTTTTTAAGCACAATTTAGCACAAGGAGAATTCACTCACTGTCCTTCCAGGTCCCTGGAAACAAGGACTTTGACAGTGAAAGAAACTGACACTCTCCCTACCTACAGTTTTCTGTCCCTAGAAAAAATGTTTTTTTTAAGCACAATTTAGCACAAGGAGAATTCACTCACTGTCCTTCCAGGTCCCTGGAAACAAGGACTTTGACAGTGAAAGAAACTGACACTCTCCCTACCTACAGTTTTCTGTCCCTAGAAAAAATGTTTTTTTTAAGCACAATTTAGCACAAGGAGAATTCACTCACTGTCCTTCCAGGTCCCTGGAAACAAGGACTTTGACAGTGAAAGAAACTGACACTCTCCCTACCTACAGTTTTCTGTCCCTAGAAAAAATGTTTTTTTTAAGCACAATTTAGCACAAGGAGAATTCACTCACTGTCCTTCCAGGTCCCTGGAAACAAGGACTTTCACAGTGAAAGAAACTGACACTCTCCCTACCTACAGTTTTCTGTCCCTAGAAAAAATGTTTTTTTTAAGCACAATTTAGCACAAGGAGAATTCACTCACTGTCCTTCCAGGTCCCTGGAAACAAGGACTTTCACAGTGAAAGAAACTGACACTCTCCCTACCTACAGTTTTCTGTCTCTAGAAAAAATGTTTTTTTTAAGCACAATTTAGCACAAGGAGAATTCACTCACTGTCCTTCCAGGTCCCTGGAAACAAGGACTTTGACAGTGAAAGAAACTGACACTCTCCCTACCTACAGTTTTCTGTCCCTAGAAAAAATGTTTTTTTTAAGCACAATTTAGCACAAGGAGAATTCACTCACTGTCCTTCCAGGTCCCTGGAAACAAGGACTTTCACAGTGAAAGAAACTGACACTCTCCCTACCTACAGTTTTCTGTCCCTAGAAAAAATGTTTTTTTTAAGCACAATTTAGCACAAGGAGAATTCACTCACTGTCCTTCCAGGTCCCTGGAAACAAGGACTTTCACAGTGAAAGAAACTGACACTCTCCCTACCTACAGTTTTCTGTCCCTAGAAAAAATGTTTTTTTTAAGCACAATTTAGCACAAGGAGAATTCACTCACTGTCCTTCCAGGTCCCTGGAAACAAGGACTTTCACAGTGAAAGAAACTGACACTCTCCCTACCTACAGTTTTCTGTCCCTAGAAAAAATGTTTTTTTTTAAGCACAATTTAGCACAAGGAGAATTCACTCACTGTCCTTCCAGGTCCCTGGAAACAAGGACTTTGACAGTGAAAGAAACTGACACTCTCCCTACCTACAGTTTTCTGTCCCTAGAAAAAATGTTTTTTTTTAAGCACAATTTAGCACAAGGAGAATTCACTCACTGTCCTTCCAGGTCCCTGGAAACAAGGACTTTGACAGTGAAAGAAACTGACACTCTCCCTACCTACAGTTTTCTGTCCCTAGAAAAAATGTTTTTTTTAAGCACAATTTAGCACAAGGAGAATACACTCACTGTCCTTCCAGGTCCCTGGAAACAAGGACTTTGACAGTGAAAGAAACTGACACTCTCCCTACCTACAGTTTTCTGTCCCTAGAAAAAATGTTTTTTTTAAGCACAATTTAGCACAAGGAGAATTCACTCACTGTCCTTCCAGGTCCCTGGAAACAAGGACTTTGACAGTGAAAGAAACTGACACTCTCCCTACCTACAGTTTTCTGTCCCTAGAAAAAATGTTTTTTTTAAGCACAATTTAGCACAAGGAGAATTCACTCACTGTCCTTCCAGGTCCCTGGAAACAAGGACTTTGACAGTGAAAGAAACTGACACTCTCCCTACCTACAGTTTTCTGTCCCTAGAAAAAATGTTTTTTTTAAGCACAATTTAGCACAAGGAGAATTCACTCACTGTCCTTCCAGGTCCCTGGAAACAAGGACTTTCACAGTGAAAGAAACTGACACTCTCCCTACCTACAGTTTTCTGTCCCTAGAAAAAATGTTTTTTTTAAGCACAATTTAGCACAAGGAGAATTCACTCACTGTCCTTCCAGGTCCCTGGAAACAAGGACTTTGACAGTGAAAGAAACTGACACTCTCCCTACCTACAGTTTTCTGTCCCTAGAAAAAATGTTTTTTTTAAGCACAATATAGCACAAGCACAAAACACACTGACACTCTCCCTACCTATCCTTCTCTTTCCCTAAACTAAAGGAATCCAGGTTAAGCAAGAAAGAAATAAAAGTCACTGTCCCTGCCTATGCTGCTCTATCCCTGCTCCGGAACACACTACACTAGGCCGCCGTGCTGGCGGCCTTTTATAGTGTGGGGCGTGTACTAAACACCCTCAGCAATAATTGGCCACAGGCATCCTGCCTGTGGCCAATCATTGCTCTCCTCGCTGCCGGCGCTGTGATTGGCCAAGCATGCGGGGTCACAGTGCATGCTTGGCCAATCACAGCGCCTGGATGACACTGCGATGGCGTAGTGCATTGTGGGCCGTTCGCGTCACTCGAATTTGGCGCGAACGGCCCAAATCGTTCGATCTTCGTCGAACGATCGAACAGCCGATGTTCGAGTCGAACGTATGTTCGACTCGAACACGAAGCTCATCCCTACTGAGAATAATACAGTAATTTGGGTGGTAATCGATCGGTTCTCCAAGATGGCTCATTTTGTTCCTCTTCCTGGTCTTCCTTCTGCTCCTGCCTTGGTTCCCATTTTTATTCGAGAAATTTTCTGCCTCCATGGGGTTCCTTCTCATATTGTTTCCGACAGGGGAGTCCAATTTACATCTCGTTTTTGGAGAGCCTTTTGCAAATCCCTCAATATTGTCTTGGATTTTTATTCTTCCTACCACCCTCAATCCAATGGACAGACTGAGAGGGTTAATCAGGAGTTAGAGGTCTTTCTTCGCACCTTTGTGTCTTCTCATCATGACGATTGGTCCTCTCTACTTCCGTGGCTTTGGTTCAGGAGTCTCTCAATTCTGTTTGGGGTGACGTTCATGATTCTCTCCGGGCAGCTGCTGAAAAATTCAAAGGCTTTGTCGACCGCCGCAGGCGTAAACCGCCTTCTCTTCAGCCAGGGGACAAAGTCTGGCTCTCCACCAGGAACATCAAGCTCCGAGTTCCTTCTCTGAAGTTTGCTCCACGATTCATTGGTCCATACACTGTAACTGCTAAACTGAATCCAGTTTGTTTCAAACTCCAGATTCCTAAGAGCCTTAAAATCACTAACTCCTTCCATGTTGCCCTTCTGAAGCCTTTAGTCCTCAATAAATTCTCTCGTCCTCTCCCTACCATGGCGCCTGTCTCTGAGGATAATCAGGAGTACAAGGTCAGTCAAATTCTGGACTCCCGACTTTGTAAAGGCGTTCTTCAGTACCTCGTTCATTGGAAGGGGTTTGGTCCTGAGGAGAGGTCTTGGATCACTGCATCTGAGGTCTTTGCACCTCGTCTGTTAAAGGAGTTTCATCTGAAGTTTCCCTCCAAACCTGGGCCCAGGCGGGGAAGGGGGAGGCCTCGTAAGAGGGAGGGTACTGTCATGGATATGCATTAATGTCTGTCTGCCATCTTACCTTTCCTCCTCATGTGTTCATCTTAGAGACCAGACCCCCTTCACCTGGCTTCCTTTATAATCTCCTCCCAGCCAGACTCCACCCCAGGCCCTATCACAGAACACTATATTAACCTGTGCACTGCAAGCCTGCTTTGCTGATCAACGTGTTTGTTAGCATTGTGTGTTTGGGTTCCTGCCTGCCATGTACTACGTCTGTCTCTCTGTTACGTTATTGGCTTGTCCCCGACTATCCCTGTCTGCTTGTGACCCTTGATCTTCGGCTTGTCCTTCGTTATCCTTGTCTGCTTGTGACCCTTGACCTTCGGCTTGTTATTCATTATTCTTGTATCTTGTGCTGCTGCTTCCCCTCTATTCCCCTTATCCTATGGGGCGTGAGCTAGGAGACTCTAGGGGCCGCGACCTGGACCTAGCCTGCAGCGTAACATCCTCACCACTAGAGGCTCTGGAGAAGACCTGCTGGGTCTTAGACTCCGCGCCCTGGGGAATCTTGGCTCTAGCTTCCTGTAGGATCCCGGGTTGTGCTCCTCTGGTCCCGCTTTCCACAACCACCCAGTTTCCTATCCGCAGCAGTCAGCCATAGGGTTCACTATCTTGCGGTGCACTCCTGTCCCCCTACGGTGTGCACCTGTCATCTGGCCACAGGTGACCTGACAAGTACACCTATACCAGTCCTTAAAAGGACTTTTGTGGACCTAATACAGTAGCTAGGATTACAGTCTGTTCCCTGCTCCACTCCCTACGCTGACAAAAGACAGAATGTAAAATGGCAGCCAGATCAGGTCTATTTATAAGGTAGGGGGTATGTACATCTGCTGAAATGTCTCAATTGGCTGTCCTGTACCACATGATGGATGTGTCATGGGTCAAAGTTCTCCACAATGTAAAAGAATATGGCGGCTGCGAACAGCGCCATATGTCCGCCGGTTTGGCGAATAGCGAACGCGCAAAGATCGCAGCGAACCGACCGCGGGGCGAACCGCAAGGCCATCTCTAATGATGAGGCTGCTCTTCTTCATGTTGAAGGGGCATTAGTTGAATCTTCTGTCAGATGTAATTTTAACAAAGTCTGTTGTAGCTCCTCAGCAGATCTACATACGTTTCTGGTGCCTTGGTAAGTAAATCGAATTGAAAAGGGGAAACCCCTATGCAGTTTTTAAGCAGTTTGGTTCTCATGACTTAGCTTCTCATTTATATCCCATTGTATCTTTTTAAGCTGACAAGCTTTAATACATTTAAGTTAATCCCCTAGGCTCACCGCCTAGTGACTATTCTTTCCCCACTCTCTGAATGATTAATTACTAAATTTTAAGTAACACTTATATGCACAGATAGGGCTAATAAACATACATCCCCGGGATGTATATCTCATTTTTTAGGGCGGCACCCCATTGCGCCCCACCAGACTTTCCTCGGAGTCTCACGATAATAAATGGGGATTCGATGAAAGTCCTTTGTCCCCTGAGGGGGGGTTTTGCCCCCCATCACGGGTAAACCTCAAATATCATTATATCTTTACAATAATTACATGTTGTATATTCTCATTTGTTTTTTACTTCTTCCTCAAGACTGATCGCACTGGATCCTTTTCTTCCTTACCTTCTTTCTCGTCCGCGTGGAAGGGCCCGGGAGTTCGCCGCACTAAGGCAACAGGTAAGAATAGCTTTTTGTATTGTCTACCATGGCCCCTTTAAACATAGTCTCATTAAATGTCCAAGGTATTAATGTGCCACAAAAAACACACAAAAGCCTTCCGGTTATTCCAAGCTAAGAAAGCACATATTGTGCGCTTGCAAGAAACACATTTTACACCATGTCAAACTCCCAAATTCTTCAGTAAATCCTACCCTCAAGTATATACAGCTTCTGCCACCACAAAAAAGCGAGGCACGCTTATCGCATTTCACCGCACAACTCCATTCACATTGCATTCAGAAATAAAAGATCCTGAAGGCCGCTACCTAATTCTAACGGGATACATCATGGACACAGCCATAACTGTAGTCTCATATTATGCACCAAACACTCAACCCCTACCTTTCCTATCTCATCTCTTTCAAGTAATAAACTCACATAAGAAAGGAACTCTTCTTGTATGCAGAGATTCTGATCAGGTCCTCCTCCCATTTTTGGACAGATCCCCTTATACCCCAGCGAAACATAAATCCAAATGGAGTCTCTCTCAGCTTCTTTCCAAACACAATATGGTTGACTCTTGGAGAGAATCCAATCCTACTAAAAGAAACTATACATATTTCTCTAACCCTCATCAAACATTTAGCTGAATAGATCACATATTTACAACAATAGGTATGGTCCCAGAAATTATGTCTTCAACCATTATCCCCATCCCCTGGTCAGACCATGACACGGTATGTACCACTATCGCCTCCATTCTGCCCAAAGCACATGATTCAACCTGGTACCTACCAGACATATTACTCAAGCACCCATCCTACCGCATATTAATAGAACAAGAATTAAAAAACTATTTAAAGAGTAATACTAGCCCTGAAATGTCCTCACTCACACTATGGGAAGCACATAAACCAGTACTAAGGGGGGTTTTTCAACAGCAAATAGGGATTCTGAAACAAGAGCGTAAAACGCTCTCACAAAAATTTGAAAAAGAATTTAACACAGCATTTATGAATTTTCAGAATAATCCTACCTCCTCAGCAAAATCTCGTCTAGAGAAAGCACGTATAGAATACGACCTTTTCCTCACAGATTCGGCAGATAAATTGCTACGCAAAACCAATCACGCATTCTACATGAAATCTAATAAACCCGGCACATTCCTAGCAAAAGCATTAAAATCGATCATTAAAACGTTCAAACCTATCAAACTTAAATTGGCTAATAATATCTACACCAGCAATCCACAAAAAATTGTGAAAAAATTCAGTACCTATTTGAAATCTCAATACAAGGAGACAAATACATTTAACACCTCTGCAGCTGAGGCATTTTTCTCACGAATCAACCTTCCCCAAATGACGGAATCCCAAAAAACAATACTAGAAAAATCTGTTACAAGTACTGAGGTAGACACAGCTATTAAAGAATTAAAAATAAATAAAAGGCCTGGTCCAGATGGGTATTCAGCACTGTATTATCGTACATATAGGGACACTCTCTCTCCCGCACTTGCAGAAGCATTCAATGATCTATTAAACAACAAAACATTTAGGCAAGAATCTCTGATGGCTATCATATGTATGATTCCAAAACCACAAACAGACAATACGCTTAGTAGTAACTACCGTCCCATTTCCATGTTAAATATGGATATAAAATTATTGGCAAAAATCATAGCAACCCGTTTAAACACAGTCATAGGCACACTCGTTAAATAAATATTTAAAAAGTGTGGCGCCAATGAATGATGAGGAAGAACCTCAACCGTGCAATATACTGAAATAAGTATATGTAAATTTTAAATTGAACACAATATAGTGATAAATATACCCTGTGACATGTGCATAATATACAATTTACATGAAAATACCATATAGCATAAAACGATGCCTCATCCACCTGTCTCTACTGACAGTCAGCAGGTGGTGAACCAATAGCTATATCGTGCATATACAAACAAAACAAACAAAACTTAATTATAATGGGTGTCAAGTTCATATGGGGTAACTTTGATGAGTGTCTGCCAATATAATGGTCATACACTAAAGGAAAGTTCCAGCAAAGAATCTCCCGAAGAACTTGGGATAACCTTATCCGTATACCGGGAAGTATGTTGGATGTAGTAGACCACTAGGTATATACTTTCACCCGGGAGTGCCTTCACCATGGATCCATAAAGGAGAAAGGGATACTCTTACCAGCTATGATGGATCCAATGCGCCGTACGGCGGATGGATCTTTCAGGCTTTGTCTCTTCCAGAGACAGGGGAGCGACAACCGGAGTCTGTAGAACGCCTCCTCTTAGAGCTGGCAGCACTTCTATTTTATCAAGAACGATCCAATCCCAAATCGAAAAGCACCTCAATAGGTCATAGCCATGAAAAACAGGGAAAAGATTCTCCACATGGTGTAAATCCAAAAATGATTTATTAAAACATCCGTTTTAAAGTTCAAGCAATGTGAACACTCGGTAAAAATTCTTAAAAAGCAAATATATAAAAAGCAAAATATAAGAAAAGCCACGACACTCCAGAGCACAGCAGTACAAAAACGAAGACAGCGTGGTCAAGTCAGCTGGAGCTGGTGTATTGTCCGACCGGTTTCGTCTTAACAGACATCTACTGGGAAATACAACAAGCCCACTGACCTCCACGCTTATATATAAGAAGAGTAATCATAAATTTGAAACAGTTGTGATCTAATTTGTATCCCAAATCTCCGGGATCCCTCTGTCCAATCATAGAGGGTATTAGATATTATCACCTAAATGGTGAGCCAATAGGGAAGAGATTGCTAAAAAGGACCTCGCCACGTCATCCGTCATGTGACCATGATCGTCGGTGTGCAGAGGTATGTCAGCATCCCGTGACGCTCCGTCCCAGCGTGAGCGTCACTCATACGGCAGTCTGGGAAATGTAGTCTCACCCCGAGGCCGTACCACACTCCCCGCCGATAAGGGTGGAGGCATAGTTGTCCTAGACAAAACCGCTTATCATTTGGAAATGACTAGAATTCTAAGTGATACGGCCACTTATACTCGCCTCAATGGTAATCCGACTCAGAGCTATAAAACAGCTCTGATGGATCTGATTGATACTGGGACACAATTGGGAATCCTTGATAAAAAGGAGCAATGTTATTTGGTTCCTGTTGCTCCACGGATTCCAATATTGTATTATTTACCAAAGGTACACAAGTGCGTGAACAATCCTCCGGGTCGCCCAATTATTAGCGGAATCGACTCCGTGACTTCACGAATAGGGAGGTATATAGACTTCCATCTTCAGCCCATCGTGAAGTCTATACCATCCTATTTAAAAGACACCCGACATGTAATTTCTTTATTACAACAGGTAAATTATAGCGAGGACATCTTACTTGTGACAGCGGACGTTGCTTCGCTGTATACTAGTATCTCACACGACTTAGGTCTGTCGGCAGTAAATTTATTTCTGTCAAGAGTCAATACCCTTTCGGGCACGCAAAAACGATATATTATGGACCTCTTACAATTTGCTACACACCACAATTATTTCTGGTACAATGGGGACTTCTTTTTGCAACAAAAGGGGGTCGCAATGGGGGCAAAATTTGCCCCGAGCTTGGCTAACATTTTTATGGCCAAATGGGAGGAGGATGTCATCTATGCGTATAATCGACCCAAGATTATTCTCTGGGTTCGATACATAGATGACATCCTCCTCCTATGGAGGGGTGACGAGACTTCTCTTGTTTCCTTCATGTCCACCTTGAATGATAATAATGTGGGTATTAATCTGTCCTATGAGACCAGTTATAGGTCTATCCATTTTTTGGATTTGGAAATCTTTTCCAATAATGGACAATTACAAACTAGGACATTTTTCAAACCCACAGACCGGAATGGATACATTCCGGTCGACAGTTGCCATCACTCTACATGGCTGCGATCTGTGCCTCGTAGCCAGATTCTAAGAGTCAGACGCAACTGTTCCAATCTTTCGGACTTTTTTTATCAAGCCAATATACTTAAATCCAGATTTGTAGAGAAGGGGTACCAAGTTTCGACTATAGAGGATGAAATCCAACATATAGCCAAGATTGAGAGAGACTCTTTAGTCAAAGAGCGGGATAAGCCCATTCAAGAACAAAAATATAAGTTTTCCTTTTTCACCACATACTCTGTCCAACATAGACAGATAAAAGATATTTTCCAGAAACACTGGAAAGTTCTAAAAAATGATATGGTGTTGGGACCGTCTTTGCCTGATAAAGCCGGAGTAACATATCGAGGAGCACCCTCATTAAGGAATCAGATCGCACCTAATGTTACTGATCCCCCAATAATACCTACCTTCTTTCCTCAATTAAAGGCGTATTATCCCTGTAAAAAATGTAAGGTCTGTTTGATTAACACCTGTGGGAAACGTAAAACTGACACCTTTAGATCTACGTCTACCGGTGTTAGTTACCAAATGAAACATTTTGCCACATGTGCGACCAAATATATCGTTTATTTGCTTACCTGCCCCTGCGGGAAGCAGTATGTAGGGCGTACTATCCGCACATTTTCTATCAGGGTAGGGGAACATCTTACCAGTATTAAAAAGGGTAAGATGAACCATAGTGTTCCCAGACACTATTTGGAGTTCCATAATAAAGATCCTAAAGGCACTACATTTCAAATTATAGACAAGTTTATCCCTAGTTGGAGGGGGGAGTCCCGCATTAGGGGGGTCTCCCAGCTAGAAACTTACTGGATTTACCAGCTCAAATGTTATAGGCCGTATGGCCTTAACATTGAGTGGGATATTAATGCTTTTATTAACCAAGCTTAATTCCATATAGATTGACTATATCCCCTTGTATGCAATATTTTCGCCATATTAACTGTGATTATAGAAGTTATTTATGTGTACTATATATGTACCATGACGACACCTTTATATGTTCCTTATTTCCGGGATACTGGTCCAAATATTGATATTAATCTATTATATATTTACCACCATGTTGTGCACGGATTAGAATTATTATTCTGATCACCGTATATGGAGTAATAGTTATCATATAATGAACTACATATACTGGTTTTTGTAATAGGTTGTTTTGGCCAATAAGCACTACACCAAATACTGAAAAGTTCTTCCATATTGACATGAATAGATGTTCTCCCCAATCCATTAAGAAATATGATGTATCATATAAGTATTACTGCTTGTTTTGATACACGTCCTTGAAGATTAGCATTTATAGCATTTATGACACTATATATGTCAGGTAGGGCGCTGATCTCGTGTCAGGCATTGTGTCTGATGCTGCGTGAGGGCGAGGATGACGGGAGATAGTCTGTGATCATGATGGCTAGACTCACAGTACACTACACGCCCCAGGTTGCTTTGCGGCTGGTCACGCCGCCATGACGTCATGACGTAGTGACGTAGCGGCGGTGATAGGGGAGTGTGGTACGGCCTCGGGGTGAGACTACATTTCCCAGACTGCCGTATGAGTGACGCTCACGCTGGGACGGAGCGTCACGGGATGCTGACATACCTCTGCACACCGACGATCATGGTCACATGACGGATGACGTGGCAAGGTCCTTTTTAGCAATCTCTTCCCTATTGGCTCACCATTTAGGTGATAATATCTAATACATTCTATGATTGGACAGAGGGATCCCGGAGATTTGGGATACAAATTAGATCACAACTGTTTCAAATTTATGATTACTCTTCTTATATATAAGCGTGGAGGTCAGTGGGCTTGTTGTATTTCCCAGTAGATGTCTGTTAAGACGAAACCGGTCGGACAATACACCAGCTCCAGCTGACTTGACCACGCTGTCTTCGTTTTTGTACTGCTGTGCTCTGGAGTGTCGTGGCTTTTCTTATATTTTGCTTTTTATATATTTGCTTTTTAAGAATTTTTACCGAGTGTTCACATTGCTTGAACTTTAAAACTGATGTTTTAATAAATCATTTTCGGATTTACACCATGTGGAGAATCTTTTCCCTGTTTTTCATGGCTATGACCTATTGAGGTGCTTTTCGATTTGGGATTGGATCGTTCTTGATAAAATAGAAGTGCTGCCAGCTCTAAGAGGAGGCGTTCTACAGACTCCGGTTGTCGCTCCCCTGTCTCTGGAAGAGACAAAGCCTGAAAGATCCATCCGCCGTACGGCGCATTGGATCTATCATAGCTGGTAAGAGTATCCCTTTCTCCTTTATGGATCCATGGTGAAGGCTAGTGATGAGCCGAACACCCCCGGGTTCGGTTCGCACCAGAACCCGCGAACGGACCGAAAGTTCGTACGAACATTAGAACCCTATTAAATACAATGGATGCGAACGTTCGAATTCTAAAGTGCTAATTATAACGACTATTATGCATGTTATTGTCCTAAAAAGGGTTTGGGAACCCGGGTTCTGCACCAGGGGACATGTATCAATGCAAAAAGAAGTTTTAAAAACGGTCGTTTTTCGGGAGCAGTCATTTTAATGATGCATAAAGTGAAAAAAAAAAAGTCAAATATTCCTTTAAATATCGTACCTGGGGGGTGTCTAAAGTATGCCTGTGAAGTGCCACGTGTTTCCCGTGTTTAGAACTGTCCCTGCACAAAATGACACTTCTAAAGAAAAAAAAGCCATTTAAAACTGCTTGCGGCTTTAATGTAATGTCTGGTCCCGGTAATATGGATAAAAATCTTTAAGAAAAATGGCATAGCTACCCCATGACCCCCCCCCCCACCCCAGCCCATTACCAGCCCCTTTGGGTCTTGTATGGATATTAAGGGGAACACCGCACACAAAATAAAAAAGGCCCTATATACTCTGAACAGCCGTATACAGGCGGTGCATACAAGACAGGGACTGTAGGTTTGTTCTTATGTAGAATGTGTTTGTAATTTTGAACAGGTACATTGTTTAAGTGTAGCTCCAGCCCAAAAATCTATTTTTAAACTTTTTGGAAAACATAGGTAAGGGTTATCACCCCTGTAACATTTGTTTTGCTGTCTGTGCCCCTGTTCAGAACATTTCACCTCACTTTCCGTCCCAATGACAACTGTTTTTGAAATGTGGTGTTTTTCTTGAAACAAGGATTGGTGATAAAGCATCAGTACAGAGGAGACACCTTTCTCCCATATTAATTCTTACAGGAGAGAATTTTCCTTCCTAGGGGTAGATTTCCTCTCACTTCCTGTTGTCTTCTTGCGTTTGCAAGTAGGAGTCGTTTGTAAGTTGGATGTTTGAAAGTAGGGACCTGCCGTATATACTCTGCAGAAATAGGCCCCTTAGTTGTTGGTGTTGGCACAACACTGTAAGCACTCACAGTTACTCTTGGTTGGTGCTGGAACGCCCTGCTGTCAACTATTATATCAGGAATTGTAATTACATATAATTGTTGAACAGTGGTAGTAAAAATTGGGCCTTTGATGGTGGTGCTGGTGCCACAACACTGTAAGCCCTGACAGTTACTCTTGGTGGGTGCAGCAATGGGCCCTGCTGTGAATTATTAGATCAAGAATTGTAATTGCATGCCCCTGTTGAACAGGGGCTGAAAAATTGGGCCATTCGTGGTGGTGGTGGTGGTGGTGGTGTTGCCACAACACTGTAAGCCCTCAGAGTTACTCTTGGTGGGTGCAGGAATGGGCCCTGCTGTGAATTATTAGATCAAGAATTGTAATTACATGCCCCTTTTGAACAGGGGCTGAAAAATTGGGCCTTTCGTGGTGGTGGTGGTGGTGGCGTTGCCACAACACTGTAAGCCCTCAGAGTTACTCTTGGTGGGTGCAGCAATGGGCCCTGCTGTGAATTATTAGATCAAGAATTGTAATTACATGCCCCTGTTGAACAGGGGCTGAAAAATTGGGCCTTAGGCACTGGTGGCACAACACTGCAACCCCTCACAGATACTGTACTTGGAGCACAGCAATGAGCCCTGTTGCAAAGTATTGCTTCAAAAATTGTAATTACACGCCCCTGTTAATCAGGGGCTGAAAAATTGGGCCTTAGCCACTGGTGGCGGCACCCATAAACAAAAATGATCTTCCAAGCTATCATCATCAATCGTATCATTGAGGACTCGGAGGAGGAGGATAGCCAGTCAACATAACAGCACAGGCACTCAGCATCAGCATCAGTCTTGAAGGGATGTGACATGTTAAAATCAATTAGTCTGTTATATCAGCATCAGGTGTGTGGTAGCTGGTGGTGATCCAAGACTGGTTCATCTTGATGAAAGTCAGTCGATCAACCGAGTCGGTGGACAGGCGCACCCTGTGATCCGTGACAAATCCTCCAGCAGCACTGAATGTGCGTTCCGAAAGAACGCTGGATGCAGGACAGGCCAGTAGCTCAATTGCATACTGTGCAAGTTCTGGCCAGTGATCCATCCTCAAGACCCAGTAAGCCAGAGGATTTTCGGTGGGGAAGGTGTCCAAGTCTGACCTTGCCCCTAGATATTCCTGCACCATGTTTATCAGACGCTGGCGATGGTTGCTGGAACTGATCATACTTTGGGGCTGCGGACTAAAGAATTGTCTGAACGCATCGGTCAGACGGCCACCTTCCCCACCGCTCCTTCTTTGACTGGCCGAAGCCTCAGCAACTCGTTGTCCAGGACCAGGAGTTTGTAACCTCCCAGTCTCTGGGAACGCGTTGCACAGACCTTTCTGCAAGGCCTCCCGGAGTTGTCTCATCCTCTGCTCCCTCTGCGACGGTAACATAAGTTCCGCAACCTTACCCTTGTACCGTGGATCAAGGAGAGTGGCCAGCCAGTAATGGTCCCTCTCCTTGATCCGAAGAATACGAGGATCCTTCCGCAGACTTTGCAGGATCAGGGAGGCCATGCAGCGTAGGTTAGCTGAGGCATTCGGTCCGGAGTCCTCTGGGTCACTAAGGACGACATGATCCGCAGCCACCTCCTCCCAGCCACGTACAAGTCCACGGGTTTCTTGGGACTGTAAATCATCCCTAAAAGACTGCTGCTGTTGATGCTGCTGAGTACCAGGCTCCACCTCCATGCTGACACAATCCTCCTACTCCTCCTCCTCCTCCTCCTTGTCCTCTTCCTGTGCGATGGGTGGGACAGAAGGAACACTGTCTGGGTAAAGGGGGCCTTGAGAGGCAAGGAAGTCCTCCTCTTCCTGCCTCTGTTCTGCCTCAAGTGCCCTGTCCATTATTCCACGCAGCGTGTGCTCCAACAGGTGGACAAGAGGTACAGTGTCACTGATGCATGCACTGTCACTGCTCACCATCCTCGTGGCCTCCTCAAATGGTGCCAGGACAGTGCATGCATCCCTGATCATGCCCCACTGGTGTGGAGAAAAAAAAACAAGCTCCCCTGACCCTGTCCTGGTGCCGTAGTCGCACAGGTACTCATTGATGGCCCTCTGCTGCGTGTGCAGCCGCTGCAGCATGGCCAACGTTGAGTTCCACCTGGTGGGCATGTCACATATAAGGCGGTTCTTGGGCAGGTTCAACTCCTTTTGCAGCTCAGCCAGGCGAGCACTGGCATTATAAGATCTGCGGAAATGCACACAGACTTTCCTGGCCTGCCTCAGGACATCCTGTAAGCCCGGGTACCTGCCCAAGAACCGCTGCACCACCAGGTTAAGGACGTGAGCCACACAGGGCACATGGGTCAGTTGTCCCTGTCGGAGGGCGGAGAGGAGGTTGGTGCCATTGTCGCAAACCACCATTCCTGGCTTAAGCTGGCGTGGCGTCAACCACCTCTCGGCCTGGCCCTGCAGACCAGACAGGACCTCTGCCCCAGTGTGGCTTCTGTCCCCCAAACACACCAGCGCAAGCACGGCATGGCATCTTTTTGCCTGCGTACTTGCGTAGCCCCTTGAATGGCTACGGAGCACCGCTGGTTCAGAGGACAAAGCACAGGAAGAGGCCATGGAGGAAGAAGAAGAGGAGGGGGTGGAGGAGAGAGGTGTGTCACAACCAGTAGTAGCATTTTGGAGGCGTGGCGGTGGAACAACCTCCAACACTACTGCACCTTGTCCTGCATCCTTCCCAGCTGCCAAAAGAGTGACCCAATGGGCCGTGAAAGAAAGGTAACGTCCCTGTCCATGCCTGCTGGACCATGAGTCAGCGGTAATATGCACCTTACCGCTGACCGCCCTGTCCAGCGAGGCCAAGACATTGCCTTCCACATGCCGGTAGAGAGCCGGAATAGCCTTCCGTGAGAAAAAGTGGCGTTTGGGAACCTGCCACTGAGGAACCGCACATTGCACAAACTCACGGAAGGGGGCCGAGTCTACCAACTGAAAAGGCAGCAGTTGAAGCGCTAGCAATTTAGCCAAGCTAGCATTCAACCGCTGGGCATGTGGATGGCTGGGAGTGAACTTCTTTCGACGGTCCAGCAGCTGGGGCAGGGAAATTTGCCTGCTAGAATCGGACGTCGGTGTACTGCTAGCAGAGTGGCCGCAAGTACTTGGCTGTGACACACCTAATTCTACAGCTTCATTCCTCTCAGTGCATGTTTCAGAGAGGACTGAAGTTATAGTGGGGTTGGAGATCCCAGCTGATGCGGTGCAAGGAGAGGTCCGCTTTGTTCTTTGGTGTGGGTCTTTGAGGTAGGCTTGCCAACGAGCTGCATGGCAGGTCAACATATGTCTGGTCAGGCATGTGGTACCCAAGCGGCTGATGTTTTGGCCACGCGATATACGCTTGAGACATATGTTGCAAACAGCAGCTGTGCGATCTGATGCACTAGCCTCAAAAAAGGCCCACACCAAAGAACTTTTTGAATGACGGGCAGAGGCAGCGCCCTGCACAGGCGGAGCTCTGCGGTGTGATTCCGTCGGTGTACTGCCCTTACGCTGGCCACCAAAGGGCATCCTGCCTCGTTGGAGATGTGCCTCCTCCTCATCCTCCTCCTCCTCCTCTCTCCTATTAGGCACCCACGTGGAGTCAGTGACCTCATCATCCCCTCCCTCCTCATCACTGGAGCCAATCTGGCAGTATGCTGCAGCTGCTGGAACATGACTGCCAGATTGGTGTCCTTCTTGAGCATCCCCTCTGTCTGCTCTCACGCTACTGCCTTCCTGTAGCTGGGTTTCATCATCAGACCCTTCGAAACGCTGGGCATCCTCCTGGAGCATGTACCCAACACTGTGCTCAAACAGTTCGGGGGACTCCTCAGGAGGAGGACATGGTGGGTCTAGGGAAGGAGTGACTGATGATGAGTCTGACATTGATACCAGGGAAGAGGACGCTTTGGCAGCTGCTTTGCCAGTACCCTGAGCCTGGGTGAGAGAGGATGAGGAGGATGAGGAGGGCTTGGTCATCCACTCTACCAAGTCTTCGGCATGATGTGGCTCAACATGTCCAGCTGCCGAAAAGAAGGACAAGCGTGTCCCATGGCCATGTGCTGATGACAATGCACCGCGTCCACGACCAGCACTGTTGCCCCCAGACACAGAGCCTGCTTGCCCTCTTTTATTGCCTCCTGACTGTCTGCCTCTCCTTGTTTGCCTTCCAGACATTCTAATGGAGGGCCTGCAGGGAGATGGGAAAAAAGCAATAAGGGCTACCTTCAGGTGTCCTTCTCTGTCCCTTTACTTAAGGATTTCTAAATATGGTTGAGGATGATTGCTTTCGCACAGAATAGCACAATGACAATTTCCCTGACTGTCCAAAAAACAAGGATTTCAAAGATGGTTGATGAGGAATGCTTTAGCACAGTATAGCACAATGAGAATTTCCCTCACTGTCCTTCCCTGTCCCTACAAACAAGGATTAGCACAGTAAAACACACTGACACTCTCCCTACCTATAGTTTTCTGTCCCTATAAAAAATGTTTTTTTAAAGATGGTTGATGATGAATGCTTTAGCACAGTATAGCACAAGGAGAATTTCCCTCACTGTCCTTCCCTGTCCCTACAAACAAGGATTAGCACAGTAAAACACACTGACACTCTCCCTACCTATAGTTTTCTGTCCCTATAAAAAATGTTTTTTTAAAGATGGTTGATGATGAATGCTTTAGCACAGTATAGCACAAGGAGAATTTCCCTCACTGTCCTTCCCTGTCCCTACAAACAAGGATTAGCACAGTAAAACACACTGACACTCTCCCTACCTATAGTTTTCTGTCCCTATAAAAAATGTTTTTTTAAAGATGGTTGATGATGAATGCTTTAGCACAGTATAGCACAAGGAGAATTTCCCTCACTGTCCTTCCCTGTCCCTACAAACAAGGATTAGCACAGTAAAACACACTGACACTCTCCCTACCTATAGTTTTCTGTCCCTATAAAAAATGTTTTTTTAAAGATGGTTGATGATGAATGCTTTAGCACAGTATAGCACAAGGAGAATTTCCCTCACTGTCCTTCCCTGTCCCTACAAACAAGGATTAGCACAGTAAAACACACTGACACTCTCCCTACCTATAGTTTTCTGTCCCTATAAAAAATGTTTTTTTTAAAGATGGTTGATGATGAATGCTTTAGCACAGTATAGCACAAGGAGAATTTCCCTCACTGTCCTTCCCTGTCCCTACAAACAAGGATTAGCACAGTAAGACACACTGACACTCTCCCTACCTATAGTTTTCTGTCCCTATAAAAAATGTTTTTTTAAAGATGGTTGATGATGAATGCTTTAGCACAGTATAGCACAAGGAGAATTTCCCTCACTGTCCTTCCCTGTCCCTACAAACAAGGATTAGCACAGTAAAACACACTGACACTCTCCCTACCTATAGTTTTCTGTCCCTATAAAAAATGTTTTTTAAAGATGGTTGATGATGAATGCTTTAGCACAGTATAGCACAAGGAGAATTTCCCTCACTGTCCTTCCCTGTCCCTACAAACAAGGATTAGCACAGTAAAACACACTGACACTCTCCCTACCTATAGTTTTCTGTCCCTATAAAAAATGTTTTTTTAAAGATGGTTGATGATGAATGCTTTAGCACAGTATAGCACAAGGAGAATTTCCCTCACTGTCCTTCCCTGTCCCTACAAACAAGGATTAGCACAGTAAAACACACTGACACTCTCCCTACCTATAGTTTTCTGTCCCTATAAAAAATGTTTTTTTAAAGATGGTTGATGATGAATGCTTTAGCACAGTATAGCACAAGGAGAATTTCCCTCACTGTCCTTCCCTGTCCCTACAAACAAGGATTAGCACAGTAAAACACACTGACACTCTCCCTACCTATAGTTTTCTGTCCCTATAAAAAATGTTTTTTTAAAGATGGTTGATGATGAATGCTTTAGCACAGTATAGCACAAGGAGAATTTCCCTCACTGTCCTTCCCTGTCCCTACAAACAAGGATTAGCACAGTAAAACACACTGACACTCTCCCTACCTATAGTTTTCTGTCCCTATAAAAAATGTTTTTTTAAAGATGGTTGATGATGAATGCTTTAGCACAGTATAGCACAAGGAGAATTTCCCTCACTGTCCTTCCCTGTCCCTACAAACAAGGATTAGCACAGTAAAACACACTGACACTCTCCCTACCTATAGTTTTCTGTCCCTATAAAAAATGTTTTTTTAAAGATGGTTGATGATGAATGCTTTAGCACAGTATAGCACAAGGAGAATTTCCCTCACTGTCCTTCCCTGTCCCTACAAACAAGGATTAGCACAGTAAAACACACTGACACTCTCCCTACCTATAGTTTTCTGTCCCTATAAAAAATGTTTTTTTAAAGATGGTTGATGATGAATGCTTTAGCACAGTATAGCACAAGGAGAATTTCCCTCACTGTCCTTCCCTGTCCCTACAAACAAGGATTAGCACAGTAAAACACACTGACACTCTCCCTACCTATAGTTTTCTGTCCCTATAAAAAATGTTTTTTTAAAGATGGTTGATGATGAATGCTTTAGCACAGTATAGCACAAGGAGAATTTCCCTCACTGTCCTTCCCTGTCCCTACAAACAAGGATTAGCACAGTAAAACACACTGACACTCTCCCTACTGTGAGGGGGTTAGCTCGGCAGCGGGTGTGTGTGACCCCCGGGATGGGCTCCCCACACAAAACAGGCCCAGCAAACGGAGGTTGTGGTTTTCAAAATCAAAAAGGTGCGGTTTATTTTCTATTTACAGTGACAAAACACAGCAAAGCAAAAGAAACATAACCAAAATAAATCCTGGTCAAGTTGACCTCTGACTAAACATACAGGTTTCCTAACTAACAACTGGGATCAGCCTAGTGCTGTCCTAGTCCCTAAGTCCCTGGTTTTAAATGTCCAAGCAAATAGCCACACAGGCTTTGTCTCACCGCACAGGGGTTCACTCTCCCTAGACAGTCCACACAGGTCTGGTTCCAGGCATGAGCTAACATCTAATGAAGCTGGGAGTTCTTATAGAGGCCTAAATGAGCTGACAAGCTTCAGCTGGTCTCTTCAACTCCCTGTCTGTACGACGCCCCACACTCTCCCTAGAGGTATGAGTCATTCATGAGCCCACTAGCCTCAGCTGGGCTTCATCAACTCCCTAGTTGTATAAGTCGGCATAAAGCCTGAATCTGGGAGAAATATATCTACCCCCCTGGATGCAACCAGGTGACTTTACCTTCCTGCTGTCACATACCCCCCCCTCTTGTTTTAACCTTGGGGTTGGAACACCAGCAATCAGGCATTCATGTACTCGAGACAAAGCATCCACATTCCCCATTTGAACGCCAGGGCGATGCTTTACTGTGAAGTTGAATTCCTGTAGGGCCAGGAACCACCTATTCACTCTTCTATTTGTCTCCTTGTTTTGAGCCATCCACTTTAACGGAGCGTGATCCGTAACCATGTCAAAGTGCCTACCTAGCAGATAGTACCGAAGGGAATCTAGAGCCCACTTCACCGCTAAACACTCCTTTTCAACCGTGGCGTAATTTACCTCATGGGACTTCAACTTCCTGCTGAGGTAAATGACTGGGTGCTCTTCCCCGTTCCAGACCTGGGACAATACTGCTCCTAACCCCACATCTGACGCATCACTTTGTACGACAAAGTCTTTAGAGAAGTCGGGTGAGTACAACACTGGCTGGCTACATAAGGCTTGTTTCAAGAATTGGAATGCTGCCTCCGCCTCGGGGGTCCATTTAATCATGACCGACCCTTTCCCTTTCGTCAGGTTGGTTAGGGGCACAGCCTTAGAAGCAAAGTGGGGAATGAAGCGCCGATAATAACCCGCGATTCCCAGAAAGGCTCGTACCTGCTTCTTGCTGTTGGGACGTGGCCAACTCTGGATGGCCTCGACTTTGTTGAGTTGGGGTTTTATTACTCCCCTGCCAATGGTGTACCCAAGATATTTGGCCTCCTCCTGCCCAATGGTACACTTCTTGGGGTTAGCCGTAAACCCCGCTTCCCGGATAGAGTCTAGGACTGCTTGCACTTTTGGCAGATGTGAGGCCCAATCTGTGCTATGGACAATTACGTCATCCAGGTAAGCCGCAGCATACTTCCGATGGGGCCTCAGTATCTGGTCCATTTTCCGCTGGAATGTGGCCGGCGCATTCTGTAACCCGAACGGCATTCTCTTATATTGGAACGCCCCGTCTGGGGTTACAAATGCGGTTTTCTCTTTGGCCGACTTGGCCAGGGGAATTTGCCAATACCCTTTTGTGAGGTCAAGAGTCGTCATGTATCGGGCTGTTCCCAGCCGGTCGATCAACTCATCTATACGTGGCATGGGGTAGGTGTCAAATTTTGTAACTTTGTTCAACTGACGAAAATCGTTACAAAATCGCCAGCTCCCATCCGGTTTAGGCACCAACACAATGGGACTAGACCAATCACTTTGGGACTCCTCTATCACCCCTAAGTTCAGCATTTTCTGTACTTCCTCCCGTATTGCCTCCCGTCGGGCCTCTGGGATCCGATAGGGTTTTAACTTCACCCTTTCACCGGGCGGGGTAATAATATCATGCTCTACCCCAGATGTTTGTCCCGGCAGCTCAGAGAACACCTCCTTGTTGCGAAGCACAAACTCCTTAACCTCCTGTTGTTGGGGTTGTGACAAGGTGGCTGCTATTCCAACCTCCGGAATCACGCAACCAGTTTGAGCTGGTGACCAAGTTTCTGCGACTAGGGACTCTCTATCCCTCCAGGCTTTCAACAGATTAACGTGATATATCTGTTCGGGCTTTCGCCTTCCTGGTTGTCTGACCTTGTAATTCACTTCGCTCACTTTTTCCATTATCTCGTAGGGGCCTTGCCATTTGGCAAGGAATTTACTTTCAACCGTAGGGACAAGTACCAATATCCTATCCCCCGGGGAAAAGGTACGGGTCTTTGCTCCACGGTTGTACACTCTCTGCTGTGCCAACTGCGCTTGGGCCAAATGTTCCTTCACGATGGGCATTACCTGTGCAATTCGATCTTGCATCAGGGCGACATGCTCAATCACACTCCTGTGGGGAGAACTCTCACTTTCCCAAGTTTCCTTGGCAATATCCAACAGCCCTCTTGGGTGTCTCCCATACAGTAACTCAAAGGGGGAGAATCCCGTAGAGGATTGGGGCACCTCCCTAATAGCAAACATCAAATAAGGAAGTAGACAGTCCCAATCCTTTCCATCTCTATCCACCACTTTCTTCAACATTTGTTTTAGGGTTTTGTTGAATCTTTCAACCAGCCCATCGGTTTGGGGGTGATACACAGATGTACGCAATTGCGTCACTTTGAGCAATTTACACAGCTCTTTCATAACCCGGGACATAAAGGGTGTACCTTGGTCTGTAAGCAGTTCTTTACAAATACCCACCCGGCTAAAAACAAGAGATAGCTCTTTGGCTATGGTTTTGGCCGAGGTATTTCTGAGAGGGATCGCTTCTGGATAACGGGTGGCATAGTCCATTATAACCAATATGTACTGGTGCCCCCTAGCGGACTTGATTATAGGACCTACCAAATCCATTGCGATTCTCTCAAACGGGACCTCAATGATGGGTAGAGGGACCAGCGGGCTACGGAAATGTGGCATCGGGGCCGACCTCTGACACACAGGGCAGGAGGAACAATAATTTTCTATGTCCTTCATCACCCCAGGCCAATAGAATCTCTGTAATACCCTCTCTCGGGTTTTCTCTGTCCCCAGATGACCTCCAAGAATGTGCCCATGGGCCAACTCCAACACCAACTTCCTGTAAGGTTTGGGCACCACAAGCTGCTCAACGGTTTCTTCTGCCCTTTTTGCCACCCGATACAGTAGGTCCTTCTCTACGCTGAAGTATGGGTAAGTGCAGGTATTATCTGGGTTCACTAACTCGCCATCTATTTCCACTACGTTTTCCCGTGCCTTTATTAGGGCGGGGTCTTTTAACTGTTCTGTGGCAAAATTTTCCCTGTGAACCTCCAGATCAGAAAACTCCACAGACGGTAGGTTTTCGTCTGAGGAGGTGGGCTCCTCTCCAGTTTCTTGAGTCTCCCCTGCCAATACTGACAAGGGAAATTCTGGAGAGTCCTCACCACTCTCAGAGGAGTTCTGGCTATCACATTCCTGGTACATAGGGGCACCAGTGAGGGGCTCAGGATCATCCCACAGTTCCCAGAACTTCGGAAAATCCCTTCCCACAATGGCGTCATGCGGTAACTGAGATACTAAGCCCACTGGATGAGAGAGGGTACCATTGGGGGTCTCGAAACACACTGTAGTCACTGGATACTCTCGGGTGTCCCCATGCACACAAATAACAGCTACCTTGCTATTCCCAGAGACCTCTGTTTTAACTAACTCAGCCTTTATCAGGGTCACAAGGCTACCTGAATCCAGCAATACCACAACATTTCTACCATTAACACACATTTTGCATAAATGTTTCTCAGTTCCTCGAATGGCAGTGCATGCGACTGTCGCACACAGCGACTGACGTCTGCCCGTCAGAAAGTCACACTGCATGGGTTCCTCCACAACCGGGCAATTGGCTGCAATATGTCCCGCTTGCCGGCAGCGGTAGCAAACGATCCTTCTTGCCGCCTCTTGAGCCGCTGATTTCCCAGGCTGTTCTCGCCAAACTTGGGGTAGAGCTCCCACCCTCTCACTCTCTCCACCCTCACCCCTTGGAATCCTCTTATCCGCCCCTGGGGATGGTCTGGTCTTAGGGTGGAAAGTCCGAGTGTCTCTGGAAGAGGCCGTCAGGTTCTCTGTAGCCAAGTATTTCTCCACACGATCCACAAGACCATCGGCCGTCTCTGGGTCTCCATGGCTTACCCACTTTTGGATGGCAGTAGGAAGAGCTCTCAAAAACCGATCCATTACAACACGTTCCACAATCTTTGGTGCGGACAAAGTCTCTGGCTGTAGCCACTTTCTGCTCAGGTGAATGAGATCATACATTTGAGACCTGGGGGGTTTTCCAAGCTGGAAAGTCCAGTTATGCACACGCTGAGCCCGGACAGCCTGGGTGACACCCAGCCTTGCCAAAATTTCAGCTTTTAGCATCACATAGTCTTTTGCTTGGTTAGGCTCTAGGTCATAGTAAGCTTTCTGCGATTCACCAGTTAACAGAGGAGCCACCAGTCCAGCCCACTGCTCCTCAGGCCACTTTTCTCTTTCAGCGGTCCTTTCAAATGTGGTCAAAAATACCTCTGGATCATCCTCTCCAGTCATTTTTGTCAATAAACGACTCACCCCAAAGGACGCGGTATTAGTGGGACGGCTTTCCTCACTGGTCTGCGGACGTTGCTGCATTACTGCTTCCATTTGTTGTAGTCTCTGCTCTTGCTTCTGTAACAGGTCTATGAAGCTGGCCTCAGATTGCTGCTGGGCTTGTTGCTGAGCTTCCAGACTCTGTTGGTGAGCTTGCTGCTGGGCTGCAAGGCTCTGTTGATGAGCTTGCTGCTGGGCTGCAAGGCTCCTTTGCAAACCTGCATTTGTCTGCTGTTGATTGGCATTTGCTAGAGCCAGCTGTTTCAGTATCTCCTCCATGCTGGCTTAAAAAAAAACTGCCACTGGTTCTCCACCAACTGTGAGGGGGTTAGCTCGGCAGCGGGTGTGTGTGACCCCCGGGATGGGCTCCCCACACAAAACAGGCCCAGCAAACGGAGGTTGTGGTTTTCAAAATCAAAAAGGTGCGGTTTATTTTCTATTTACAGTGACAAAACACAGCAAAGCAAAAGAAACATAACCAAAATAAATCCTGGTCAAGTTGACCTCTGACTAAACATACAGGTTTCCTAACTAACAACTGGGATCAGCCTAGTGCTGTCCTAGTCCCTAAGTCCCTGGTTTTAAATGTCCAAGCAAATAGCCACACAGGCTTTGTCTCACCGCACAGGGGTTCACTCTCCCTAGACAGTCCACACAGGTCTGGTTCCAGGCATGAGCTAACATCTAATGAAGCTGGGAGTTCTTATAGAGGCCTAAATGAGCTGACAAGCTTCAGCTGGTCTCTTCAACTCCCTGTCTGTACGACGCCCCACACTCTCCCTAGAGGTATGAGTCATTCATGAGCCCACTAGCCTCAGCTGGGCTTCATCAACTCCCTAGTTGTATAAGTCGGCATAAAGCCTGAATCTGGGAGAAATATATCTACCCCCCTGGATGCAACCAGGTGACTTTACCTTCCTGCTGTCACACTACCTATAGTTTTCTGTCCCTATAAAAAATGTTTTTTTAAAGATGGTTGATGATGAATGCTTTAGCACAGTATAGCACAAGGAGAATTTCCCTCACTGTCCTTCCCTGTCCCTACAAACAAGGATTAGCACAGTAAAACACACTGACACTCTCCCTACCTATAGTTTTCTGTCCCTATAAAAAATGTTTTTTTAAAGATGGTTGATGATGAATGCTTTAGCACAGTATAGCACAAGGAGAATTTCCCTCACTGTCCTTCCCTGTCCCTACAAACAAGGATTAGCACAGTAAAACACACTGACACTCTCCCTACCTATAGTTTTCTGTCCCTATAAAAAATGTTTTTTTAAAGATGGTTGATGATGAATGCTTTACCACAGTATAGCACAAGGAGAATTTCCCTCACTGTCCTTCCCTGTCCCTACAAACAAGGATTAGCACAGTAAAACACACTGACACTCTCCCTACCTATAGTTTTCTGTCCCTATAAAAAATGTTTTTTTAAAGATGGTTGATGATGAATGCTTTAGCACAGTATAGCACAAGGAGAATTTCCCTCACTGTCCTTCCCTGTCCCTACAAACAAGGATTAGCACAGTAAAACACACTGACACTCTCCCTACCTATAGTTTTCTGTCCCTATAAAAAATGTTTTTTTAAAGATGGTTGATGATGAATGCTTTAGCACAGTATAGCACAAGGAGAATTTCCCTCACTGTCCTTCCCTGTCCCTACAAACAAGGATTAGCACAGTAAAACACACTGACACTCTCCCTACCTATAGTTTTCTGTCCCTATAAAAAATGTTTTTTTAAAGATGGTTGATGATGAATGCTTTAGCACAGTATAGCACAAGGAGAATTTCCCTCACTGTCCTTCCCTGTCCCTACAAACAAGGATTAGCACAGTAAAACACACTGACACTCTCCCTACCTATAGTTTTCTGTCCCTATAAAAAATGTTTTTTTAAAGATGGTTGATGATGAATGCTTTAGCACAGTATAGCACAAGGATAATTTCCCTCACTGTCCTTCCCTGTCCCTACAAACAAGGTTTAGCACAGTAAAACAGACTGACACTCTCCCTACCTATCCTTCTCTTTCCCTAAACTAAAGGAATCCAGGTTAAGCAGTGAAAAAAAATGTCACTGTCCCTGCCTATGCTTCTCTTTCCCTGCTCCGGAACACACTACACTAGGCCGCCGTGCTGGCGGCCTTTTATAGTGTGGGGCGTGTACTAAACACCCTCAGCAATAATTGGCCACAGGCATCCTGCCTGTGGCCAATCATTGCTCTCCTCGCTGCCGGCGCTGTGATTGGCCAAGCATGCGGGGTCACAGTGCATGCTTGGCCAATCACAGCGCCTGGATGACACTGCGATGGCGTAGTGCATTGTGGGCCGCGAATTAGGTGCGAACGGCCCAAATCGTTCGTTGTTCGGCGAACGATCGAACAGCCGATGTTCGAGTCGAACGTATGTTCGACTCGAACACCGAGCTCATCCCTAGTGAAGGCACTCCCGGGTGAAAGTATATACCTAGTGGTCTACTACATCCAACATACTTCCCGGTATACGGATAAGGTTATCCCAAGTTCTTCGGGAGATTCTTTGCTGGAACTTTCCTTTAGTGTATGACCATTATATTGGTAGACACTCATCAAAGTTACCCCATATGAACTTGACACCCATTATAATTAAGTTTTGTTTGTTTTGTTTGTATATGCACGATATAGCTATTGGTTCACCACCTGCTGACTGTCAGTAGAGACAGGTGGATGAGGCATCGTTTTATGCTATATGGTATTTTCATGTAAATTGTATATTATGCACATGTCACAGGGTATATTTATCACTATATTGTGTTCAATTAAAAATTTACATATACTTATTTCAGTATATTGCACGGTTGAGGTTCTTCCTCATCATTCATTGGCGCCACACTTTTTAAATATTTATTTAACCTTTTCCTGTCTGATTTTGAGTGGTTGGCTGCACATAACTAGTTTTCTATTATAGGATTGGCGCAGTACTACACATTTTTATATTTACACGTTTTCCTTGACTACATTTATTGCTGCCTTTCTTTTGCCCAGATTGGCTACTTTCATTTAGCCAATCATGGATGTTTTTGATTATCGTACGAATCGCACTTTTATCACGGAGGGGATATTTGTTTCTACAAACACTGATTCAGAAATGGGAGGTCTATTCATGAGGTTGAAAAACCTCATGACATCAGAACTTCATCTAGAATGGGACAAGGCGTTCCTGAACCAATATGTGAAGGAACGCATGGTCCCTAGAGGGTTAAGATGGGATGTATGCCCACAACAGGGGGATTTGGATACAGATGCTTGGTTCCGTTATTTTAATGAAGCCGGCATTTCATTTATTTCGTTCCTATTGGAGAAAAAAATGACCCGATTAACTAACATAGACAAAGAAATTAAGGACATTAGGGATAAACTTTCGCCATACAAATCCACAGCAGAATACAATTTATTATCTAATAATCTGAAAGGCCATTTAGAAAAAGAAGAGAAAGAACAAAAAATAAAGAAACAGAAAAAATACACTAGAGATGTTAATGACTATAAAAGTTGTTGTGTTTTTAGCTGGCAATCTAAGGAAGACTTGGGAGTTGAGCAAAACAATCAGACTATGGATACAACTGCTCCTCCATCCATGGATGTGCGATTAGTACCATCCACATCCAATCAGGTTCACAGTCGTCCTCCGATTGCCAGGGAATCTGATCAAAGACAACCTAGTGCACGTACCCCTAATGCACCATATAGGGGTCCACCTCCAATACCAGGAGGAAGGGGTAGAGGCCCTAGGGGTAATAATAGGGGTAGAAAAGATAAATCCCGGGAACATTGGAGACACGAGTCACCCCGGGGAAGGGGTGGTTACGGTCAACCAGATTCTGACTATTATGCATATCAGTATCAAAGAACACCTACACAGACCCATAATCGTTTCTCACCACTTAGAGACGATAGGAGTACGTATCCACCTCAATATAATTATAGAGATAGAGATGATGATTACGCACACAATAGATCTCCATATAATTATAACCAGAGCCATCCCGGTCCATCTTATTCGTTTTTTTTTTACAGAGAACAAAATGGGTACAACAAAAACCAAGACCCAAACGTGGGTGTAGAGGTGGATGGCGTATCCAACAACAAAAAAAGAAAATGCATATAAGGGAGGATGGAATTTTTAATCTAAGCACAGCAACCTTTACGGAAGCTGAAAAAACTGTTCTAAATAAAGGTCTTAAATATGTTCCCCCTAAACATTTGAACAAATTTGCCACATTTATTGATGTGCATAAGTTTGTTTGAAAATTAAATATTCAAAGATATTTTATTTCTAACCCAACTAGACCATCAACACAGGATAATAGTTCACTTATGGTACATTCAGGGCTTTCAAACCCCTCTCTCTTCAATCCACCATGCCCCATAGCGCCCTCAGTTCAGGTATTCAAAGACTTGGTTCTGAGGGACTTGGAGGCATTACCTAAAAAAAGAATATACAGTGACCCTAAGATAAAAATTGGCTTGAAATCTTTGTGTGAGAGAAAAGATCTGACTATACGCCCCGCCAATAAGGGTGGAGGCATAGTTGTCCTAGACAAAACCGCTTATCATTTGGAAATGACTAGAATTCTAAGTGATACGGCCACTTATACTCGCCTCAATGGTAATCCGACTCAGAGCTATAAAACAGCTCTGATGGATCTGATTGATACTGGGACACAATTGGGAATCCTTGATAAAAAGGAGCAATGTTATTTGGTTCCTGTTGCTCCACGGATTCCAATATTGTATTATTTACCAAAGGTACACAAGTGCGTGAGCAATCCTCCGGGTCGCCCAATTATTAGCGGAATCGACTCCGTGACTTCACGAATAGGGAGGTATATAGACTTCCATCTTCAGCCCATCGTGAAGTCTATACCATCCTATTTAAAAGACACCCGACATGTAATTTCTTTATTACAACAGGTAAATTATAGCGAGGACATCTTACTTGTGACAGCGGACGTTGCTTCGCTGTATACTAGTATCTCACACGACTTAGGTCTGTCGGCAGTAAATTTATTTCTGTCAAGAGTCAATACCCTTTCGGGCACGCAAAAACGATATATTATGGACCTCTTACAATTTGCTACACACCACAATTATTTCTGGTACAATGGGGACTTCTTTTTGCAACAAAAGGGGGTCGCAATGGGGGCAAAATTTGCCCCGAGCTTGGCTAACATTTTTATGGCCAAATGGGAGGAGGATGTCATCTATGCGTATAATCGACCCGAGATTATTCTCTGGGTTCGATACATAGATGACATCCTCCTCCTATGGAGGGGTGACGAGACTTCTCTTGTTTCCTTCATGTCCACCTTGAATGATAATAATGTGGGTATTAATCTGTCCTATGAGACCAGTTATAGGTCTATCCATTTTTTGGATTTGGAAATCTTTTCCAATAATGGACAATTACAAACTAGGACATTTTTCAAACCCACAGACCAGAATGGATACATTCCGGTCGACAGTTGCCATCACTCTACATGGCTGCGATCTGTGCCTCGTAGCCAGATTCTAAGAGTCAGACGCAACTGTTCCAATCTTTCGGACTTTTTTTATCAAGCCAATATACTTAAATCCAGATTTGTAGAGAAGGGGTACCAAGTTTCGACTATAGAGGATGAAATCCAACATATAGCCAAGATTGAGAGAGACTCCTTAGTCAAAGAGCGGGATAAGCCCATTCAAGAACAAAAATATAAGTTTTCCTTTTTCACCACATACTCTGTCCAACATAGACAGATAAAAGATATTTTCCAGAAACACTGGAAAGTTCTAAAAAATGATATGGTGTTGGGACCGTCTTTGCCTGATAAAGCCGGAGTAACATATCGAGGAGCACCCTCATTAAGGAATCAGATCGCACCTAATGTTACTGATCCCCCAATAATACCTACCTTCTTTCCTCAATTAAAGGCGTATTATCCCTGTAAAAAATGTAAGGTCTGTTTGATTAACACCTGTGGGAAACGTAAAACTGACACCTTTAGATCTACGTCTACCGGTGTTAGTTACCAAATGAAACATTTTGCCACATGTGCGACCAAATATATCGTTTATTTGCTTACCTGCCCCTGCGGGAAGCAGTATGTAGGGCGTACTATCCGCACATTTTCTATCAGGGTAGGGGAACATCTTACCAGTATTAAAAAGGGTAAGACGAACCATAGTGTTCCCAGACACTATTTGGAGTTCCATAATAAAGATCCTAAAGGCACTACATTTCAAATTATAGACAAGTTTATCCCTAGTTGGAGGGGGGAGTCCCGCATTAGGGGGGTCTCCCAGCTAGAAACTTACTGGATTTACCAGCTCAAATGTTATAGGCCATATGGCCTTAACATTGACTGGGATATTAATGCTTCTATTAACCAAGCTTAATTCCATATAGATTGACTATATCCCCTTGTATGCAATATTTTCGCCATATTAACTGTGATTATAGAAGTTATTTATGTGTACTATATATGTACCATGACGACACCTTTATATGTTCCTTATTTCCGGGATACTGGTCCAAATATTGATATTAATCTATTATATATTTACCACCATGTTGTGCACGGATTAGAATTATTATTCTGATCACCGTATATGGAGTAATAGTTATCATATAATGAACTACATATACTGGTTTTTGTAATAGGTTGTTTTGGCCAATAAGCACTACACCAAATACTGAAAAGTTCTTCCATATTGACATGAATAGATGTTCTCCCCAATCCATTAAGAAATATGATGTATCATATAAGTATTACTGCTTGTTTTGATACACGTCCTTGAAGATTAGCATTTATAGCATTTATGACACTATATATGTCAGGTAGGGCGCTGATCTCGTGTCAGGCATTGTGTCTGATGCTGCGTGAGGGCGAGGATGACGGGAGATAGTCTGTGATCATGATGGCTAGACTCACAGTACACTACACGCCCCAGGTTGCTTTGCGGCTGGTCGCGCCGCCATGACGTCATGACGTAGTGACGTAGCGGCGGTGATAGGGGAGTGTGGTACGGCCTCGGGGTGAGACTACATTTCCCAGACTGCCGTATGAGTGACGCTCACGCTGGGACGGAGCGTCACGGGATGCTGACATACCTCTGCACACCGACGATCATGGTCACATGACGGATGACGTGGCGAGGTCCTTTTTAGCAATCTCTTCCCTATTGGCTCACCATTTAGGTGATAATATCTAATACCCTCTATGATTGGACAGAGGGATCCCGGAGATTTGGGATACAAATTAGATCACAACTGTTTCAAATTTATGATTACTCTTCTTATATATAAGCGTGGAGGTCAGTGGGCTTGTTGTATTTCCCAGTAGATGTCTGTTAAGACGAAACCGGTCGGACAATACACCAGCTCCAGCTGACTTGACCACGCTGTCTTCGTTTTTGTACTGCTGTGCTCTGGAGTGTCGTGGCTTTTCTTATATTTTGCTTTTTATATATTTGCTTTTTAAGAATTTTTACCGAGTGTTCACATTGCTTGAACTTTAAAACGGATGTTTTAATAAATCATTTTTGGATTTACACCATGTGGAGAATCTTTTCCCTGTTTTTCATGGCTATGACCTATTGAGGTGCTTTTCGATTTGGGATTGGATCGTTCTTGATAAAATAGAAGTGCTGCCAGCTCTAAGAGGAGGCGTTCTACAGACTCCGGTTGTCGCTCCCCTGTCTCTGGAAGAGACAAAGCCTGAAAGATCCATCCGCCGTACGGCGCATTGGATCCATCATAGCTGGTAAGAGTATCCCTTTCTCCTTTATGGATCCATGGTGAAGGCACTCCCGGGTGAAAGTATATACCTAGTGGTCTACTACATCCAACATACTTCCCGGTATACGGATAAGGTTATCCCAAGTTCTTCGGGAGATTCTTTGCTGGAACTTTCCTTTAGTGTATGACCATTATATTGGCAGACACTCATCAAAGTTACCCCATATGAACTTGACACCCATTATAATTAAGTTTTGTTTGTTTTGTTTGTATATGCACGATATAGCTATTGGTTCACCACCTGCTGACTGTCAGTAGAGACAGGTGGATGAGGCATCGTTTTATGCTATATGGTATTTTCATGTAAATTGTATATTATGCACATGTCACAGGGTATATTTATCACTATATTGTGTTCAATTTAAAATTTACATATACTTATTTCAGTATATTGCACGGTTGAGGTTCTTCCTCATCATTCATTGGCGCCACACTTTTTAAATATTTATTTAACCTTTTCCTGTCTGATTTTGAGTGGTTGGCTGCACATAACTAGTTTTCTATTATAGGATTGGCGCAGTACTACACATTTTTATAGGCACACTCGTGCATCGTGACCAAGTAGGATTCATGCCCTCACGTCAAGCAGGAGACAATATTAGCAGAGCAGTCCTCTTGGCACAAATTGCGAAAGAGCGAGGCATTCCAGCCTGTTTTCTCTCTCTCGATATTAGAAGGGCCTTTGACTCGGTATTACATGACCTATACCTTACAAAAATGGGGCTTTGGCCCAAACTTTATGAATTGGATCAGGGCATGGTACGATAAACCGAGAGCATATGTAAGATATGCGGGATATAGGTCTGAACCCTTTCATATAGAGCAGTGGTTCTCAACTCCAGTCCTCAGGGCCCACCAACAGGCCAGGTTTGCAAGATAACTGAAATGCATCACAGGTGATATAATTTGCTGCTCAGGGATTGCAGTATTCTAGTCTGCATCTCACCAAGGTAATACTTAAAATCTGGCCTGTTAGTGGGTCCTGAGGACAGGAGTTGAGAACCACTGATATAGAGAGAGGTACAAGACAAGGTTGTCCACTTTCACCCTTATTATTCGCCCTTCTCATAGAACCGCTTGCACAAATAATCAGATCAGAACCCACTATAACAGGAATTGAAATAGGAGGTTATCAACATAAAATCTGTTTATTTGCAGATGATATCCTCCTATTTCTTTCATCCCCTCAAATATCGGGTCCTAATCTTATACCAATTCTCAACAATTTTGCCACATTCTCAGGTTTATATATTAATTCCAAGAAAAGTTCAGCTCTAAACATATCTCTCTCAAATATTGAATTGTCGGCCGCTAAAGCCGGCCTCCCCTACACATGGACAGATGGAGCACTTCCATATCTAGGAATTAAACTTACAGCATCCCTCTCAGATTTATTCTCTTATAACTACCCACCGATTTTGAAACAACTAACAAATTTGATGAATTCTTGGGACCACATACCGATATCATGGTTGGGAAGAATTAATGCTGTAAAAATGGCGATATTGCCCAAAATATTATACTTGTTTAGAGTTCTACCTAATCCGATACCAGCATACTATCTGAGAATATTACAAAATAAATCATCATCATTTATTTGGAGTTCTGCCAAAACAAGAGTTCAACAACGCACACTTTACCTACCAAAAGTAAAGGGGGGCCTAGGCTGTCCAAATTTTGCATGTTACTATAGGGCAGCACATATAGCCAGTCTCAGTAAACTACATGCTCAAACTGAAACCCCACTATGGGTATCCATAGAAGCTACCGAATGCGATCCAATTTCAGTCTCAAATTTACTTTGGATCCCCTCAAAATATCGCAAAAATATACAAAATCCAATTACCAAACATTTTATTTCCTTATGGGATAGATATAAAATTAAAAACCAACTACAATCTATACACAACCCTCTACTCTCATTTTACAAAAACCCTGCATTCTACCCAGCATGGGTCCTTCCTAATTCTTTTAGAGAATGGACTTCTCGGGATATCCTATATATGTAAAAATTTATGAACTCAACATCATTTATCCCCTTCCTGACCCTTTGCGAAACCTATGGTTTGCCACAATCAGAACTATTTAGATACCTCCAAAAAAAATTTTTTTTCACATCAATGCTAAACACTTCAACCCTAATAACTCAACTGACAAATTTTGAAACAATTTGCAAGAAATATCCGCACATTAAGGGAGCAATATCCACTCAATATTCTCAGCTACTGACTCAATGAGACGCAGGCAAGCCACATTATGTTGGAAAATGGGAGGAAGACATACAAAGAAACTTAGATGACTCAGAATGGAACCAGATATAGTTAACTGCAAAAGCTGCCTCCCCTAACATATTGGCGGTTGAGGCCAATTATAAAGTACTAACACGCTGGTACCTCGTACCAGCTAGGATAGCAAAATATGTCACAAATTATTCAGCACATTGTTTTAGAGGATGCTCAGAGTTAGGAACACAGTTTCATATTTGATGGTCGTGTCTAGTTGCTCAAAATTTTTGGAATAAACTCTTTAAAATTGCCTCTGAAATAATGGGTAAGACAATTCCTCTAGACCCGGCAACAGCAATACTCAATTTGAAACCGGAAAATGTAACGCACATGCAATTTAAACTATTAGTACAATTCTTTACAGCAGCAAAATAAGCATTAGCAAAGGCCTGGAAATCCCCTAAATTAAGCATAACCGAAATATTAGCTAGGATGAATAGTGCTATGACTCATGCTAAGATGACAGCTATAGAAACCGACACGATCCCCAAATTTGAAAAATTATGGCAGCCCTGGATTAACTATACCATGCCATCAACCTTTGACAACACAGTTCTTTTACCATGGTAGATGAAACGGAGAGCCTAAAATATTATTTTTCTAGTTGCAGCGGTGGATCCGGGCCTGACCTCGCGGACTTCTTTTCTCTTTTCTCTTATTCTTCCCTCTTTTCTCTCTCTTTTTCATTTCCTATTTTCTCTATTTTTTCAATAATGAAATTTCATTTTGCTTTAAACATTCCTCTTTTCGCTTCAATTGCTATGCATAAAAATACTACCTGAGTTTGATATTCATATTTTATTTTTTATTTAAACATTATTCTAACAGGTAGTATAAAACCATAAACAAGCTGATTGTTTATATGGAACATATAAAGTTCTAGCATCCTTTAACCACTTAGCAACCACCTGCCGACAAATAACGTCGACAAGGTGGTTGCTTAACTTTGGGAGGACGTTATATAACGTCCTCCCAGAATCGCGCTCCCGCGCGCCCCCTGGGGCGCGCACACGGGAAACTCAGCGCGAATCGCGGTAAATCGCCGCTGATAGCGTCCGTTTACCACGTGATCGCTCCATCAAATGACGGAGCAATCACTTGTAAACAGACCGGCGTCATTTGATGACGCCGGTTCCTCCCTCCCCTCTCTGTACCGATCGGTACAGTGTGAGAGGGGAGGGGGAGGGAGCGGATGGCAGCAGCAGCGCTGTGGGCTGGATCTGTGACAATTGCAGTCACAGATCCAGCCATCCATCCATCCCTGCTCAGCCATCCCTGTGCAATACCCTGCCAATACTCTGCAATACACCCTGCCAATACTCTGCAAAATACCCTGCCAATACTCTGCAAAATACCCTGGTGCAATACTCTGCAATACTCTGCAATACCCTGGTGCAATACTCTGCAATACCCTGGTGCAATACTCTGCAATACCCTGGTGCAATACTCTGCAATACCCTGCGCAATACTCTGCAAATTACCCTGCCAATACTCTGCAAAATACCCTGCCAATACTCTGCAAAATACCCTGCAATACCCTGGTGCAATACTCTGCAATACCCTGGTGCAATACTCTGCAATACCCTGGTGCAATACTCTGCAATACCCTGGTGCAATACTCTGCAATACCCTGGTGCAATACTCTGCAATACCCTGCAATACCCTGGTGCAATACTCTGCAATACCCTGCACAATACTCTGCGCAATACTCTGCAATACCCTGCACAATACTCTGCAATACCCTGGTGCAATACTCTGCAATACCCTGTGCAATACCCTGCAAAATACTCTGCAATACCCTGCGCAATACTCTGCAATACCCTGCAAAATACTCTGTAATACCCTGCACAATACTCTGCAATACCCTGCGCAATACCCTGCACAATACTCTGCAATACCCTGCACAATACCCTGCACAATACTCTGCAATACCCTGCACAATACTCTGCAATACCCTGCGCAATACCCTGCACAATACTCTGCAATACCCTGGTGCAATACTCTGCAATACCCTGCGCAATACCCTGCAAAATACTCTGCAATACCCTGCGCAATACTCTGCAATACCCTGCAATACCCTGCGCAATACTCTGCACAATACTCTGCAATACCCTGCACAATACTCTGCATCACCCTGCGCAATACTCTGCAAAATACTCTGCAAAATACTCTGCAATACCCTGCGCAATACTCTGCAATACCCTGCGCAATACTCTGCAATACCCTGCGCAATACTCTGCAATACCCTGCGCAATACACCCTGTGCAATACTCTGCAATACCCTGCGCAATACTCTGCAATACCCCGTGCAATACCCCCTGTGCAATACCCCATGCAATACCCTGCCATACTCCGCAATGCCCTGCCATACTCCACAATGCCCTGCCATACTCCGCAATGCCCGGCAATACTCCGCAATGCCCGGCAATACTCTGCAATAACCACTTCCCGCCCGCCGGCCGTCATATGACGTCCTTGACTTTGTGCGGGGATATCTGAATGATGCTTGCAGCTACAGGCATCATTCAGATATTAGCTTTTTCAGCCGGCGATTCCCTGCACCATAAGAACAATCATAGTGGCTGTTCCGCCGCTTGATCATTCTTACGGGAGGCGAGAGGGGGTGTCCCCCCCCCCCGCCCTCCGGTGCTCCTACCGACTCACCGCTACGATCAAAGCCAGGATTGTTGTTTTTTTTTTGTTGTTTTTTTCAGGCTTTCCAGCCTAGAGGTGAGATGTGGGGTCTTATTGACCCCATATCTCACTGTAAAGAGGACCTGTCATGCCATATTCCTATTACAAGGGATGTTTACATTCCTTGTAATAGGTATAAAAGTGATCAAAAAAAATTTGGGGGCGGAAAAACATGTCAAACTAAAATAAATAAAGTAAAATGAACAATAATTTTTTTTTTTTTTAAAGCGCCCCTGTCCCCGTGAGCTCGCATACAGAAGCGAACGCATACGTAAGTCCCGCCCACATATGAAAACGGTTTTCAAACCACACATGTGAGGTATCTCTGCGAACGTTAGAGCGAGAGCTATCATTTTGGCCCTAGACCTCCTCTGTAACTCAAAACATGTAACCAGTAAAAATATTTAAAGCGTCGCCTATGGGGATTTTTAAGTAGCGAAGTTTGGCGCCATTCCACAAGCGTGTGCAATTTTTAAGGGTGACATGTTAGGTTTCTATTTACTCGGCGTAACTTCATCTTTCACATTATGCAAAAACATTGGGCTAACTTTACTGTTTTTTTTTTTAAGCACAAAACATTTTTTTTCCGTAAAAAACGCGTTAAAAAAATTGCTGCGCAAATATCGTGCGAGATAAAAAGTTGCAACAACCACCATTATATTCTCGAAGGTCTTTTCTAAAAAAACATATATAATGTTTTGGGGTTCTATGTAATTTTATAGCAAATAAATTATGATTTTTACATGTAGGAGAGAAATGTCAGAATTGGCCTCGGTGCTCCAGAATGCCTGAAGGTGCTCCCTGCATGTTGGGCCTCTCTATGTGGCCACGCTGTGTAAAAGTCTCACACATGTGGTATCGCCATACTCGGGAGGAATAGCAGAATGTGTTTTGGGGTGTAATTTGTGGTATGCATATGCTGTGTGTGAGAAATAACCTGCTAATATGACAATTTTGTGAAAAAAAAAAAAGAGAAAAAAAAAATCTTGATTTTGCAAAGAATTGTGGGAAAAAATGACAACTTCAAAAAACTCACAATGCCTCTTTCTGAATACCTTGGAATGTCTTCTTTCCAAAAAGGGGTCATTTGGGGGGTATTTGTACTTTTCTGGCATGTTGGGGTCTCAAGAAATGAGATAGGCCGTCAGTACTTCAGGTGTGATCAATTTTCAGATATTGGCACCATAGCTTGTGGACTCTATAACTTTCACAAAGACCAAATAATATGCACCAATTTGTACTTATTTTTACCAAAGATATGTAGCAGTATAAATTTTGGCCAAATTTTATGAAGAAAAAATAGTAATTTGCAAAATTTTATAACGGAAACGAAAAAAACCCCATTTTTTTTACAGAATTTTCAGTCTTTTTTCTCTTATAGCGCAAAAAATAAAAAACCCAACAGTGATTAAATACCACCAAAAGAAAGCTCTATTTGTGTGAAAAAAAGGACAAAAAATTCATATGGGTACAGTGTTGTATGACTGAGTAATTGTCATTCAAAATGTGAGAGCACCGAAAGCTGAAAATTGGTCTGGTTATTAAGGGGGTTTAAGTGCCCAGTGGTCAAGTGGTTAAATGCAGTAACATGATTACTATAACACATATTTAGATACTGAGTAATAACTTTTTGATTAACAACAATATGTTCTTGAATAAGCATAACTGTACAGTTTCACTTGTTACAACTATAAGTACTTAAGACTATTTGTACACTGCTCCTTGTATACTTTCTTGTTATATTCTCTTTATTAGTTTTCTTATATATTCAAATTAACATTATACATGCTTTTATATATTTATTTTTCACAACAATAAATTAGCAAAATGTTATCAGTGTAATTTTCACTCTGTTGATCCTCATCCCTCCCGCCTTCCCCCCTCCCCCTTTACTATTTCTCATATTAGGTTTTTTCTTCAATTTTTACACATTATTCAAAGTTTGTTTTTGTTTTCATTTATTTTCCTTATCTCACTCTCCGATTTGCAGGGGTGTCCCTATTTTTTCCAACCACGGGTTCCACACCTTTTCAAACTCTCTTGTGTTCCCTCTCTTAATATATACTACCCTCTCCTTCCATATTGTTGCTGTGACTGTATTAGCCCATTCTCTCACTGAGGGGGGGTCTTCTGCCTGCATCTTTGCGCTATCAATTTTCTAGCGTGAAAAAGGCATCTAAGCACTGCTTTTGTTATACTGGTCGCTCTGCTTGTTCCCTCCTCTAGTCCCAGGACACACATTCTGGGGTCCATTTCTATTGTTGTCATATATGTCCTATTTATGCTGTCCAGTACCCCTGTCCAATACCTAAATAATTTCGGGCACCTCCATAGCATATGTATCAGGTCCCCTGTGTCCTGACATCTGGGACACCCTGCATCTGTTCTCCATCCAAAATCAAACAGCCTTTTTGGTGTATAGTATGTCCTATGTAATAGCATTAAGAATGAAAACTTCTGGGCCGGTGAAACAGATACAAGGTGTCCACTCTCTAGTACCTTTTTCCATTGTCCCCCGGATATGGGCCCCAGATCTTCCTCCCATTTCCCTCTACTTTTGAGATGTTCAGGAGCTGTAATACTTCCTTTGCATAAATGTGGGTATATTTCGGATATACGGCCCCCGGTCTCACTCTAATTGCCCAATCTCTGAAAGATAGGGGATTTGTGCCAGGTTGGTCCCTGTCTATCAAACTGCATATTTAATGCGTGTCTAATTTGCAAATATCTATAAAATGTATGTTTAGGGACATCATATTCCTCTCCAAGTGTAGCGAATGTTTTTAGGATTTCTCCCTCATACAGCTGGGCCAGCCTAGTTATTCCCTTCCCTTCCCATTCCTTGTATACTTTAATAACATATTTTGACAAGGAAAAGGGGAAACCCCATTGATAAGTTATGTTGTGCTTTTGCAGCTCCATAAGCTTGGGTTTCATAGATCTTCTCTTTGCTATAGTAAGCTGTGATATGTCGGCTAATATTTGATAGTTGTGTCCTTGGAATGTTAAATCTTTTTTTTCTCTTGCAGCAGACATTAGTTGTTCTTTAGACCTGTAGTAATGTAATTTTGTGATTATATCACGTGGAGGGCCATTCACTTTTTTGGCTGTGAGTGCACGGTGCACTCTGTCAAGTTCCAAGCGCTCAATGGGGATAGCAGGTTGTAATTCCAGAACCAGTGCAGTGACTGTAGATTGCAAATCTGTGATTGTTTCAGGGATTCCTCTTATTCGGATATTGGACTGTCTGTCCCTGTTCTCTTGGTCTTCCAATCTAGATTGAAGTGACAGGTTCTCTTCTTTTAGGTCTTCTAATTCCCTCATACAGTCTTGTGAATTAATTTAAATGTCTTCTACTTTGAGTTCCAGTGCCGCTGTGCGGTTTCCCAGCTCTCTGATTTCTTTTGTGAGGCTTTTAGTTATTTGTTCTGATGTCTGTTTCAGAACTTCATGCAGCATTGATGAGGCTTGTGAGGAGAATTGTGAGGGAGTTTGTTCTGTTTCTGACTCACCTGGGGAGTCTGGTTGAACAAGCTTCTGTCTGTGTGTGCGCACTGAGGCAGTGTATGAGGTGGTGACAGGCACCATTCTAACTGCAGTGCGCGCCTGAGTGTCCTTTGTGAGGTGATTCTTCATTTTGCCACGGCCGCCTCCCTGAACCATCTTTCCGGTCCAAATTTTCCCAGTTGGTTCCCGGGTACTTTATCTTTCCGTCTAGTACCATTTTGTAGCGTTGTCGCCGTTAGAAATAATGGCTTCTCTCCTCAGCGGAGCAAAGCTCTAGCTGTGCATATCTGCTCTGCTAGACTCCATGCATGCGCCCTACTCAAATCTTTCAACACCAAATCCCGAAAGACATTGATATTTGAAGCCAAGTTCCCTGGAGGGTTGAAAAGTGAGGCATTGGACATCCCAGAATGAACAATAACGGATGCCTCCCTAGCAAGTTGCCTAGCTGGATTGCTCAAGATTTATCTTTTAGAACAGGAGAGAGGCGCATGCGTGGAGCAGCCGGCGACGGACATGTCCCGCTGAAGCTCCGTCCTTCTCGGCTCTTCACGCTCCCACAGACACCCGAATGGCAGGGTAACTGCAAATAACCCACACCATATCCTTCCCTAACGCCCAGGGAATAGAATATTATGGTTTCGGGAGCTACCCGTGGAAAAAGCAAAGCTAAAACCCTCAGAGAAAAATCTCTCAAGGGGTCCATGAAAATGGCGCTGTCTAATTCTCCTCAGACAGCCAAAACCCGCACTGAAAAGAAACAGCAGCACTTATTACAGGATTCCTATGATACAGACAATGAACACTGCGTCATAAACCAGTAACAACAGGCTGATACATTACAACCCAATACTTTGAACCAAATAGAGAAAATGTTACAAAAAGCTTTAAAATTTACCTCAGACCAAATCACTGAGACTCCGACTAAAGAAATCAGGGACTTAGGCCACCGCAGTGTGGACCTTGAATACAGAATGGATGACATTGAAACCAGCATAGCAACCCATGACAAAGAATTTGAGGTACATAAAGAAGAAAATGTAGCAAAGCAAACCCGTTTGGAGGACTTTGAGAACAGGGCCCGCCGATCCAATCTCCGTATAAGAGGTATACCGGAGTCAATCATTGATCTTCAATCAATCATGACAGCACTCTTTCAGGAACTAACACCATCAATCCCAATAGAAAGATTGGAAATGGACAGGATCCACAGAGCTTTGGCACCACGCAAAGCTGATGGTCCCCCTCGCGACATAGTTGCTAAGTTCCATTTCTTCCGCACTAAAGATCAAATTATGGCTGCAGCCAGACAAAAATAATCTCTTACATTTCAAGGACATTCGTTTCAAATATTTGCAGACTTATCTCCAATAACAGTAGCTAAACGATGTGAGATGAAACCTCTGCTCCTAAATCTCCAACACCACCACATCCCGTATCAATGGGGATTTCCATTTTCAATTCGGTTCACCTATCAAGGAACAAAATACTCCAGTAAATCCACTAAAGAACACGCTACAAAAGCTTCAGCTTTACAATAAACCATCTGCAAGCCCTCTACGCCACACCCTTTCCAACTCTCCTCCAAATTCATCATACCCTGAATCTGATGGAAACAGACAAGTTAATTCAAAGAGGGGCCGTTTAAATTCTCCAGTTTCTGACCAGCAGGACACAATGGACTGATTTGACTGTGTAACTCACTATGCATCTTCTCCAAATCTCATGGTTATAATGCCTTAGTTCCCTTAAAATTTTCCTATTTACAAATTTTCCTATTTATCAGAACAATTTAAATCACCCTACCAAATTTCCCTTACTTCCCTCTTTATGTCTCTCCTCATCACAACATCCTATCTTTCCCCCCTCCTCCTAAAACCACCCTTATCCCCCCCCCCCATACCACTCTCCTTTACTTCCCTTTGTACACCAAACAGAGACAGACATTACACCTTCAAAGTTTTGCGTATTTAAATTAATATTCTTGTTATTAACCCTATTTCTTTTCCAACTGAATGAGTAATTTAATTACCCTCCACATTTACAACCCCGGGGCATTTTAGTTCTATGAAAGTAATAGAATTGAAATGCATCATATCTCATCTTGAAACCTATAGTATTATTTGCTTATTTTCTGTTATTAATTAAGGAATAGCTAGTTACTAATTGTAAGCATGTTTGTAGCTGGTTGCCTTGCCAAGTCTGGCTGTCTTAGTTTAATAAAAAAAAAATCCTTATTTTTTTTAATAATTTTTGCCGTGGGGAAGCCGAGGAGTGGTCAATGCGTCCCCATTTTTCTGTCCTAGGACTCTCCCTCACTGTGTTTATAGTGCAGGGGGCCTCCTCAGACAGACTTTGTGCCTCCTGAGCTATTTTCATTTTTGAGCTCAGAAAGCCAACTTTTTATTTTTTACTATGTATTTGAATTATTCCAATCTATTTAGATTGATGACTATCACCTCCCTTTTTTTTTCTTCTATCCTATTTTTCTTATTCTTTCTCCATCTTCCTCTCTTACTCCGAATTAAATCTGGTATCACAATTTATATTTGTTATGTATTGCTAAATTCTTCTCAAGATGTTTATATGGCTCCCTTGAATGTACTTTCCTTAAATACACAAGGTCTAAATATACCTCATAAACGTACTAAAGTTTTCAGGTCACTTTCTGCATCAAAAAAACACTTAGTGTGTTTCCAGGAGACTCATTTTGCTGAATCCTCTACCCCTAAATATTTTGGTGCAAGCTATCCACAAGTCTTTACAGCCTCAGCCAAATCCAAACACAGAGGAGTGTTGATAGCATTCCACTGTACTACACCCTTCTCCCTTGTAGCAGAAATCAAAGATCCAGAAGGTCGCTACCCCATACTTACAGACAATCTATGCGATATCCCAATCACAGTAGTCTCATATTATGCACCTAACAAAAGACCAGCATAATTTCTTTCCCACCTGTTTCAAGTTATTGATACACATAAAGTAGGCACACTCTTGATTTGTGGAGATTCCAACCAAACAATATATCCATACTTAGATAAATCACTAACACCTCCTACATCTAATTCTCAATCTAGATCGTTCCAGAGACTCCTTCAAACACACTCATTAATAGATTCCTGGCGTGAAATTAACCCTTCCAAACGTCAATACTCCTTTTATTCTCACCCTCACAGATCTTTTTCCCGTATTGATCATATTTTAATTTCTATATGTATGTCCCCAGAATTGCTCATCTCATATATCAAACCCTACACATGGACGGATCACTGTGCTATAATTTCCACCTTTTAACTCCTTACTTCCAAAAACACAAGACTCAACATGGCAAATAAACAACTCACTCTTATTACACCCTTCACACTCTCTAGACCTAGAAATTGCCCTAAAAGAATACTTGCAAAATAATAAATCTTCAGATATATCCCCACTAACATTATGGGAAGCACATAAGCCTGGCCTTAGAGGGCATTGCTTACGTCATGCATCATATCAAAAGAAAGAGAAGAATAAACTACAACAAAAACTTGAAACTGAATTTAACAATTGTCATAATAATTTCCAATCTAACCCCACACCACAAAATAAAACACAACTTGAGAAAGCTAGCTTAAGTCTAGATCTATTCTTATCAGAATCAGTGGACAAAACTCTACGTAAATCCAAACAAAAATATTACTTCCATGCCAATAAACCTGGCACCCTCCTTGCACGTGCAATTAAAAAATTAAACAACCCATTTAAGCCAATTCGACTGAAAACCTCTCACGATAAATATACTAGTAATCCAATTAAGATCCTTCATACCTTCCAAAAACATCTCACCTCCTTATATAAAAAAATAAGTTTTTTTTTTACCAATCTTCAGCAGAAACATTCTTTTCACAAATAAAACTTCCTACCCTATCACAGAATCAATATGAAAGCCTTGAAAGTCCCATCACTCCCATTGAAATTGAGCAAGAAATCAAATCCCTCAAACCTAATAAGCGTCTGGGACCTAAAGGGTTTTCAGCCCTTTAAAAAAAAATCTCACTTATTAACCCCCATGCTGATAGAAGCGTTCAATTCTATCATTAACAACCAATCATTTAGATCTGAAACTCTTACGGCTATCATATCAATGATTCCTAAACCACAGTCTGATGACTCATCCTGTGCGAATTTTAGACCTATATCGCTTTTAAATCTAGATATAAAATTACTAGCGAAAGTGATAGCGACTCGTTTGAATACCATAATAGGTTCTGTAACGACAGGAGTTAACGTTGTTTAAATATATTCCATTCCCGAACACACAGCAGCTACCAGACACTCCAACCAGCTGAATAAGACCCCATACAAATATTTCTCCCCGCACAAACGAGACAACGCTCTGTGTTGAAGTTCCAAAAACAGGGAATGAATCTTTATTACAAGCACACTTCCCTTCAAAAACACTTCCCTCCCATCCTTGGGGAACAGGGCGGGTTAAACTGTCCAATGACAATAGTGATACAGGTCAGGTGTGTCACAGCAAGACACTTAAACATCCCATAATAGGCAGCCAGACGGTCTACCAGCTCCAATCCACATCACCACAAACAACAATGAAAAGGTCTTTGGAAGCTAGTCTGGATTTAATCTACATTACACAGGCAGCCATGTGGTTAGAGTTGAACACATCAGCATCTATCAATTAACCTGTTGAGTTCAGAATCAAACAACCAGTAATTCTCAATGTCCCTTATTTTCTGGCTCATACTTTCTAAGAACTTCTGGGTTCCACGGGCCCTCCCGTTACAGGTTCCTTAATAAGTAATGATCAGGTTGATTTTATCCCTTTGCGCCAAGCAACAGATAATGTTCTTAGGGCCATGTTGCTTATTCAAACAGCCCAAAAAAAAGAAAAATTCCTATGTGTCTTCTGTCACTAGACATCAAAAAAGCTTTTGACACAGTAACATGGCCCTACCTACACTTCACTTTACAAAAATGGGGCTTTGGCCCACACTTTCTTAGCTGGGTCACATCTTTATATAATAATCCAAAGGCATACATTAAATATGCAGGATATAAATCAGCCATATTCGATATCAATAGAGGCACTCGCCAAGGATGTCTCCTTTCCCCACTTTTATTCGCCTTACTCATTTAACCCCTTGCTCAAGCTATTAGAACAGATCCATCAATTAAAGGTATAGAATTGGCCGGCTACCACCATAAACTCTGCTTATTTGCTGATGACATTTTAATTTTCATGTCCTCCCCCCATATTACAGCTCCCAATATTATAAACAAACTAGATCATTTTGCCCATATATCAGGACTAACGGTAAACACACAAAAATCCATAGCTTTAAACATCTCTTTATCCCCAGATATACTACAACAAACAAAGACATCCCTTCCTTTTACATGGTCATCGTCATACCTCACATATCTAGGTATTGTACTTACCCCTGATTTAAAGGATATTTTCTCTGCTAACTACCCTCCACTGTTACGAAAAATTTCAAATTATCTAAAACAATGGTCCACTCTGCCTTTATCCTGGTTAGGTAAAATAAATGTTATAAAAATGACTATATTACCAAAAATTCTATATCTCTTTAGAGTTTTACCCATACCTATTCCAGCCTACTTCCTCAGAAACTTACAACGTAAAACACAATCATTTATATGGAACTCTCTAAAATCTCGAATTTCTTCTCACACCCTATACCTTTCTAAACTTAAAGGAGGTTTAGGTTTCCCAAACTTTGCCACTTATTTTCATGCTGCACAAATAGCAAATATTCCCAAGTACCACTCAAACCATGAAATTCCACTATGGGTAGCAATTGAAACCATTGATAGCGATCCAATCTCTATACCAAACCTCATATGGTCCACCTCTTCTAACCACAAAATAATTGATAATAAGATAACTAAACACACAATTTCTATTTGGGAAATATTCAAAACAACCCAGTGCTTACAATCCCCACATGTACCTCTTATATCTTTTATGAGAAACTCAAAATTTTACCCGGCCCTCACATTTCCTAGAACTTTTACAAAATGGACTTCTGCTGGTCTAACACAATGCTGTGACTTTGTATCATCTACTTCATTCAAAACATTTTCTGAAATATGTGACAGTCATAAACTTCCGACCTCAGAAATTTTTCGCTACTTACAGATCAAGAACTTCTTTGCACCATACATACAAGATATTAGTAATTTCAGTGATATGACGCAGTTCGAACGAATATGTAAACGAGATCCTCACTCAAAAGGACTTATCTCAATACTGTATAGCTAACTAAATACTTACAGCAAAATTACCTTCATATACTGAAAAATGGGTGAGCGAACTTGGTTCCAATATAGATACATCTACCTGGAGTAAAGTATGGTCTAATACTAAAATGTCTTCCCAAAATATACTTGCTCTGGAAACAAACTATAAAGTTATCATGTACTGGTATTTGGTTCCTGATAGAATTGCAAAATTTGCTCCCCAATATTCCCTGCTTTGTTTTCGTGGCTCTGGTGATCCGGGAACACATTTACATATTTTTTAGGAGTGTCCTGTTACAAAAAATTATTGGAAAGAAATTTTCCTCATGCTTTTAACAGTTTTTAAGAAATCCATTACTCCAGATCCGACTATCGCACTTCTAAATTTAAAACCTGACTGTAACTCTTATACTCAATTTAAGTTGGAAAATTTTGAGTGGTTGGTGTGTCCTCTAAGAGATACGGCACCTCATCCCTAATAAATTTTGTGAAAAGAGAAGTAGGGACTGTGGGATTATGGTGGTGCCTGAAAAAAGCTTAGAATATTTTAGTGTATAAAAATTGTTATTTTATTATTACATCCAAAAATACACAAAAATATACATATGAGAAAAATAAACAGATCACACTGTACATACAATACACAAGATCACAGAGTTAACCCAACATGTTTCGCCAATTCATTGGCTTCATCGGGGGTAGAGAGTTGTACATTGCAGTGTAAGCAAATCTATGAAATAAACAGATAAGAAATCATATTAATATATTATTGCACAGTGTTGTGAGGAGGAGAAGCTGGGTGAGCAAACAATGAAAAAAGTGTAACCCGTAGATGATAGAAGAAGGAGAGCATGTAAGCTGCCAACCTGCCAGTCCCTAGTGGAGGCGCATCACGTCACCGCCGAGGTGCCCCAGGAGCTCTGACAAATTGTGCCTGCAGGTGGCTATTTAGAAAATAAGGGAAAACAAAACAAAATAGTTATGTAATGTGGAGGGGTGACTATTGCAACAATGTAATTGCCGCCAATAATAGACAACCCAATCAAGGACTAACATAGTCTCATATACCTACTGTGAGGGGGTTAGCTCGGCAGCGGGTGTGTGTGACCCCCGGGATGGGCTCCCCACACAAAACAGGCCCAGCAAACGGAGGTTGTGGTTTTCAAAATCAAAAAGGTGCGGTTTATTTTCTGTTTACAGTGACAAAACACAGCAAAGCAAAAGAAACATAAACAAAATAAATCCTGGTCAACTTGACCTCTGACTAAACATACAGGTTTCCTAACTAACAACAGGGATCAGCCTAGTGCTGTCCTAGTCCCTAAGTCCCCGGTTTTAAATGTCCAAGCAAATAGCCACACAGGCTTTGTCTCACCGCACAGGGGTTCACTCTCCCTAGACAGTCCACACAGGTCTGGTTCCAGGCATGAGCTAACATCTAATGAAGCTGGGAGTTCTTATAGAGGCCTAAATGAGCTGACAAGCTTCAGCTGGTCTCATCAACTCCCTGTCTGCACGACGCCCAGCACTCTCCCTAGAGGTATGAGTCATCCATGAGCCCACTAGCCTTAGCTGGGCTTATACAACTCTCCACCTAGTTGTATAAGTTGGCGTAAAGCCTGAATCTGGGCGAAATATATCTACCCCCCTGGATGCAACCAGGTGACTTTACCTTCCTGCTGTCACATACCCCCCCTCTTGTTTTAACCTCGGGGTTGGAACACCAGCAATCAGGCATTCATGTACTCGAGACAAAGCATCCACATTCCCCATTTGAACGCCAGGGCGATGCTTTACTGTGAAGTTGAATTCCTGGAGGGCCAGGAACCACCTATTCACTCTTCTATTTGTTTCCTTGTTTTGAGCCATCCACTTTAACGGAGCGTGATCCGTAACCATGTCAAAGTGCCTACCTAGCAGGTAGTACCGAAGGGAATCTAGAGCCCACTTCACCGCTAAACACTCCTTTTCAACGGTGGCGTAATTTACCTCATGGGACTTCAACTTCCTGCTGAGGTAAATGACTGGGTGCTCTTCCCCGTTCCAGACCTGGGACAATACTGCTCCTAACCCCACATCTGACGCATCACTTTGTACGACAAAGTCTTTAGAGAAGTCGGGTGAGTACAACACTGGCTGGCTACATAAGGCTTGTTTCAAGAATTGGAATGCTGCCTCAGCCTCGGGGGTCCATTTAATCATGACCGACCCTTTCCCCTTCGTCAGGTTGGTTAGGGGCACAGCCTTAGAAGCAAAGTGGGGAATGAATCGCCGATAATACCCAGCGATTCCCAGAAAGGCTCGTACCTGCTTCTTGCTGTTGGGACGTGGCCAACTCTGGATGGCCTCGACTTTGTTGAGTTGGGGTTTTATTACTCCCCTCCCAATGGTGTACCCAAGATATTTGGCCTCCTCCTGCCCAATGGTACACTTCTTGGGGTTAGCCGTAAACCCCGCTTCCCGAACAGAGTCCAGGACTGCTTGCACTTTTGGCAGATGTGAGGCCCAATCTGTGCTATGGACAATTACGTCATCCAGGTAAGCCGCAGCATACTTCCGATGGGGCCTCAGCATCTGGTCCATTTTCCGCTGGAATGTGGCCGGCGCATTCTGTAACCCGAACGGCATTCTTTTATATTGGAACGCCCCGTCTGGGGTTACAAATGCGGTTTTCTCTTTGGCCGACTTGGCCAGGGGGATTTGCCAATACCCTTTTGTGAGGTCAAGAGTCGTCATGTATCGGGCTGTTCCCAGCCGGTCGATCAACTCATCTATACGTGGCATGGGGTAGGTGTCAAATTTTGTAACTTTGTTCAACTGACGAAAATCGTTACAAAATCGCCAGCTCCCATCCGGTTTAGGCACCAACACAATGGGACTAGACCAATCACTTTGGGACTCCTCTATCACCCCTAAGTTCAGCATTTTCTGTACTTCCTCCCGTATTGCCTCCCGTCGGGCCTCTGGGATCCGATAGGGTTTTAACTTCACTCTTTCACCGGGCGGGGTAATGATGTCATGCTCTACCCCAGATGTTTGTCCCGGCAGCTCAGAGAATACCTCCTTGTTGCGAAGCACAAACTCCTTAACCTCCTGTTGTTGGGGTTGTGACAAGGTGGCTGCTATTCCAACCTCAGGAATCACGCAACCAGTTTGAGCTGGTGACCAAGTGTCTGCGACTAGGGACTCTCTATCCCTCCAGGCTTTCAACAGATTAACGTGATAGATCTGTTCGGGCTTTCGCCTTCCTGGTTGTCTGACCTTGTAATTCACTTCGCTCACTTTTTCCATTATCTCATAGGGGCCTTGCCATTTGGCAAGGAATTTACTTTCAACCGTAGGGACAAGTACCAGTATCCTATCCCCCGGGGAAAAGGTACGGGTCTTGGCTCCACGGTTGTACACTCTCTGCTGTGCTAACTGCGCTTGGGCCAAATGTTCCTTCACGATGGGCATTACCTGTGCAATTCGGTCTTGCATCAGGGCGACATGCTCAATCACACTCCTGTGGGGAGAACTCTCACTTTCCCAAGTTTCCTTGGCAATATCCAACAGCCCTCTTGGGTGTCTCCCATACAGTAACTCAAAGGGGGAGAATCCCGTAGAGGATTGGGGCACCTCCCTAATAGCAAACATCAGATAAGGAAGTAGACAGTCCCAATCCTTTCCATCTCTAGCCACCACTTTCTTCAACATTTGTTTTAGGGTTTTGTTGAATCTTTCAACCAGCCCAACGGTTTGGGGGTGATACACAGATGTACGTAATTGCGTCACTTTGAACAATTTACACAGCTCCTTCATAACCCGGGACATAAAGGGTGTACCTTGGTCCGTAAGCAGTTCTTTACAAATACCCACCCGGCTAAACACAAGAGATAGCTCTTTGGCTATGGTTTTGGCCGAGGTATTTCGGAGAGGGATCGCTTCTGGATAACGGGTGGCATAGTCCATTATAACTAATATGTACTGGTGCCCCCTAGCGGACTTGATTATAGGCCCTACCAAATCCATGGCGATCCTCTCAAACGGGACCTCAATGATGGGTAGAGGGACCAGCGGGCTACGGAAATGTGGCATCGGGGCCGACCTCTGACACACAGGGCAGGAGGAACAATAATTTTCTATGTCCTTCATCACCCCCGGCCAATAGAATCTCTGTAATACCCTCTCTCGGGTTTTCTCTGTCCCCAGATGACCTCCAAGAATGTGCCCATGGGCCAACTCCAACACCAACTTCCTGTAAGGTTTGGGCACCACAAGCTGCTCAACGGTTTCTTCTGCCCTTTTTGCCACCCGATACAGTAGGTCCTTCTCTACGCTGAAGTATGGGTAAGTGCAGGTATTATCTGGGTTCACTAACTCGCCATCTATTTTCACTACGTTTTCCCGTGCCTTTATTAGGGCGGGGTCTTTCAACTGTTCTGTGGCAAAGTTTTCCCTGTGAACCTCAAGATCAGAAAACTCCACAGACGGTAGGTTTTCGTCTGAGGAGGTGGGCTCCTCTCCAGTTTCTTGAGTCTCCCCTGCCAATACTGATAAGGGAAATTCCGGAGAGTCCTCACCACTCTCAGGGGAGTTCTGGCTATCACATTCCTGATACATAGGGGCACCAGTGGGGGGCTCAGGATCATCCCACAGTTCCCAGAACTTCGGAAAATCCCTTCCCACAATGGCGTCATGCGGTAACTGAGATACTAAGCCCACTGGATGAGAGAGGGTACCTTTGGGGGTCTCGAAACACACTGTAGTCACTGGATACTCTCAGGTGTCCCCATGCACACAAATAACAGCTACCTTGCTATTCCCAAAGACCTCTGTTTTAACTAACTCAGCCTTTATCAGGGTCACAAGGCTACCTGAATCCAGCAATACCACAACATTTCTACCATTAACACACATTTTGCATAAATGTTTCTCAGTTCCTCGAATGGCAGTGCATGCGACTGTCGCACACAGCGACTGACGTCTGCCCGTCAGAAAGTCACACTGCATGGGTTCCTCCACAACCGGGCAATTGGCTGCAATATGTCCCGCTTGCCGGCAGCGGTAGCAAACGATCCTTCTTGCGGCCTCTTGAGCCGCTGATTTCCCAGGCTGTTCTCGCCAAACTTGGGGTAGAGCTCCCACCCTCTCACTCTCTCCACCCTCACCCCTTGGAATCCTCTTATCCGCCCCTGGGGATGGTCTGGTCTTAGGGTGGAAAGTCCGAGTGTCTCTGGAAGAGGCCGTCAGGTTCTCTGTAGCCAAGTATTTCTCCACACGATCCACAAGACCATCGGCCGTCTCTGGGTCTCCATGGCTTACCCACTTTTGGATGGCAGTAGGAAGAGCTCTCAAAAACCGATCCATTACAACACGTTCCACAATCTTTGGTGCGGACAAAGTCTCTGGCTGTAGCCACTTTCTGCTCAGGTGAATGAGATCATACATTTGAGACCTGGGGGGTTTTCCAAGCTGGAAAGTCCAGTTATGCACACGCTGAGCCCGGACAGCCTGGGTGACACCCAGCCTTGCCAAAATTTCAGCTTTTAGCATCACATAGTCTTTTGCTTGGTTAGGCTCTAGGTCAGAGTAAGCTTTCTGCGATTCACCAGTTAACAGAGGAGCCACCAGTCCAGCCCACTGCTCCTCAGGCCACTTTTCTCTTTCAGCGGTCCTTTCAAATGTGGTCAAAAATACCTCTGGATCATCCTCTCCAGTCATTTTTGTCAATAAACGACTCACCCCAAAGGACGCGGTATTAGTGGGACGGCTTTCCTCACTGGTCTGCGGACGTTGCTGCATTACTGCTTCCATTTGTTGTAGTCTCTGCTCTTGCTTCTGTAACAGGTCTATGAAGCGGGCCTCAGATTGCTGCTGGGCTTGTTGCTGAGCTGCAAGGCTCCTTTGCAAACCTGCATTTGTCTGCTGTTGATTGGCATTTGCTAGAGCCAGCTGTTTCAGTATCTCCTCCATGCTGGCTTAAAAAAAACTGCCCGCATTCTCCACCAACTGTGAGGGGGTTAGCTCGGCAGCGGGTGTGTGTGACCCCCGGGATGGGCTCCCCACACAAAACAGGCCCAGCAAACGGAGGTTGTGGTTTTCAAAATCAAAAAGGTGCGGTTTATTTTCTGTTTACAGTGACAAAACACAGCAAAGCAAAAGAAACATAAACAAAATAAATCCTGGTCAACTTGACCTCTGACTAAACATACAGGTTTCCTAACTAACAACTGGGATCAGCCTAGTGCTGTCCTAGTCCCTAAGTCCCTGGTTTTAAATGTCCAAGCAAATAGCCACACAGGCTTTGTCTCACCGCACAGGGGTTCACTCTCCCTAGACAGTCCACACAGGTCTGGTTCCAGGCATGAGCTAACATCTAATGAAGCTGGGAGTTCTTATAGAGGCCTAAATGAGCTGACAAGCTTCAGCTGGTCTCATCAACTCCCTGTCTGCACGACGCCTAGCACTCTCCCTAGAGGTATGAGTCATCCATGAGCCCACTAGCCTTAGCTGGGCTTATACAACTCTCCACCTAGTTGTATAAGTCGGCGTAAAGCCTGAATCTGGGCGAAATATATCTACCCCCCTGGATGCAACCAGGTGACTTTACCTTCCTGCTGTCACACTACCAAGAATTATATTAAAACCAAAAAACAAAGAGCAAAAAGATGTAAAGTGGGGCGCTGTCTGAAGTATTCGGTCAAAAGTCCAATTACAGAAAAAAACTTCTGTGGACATCTAAAACAGAATAAAATGATATAATTAATAGCTAGATCGTCCAGGTAAGAAAAGAAGGCCAGATATCCAGATCAAATTGGGTGGTGTAAAGGAAAGAAGCTTACCTATACATATGTAGCACGTGAGAGTCATCCAAAAACAAAGAAATGATGGTTCATCAAAAATAAAAAATATAGGCGCATGGATAGTGCCTAGTATATGTTTGGCGGTTAACCCAAAGAAGATGACCTTGATGAGACAAGAAATCCCGTAGTGGATCTAATTCTGATGGAGATCAACGCAACTAAATATATAGAAAAAAGAAGCCTGGAAGAGATAACAGGGAGAACGAATCCATCAGATATGGCATACTGACAAACAGTCCCAAAAGGACAAAAGTGGCCATTCAAAAGCGGATAGAGAATGTAAGTGTAATTGAATTACCTGATGTAAATAGAGACCGGACAGCAGTGTCCCACAGCCATGGACAGCTGAAACCAGCTATCAGTGGCGGTTTAAATAGACCACCCAGCCGCTTAACGTATGACGTCGCCAAGTGGCAGCAGAAGTAAGGCAGCCAGCGCGCATGCGCCACAACGCCAGAGGCCTACAGTGCCCATAATGCAGTACAATTAAACGTCAAAGGACGTGGCTGCGGCGTACGCGCCAGATAGGGACGGACGGGATGGAAGTACGGGAAACAGAGGAGACCATGGAGGTGCATCACAGGGGCGTGGCTACAAGGCGGGCAAGGTGTGTAAACACCAGCCCTTGGGTGTCCATACAGACACGAGTCAGAGAACTCAAGGGACAAAAATGGGCAGCGAACAGAAGCGCCCTCCAGTGGCAGGCGAGCGTAATGTAGGCAGCTCACAGCCTCATTCAATACATCCATGGATGAAAAAGGGAACAACATGATTCATTCCGAAGTCATACATCAACCAAGTCACAATGTGCAATACCTAAAATAAATTAAACAATGAATAAATAAACAAATATAATTGATATAGAATTTAGTCAAAATAAAACATAATAGACAAAATAAACAAACACAAATAGTAAAGTAGACGTGTACTGTAAAGAACAATATAATAACAGAAAAGCAGTACAATTCATTAAGTAGCAAGACATATGTTTAAAGTAATATAGACATAAATTGTCACGTACCTGGTGATGAGCCTGGGATGCAGGGAGCGGCCTCTTTTGCACCTCCTACTCCGGAACCCCTGATGATGGGAACAGGGAGCTCGGGAGTGCGGAGTCGCACAAGTGGCTGTCAGGAACACTGGTGCAGGGATGGAGCTGGACCTAGGAAGCTCAGTGCAGGTTTCAGCGGCAGCAGGGAAGCTGGACGGCAGGCAGGCTTGGCACACAGGGAACCGAGGAGACAAACGGCAGACAGCGGGGAGGTGTCTTGTAGTACCGGGCACTGGCAGGTTCAAACAGGCCGGGTAATCCACTGGCGGGCAGATCAGGTGCAGTGCGAGAGGCAGAAGCAGAGTCGCTAGACAGTCCGGGTCGGCAACGGGCAGGCAGCAGGTAGCAGAAGGGGCAGGCGGAAGCGAGGTCAACAAGCCGGGGGTCAGTGGGCAGGCAGAAGGCAAGGAGCGTCAGGAACAAGCCGGGTCACAGGAACAGATCGGTAGGGTAACAGCAGATAGCAGGTGGGTCTAGGAAACGCTGTAGACCGGACAGCAAGGAGCCCCAGCACAAGCCCCTTCAAATAGCCCCAGATTGGCGCCAGAACATGTCACTGCGTGCTCCCGCGCGCACCGCCGCGTGCCATGCGCCGTTACCGCGCATGCGCGCACGCGCTAACGCCGACTCACCGCCACTGCGCCGGCGTGAACGCGCTAACGACGATTCGACACTATTGCGCAGGCGCGTACCCGCGCGCGCCGCCGCATCGCCAGCTTGCAGGTGAGATTGCCCATCATGACATTGCCCCCCTCCAATGGGCAGCCTCCGGATGCCCAACTGGGCCATCTTAACTGGATGGGAGTCTTTGAAGGACTGAACCAATCTTTTGGCATGGATGTTGCACTCAGGTTCCCATGAGTTCTCCTCAGGGCCATATCCCTTCCATTTTACAAGAAATTGGACTTGGTTGCGCCTTTTTCTACAATCCATGATGGATTCCACCTCAAACTCCTCTTCACCGTCAACCAAGATTGGTTCAGGAGGGCCGGTGTCACGTCCCGAGAAGGGATCAGGAACAGTAGGCTTGAGTAAGGCAACATGAAAAACCGGGTGGATCCGGAATGATTCTGGTAGCTCCAGTTCATAGGCCACACTGTTAATCCGTCTCCTGACAGGAAAAGGACCCACAAACTTGGGACCCAATTTCTTTGAGGGACAGGCAAGTCTAAGGTTCAGTGTAGATAACCACACCTGATCCCCGGGTTCCAGATTGAGTTCTCCTCTTCTCTTTTTGTCGAACACTTCCTTATTATATTCTTGTGTCCTAGTCATCGTGTCGCGTAATAACTCATTGCTTGCTCTGAAAAAATCCAATGTCTCCTGGACAGCAGGTACAGCAGACTCCGGGATACAGTTGGACAAGAATGAGGGATGAAAGCCGTAGTTAGCATAGAACGGGGATTGCTTTGTGGCGGAGTGGACCGAATTATTGTATGCAAACTCGGCCAGCGGCAGTAGAGGTACCCAATCTTCCTGCGAGAACGAAGAAAAGCAGCGTAGGTATTGCTCAAGTGTCTGATTCGTCCGTTCAGTCTGGCCATTTGATTGTGGATGATAGGCAGACGAAAAGGACAAGCTAATCCCGAGAGCTTCACACAGGGCCTTCCAGAACCTGGAGGTGAATTGCACCCCTCGATCCGACACAATGTTTGCAGGGATGCCATGGAGCCTTATGATTTCCTTGACAAAAATTTTAGCTGTCTCAGGAGCAGAAGGCGTACCCCTCATGGGCAAGAAGTGCGCCATCTTTGATAGTCTATCCACGACCACGAAGATAGTGGTGTAAAGCTCCGAGGGGGGAAGTTCTACGATGAAGTCCATGGAGATCATCTTCCATGGCCTTTTGGGTACGGGCAATGGTTTCAACAGACCCCAGGCTCTGGACTTACTTCCCTTGTTTCTGATACATGTGCTGCAAGACTCCACGTAGCTCCTACAGTCCTTTGATAGTTGCGGCCACCAGAACATGCGTTGTAGTAGTTCGGAGGTCTTGAGTACCCCGAAGTGTCCAGCCAGTTTGTTATCGTGACAGGAACTAAGGACCGCGACTCGCACGCTTTCTGGTACAAAGATTTTGTCCTTGTACCATAAAAGTCCATCCTTGAGCTCTACCTCTGTACTAGGTGAGGGAGAGATCCCCCTGGATGCTTGCTTGATCCGAGATAGCAAGTCCTCTTGAAGCAAGAGGAAGTTTCCAGGTGACAAGATGGTATCCGGAGGGGCAGGTGTTTCAGGGTCACAGAACATTCGTGAGAGAGCATCAGGTTTAGTATCCTTTGATCCTGGTCTATACGTTATATGAAAAGAGAAATGTGTGAAGAAAAGTGCCCACCTGGCCTGCCGGGGTTTCAGTCTCTTTGCCACTCTCAGATACTCCAAATTCTTGTGGTCCGTATAGACCAGGATCGGATGCGCTGCTCCTTCCAGGAGATACCGCCATTCCTCCAGGGCGGCTTTGATTGCCAGTAATTCCCGGTCTCCCACATCATAGTTCTTCTCCGAATCTGACAGCTTACGGGAGAAAAAGGCAACCGGATGTAAGAGAGCCTTGGGCCCCTGTCTTTGGGAGAGAACCGCCCCAACTGCGGTTTCCGAGGCGTCCACCTCCAGTATGTACGGAAGAGCCGCATCAGGGTGCCTCAGAACGGATGCAGAGGTAAATAATTCCTTAAGGGTCTCGAAGGCCGTTTGGGCTTCTGAAGACCACTGGAACCGGACCGTCTGTTTGGTTAGGTTGGTTAATGGGGTGATAATGGACGAAAACCCCCTGATGAACTTCCTATAAAAGTTTGCGAATCCGATGAAGCGCTGTATGCCTTTCCTATCTACGGGCACCGGCCAGTCAAGAATTGCAGCCACTTTCTGGGAGTCCATCGTGATACCCTCCACCGAGATGACAAGTCCAAGAAATTGGATGCTTTGGCGTTCGAATTCGCATTTTTCTGGCTTTGCGTATAACCTGTGCATTCGAAGCCGTGCGAGCACATTCCGAACGTGTTCCCGGTGTTTCTCCAAGGAGGGGGAAAAGATGAGGATGTCGTCCAGGTAAACAATAACAAAAAGGTCAAGGTAGTCTCTGAAAATATCGTTCACAAAATGCTGGAACGTAGCCGGGGCATTGCAGAGTCCGAAGGGCATGACTAAGTATTCGAAGTGCCCGAAGCGAGTGCGAAAGGCAGTTTTCCACTCATCCCCGCTTCGGATCCGCACCAGGTTATAGGCCCCACGGAGGTCCAGTTTTGTGAAAATAACTGCAGATCCCAGTCTCTGAAACAATTCAGGAACTAAAGGAAGGGGGTATCTGTTCTTTATCGTCACTTTGTTGAGCTCTCTGTAATCCACACAAGGCCGGAGGGACTGGTCCTTTTTCTCAACAAAGAAAATCCCTGCCCCTGCCGGTGACGTAGAAGGACGGATGAACCCTTTCATGAGATTGTCATCCACATAGGTCTTGAGGGTCTTGAGTTCAAGTTCCGTCAGGGGAAAAATCCTGCCAAAGGGGATTTCAGCCCCGGGGAGAAGCTCAATCGGACAGTCATAACGCCTGTGTGGAGGAAGAGTCTCAGCCCCTTTCTTGCTAAAAACGTCCAGGAAGCTATGGTATGCTTCAGGAACTGACTGGCGGGCCTCAGCATCAGAGTCCATGCAAAGCAAGGGAGAAGGGGTACTCAAAACTTCCTGCAGACAATGTTGACGGCAGTAGGGGGAACAGAAACTGACTTCTCCTGATGTCCAATTAATTTGCGGGTTATGGGCCTGTAGCCAGGGCATGCCCAGGATGATGGGGAACAGAGGAGACTTGATGACATCTAGGCATAGTAATTCCTGATGAGTACTGGCAATGGTTGTGGCCAGCGGTAGGGTCTCCTGTGTGACTGGTCCGGATTTAAGGGTCGACCCATCAGCGAGGTATACAGAAAGCCCTTTAGCTCTAGGGCGCAAAGGAATGTGATGTGTGGTGGCAAAAGCTAAGTCCAGAAAACAACTGCAGGCCCCGGAGTCAATGATAGCGCTGACTTGAATATTCCCTCCTGGGAGCTGCAAAAGAATAGGAATCGCCAGGTGAGCGGAATTACTGGGTATAATGGGTAAATACACAGACGACATGGAGAGGCACTTACGGATCTTCACCGGGCAGGTCCGTACATAATGTCCGGGTTCTCCGCAGTACAGGCACAGGTTAAGGGTTCGCCTGCGTTGACGTTCCTCAGGGGTGAGAGAGGGACGGAGAAGTCCCAGCTGCATGGGTTCTGGGTTGTCAGAGGAGGCTGAAGCTGGGAATGGAGGAGCTGAGTTGGCAGAGCTGGGTACCCGGGGCAACATCCAGACCGGGCGAGGTGGCCCGGTGGCTCGTTCAGTCCTACGTTCTCGTAGGCGACGGTCAATCTGGATGGTCAGGTTGATTAGAGCATCCAAAGTTCCGGGTACACCCACACGTGCCAGTTCATCTTTGAGTGGTTCAGAGAGTCCCAAACGGAATTGATAACAAAGAGCAGCATCATTCCAATTAGTGTCTGAGCTCCATCTCCTGAATTCATAAACATAATCCTCGGCGGGTCTGCGGCCTTGCTGAAGGGCATGCAGGGCTGCTTCGGTAGTGGCGGACTGGTGCGGATCCTCGTAAAGTTGGGACATGGTTTGGAAGAAAGCGTCCAAGGTATTAAGTGAAACGTCTTTATGCTCCAAGAGGCGGTGGGCCCAGGCTTGAGGCTCACCAGACAGGAGGGAAATAACGAACCCCACTTTGGTGGATTCTAGTGAAAAGGTCCGTGGTTGCAAGGCAAAGAAGAGCTCGCAGGCATTCCGAAAGGCTCTGTATTTGCTCCGCTCCCCTGAGAATCGCTCAGGCGTGGGTACCTTTGGTTCAGGCGGCATCATGACCACCGAGGGAGAAGTGGAAGTCCCAGTGGAGGAGGAAGCTGAGGAGGATAGGGCCTGGACTCGGCCCTCCAGTCGGGTATAACCCTCTTGCAGGCTTCTGACGGCCTGGGTTAGCCCATCCAGGTGTCGGCAAAGTTCCTCCATTGGGTCTGCTCCCTGCACAGGCTCGGACATGGCTGTCCGGTACTGTCACGTACCTGGTGATGAGCCTGGGATGCAGGGAGCGGCCTCTTTTGCACCTCCTACTCCGGAACCCCTGATGATGGGAACAGGGAGCTCGGGAGTGCGGAGCCGCACAAGTGCCTGTCAGGAACACTGGTGCAGGGATGGAGCTGGACCTAGGAAGCTCAGTGCAGGTTTCAGCGGCAGCAGGGAAGCTGGACGGCAGGCAGGCTTGGCACACAGGGAACCGAGGAGACAAACGGCAGACAGCGGGGAGGTGTCTTGTAGTACCGGGCACTGGCAGGTTCAAACAGGCCGGGTAATCCACTGGCGGGCAGACCAGGTGCAGTGCGAGAGGCAGAAGCAGAGTCGCTAGACAGTCCGGGTCGGCAACGGGCAGGCAGCAGGTAGCAGAAGGGGCAGGCGGAAGCGAGGTCAACAAGCCGGGGGTCAGTGGGCAGGCAGAAGGCAAGGAGCGTCAGGAACAAGCCGGGTCACAGGAACAGATCGGTAGGGTAACAGCAGATAGCAGGAGGGTCTAGGAAACACTGTAGACCGGACAGCAAGGAGCCCCAGCACAAGCCCCTTCAAATAGCCCCAGATTGGCGCCAGAACGTGTCACTGCGTGCTCCCGCGCGCACCGCCGCGCGCCGTTACCGCGCATGCGCGCACGCGCTAGCGCCGACTCGCCGCCACTGCGCCGGCGTGAACGCGCTAACGACGATTCGACACTATTGCGCAGGCGCGTACCCGCGCGCGCCGCCGCGTCGCCAGCTTTCAGGTGAGATTGCCCATCATGACATAAATAAACAAAACTCAGTGGTTCCCTAGTTGTTAAAAAGGGACAGTATCAATGATCAAAATGGAAGAAGGGGTAACACGGAGGAAGCAATGGAGACATCATAGGTCAAAGAAAAGACCAAATATCTACAGAAAAGATTTATAACTAATATATTCATTAAGTCCCGGGAATTTGACTGCATCAAGAGTGTGGATCCACCGGGTTTCCAATTGTAAAAGTGCTGTGTCTATATTACCTCCACGAACATGCGGAGGCACATGCTCGAGAGCATGGAAGGTAACGACATGAGCATCATAATTGTGTTGATACCCAATATGGCGATTGAGCGCCGTGGTGGTAAGTTTCTTATATGTCGGCAAGACATGGTCCCTAATTCGTTTGAAGAAGGGCCTTTTTGTCTTGCCGACATAGAAGCAGCCACATTGGCAAAGGGCAAGATAGACAATTCCAATGGTCTTACAATTTATTCGATACTTTATGTTATGGATACGGCCATTAGGTAATACAACGACATGAGAATTGGGTAGAAAGCAACAGACATCACATTTACCACAAGGGAATGTGCCACCCTGATTTTGATATGAGGAACTCGGAGGGTCAAAATGGCTGGAAACCAAATGGTCTTTGAGTGAAGGAGCACGGCGAAAGGTTATCTGTGGGTGAGGTTTAATGTACTTTTTGACGGTTTTGTCAGCACACAGGATAGGCCAAAATTTTTGAAGAACATTACGAACTTGGCCATGTTGGTTAGAATATTTGGTAATCACACGAACTGAAGTATTAGATTTAGATTTTTTAATGGAATGAATAAGATCAGTCCTGTTTAGCTTAACAACTCTATTAAAGGATTTTTTCAGAAGTGAACGACTATACCCATGAGCTAACAGTCTATCACGCAAATCATTAGCTGCCATATGAAAATCAGAGTCCCGGGTACAGTTGCGTCTGAGCCGGAGGAATTGGCTATAAGGGATACTATTGAGTAATGGCCGAGGGTGTGCACTAGAGGCGTGCAAGAGAGTATTCCCAGCAGAGGGTTTACGATATAGAGAAGAGTGAAGTGTTCCATCCTGAATAATATGGATTGTTAAATCCAAGAAATTAATGGATTGTTGGCTACATTCCATCGTAAAGGACAGATTAAATTCATTATTAGCCAGTTTATTCATCAACTCCAGAAGTTCAACGTTGGTACCAGACCAAAACATCAAAATATCGTCTATGTATCTGTACCAAGTGATAACATGAGTAAGCAAAGACGCGAACGACTCGTCCGAGAATAGTCGTCTCTCCCACCCCCCCAGGTACAAGTTGGCGTATGCGGGGGCACACTTGGTCCCCATAGCCACACCTTGCACGTGGAGGAAGTGTGAGTTGCCAAAAAGAAATATATTATGTGTGAGTATGAACGTCAAAAGTTGAAGAACAAAACGGCTATACTGATCAGAGGATGAGCCTCTTTCTTTCAACTGATTTTGAATAGTTTGTATCCCTTTATCGTGTGGGATGGAATTGTATAGACTCTCCACATCCAGGGCAACCAACCATGTGCCTGGTGGAAACTTTTTACCATCAATATTCCGCAAAAGATCTATGGTATCTTTGACAAAGGAAGATAGAGAAGTTACATGAGGCTGTAGGTATTGATCGACTAGGGCACTAGCATTCTCTGTCAAACCAAGGCAGCCTGATACAATGGGACGTCCAGGAGGGTTTATTAAAATTTATGTACCTTTGGTAATGAATAAAAAGTGGGTATTCTAGGATCCTTAATATTTAAGAAATTCCAAGTGGATTGGTCAATCGTACCCTCATGATATGCCTTGAATATTATGTTGTAATATTCCTGAACAAAACCCTCAACAAGGGTCTTAGAGATGGGCCGATACCATTTTCTGTTGTCAAGGATGTCGAGGCACATGCGTTCATATGCCTCGACATCCATGACAACCACATTGCCACCTTTATCGGCGGGCTTAATAACCAGCCCGGGGTGAGTCTGAAGTTCCCTCAATGTCAACCGCTGCTTAGATGACAAATTGTGTCTATGTTTGTCAAAAAATGTCATGTTTTGTATCTCCAGGGTACTTTGTTGTACAAAGGCCCAGATATTGGGGTTAGTATGAAGCAAAGGGAAGTTACGAGATTTGGGTTTGAAAGAAACTGGAGGGGGGAAGGACACACCAGGGACCAAGACCCCCGGCGTGGTTAAAACGCCAGAGTCCTGGTCATCAGTGCGTCCCTCCTCCCATAAGGACATAAGATCATCCATGGCCTGGAGTTCAGCCATGGATAGATCAAGTGGTGGGAAATCTATGGTATCAGAAGAAGCAGGACAATCGTAAATTACTTTAAACATAAGCCTACGAGCGAAAAGATGTATATCCTTAATCAGGTCAAATCTGTCCAAGTTATTTGAAGGGCAGAAAGTAAGGCCTAGTTGAAGAACTGTGATATGATCGTCTGAGAGTGGTATTGATGATAAATTAATAACTTCTAATCCTGAGGAGCTGGAAGAGCTAGTGTTTCCACCAGAGGTATGAGGGGCTCCGATGGCTTCCCTAAAAAAATAGGAGCTATTTTGTGGTCAATAATTTGTGTGCTGTGAGGGAATAGTGTGGAAATGGAGGATTCACTACCTCTGCGACGAATCGTAGATGGAGAGGTAGATGCATGAGTGGAGTCAGAAGTAATGTGTGAAGGCAACTTACTGGTAGTGGTGGTTAATAATCTGGATGGCATGGGTGTAGAGGTGTGTGAGGTAGTGATTGGATTACGAACCAGTGAGGGACGACGTGTCAAATTTGGTCCAAGGGTTCCATACATGGAGCCAGAAGAAGTGGTGCTGCGGTCTCCCTTCCGCTTTTTGGGGATCATGTCTTGTGAGAGTTCTCTATATAGAGTGGAGGTGCTAGAGGAAAAAGAAGGAGATGCCACATTAGGAGCTGTGTGGGGAGCTTTTGGAGCTTCTGGAGGAGGTTTAGAGGTAAATCTATCATTGGACGATTGATTCCATCAATATATATAACCGTTGTCATGCGCAGTTTTGTCTCTTAGAAATTTAGCTTCCTTAGTGCTAATAATGCTTAATGCGTATTCTTCCAGACGCACACCTAAGTCCTTAAGACGAGATGTAAATCTGGAAGAAGAACGCATAAGAATATGATCGTCGAACCAACTGGTGATCTGCACTTCCAGTGATCCCAATTCCTTGTCATATTGACTACATAGAATGGAAAGCATTTGGAAAGAACAAGACTGGAGATTAGATTCCCATGAGGCTTTTAATGCATTATTGATTTTTCTGACATTAGGAAAGATTTGAATCCTAAGGCCCCAGGGGACAATGTGGTTGTCAGAATATTTGATGAAATAGGTTTTATGCCAGTAAATTCTGGCTTTTTTCTCTAATAGCCGTTGAAGTCGCATGAAGTTACGATCCAGTTCGGCGTCATTTATTTTATCATTGTTTTGCGAAAGTCTAATCTTAGACATTAGACCGTCCCAGGCTTCCCCGCAAAACTCAACCATTCTGACCAACGGAGACTAAACACTGAGTATATGAAGAAACTACCAAATAATAATTACAGAATAGTTTTTCAAGTTAATATCATCTAATAAAGAGCATCATTTTTAATGGACAAGGTAATGAAAAAATTATGAAAAAACTAGAAACATTAGGTATCTGTGAGAGGGACCAACAACCACAAGGTGATGTATTAAAACATCGAATTGTTGAAAATGGAAAATTTTGAGTGGTTGGTGTGTCCTCTAAGAGATACGGCACCTCATCCCTAATAAATTTTGTGAAAAGATAAGTAGGGACTGTGGGATTATGGCGGTGCCTGAAAAAAGCTTAGAATATTTTAGTGTATAAAAATAGTTATTTTATTATTACATCCAAAAATACACAAAAATATACATATGAGAAAAATAAACAGATCACACTGTACATACAATACACAAGATCACAGAGTTAACCCAACATGTTTCGCCAATTCATTGGCTTCATCGGGGGTAGAGAGTTGTACATTGCAGTGTAAGCAAATCTATGAAATAAACAGATAAGAAATCATATTAATATATTATTGCACAGTGTTGTGAGGAGGAGAAGCTGGGTGAGCAAACAATGAAAAAAGTGTAACCCGTAGATGATAGAAGGAGGAGAGCATGTAAGCTGCCAACCTGCCAGTCCCTAGTGGAGGCGCGTCACGTCACCGCCGAGGTGCCCCAGGAGCTCCGACAAATTGTGCCTGCAGGTGGCTATTTAGAAAATAAGGGAAAACAAAACAAAATAATTATGTAATGTGGAGGGGTGACTATTGCAACAATGTAATTGCCGCCAATAATAGACAACCCAATCAAGGACTAACATAGTCTCATATACCTACCAAGAATTATATTAAAACCAAAAAACAAAGAGCAAAAAGATGTAAAGTGGGGCACTGTCTGAAGTGTTCGGTCAAAAGTCCAATTACAGAAAAAAACTTCCGTGGACATCTAAAACAGAATAAAATGATATAATAAATAGCTAGATCGTCCAGGTAAGAAAAGAAGGCCAGATATCCAGATCAAATTGGGTGGTGTAAAGGAAAGAAGCTTACCTATACATATGTAGCACGTGAGAGTCATCCAAAAACAAAGAAATGATGGTTCATCAAAAATAAAAAATATAGGCGCATGGATAGTGCCTAGTATATGTTTGGCGGTTAACCCAAAGAAGATGACCTTGATGAGACAAGAAATCCCGTAGTGGATCTAATTCTGATGGAGATCAACGCAACTAAATATATAGAAAAAAGAAGCCTGGAAGAGATAACAGGGAGAACGAATCCATCAGATATGGCATACTGACAAACAGTCCCAAAAGGACAAAAGTGGCCATTCAAAAGCGGATAGAGAATGTAAGTGTCACGTACCTTTGGTGTGAGCCTGACATGCAGAGGGAGACCTCCCGTACAACCCCGGCTCGGAGACCACTGGAGTGGGGACAGTGGTGGTAAGAGCGCGGTGAGGTAAGGGTGCCTGCTTGGTCCTCTTGGCTGGGTGTAGTAAAGCCAAGCGAAAGCTGGAACAGCTGGAACTGGGAGCAGCGGATGCAGGTCAGCAGGTGCAGGTATGCAGAGCAGCGGATGCAGGTCAGCAGGTGCAGGTATGCAGAGCAGCGGATGCAGGTCAGCAGGTGCAGGTATGCAGAGCAGCGGATGCAGGTCAGCAGGTGCAGGTGTGCAGGACCGCGGATGCAGGTCAGCAGGTGTAGGTATGCAGAGCAGCGCAGTCAGACAAGCCAGGTCTTTCACATCAGGGTAAACAGCATAAACGGCAGGCAGAGAGTAGTCAGAGTCCAGGCTGGGTCTTGGCAACAGATGATCAGACAGGTAACTTAGCAGGGTCAAACAAGCCAGAGTCAGGACTGGAGATAGGAGGGAGGTCAGGAAGCCGGGTCATACACAGGAACACGATACAGGCACAGAGTCAGGAACAGAAGCAGATCAAACCGCAAGGGGCAACATCTCTGGAACGTCTTTTATAGGAAGTTCATGGGAGGAGCAAGGGGTTCAGGGTTCAACATCAATCAAGACACCAAGCAGAGTAGTCTAATCCATTAGATAGGTTAGCCAGCAGATCAGGCAGGGAGCTGTCCAGCATCCCAGATAGCTCAGTGGGAAGAGTCAATGCCAGACACGGACGAGGTCCCAGGTTCAAGCCCAGTATGTCCCTGACAGTGCCCCCCCCCTTAAGGGCAACCTCCGGGTGCCCAAGAGAGCTCTTTTCTGGGGGTGACTGCGAAAAAATGCCTGGATTAACTCTCGGGCATGAATGTTCCGTTGGGGTTCCTAGGAGTTCTCCTCCAGACCATACCCCTTCCACTTAATCAGGAATTGAAGTTGGTTCCCCCTTCTTCTACAGTCCAAGACGGCCTCCACCTCAAACTCCTCATCCCCGTCAACCATTACAGGTTCAGGCGGTCCTGATCCCCTGTTTGGGAAGGGATCCGGCACTGTAGGTTTCAGTAGTGACACGTGAAACACTGGGTGAACCTTCAATGAATCTGGTAAAGAAAGTTCATAGGAGACTTCATTTAATCTCCGTTTTACTGGGAAGGGGCCGATGAACTTGGGTGCCAGTTTCCTTGCGGGGCAGGTCATCCTAAGGTTGGCGGTAGACAGCCATACTTGATCGCCTTGTTGAAGGCATAACTCCCCTCTCCTCTTTCTGTCAAACATCCTTTTATTGGTTGCCTGCGCCTTGGTCAAGGCTTCCTGTAATATTTTGTTGTTACGGGTCAGGAAATCAACGGTACTCTGGACTGCTGGGACTGTTGAATCAGAAATGAGATCAGGTAGGAAGGTCGGGTGGAACCCATAGTTGGAGAAAAACGGAGACTGACCTGTAGCCGAGTGACTGGCATTATTAAAGGCAAACTCCGCCAGGGGTAGTAGTGTTACCCAGTCATCTTGAACAAAGGTGGTAAAGCATCGGAGATATTGCTCGAGCGTTTGGTTCGTCCTCTCGGTTTGCCCATTGGTCTGAGGGTGATAGGCAGAGGACATGGACAGCTCGATCTTCAGGACCTTGCACAAAGCCTTCCAGAAGCGAGAGGTGAACTGCACCCCTCTGTCTGAAACAATGTCTGTTGGAACCCCATGTAACCTTACTATCTCTTTTATGAAGACCTGGGCAGTTTCCATGGCAGATGGCGTGCTCTTCAGTGGCACGAAGTGGGCCAGTTTAGATAGACGGTCGACCACTACAAAATGGCTGAGCAACCTTCTGACGGGGGAAGTTCCACTATGAAGTCCATAGCAATCCTTTGCCAGGGTCGATCAGGAACTGGTAAGGGTCTGAGAAGACCCCAGGCCTTGCTTCTAGCGGTCTTACTATGGGTACAGGTGGCACATGAATTTACATACTCCCTGCAGTTCCTTTCAAGATCCGGCCACCAAAATGTGCGTTGAATTAGTTCCTGGGTTTTATGCATTCCGAAGTGGCCGGCCAGGGGATGATCATGGCACAGATTTAATACTGTTACTCTGACATCTTCTGGTACAAAGATCTTGTTGTCTTTCCATAGTAACCCATCCTTGGGTAACAGGGTAATCCCAGGAGGCCCTGACATATTTGCTGAAGCTTGTTTCAAGCCGGACATTAGATTTGTTTGCAAGAGTAGAAAGTTACCTTCCGATAGGATGGTATCAGGAGCTGACACTTCTTTTGGATCATCGAACATGCGAGAAAGGGCGTCTGGTTTGGTGTTCTTTGAGCCCGGCCGGTAAGTTATGTGAAATGAAAACCTAGAGAAGAATAAGGCCCATCGTGCCTGGCGTGGTCTCAGACGCTTGGCAGCTCTCAAATACTCCAGGTTTTTGTGGTCTGTATAAATGAGTATGGGATGCGCCGCTCCTTCCAACAGATACCTCCATTCTTCAAGGGCGGACTTGATGGCCAGGAGCTCCCGGTCCCCCACGTCATAGTTCTTCTCGGCCGGAGTAAGCTTACGAGAGAAGAAGGCTATTGGGTGCATCAAGTCCTTGAGACCCTGGCGTTGAGAGATAACGGCTCCTAACGCTGTCTCTGAGGCATCTACCTCGAGTAGATAAGGTAGAGCAGGGTCAGGGTGACTCAGAATAGGAGCTGACGTGAACAGTCCTTTTAAATTTGTGAAGGCAGCCTGTGCCTCGGGATTCCAACAAAACCGGACATTCTGCTTGGTCAGCTGCGTAATCGGGGAAATAATAGCAGAGAATCCCTTGATGAACCTCCGGTAGAAGTTGGCGAAGCCAACGAAGCGCTGCACCCCCTTCTTGTCTGAAGGTGCAGGCCAATCCAGAATAGCTGAAACTTTTTGCGGATCCATCTTGAATCCCTCTGTTGAAATTACCAAGCCGAGGAACTGAATACTCTGTCGCTCGAATTCTCATTTTTCTGGTTTTGCGTACAGTCCATGTTGACGGAGTCGACAGAGTACGATCTTGACATGTTCCCGGTGCTGCTCAATTGAAGTGGAAAATATCAAAATATCGTCTAGATAGACAATTACGTAAATGTCCAGGCAGTCCCTAAAAATGTCATTGACTAGATGCTGAAAAGTAGCAGGGGCGTTACATAGGCCAAAGGGCATTACTAGGTATTCGTAATGGCCAAACCTGGTCCGAAAAGCAGTCTTCCATTCATCCCCTGCGCGGATGCGGACCAGGTTGTACGCCCCCCGCAGGTCTAGCTTGGTAAACACAGAAGAGGTCCTGAGCCTCTGAAAGAGTTCGGGTACCAGGGGCAGAGGGTACCGATTCTTGACCGTAATTTTATTTAATTCCCGGTAGTCCACACAGGGCCGGAGAGAATGGTCCTTTTTCTCCACAAAAAAGATTCCCGCCCCTGCTGGAGAAGTGGAAGGATGGATGAACCCCCTCTTTAGGTTTTCGTCAACATATTCTTTCAGAACCTCTAGCTCCCGTTCAGATAAGGGGAAGATCCGTCCAAAGGGAATTTCAGCCCCAGGGAGAAGCTCGATTGGACAATCGTATGGACGATGAGGCGGAAGGGTCTCAGCTCCCCGTTTGCTGAAAACGTCCAGGAATCCATGGTATTGTTTGGGCACAGCTGCGCGTACCTCTGAATCCGGCTCCAGGCATAACAGAGGACCAGAAGTGCTGAGACATGGAGGCATGCAGTGGTGTTGGCAATAAGGCGACTGGAACCTAATACTCCCGGACCCCCAATCGATCTGTGGGTTATGGGCCTGAAGCCAGGGTAGACCCAAGATGACTGGAAACAGAGGGGATGCAATGGCATTCAGGCTTAATAGTTCCTTATGATCTGTAGAGGTGGTTACAAGCAAAGGAGGGGTTTCTTGAGTCACTACTCCTGACTTAATACGGGACCCGTCTGCTAAAAAGATGGAAAGTCCATGAGTCTTTGGCTGGAGTGGGATGTGCTGTTGTGCTGCAAAGTTAAGATCGATGAAACAATTACATGCTCCTGAGTCAATTATCGCGGTGACTGGTATTGTCCTTCCTGGCAATTGGAACGAGATAGGTAGGGCCAGGTGGGTGGTGTTGGCAGAGGGAGGTGGACCACTTGGAGAAGGAGTAGCTGGGACCTTGCGCAGCTTAGCAGGACATGAGGAAACGTAATGGCCGGCTCCTCCACAATATAAACAAAGATCATTCTGTCACCGGCGAAGTCGTTCTTCGGCCGACAGGGAAGGTCTCATCAGTCCAAGCTGTCTCGGCTTTATGGTAACAGAAGTCTGATTGGCAGGTAAGGAGTTAACTGGAACTGAACTGGCAACAGCAGGAGATACCCGGGGTAGCATCCAGGCTGGACGGAGATGCTGGGTAGCCCTCTCTGTTCTGCGCTCCCGGAGTCGTCGGTCTATCTGAATAGACAGGGTGATTAAAGTCTCAAGGGCATCAGGAACACCGACCCGGGCTAACTCGTCTTTCAGTCCCTCAGAGAGACCGAGACGGAACTGGTGCCGTAGGGCTGCATCATTCCACTGGGCATCCGCGCTCCAGCGTCTGAAATCAGTCACATAGTCCTCGACCGCTCTGCGGCCTTGCTGGAGCGCGTGGAGGGCAGCCTCGGCGGTGGAAGTCCGTTGAGGGTCATCATAGAGTCGAGCCATGGCATCAAGAAAAGATGAGAGGGAGTCCAGAGCTTCATGGCGGACTTCCAGCAGATGGTGGGCCCAAGCCTGAGGTTCCCCCTGTAGTAGAGCGATAACAAACCCTACTTTGGTGACCTCTAATGAAAAAGTCAGAGGTAGTAAGGAAAAGTATAGTTCACATGCGTTGCGAAACGCCCGGAATTTGCTTCGATCCCCAGAAAACTTATCGGGAACGGGGACCCTAGGCTCAGGAGGTGGTGGCGTTCCAGAGGAGGAAGTTGGGACTGAAGGTGCATCTGCAGTGATGGTCTGGGTTTGCGTCTGCCTATCCACTTGAACGTAACTGCCTTGTAGAGACTTCACGACCCGGTTGAGGGCTGCGAGGTGCTGACTGACGTCATCCATAGGCGAGGTCCCTCTTGCAGGCTCAGACATGGCGGTTTGATACTGTCACGTACCTTTGGTGTGAGCCTGACGTGCAGAGGGAGACCTCCCGTACAACCCCGGCTCGGAGACCACTGGAGTGGGGACAGTGGTGGTAAGAGCGCGGTGAGGTAAGGGTGCCTGCTTGGTCCTCTTGGCTGGGTGTAGTAAAGCCAAGCGAAAGCTGGAACAGGTGGAACTGGGAGCAGCGGATGCAGGTCAGCAGGTGCAGGTATTCAGAGCAGCGGATGCAGGTCAGCAGGTGCAGGTATGCAGAGCAGCGGATGCAGGTCAGCAGGTGCAGGTATGCAGAGCAGCGGATGCAGGTCAGCAGGTGCAGGTGTGCAGGACCGCGGATGCAGGTCAGCAGGTGTAGGTATGCAGAGCAGCGCAGTCAGACAAGCCAGGTCTTTCACATCAGGGTAAACAGCATAAACGGCAGGCAGAGAGTAGTCAGAGTCCAGGCTGGGTCTTGGCAACAGATGATCAGACAGGTAACTTAGCAGGGTCAAACAAGCCAGAGTCAGGACTGGAGATAGGAGGGAGATCAGGAAGCCGGGTCATACACAGGAACACGATACAGGCACAGAGTCAGGAACAGAAGCAGATCAAACCGCAAGGGGCAACATCTCTGGAACGTCTTTTATAGGAAGTTCATGGGAGGAGCAAGGGGTTCAGGGTTCAACATCAATCAAGACACCAAGCAGAGTAGTCTAATCCATTAGATAGGTTATCCAGCAGATCAGGCAGGGAGCTGTCCAGCATCCCAGATAGCTCAGTGGGAAGAGTCAATGCCAGACACGGACGAGGTCCCAGGTTCAAGCCCAGTATGTCCCTGACAGTAAGTGTAATTGAATTACCTGATGTAAATAGAGACCGGACAGCAGTGCCCCACAGCCATGGACAGCTGAAACCAGCTATCAGTGGCGGTTTAAATAGACCACCCAGCCGCTTAACGTATGACGTCGCCAAGCGGCAGCGGACGTAAGGCAGCCAGCGCGCATGCGCCGCAACGCCAGAGGCCTACAGTGCCCATAATGCAGTACAATTAAACGTCAAAGGACGTGGCTGCGGCGTACGCGCCAGATAGGGACGGACGGGATGGAAGTACGGGAAACAGAGGAGACCATGGAGGTGCATCACAGGGGCGTGGCTACAAGGCGGGCAAGGTGTGTAAACACCAGCCCTTGGGTGTCCATACAGACACGAGTCAGAGAACTCAAGGGACAAAAATGGGCAGCGAACAGAAGCGCCCTCCAGTGGCAGGCGAGCATAATGTAGGCAGCTCACGGCCTCATTCAATACATCCATGGATGAAAAAGGGAACAACATGATTCATTCCGAAGTCATACATCAATCAAGTCACAATGTGCAATACCTAAAATAAATTAAACAATGAATAAATAAACTAATATAATTGATATAGAATTTAGTCAAAATAAAACATAATAGACAAAATAAACAAACAAAAATAGTAAAGTAGACGTGTACTGTAAAGAACAATATAATAACAGAAAAGCAGTACAATTCATTAAGTAGCAAGACACAGGTTTAAAGTAATATAGACATAAATAAACAAAACTCAGTGGTTCCCTAGTTGTTAAAAAGGGACAGTATCAATGATCAAAATGAAAGAAGGGGTAACACGGAGGAAGCAATGGAGACATCATAGGTCAAAGAAAAGACCAAATATCTACAGAAAAGATTTATAACTAATATATTTATTAAGTCCCAGGAATTTGACTGCATCAAGAGTGTGGATCCACCGGGTTTCCAATTGTAAAAGTGCTGTGTCTATATTACCTCCACGAACATGCGGAGGCACATGCTCGAGAGCATGGAAGGTAACGACATGAGCATCATAATTGTGTTGATACCCAATTTGGCGATTGAGCGCCGTGGTGGTAAGTTTCTTATATGTCGGCAAGACATGGTCCCTAATTCGTTTGAAGAAGGGCCTTTTTGTCTTGCCGACATAGAAGCAGCCACATTGGCAAAGGGCAAGATAGACAATTCCAATGGTCTTACAATTTATTCGATACTTTATGTTATGGATACGGCCATTAGGTAATACAACGACATGAGAATTGGGTAGAAAGCAACAGACATCACATTTACCACAAGGGAATGTGCCACCCTGATTTTGATATGAGGAACCCGGAGGGTCAAAATGGCTGGAAACCAAATGGTCTTTGAGTGAAGGAGCACGGCGAAAGGTTATCTGTGGGTGAGGTTTAATGTACTTTTTGACGGTTTTGTCAGTACACAGGATAGGCCAAAATTTTTGAAGAACATTACGAACTTGGCCATGTTGGTTAGAATATTTGGTAATCACACGAACTGAAGTATTAGATTTAGATTTTTTAATGGAATGAATAAGATCAGTCCTGTTTAGCTTAACAACTCTATTAAAGGATTTTTTCAGAAGTGAACGACTATACCCACGAGTTAACAGTCTATCACGCAAATCATTAGCTACCATATGAAAATCAGAGTCCCGGGTACAGTTGCGTCTGAGCCGGAGGAATTGGCTATAAGGGATACTATTGAGTAATGGCCGAGGGTGTGCACTAGAGGCGTGCAAGAGAGTATTCCCAGCAGAGGGTTTACGATATAGAGAAGAGTGAAGTGTTCCATCCTGATTAATATGGATTGTTAAATCCAAGAAATTAATGGATTGTTGGCTACATTCCATCGTAAAGGACAGATTAAATTCATTATTAGCCAGTTTATTCATCAACTCCAGAAGTTCAACCTTGGTACCAGACCAAAGTATCAAAATATCGTCTATGTATCTGTACCAAGTGATAACATGAGTAAGCAAAGACGCGAACGACTCGTCCGAGAATAGTCGTCTCTCCCACCCCCCCAGGTACAAGTTGGCGTATGCGGGGGCACACTTGGTCCCCATAGCCACACCTTGCACCTGGAGAAAGTGTGAGTTGCCAAAAAGAAATATATTACGTGTGAGTATGAACGTCAAAAGTTGAAGAACAAAACGGCTATACTGATCAGAGGATGAGCCTCTTTCTTTCAACTGATTTTGAATAGTTTGTATCCCTTTATCGTGTGGGATGGAATTGTATAGACTCTCCACATCCAGGGCAACCAACCATGTGCCTGGTGGAAACTTTTTACCATCAATATTCCGCAAAAGATCTATGGTATCTTTGACAAAGGAAGATAGAGAAGTTACATGAGGCTGTAGGTATTGATCGACTAGGGCACTAGCATTCTCTGTCAAACCAAGGCAGCCTGATACAATGGGACGTCCAGGAGGGTTTATTAAAGATTTATGTACCTTCGGTAATGAATAAAAAGTGGGTATTCTAGGATCCTTAATATTTAAGAAATTCCAAGTGGATTGGTCAATCGTACCCTCATGATATGCCTTGAATATTATGTTGTAATATTCCTGAACAAAACCCTCAACAAGGGTCTTAGAGATGGGCCGATACCATTTTCTGTTGTCAAGGATGTCGAGGCACATGCGTTCATATGCCTCGACATCCATGACAACCACATTGCCACCTTTATCAGCGGGCTTAATAACCAGCCCGGGGTGAGTCTATAGTTCCCTCAATGTCAACCGCTGCTTAGATGACAAATTGTGTCTATGTTTGTCAAAAAATGTAATGTTTTGTATCTCCAGGGTACTTTGTTGTACAAAGGCCCAGATATTGGGGTTAGTATGAAGCAAAGGGAAGTTACGAGATTTAGGTTTGAAAGAAACTGGAGGGGGGAAGGACACACCAGGGACCAAGACCCCCGGCGTGGTTAAAACGCCAGAGTCCTGGTCATCAGTGCGTCCCTCCTCCCATAAGGACATAAGATCATCCATGGCCTGGAGTTCAGCCATGGATAGATCAAGTGGTGGGAAATCTATGGTATCAGAAGAAGCAGGACAATCGTAAATTACTTTAAACATAAGCCTACGAGCGAAAAGATGTATATCCTTAATCAGGTCAAATCTGTCCAAGTTATTTGAAGGGCAGAAAGTAAGGCCTAGTTGAAGAACTGTGATATGATCGTCTGAGAGTGGTATTGATGATAAATTAATAACTTCTAATCCTGAGGAGCTGGAAGAGCTAGGGTTTCCACCGGAGGTATGAGGGGCTCCGATGGCTTCCCTAAAAAAATAGGAGCTATTTTGGGGTCAATAATTTGTGTGCTGTGAGGGAATAGTGTGGAAATGGAGGATTCACTACCTCTGCGACGAATCGTAGATGGAGAGGTAGATGCATGAGTGGAGTCAGAAGTAATGTGTGAAGGCAACTTACTGGTAGTGGTGGTTAATAATCTGGATGGCATGGGTGTAGAGGTGTGTGAGGTAGTGATTGGATTACGAACCAGTGAGGGACGACGTGTCAAATTTGGTCCAAGGGTTCCGTACATGGAGCCAGAAGAAGTGGTGCTGCGGTCTCCCTTCCGCTTTTTGGGGATCATGTCTTGTGAGAGTTCTCTATATAGAGTGGAGGTGCTAGAGGAAAAAGAAGGAGATGCCACATTAGGAGCTGTGTGGGGAGCTTTTGGAGCTTCTGGAGGAGGTTTAGAGGTAAATCTATCATTGGACGATTGATTCCATCAATATGTATAACCGTTGTCATGCGCAGTTTTGTCTCTTAGAAATTTAGCTTCCTTAGTGCTAATAATGCTTAATGTGTATTCTTCCAGACGCACACCTAAGTCCTTAAGACGAGATGTAAATCTGGAAGAAGAACGCATAAGAATATGATCGTCGAACCAACTGGTGATCTGCACGTCCAGTGATTCCAATTCCTTGTCATATTGACTACATAGAATGGAAAGCATTTGGAAAGAACAAGACTGGAGATTAGATTCCCATGAGGCTTTTAATGCATCATTGATTTTTCTGACATTAGGAAAGATTTGAATCCTAAGGCCCCAGGGGACAATGTGGTTGTCAGAATATTTGATGAAATAGGTTTTATGCCAGTAAATTCTGGCTTTTTTCTCTAATAGCCGTTGAAGTCGCATGAAGTTACGATCCAGTTCGGCGTCATTTATTTTATCATTGTTTTGCGAAAGTCTAATCTTAGACATTAGACCGTCCCAGGCTTCCCCGCAAAACTCAACCATTCTGACCAACGGAGACTAAACACTGAGTATATGAAGAAACTACCAAATAATAATTACAGAATAGTATTTCAAGTTAATATCATCTAATAAAGAGCATAATTTTTAATGGACAAGGTAATGAAAAAATTATGAAAAAACTTGAAACATTAAGTATCTGTGAGAGGGACCAACAACCACAAGGTGATGTATTAAAACATCGAATTGTTGAAAATTGAAAATTTTGAGTGGTTGGTGTGTCCTCTAAGAGATACGGCACCTCACCCCTAATAAATTTTGTGAAAAGATAAGTAGGGACTGTGGGATTATGGCGGTGCCTGAAAAAAGCTTAGAATATTTTAGTGTATAAAAATAGTTATTTTATTATTACATCCAAAAATACACAAAAATATACATATGAGAAAAATAAACAGATCACACTGTACATACAATACACAAGATCACAGAGTTAACCCAACATGTTTCGCCAATTCATTGGCTTCATCGGGGGTAGAGAGTTGTACATTGCAGTGTAAGCAAATCTATGAAATAAACAGATAAGAAATCATATTAATATATTATAATACCCCTAGTGTGGGGGATAGAGTTATAGAGGGCTTCAACGTCTATAGCTACTAGCCATGACCCCGGTGGTACACATAGACCATCCAAAGATCTCAGTAGATCGGCGGTGTCTTGAATGTAGGAACTTAAAGAACCTACATGGGGCCTCAAATAGTCGTCTACCAGCTTACTAGCTGGTTCTGTAAGGCAACCAATCCCTGACACAATCGGACGGCCAGGGGGATTTTCCAAATTTTTGTGCACCTTTGGCAGAGCATAAAACGTGGGAAGTCTTAAAGTTATAGACGGCTTCCTTTCTGAGAGAGGACCTGGAGCCAGGCCCTACAACAATTTCATTTTGGAATTGTTGCTGTTCATACTTACCAACAATATTTTTGTTTTCGACCGTTCCCACTACCTCCAGGTGCAGGGTGTTGCGATGGGGACCAAGTGTGCCCCGTCGTACGCCAACCTGTACCTGGGGGGGTGGGAACGGGAGATTTTTTCTTTAGAATCATTTGAAATGTTTTTTGATAAAGTCTTGATATGGCGACGCTTTATCGATGACATTTTTGTTGTGTGGACTGGCTCCTTAGAGGAATTGACATCTTTTATGTCTTCATTAGCTGTAAATTCCTTTAATCTCAAATTTACGATGATTTGTGACCAGAATGTGATTAATTTTCTGGATATTTCTATTTACTTAAACTCTGATGGCACCTTGGGCTCTTCATTATATAGAAAGCCCTCTTCAGGCAATACCATCCTGCATGCCACAAGTTCTCATCCCAGGACTCTGGTACAAAGTATCCCATACAGTCAGTACTTACGAATTCGAAGAAATTGTAGTAAGGAAGTAGATTTCGAGACGGAGGCCTCTGCCCTCCAATCTCGACTAATTGCTAGAGGGTATAGTCGTTCAACCCTCAAAAAAGCTTATAAACGAGCAAAAAATAAAAACAGGAAAGATCTAATACATCCTAAGAAACCTCAAACTACTGACCAAACGGTACGATTAATTACCAGGTTCTCTGGTGAACATCAGAAAGTAAGAAAAATTATTGAAAAATTCTGGCCTTTGCTAGCAACAGATGAGATTATCTCCAAATATATTAAGCCATTTCCCCAAATTACCTATAGAAAATCTAGGTCTTTAAAAGATCAACTAGTTCATAGCCATCTCCAAATCAAGAGGGTTGAGAGTAGAAAGGGTTCGGCCCCATGTGGTCATTGTGAATTTTGCAGGTTTATATATGATTCTACTGAAATAGTTCCCCCTAATGGAGTTACGTATAGACCAAATTTCTTTAGCAATTGCCAGTCAATTGGCGTTATTTATTTGATGATCTGTGATTGGAAGGCCTTTTATGTTGGTAAAACGAAGAGGCCTTTCTTTCACAGAATGAGAGACCATGTATCTCTCATTCAAAAGAAAAAAATGGAGACTCCTATTAGTAGACATAGTGGTCTTTTCCACTCCTTCGATCTGTCAAAGATTAAATTCTTTGCTTTAGAATACATACCTCTTAATGAAAGAGGTGGGGATGTGGACAAAAATCTCCTACAACGAGAAACCAGATGGATACATACCTTGAGAGCTACTATGTATCCCGGGTTAAATGAGTCCATCAGTTTCAAACCCTTTTTGTAGGATAAAAATCGTTATGCTGTATATGTAGACTCTGTTTAAAACAAATAAAATTTTGTTTTGTTATTTTATTTTTGTTTATTAAATTTGTCTTTATGTACAGGTGACTGAATGTACCATTTCTATATTCCATAGGGGCTCTCTTTAATCATTGATAAATCTACATTATATGTAATTGATTTCAATGGAGTTTACCACATTTTTTAGGGTGGCGTTTCCCTTTTCTTTTTTGGGGGGGATTTGGTGATCATATGGGCGCCCAGGGCGTTTCTCTTTGTTCTCCTTTGGGAGACAATCTGAGCGCCATCTGACTAAGCCCACCGGATATCCTGGCCCCATTTTTTTAACATCCAATGTGCCCTTTCTGCCGTGATTTTAAAAGGAAGTCTGCCCTTTTCTATACTTTAGGCATGTTTTCCCCTTCCGGATCCGTCTTATGGTGCGTCCAGCTCATCAGGATGTTTTCTCCTGATGAGCGGGGTGGCGCTTCCGGCGGACGTCTCCGGTTTTTCAGTGGTGGAATTGTCACTTCCGGGTCGGATCTGACGATGGGCGGATGTCGGAACTGACGTGCCCGCTCCACCCATTGATTTGGCGCCATTGTGCGTCCAATGGGAAGGGGGAGGGGGGTATATAGTCCGGATCGCAGCCTTGTAAATCAGTAGCATGACCAACACTCTGGGGAGAAGACGTTCTTAGATATCAGTCAAAGGTAAATTACTTAGGCACTAGATCTCTTTATGGGCAACATTGGTTTTTATCCTGTTGTCTGGTTTACTTGGTCTTTAATCTAAAATGGTTTTTATATTTTATATATTTTTTCAGTAAACTGATTGATCGGTTTTGTAAAACAAGTTTTTCGGCAGAGATGCCCTAATGTGGACACACTTTATCCAATTGGATTAACCAGGTATATATCAGCTAGCAAGTATATGGCTAAAAAATTAAAATTCTGATTACCAACTAGAGGGGATTATTATATATTTATAGTAATTTCCACTAATTCTTTTTCCTTTAGAGTGGACACTGATTGGGGTACTTTGGAGATACTGCCCCTTTTTTGCCTATTCTAATATATTTTTTACTATCAACAGCCATAAACAGGTAAATACTGATGGGGTATGTGCCGTATAACTAGATGGAGACGCCTTTACTCTTATACATAGATTGTTATTTGACTTCATTCGAATTTTCTTTGTAATTTCCCCCAGATGGCCCTCTGTTCCTGTGCTAGTAATATCCGGGTGGTTATTTGTGCCAGTATTTCTCCCCCTCTATGATACACCATATGATCCCCTCCTTACGGGCGCCCCCGTGTGGGATAGCTCATTGGCTATCTGGTCATTCTTCATTTTAGATTGTACCATCAAAATTTACAGGTAATGTACTTACAACTGATACTAATAAGGTCATATACCTTGAATAAATAGATCTAATTTTGAGATGAACTTTTGAGCAACCATTGGGCTGGTTATGGTTTTCAGTTATCCTTTTTTTCTTAATAATATTCTGTTTTGTAATTTTGAGTTTGAAATTTGAGTAAATATTATTATGTATTTATTATTTTTCTTTCTTTGTTTCCAGTATTTGCATGACAAACTCCTGAGGAAGCCTACAAAATGGCGAAACATGTAGAGAATTTTGTCTGTATGCACTTTGGAAACTCTATTATGTCCAAGAAGGAGTTGAGATGTGACCAATTGGAAGACCCTATGGGGAAATTGGTCCTGGAGGCCCTGGAGAGTCAGGATCCAGATAGACTCTTGCGTCACCCTTCAAAGGAAGCTCGCTTGTTGAGGAAGGAGTGGGACAGGCTGCAGGTGCATCAGGGAGTGGTCTACCGAAGGGGCCCCTCTGAGGACCTAGAAGACAAATGGCAACTGTTTCTACCCGAGAAACATCGAGAGACCGTCCTGGTCGCCCTGCATGACAATCGCGGGCACTTGGGAGCTGAGAGGACCTTTCAACTAGTTAGGAGCCGGTTCTATTGGCCCTGCATGAGGGCCGAAGTCGAGGAATACTGCCACTCATGCGCACGCTGCATCCAGAGGAAGACTCCACCAAGCTGCCCCAATGGGCCATCTACAAAGTCAAGGCCCACTGGATTTGGTATGCATTGATTTTCTCTGCCTCGAACCCGACTTGAGTGGACTAGGAAATGTTCTGGTGATAACCGACCATTTCACCCGGTATGCCCAGCCCTTTTTTCCAACTAAAGACCAGAAGGCTTCTACTGTAGCCAAAGTACTCATGGAGAAATACTTTGTACATTACGGGCTACCACAGCGGCTCCACTCAGATCAAGGAAGGGACTTTGAAAGTTGGCTGATCCGGAAGCTCCTGGATTCTTTGGGGATCAAGAAGACCCGAACCACTCCCTATCATCCACAAGGGGATGCTCAGCCGGAGAGGTTCAACCGAACCTTGCTCAACATGCTGGGGACTTTAAGTAGTGAGAAGAAGCAGCACTGGAGCAAACACATAGCAGCAATCGTGCATGCTTATAACAGTACCACAAGTGATGCAACAGGGTACTCACCCTATCGACTCATTATTGGGAGAGAAACAAGACTACCCATAGACCTGGCCTTTGGCACCTCTATAGACCATTCCTCAGTCACTTCCCACAAAGGTTATGTAGACAGGCTTAGACACAGTTTAAAGTTGGCCTATGAGCAGGCCCAAGCAGCCTCAGGTCAAAGGGGAGCCCGCAACAAGAAAAACTTTGACCTGAAAGTCCGGATTCAAGATCTACAACCTGGGGACAGAGTGCTGCTCCGGAATCTGGGGATCCCTGGAAAACACAAGCTTGCAGATTGGTGGAGGCCTGAACCCTATGTTATTTGCAAGAAGCTGTCTACAAGCCTACCTGTCTACAAGCTAAAGCCGGAAGGAACGGTTGGTCCATTAAAGACTTGGCATCGGAATCACTTACTCCCACTTGCCGAAGCAGTTCGGATACCCCCTGCGAGGGATTCCCCTCAGCCAACTTCCATCTTGGATACTCCCAAGCCAAACACTCGCTCCCAAACCCCTCGAGCTGAGGAAACAGATGTCTCTGAACGAAGTGATGAAGAGGGAGAGGAACTTGAATGTCTATGGTCTTCCCAGGCCCCAGGAACTTCTGCTATAGATCTTCCACCTACTGAAGACACCATAGACAGTACACTGAATGCAGAAGCTACTGAGTTCATCCCGTCCAGTCCCTTACCAGATTCTTGGGAAGATGCCTGTGACTCACTCTCAGAGGAGGATCCAAGAGACTCCATGTATCTCCCTGCTCCTGAGTCAAGTGCTCCAGAACCAGTGGAAACCCCCAAGTCTGTTCCAAGAGAGGAACCTGCAGTATCTGAGCCAGACATTCCAAGAGAACAAAGGATGAGAAGGACCATAAGGCCTCCCCGAAGATTGACTTACCCACAAATGGGGGAGAGCTCAGAAGACACTGTGGTCAATGCCAGGAGGAGTCTGGAAAACCCTGATCCCTCCACTGTTCATTTAGTGGAGGGCAACCCGAACTCACTCTCTGGCACAGTTAGGCAGGTCGCTTATGACAGTGTGACCTGTGGGAAAGGAAGTTCACCCTCTCGTTTTTGGTGGGAACTTCCTCTGCCGACATCATACATCACTTTATCAAATGTTGTGCGTAGTGTTTGTTAATAGTTATCTTTGGGGACCAAAGAGTTTAAGTGGGGGGAGTGTGTAGCGGGGTCTCCTTTAAGGCCCTATGGACTACGTTACCCAGAACCCCGCTTGGCACCCAGGGTGCATTTGGCCACCGCAGAGACTCATGGGTGCGGCTATAAAAGGAAAGGGCGAGGCTAAGCTCGGCCTCTTTGGACACCGCGCTGCAATCAAGGGGACTCCCTGTGCGGATCTGTTGCAGTGCAAGGCCCGAGGCCTGGGCCTTGCATACCTCCCAAAGAGCCTTCCACCCCACTGCTGAGACTGGGTGACACCTGACTTCTTTGAGTTGCTGACATCAGTTGGACCAGAGACCTGATCGTTGCAGGCACTGTGTGTGGAAACACAGTGGTGGAAGTCCCAGACTGGGATCGCGTCCGGAGGGGTGAGCGAGCATCTGCTCACTTATTTAGCTTGTACTTTGATTAGGCCTAGTGACTGCCTTGGCCCATCGTGCTGTAGTTATTATCCCGCCGGAGACTAGTGGCTGAACTGAGTTGTGTAGTCTCCGGTGAAGTGTTCCTCTTTTATTACCCGTTTATGGATTACAAATACTGTACCCGAATGTGCACCACCGTTCATCTGCATGCGAAGAGTTGTTTTCACAGAGACTGAGCTTTATCTGAGTCAGGCCTGATCAGGGGTTTAAAACTTTGTTGTTGCGCCACATTGCGCATAGAGAAGATAGCTGCATGTGGCGTGTGATCACTCTGCACTATCACTATTAGTAGGTTTATTGCTGCAGGGCTCTGCATGTATGTTATGTGTTATGTTTAACCTATACCTTTATACCTAAGTAAATCAGATATAGTTTACCAATCCTGACTCAGTGTTTATCATTGCATATTAACTGCCTATCCTGCTGTGAGATTGTGTATAACCAGGTATAGAATTATATGAAGGAAACATTCTATAGACTAACTGTGCCATAGAGGGTTGAGTAGATTGCCGGGGGTTGGCGGTGCTGTATACAGGGCCCGAACTAAAGGAAAACCAGCGGCTCTCTTAACTGGGGGTAGCGCTACATAACAAAATCCATGATGGATGTCTTGCGGCTGAACACTATAACCTTGATATGGGGCACAGAAAGGTATAGACATATAAGAGTGCAGCGCTAGATAATAAACTCAGTAGACATAAATCAATATGTATAAGCAGTGATTCCTAAATGATCAAAAATATGAATAACTTATAACCATAAAAATGTGCTATGTATAAGCAATGATTCCTTAATGATCAAAAATATGAATAACTTATAACCACAATAATGTGCTAGTAATAGTCCACATAGGATTACTGCTTTCACAGTAAAAACGTGCAAAAATGTGTGAAGAAAAAAACAAACAAAAAAAAGTTCATATGTATAGATATCCAGTAGAGACTTTCCAGTGTAGAGACATGGATACAATCATTCAGATGTTGTGCTACCCGCCACCTAAAGTAAGATTAGAGGCTTACCGAAAAGCCTGTGACCGCCCTTATTCAGGGGGCTCAAACAAGGCTCAGAAGATTGATGGGGTCCACGCTGGAGCTTTGGGAGCTTCCTCCACAGATAATCCACTGGTTGGATCAATGGCTCACTTCCAAGGGACAATCCATTCACTTCAGTAAGCATACACTTCTATGTATGATGAGGCGGACATCCAGTAGATAGCCAAACGTTTTTAGAGTGGGGAGAGAAAGAACAAAGGCATCCAGTAGTGCAGAGGTTCCTTCAAAGTCTTTATTAAAAGAATTTCCAAAGTAGGACCAGGTCCTAATCTATAAAGGCGTTCCTTGCAAGGAGTTTAAAAAAGCTCTGTATCATATCGATAGCTTCCGGTTTGCGCATGCGCAGTGCGTGCAACGTGACGACCCTACGACCGTTTCGTCAAAACTGACATCATCAGGGGTACGCGCACGCACCTGCGCATGCGCTTCATATGCACCTAGTGGGGCGGAAAAGCGCAGCCATAGGTTACATTAAAAACGATATTCAGAGCTGATTGGACAAGCCCAAGTGGCTATTACAGCCAAACAAGAGCCTAACTAGTTTGTAAATAGACTGATCCACCATGGACACCCGATGGACAATAGTGGTACTGCTCCATAGTAGTAATCCACATATATATTAATAAAAAGAACAGTGCCATCGTGTGAATCAATTTGGCATTGTTAGGAAAAAGATATATTAGTTAAAATCTTTAAAGTAATAGAAGGATGCGCTCCTCCGCAGCACCTAACAGACTACTATAACAATATTACATAACCCTAAGTTATTACTGTTAAGCTTTTAGTAATAAAAACCATACTAAATGAAAATTAAAAGTAATAATACTAGAGAAGAGAAAACTAACACCTAACTCTCAATGTAGAGAAAGAAGGAAAGGGGGTCGTGGGACTTTAAATGAGGCAAGGATGTGGGTCTGAAAAGGTCTAGGATAACAAAAAAATATTCTGTCACAATTCCAAAGGGGAAATTTCTGTAGCCATGAGAGACTGCTGTTTGGTCAATCCAATAAATGAGATGACAAAAGTGGATACGAAAAATATATATGTATATTATGTATCATTTCAAATAATACATGGATCATGCAGACAAAGGCATAATACAAGTCATAATAATATCATTAACATATTCAATATTCATTTAAAGGGGGATACAAGACCAATAAAGCAATCACAGACAATAAATGGACATACAGATAGAGTCAGAGGCGGCTCTCTAATTAGACAGATTAGGCGAGGGCCTTATGCCCCATACACACGATCGTTTTTCTTGCCATTTTTTTTCTTGCCGTTTTTCACGTCGTTTTTTTTCATGTTTCCTCTCAAGCCTGTCTTGCGTACACACGATCATTTTAAAAAACGATCAAGCAAAGCGCAGTGACGTACAACACGTACGACGGCACTATAAAGGGGAAGTTCCGTTCGAATGGCGCCACCCTTCATGTTAGTAAAGTTTGTTGAGCGACGATTCGCTCTTTTCAGTCTCGTGCTTTTCAGTCCGTGACTGCGTGACGAATGTGCTATCTCCATTACGAACGCTAGTTTTACCAGAACGAGCGCTCCTGTCTCATACTTGATTCTGAGCATGCACATTTTTTTTCACGTCGTTAAAGCATACACACTATCGTTTTTCACGTCGTTAAAAAAAACGACATGAAAAACGACGTGAAAAAAGAGAGCATGTTCGAAATTTTTAATGCCCGTTTTTCACGTCGTTAAAAATGCTCTGGAGCCTACACACGATCATTTTTAATGGCCATTTTTTTTAATGGCATTTTTAACGGCATGAAAAACGATCGTGTGTATGGGGCATAAGGCTTTGCAAGAGTCGCAAATTCCAGGGGCCCCGCGCAGCCGCCTAATTAGTCACTATCACTAGTCATCTGGAATGCCTGCAGCTTGTGCGGGCTATTTTCGTTCCCGCACACTGCCCGCAAGCTCCACTTTTCACTGCAGAGAGAGCCGAGTCAGCCGACATCTCTCCCCACAGTCCCCAGCTGCCTGGCCCTGCTGACACACACAATCATTGCAGACTGCAGAGAGGCGTGGAGAACTGGACCCGCCCCCTCCTTCTCCTGCTCTGTGTGATGTTTCCTGTGTGTACACAGAGGGGGAGTAGGAGGCTCACCATGCTGCCGAGACAACTCTGCTCGTCTGACATTTCCTGCCTGAACTAATGCAAAGTAAGTCTTCCAGAGGAGAGGGGGAGAGGAGAGGAGAGGGGGAGAGGAGAGGAGGGGGGAACAAGCCTACAGTTCACTTTGAGTGATTTTGGGGGAGAGGATATGTTCTAGGGGGCACTTTAGGACTTGTGCTACAAGGGGGCTTGGATATTAAATCCACCCCAATAGCACATATCCCCCCCCCCAAATTAAATAGATGCTGTCTGCCACAGAGGGGGTGGTCCTTGGCACCCCACAAGTGATGTGCAAAATTGCTCCAGGTGCCCAAACTAGTGCCCCCCCTTGCAGGTAAGTTAGTGCAGCAAAGTGAAAAACACAGGAACATGCTGTGTGATCTGTGCAATGCACGTGTGACCCGGGTACAATTTCAGCCCAATTATGTCTGCACACTCTCTGACCATCTCTTGTATCATGTATGCAGTCTATGACCATCTCTTGTATCATGTCTGCAGTCTCTGACCATCTCCTGTAGTATGTCTGCAGTCTCTGACCATCTCCTGTAGTATGTCTGCAGTCTCTGACTATCTCCTGTATCATGTATGCAGTCTCTGACTATCTCCTGTATCATGTACTGTATGCAGTCTCTGACCATCTCCTGTATCATGTATGCAGTCTCTGATCATCTTCTGTAGTATGTCTGCAGTCTCTGACCATCTCTTGTATCATGTATGCAGTCTCTGACCATCTCTTGTATCATGTATGCAGTCTCTGACCATCTCTTGTATCATGTATGCAGTCTCTGACCATCTCTTGTATCATGTATGCAGTCTCTGACCATCTCCTGTATCATGTATGCAGTCTCTGATCATCTCCTGTATCATGTATTGCAGTCTCTGATCATCTTCTGTAGTATGTCTGCAGTCTCTGAACATCTCTTGTATCATGTATGCAGTCTCTGACCATCTCTTGTATCATGTATGCAGTCTCTGACCATCTCTTGTATGTCTGCAGTCTCTGACCGTCTCCTGTAGTATATCTTCAGTCTCTGACCGTCTCCTGTAGTATGTCTGCAGTCTCTGATTGTCTCCTGTAGTATGTCTGCAGTCTCTGACTGTCTCCTGTAGTATGTCTGCAGTCTCTGACCGTCTCCTGTAGTATGTCTGCAGTCTCTGACCGTCTCCTGTAGTATGTCTGCAGTCTCTGACCGTCTCCTGTAGTATGTCTGCAGTCTCTGACCGTCTCCTGTAGTATGTCTGCAGTCTCTGACCGTCTCCTGTAGTATGTCTGCAGTCTCTGACCGTCTCCTGTAGTATGTCTGCAGTCTCTGACCGTCTCCTGTAGTATTTCTGCAGTCTCTGACCGTCTCCTGTAGTATGTCTGCAGTCTCTGACCGTCTCCTGTAGTATGACTGCAGTCTCTGACCGTCTCCTGTATCAGGTATGCAGTCTATGACCATCTTCTGTAGTATGTCTGCATGTCTGCAGTCTCTGACCGTCTCCTGTAGTATGTCTGCAGTGTCTGACCATCTCCTGTATCAGGTATGCAGTCTATGACCATCTCTTGTATCATCTATGCACACTCTCTGATCATCTCTTGTACCATGTATGCAGTCTCTGACCCTCTCCTGTATCATGTATGCAGTCTATGACCATCTCCTGTATCATGTATGCAGTCTCTGATCATCTCCTGTATCATGTATGCAGTCTCTGACCATCTCCTGTATCATGTATTGCAGTCTCTGATCATCTTCTGTAGTATGTCTGCAGTCTCTGAACATCTCTTGTATCATGTATGCAGTCTCTGACCATCTCTTGTATCATGTATGCAGTCTCTGACCATCTCTTGTATGTCTGCAGTCTCTGACCGTCTCCTGTAGTATATCTTCAGTCTCTGACCGTCTCCTGTAGTATGTCTGCAGTCTCTGATTGTCTCCTGTAGTATGTCTGCAGTCTCTGACTGTCTCCTGTAGTATGTCTGCAGTCTCTGACCGTCTCCTGTAGTATGTCTGCAGTCTCTGACCGTCTCCTGTAGTATGTCTGCAGTCTCTGACCGTCTCCTGTAGTATGTCTGCAGTCTCTGACCGTCTCCTGTAGTATGTCTGCAGTCTCTGACCGTCTCCTGTAGTATTTCTGCAGTCTCTGACCGTCTCCTGTAGTATGTCTGCAGTCTCTGACCGTCTCCTGTAGTATGCCTGCAGTCTCTGACCGTCTCCTGTATCAGGTATGCAGTCTATGACCATCTTCTGTAGTATGTCTGCATGTCTGCAGTCTCTGACCGTCTCCTGTAGTATGTCTGCAGTGTCTGACCATCTCCTGTATCAGGTATGCAGTCTATGACCATCTCTTGTATCATCTATGCACACTCTCTGATCATCTCTTGTACCATGTATGCAGTCTCTGACCCTCTCCTGTATCATGTATGCAGTCTATGACCATCTCTTGTATCATGTATGCAGTCTCTGACCCTCTCCTGTATCATGTCCACCAGACATGGGAGTAAGTCACACATGTGCAAGTCACAAGCAAGTCTCAAGTCTTAACCTTCAAGTCTCAAGCAAGTCCCAAGTTACTGTGAAGAAAAGCAAGCAAGTCAAGTTGAGTCCCTGCTAGAAGTCAAGCAAGTCAAGTCAAGTCATTTATTTTGGTCAAGTCACAAATCAAGTCAAAATACTGATCTACCCCATACTGTATAAAAATAATAGGAGGGATAACAATAAATAATATTGGTTATGTGCCTGTGCCCATGCCTCACTGTGCCCATGCCTCACTGTGCCCATGCTTCACTGTGCCCATGCCTCACTGTGTCCATACTTCACTGTGTCCATGGTTCACTGTGTCCATGCTTCACTGTGCCCGTGTCTCACTGTGCCCGTGTCTCACTGTGCCTGTGCTTCACTGTGCCCAATGCCTCACTGTGCCCATGCTTCACTGTGCCCAATGCCTCACTGTGCCTGTGTCTCACTGTGCCCAATGCCTCACTGTGCCCAATGCCTCACTGTGCCCAATGCCTCACTGTGCCGTGTCTCACTGTGCCCGTGTCTCACTGTGCCCATGCTTCACTGTGCCCGTCAGCCGTGTACCTGATCGGCGGCATCCCGGCGGCCATTCCAGTATTCAAAAGCCGCGCCTCCTCCTCGTCTGTGATAGGCGGAACACTCAATTTCCCAGCATTCAGTGTTCCGCCTATCACGGACATCCGCTCATCCTCATAACACAGACGAGGATAAGTGGATGTTCGTGATAGGCTTATCACTGCCTGCTGTGAAATTGAGTGTTCCGCCTATCACAGACGAGGAGGCGTGGCTTTTGAACACTGCAATGGCCGCCGTCTGTCTGCATGACACGCTGATCAGGTAGGCAGACGGCGGCTTGCGGTTAGTGTTAGTGGTGCCAAGTCATTGAAAGTCATATAGCCCAAGTCAAAGTCAAGTCGCAAGTCATTAGTGACAAGTCAAAGTCAAGTCGAGTCATTTATTGAATTCTGTCAAGCAAGTCGCAAGTCCTCAAACAGGTGACTCAAGTCTGACTTAAGTCAAGTCATGTGACTCAAGTCCCCCACCTCTGATGTCCACACACTCTGTGACTATCTCCTGTAGTATTTCTGCAGGGTCTGACCATCTCTTTTATCAAGTCCTCACAGTCTCGTAGTGTAATATAGGATGAAACGAGAGCCATCAAGCTGGAGCCCAGAGAGGACCATCTGACTGAGCCCTGCACGGTGCACCTGAGTGGTGGTCAGTAACAGCGTAGCAAGGCCAGTCTGAGGGGGGATCACTGATGTAGGGGGCAGTGAATACAGTAAGGTAAGGAGGCACTGATATAAAGGTTCCCCCTTATATCAGTAACCCCCCTTACCTTAGTGCATTCACTTTGCGAAAGGTGCTCTATGGTGACCAGAGTCCTCCCCACATTAAAGTTTCCATTTTAAATGCAAGTTGGAACTCTGTGGACAATGACATAAAGGGGAACTCTGATATAAGGTGATCTCGTCACCAGAGCCCCCCTTTACATCAGAGTTCCCCCTTACATCAAATTTCCCCTTGCACTGTAAGGGGGAACTCTGTGCTGGGTTATATTAACCACTTCATTAGCAGGCACTTACGCCCCTTCCTGCCCAGGACAATTTTCAGCTTTCAGCGCTGTCGCATTTTAAATGACAATTGCGCGGTCGTGGTACACTGTACCCAAACAGAATTTTTTATCATTTTATTCCCACAAATAGAGCTTTCTTTTGGTGGAATTTGATCACCTCTGCGGTTTTTATTTTTTTGCTAAACAAACTAAAAAAACCAACATTTTTGAAAGAAAAAATAGTTTTTCTTAGTTTCTGTCATAAAAGTTTGTTTTCCCCTTCACTGACAGGCACTGATGAGGAGGCACTGATATGTAGAATTGATGGGCACTGATAGGCGGCACTGATATGCAGCACTGGTGGGCACCAATAGGTGGCACTGACATGCGGCTGTGATGGGCACTGACATGCGGCTGTGATGGGCACTGACAGGCGGCTGTGATGGGCACTGACAGGTGGCTGTGATGGGCACTGACAGGCGGCACTGATTGGCACTGACAGGGGGCACTGATGGGCAGCACTGATGATGAGGTACTGATAAGTACTGACAGGTGTTACTGCTGGGCAGCGATTGGCACTGTGGTGGGTAGTGATAGGCACTGTGGCAGGCACTGATTGGCACTGTGGTGGGGGCTGGCATAATTTAATGTTGGGACATTGCTGGGCACTAGTTGGCAGGTGATTGGCACATCTGAGGGGGCTGTGTTTATAATCAATGTGCTGATTATCAGCACAGACCCCCCTTCTGTCAGGGAGAGCCGCCAATCGGCTCTCCCTGTCTGCGTGAACCGAGGAATGTAGTTCACCGGCACTTCCTGGTTCAGGTGATGATCAGCTGTGATTGGTCACAGCTGATCACGTGGTAAGAAGCCTCTGTCAGAGGCTTCTTATCACGATCGAAGATGCGGGCTGTCAAACTGACACGCCGCACTTGCCGCGCTGCGCGCCCCCATGGGCGTGCGCCGGCATGTTATCCAGCTGGACGACATATGACACCCAGTCAGGATAACAGAACCACTTCCTGGCCATCATTCTGCATATGGCGGACGGGAAGCGGTTAACCTGACCTTCATGTAAATGGAGAAATATGGTTTTGACTCTTGTTATACTTAAAAAATATTGCTAGTAGCAGCTGCACAAATGTTATCTATATTCGTGTGCGTGTAATATTTATATATGTAGTATACTGCATATATTTCATTAAAGAAGAATTGGTTAGAGAAAGTTCTAGAAACTGTAAATTCATAGTTCATAGGATTTAAGACTCTTTATATATGCAATTTATACCGTTCATTTTTATTGCTTGAATTATTTTTCCCATTATGGGAGTTAGTGGGGCCTCATGTCTAAGGTTTGCCTAAGGCCTCACAAAGCCTAGAGCCGCCTCTGGATAGAGTGAACATGATTATCCTTTAAAACACATGCATATTACGATCGGTTAAAATTCATTGTTGGGCAGACTTGACTTGGCATCCCTGAGCATAGACTCGACACGTTTCTTTGCGTTTAAAGCCAGTCATCAGGAGTGGGGTGCGTAAGTCTGAACTGAAATGGTAGATAAATGGGCAATTAGGTCACTAAAGTCTCAAATGGGTTGAATTATGCTCGTCCGGGACCATCAGCCTATTCCCATCTGTTGGGACCATTGGGCTATTTACTTGGGCTTTGCCACTGGTAATGTATACAATCTTTTACCCTGCTCTCTTTTTTGAAAGCATAATTCAACCCATTTGAGACTTTAGTGACCTAATTGCCCATTTATCTACCATTTCAGTTAACACTTACGCACCCCACTCCTGATGACTGGCTTTAAACGCCAAGAAACGCGTCGAGTCTATGCTCAGGGATGCCAAGTCAAGTCTGTCCAACAATGAATTTTAACCAATCGTAATATGCATGTATTTTAAAGGATAATCATGTTCACTCTATCTGTATGTCCATTTATTGTCTGTAATTGCTTTATTGGTCTTGTATCCCCCTTTAAATGAATATTGAATATGTTAATGATATTATTATGACTTGTATTATGCCTTTGTCTGCATGATCCATGTATTATTTGAAATTATACATAATATACATATATATTTTTCATATCCACTTTTGTTATCTCATTCATTGGATTGACCAAACAGCAGTCTCTCGTGGCTACAGAAATTTCCCCTTTGGAATTGTCACAGTATATTTTTTTGTTATCCTAGACCTTTTCAGACACACATCCTTGCCTCATTTAAAGTCCCACGACCCCCTTCCCTTCTTTTTCTCCATATACAGGGATGGATGTGTTATTTTAGGGTTCCATTCGGTCTTTCTCTCTTTATCACCTAACTCTCAATGGTGATCTAAGTGTTAGATTATTATTCCACAGACATCACGAATCCTCAAAAAAGAGATAGAAGAGTACTGGAATAAGTTAAAGGAAAAGATTGAGACTGAATTCAAATGGATATGAGAAAAGAGGGAGTGGTTAGCCCATTCCATAACTGGAAGGGACATCAACTGTTATTAATAAAACAATTGATGTCCCATTCCACATTCAAGCCATTAGGGACATGACACCCCAACTTGTAAATCCAGCTGGTCTCGCATCTGGAGATGCTCCTTCTACCATTCCCACCCCGCCAGTGTGGTACTTTTCCAAGGCCATAAAAATGGTACCTTTGGGGTCCCTGTTATGCTTAAAGAGGAAGTAAACCCTCCACATCTTTTTTAGTTAAACATACCCCTGCAAGAGAAAGGCATAATGAGCTAGGATGCATAGCATACTAGCTCATTATATGGCACTTACCTGAAATCAAAGCCCCCAAAGTCCTCCTCGTTCTCCGCCGCCAGTTCCGCTCGGATCTTCTTCACGTTATCGCCGCTACGGCGCTGTGATTGGCCAAAGCGGCGATGACGTCACACGCATGCGCACTCAGGCTGGCGAGATCCCATTCAGAAAACCGGCAATGATGCCGGCCCGCTAGTGCGCATGCATGTGACATCATTGGTGCTGTGTTTTCAGCAACTATCTCCTTAACCGTGTAGGTTAAGGAGATATTTCATGCACCTACAGGTAAGCCTTAATCTATGCTTACCTGTAGGTGCATGTTGTCAACGTGGGTTTACAACCACTTTAAGGTCATAGTGCTTAGAAACATTATGCTTGTCCTTCCTCATGTTTGTAATGTGTTCCCCTAACCTCACATGCAACATCCGAATAGTGCGTCCCACATATTCTAATCCACATGGACACCTCAGGAGGTACACGACGCACTTAGTAGTGCATGTCATAAATGATTTAATAGGGTATGTAATACCCGTACCGCTTGAACAGGGATAGCCAGAACAAATTTCTATCTGCTGGTCAAAGCGGGTCTATTACCATTTGATGAAATAGGATTTGTAGCCATTAAAGCCACAAGAAAATGCCTTTTTTCAGTGAAATTAATCAGATTGAGAGTTCTGCTGCTGAGTGTAATTGTAAAAGAGAAAAAAAAACAATTCCACAGCCAAATATGATCTGCCAGTGCTGTCATTGTACACCTTTAACCACTTCTCTCCCGGGCACTGTAGATAAACAGCCGGGTGAGACGAGCGTTGTTCTGGGAGGATGTACCTGTAGGTCCTCCCACTTGCGCTTCATGCACAAAAAAAACCTATCCCCCCATAGAGCAGTACAGTGCCACTATGGTGGTGAGAGTGGTGACAGAGGTGTGGTGACAGTAAAGTTTTTTTTTTAATACTTACTATCACCAGAGCAAGTGCAGTGTCACTATGGTGACATTATACTGCTGTGGCAGTGACCATGTACAATGGCTGGCTGCTCTGATATCACTGTTTATTAATACCACCAGCATCAGTGCAATGTCACCAGACCAGTGCTTCCAGTCACCGCAGTGTCCCTGTTCACCGCCACACCAGTCAATGTCCCTGATCACTGCCTGCTTACTGCCACACCAGTCCCAGTATTCCTGATCACTGCCACACCAGTTACAGCACCCCTGATCACAGCCACACCAGTCCCAGTGTTCCAGTGTCCAGTCATAGTGTCATCATAAGGACTCGTTCACATGTGTGGTGCATTTAACAGGTAGTGAAGAGGCATTATATTGCCACCTCACCACCTGTTTTACCTAATGGACCCGCACAAGCACCCCCATTCACCTGAATAGGTCACAATCGGCAGGGGTACAAGGGGTATAATTCCTACCACAGCTGCAAAGCATCACAGCTGAGGCATTTTTACAGCCACTGCCTCTGAAGCTAAAGGGGGTAGCAGTTAAGGGGTGGTAAAACTGTAGCTTAACTGCAAGGTTTTCTTCCCCCCACAACTTCACGTGTGAATGAACCCTAATGGTGCAGTAAGTTACAGTCTCTCGTTTTTACCACCACACCAGTGACAGTGTCACCAGACCAGTGGAGCTAGAATCAGTGTTCCTGATTGCCACCACACCAGATTAGTGCACCCAGCAACAGTGTTCCTGATTACGGCCACACCAGTCCCAATGTCACCAGACCAGTGTAATCCAGCAATGGTTTTCCTCGATCGCCACAACACAGTGTTCCTGATATACAGTGGCTATAGAAAAGAATCACCCCCTTTAAAATAATCACATGTTGTTGCTTTTCAGCCTGAAAATGAAGACAGACAGACATGTTTTATCTAGCTGTACAGTATTTACTAGTGCAACTTATAACATCCAAGTGAAAAATATAACGCCAACATGTCAGAAAAACCCCCCCCAGAAACACTGAGTTGTAAAAAGGATCACACCCTTGTGTCAGTATTTTGTTGGACCACATTTTGCTTTAAATACAGCCTTTAGTATGTTGGGATATGTTTCTACTAACTTTGCACATCTAGACTTTGCAATATTTGCCCACTCATCTTTCCAGACCTGTTCAAGTTCTGGTAAATTTGATGGTGACCGTTTGTGGACTGCAGTCTTCAAGTCATTCCACAAATTTTCAATGTGGTTTAAGGCTGGCTAAGCCATGCACATCTGTGGACAAAATTCACCTTTTTCTCCTTCAATTAATTTTTGCTGTGTGCTTTGGGTCATTGTCATATTGAAAGGTAAAGCTTCTTCACATTGACAACTTTCTGGCAGAGGGCAGCAGATTTTGTTCAAGAATTAGATGGTATTTTGCCCCATCCATTTTTCTTCTATCCTGACTAGTGATGAGCCGAACACCCCCGGGTTCGGTTCGCACCAGAACCCGCGAACGGACCGAAAGTTCGCACGAACTTTAGAACCCTATTAAATACAATGGATGCGAACGTTCGAAATCTAAAGTGCTAATTATAACGACTATTATGCATGTTATTGTCCTAAAAAGGGTTTGGGAACCCGGGTTCTGCACCAGGGGACATGTATCAATCCAAAAAAAAGTTTTAAAAACGGCCGTTTTTCGGGAGCAGTCATTTTAATGATGCATAAAGTGAAAAAAAATAAGTAAAATATTCCTTTAAATGTCGTACCTGGGGGGTTTCTAAAGTATGCATGTGAAGTGCCACGTGTTTCCCGTGTTTAGAACAAAATTAAATTTCTAAAGGAAAAAAAGCCATTTAAAACTGCTTGCGGCTTTAATTTAATGTCTGGTCCCGGTAATATGGATGAAAATCTTTAAGAAAAATGGCATAGCTACCCCATCACAGCCCCCCCCCCCTACCCCAGCCCATTACCAGCCCCTTTGGGTCTTGTATGGATATTAAGGGGAACCCCGCACACAAAATAAAAAAGGCCCTATATACTCTGAACAGCCGTATACAGGCGGTGCATACAAGACAGGGACTGTAGGTTTGTTCTTATGTAGAATCTGTTTGTAATTTTGAACAGGTACATTGTTTAAGTGTAGCTCCAGCCAAAAAATATATTTCTCTTATCATCCATGGACTGACACGGTGTCTCTTTACACTTTACACGTGGGTTATGTCCCTGCTTGCAGGAGAAGACCTAGGCAGAATGTGAGATGTTATACATACATTCTAAAAGCCAGAGCTGAACAGCCCCACCCAGGGGGCGGTCCCTCCGGGCATAACCCTCCCACTACAGTCAGCAGACTTCAGTTTTTTTCTGCCTAGCAGAAGGAGAAGACGTGGCTCTCTCAGGAGCCAGTCTCCTGACCTATTTTTTATTCCTTTTCTGGAATTCTTTTTTGTTTTATATTTGAGAATCTTCTATCAACTGTCGGCTGGGCAACAGGTTGGGTACAAGATATCCTCGTAGTCTTCCCTGTCCGACCATCGAGCGTGCTGATCCTCGCCTTGTGTGCGTGAGACTCAGTTCACGACAGGCCCCATGACTCCAGGGGTGGCCGGGTTTGCTTTCATGCTCCCACGGTCCTCTCAAGACTGAACAGTTCCTGACTGACTGTATCTTTTGCGGTGGACCGGGCCGACAGCTACTCAGTACTGCACTGTGATAGTCCTGTCAGAAACACACCAGTGGGTCCCTCAGGGGACGGGTAAGTAGTCTCTCCTGCCTGCAGGTGAGTACAAAAAGCTGTGTGTTTCTCTGTGGGGGATTTTCCCTGTCTCCCCCTGTATTTCATTGTCACTCTCTGTCACCATTGCTGGCGCTGTGCTGTGTGGGGTGCCTGGGGGTCACACTGTTCTTGGAGGGGCTCATGCTGGTCTGCAGATATGCTTGGGGCCTTTTTTTTGTGAGTTTTGGGGCCTGAGCACCGAGTGGCGCTGTGTGTGTGCTGTTGTTTCACTCTAGCTGCGTCATGGCGGCCATCTTGCCGCGGATCGCCTCAGTGAAGTGCGGCGGCCATTTTCTTGTAGCCTGTGCGCTCTTCAGCACTAGTTTTGGCCTCTAGCGCTGCTGTAACAGCGCAAATCTCCTCACAATCTCCTCACAGCTCACCAGCGCTGACACTGCGCGGTACAGACAGCGGAACTGAGCGGTCCCTGGTCCGGTTTGGTGAGTCCCCTGGGCGCCCCCTCCTCAGTCAGCACAGCCTGTGGGTGGACTTTTTATCTGAGGAGTCTCAGAGGGGGGCAATGTGGAGTCTCGGTCACCAGCTTCCCCTAAATGTCAGTGGACAACAGGCAGTGCTTCAGCACCTGCGGTCCCTAGGGACCAGTTGTGGGCAGTCCTGGAATCATTTCTGACCAGGATGGGAGCTGTGTGCAAGCGCAAGGGAGCAAAAAGCGCCCTCTCCCCACTTTACTACATGAGGGCAGTGCGCTGATTCAGATATGGGCCTAGCCACTACCGCTCAGGACCCTAGCTCTGAATGTATTGGATGGTTTTGAACAGGACAATCCTTATGAGGAAAACTCCAGTTCTGAGTCAGTAAATGACAGGGCGCTTGTTAGTGTACTCATGACTGCGGTGAGGGACACTCTCAGGCAAAAATGCTGCGGATGCAGAACCTCAGGCTGATACAGTCTCCTTTGGTTCTTTTAAGGCCAGGCCTTCTAAAGAGGTTTTTTCCATATGTACTTTCTTTGACCAGCTCATTGATAAGGTCTGGGAAAAGCCGCAGAAGAATTTTTTTTATGGTCCCGCGGCGTTTGTCTATCAGATACCCCTTGAAGATGCCCTACTTAAAAAGTGGGCTTCTCCCCCCAGTGGTCGACCCTCCAGTCGCCCGGTTGAACAAGGCCATCACTCTCCTGATGGAGGGGACTCCTGCGTTTGAGGACCCCACTGACAGGAGGTCAGAAGTGGTGAGCAGAGCCATGTTTGCCTTGTTGGGATCCGCCCTACGACCTGTGGTAGCGGCGACCCTTGTGTCTTAAACACTTACAGGTTGGGCAAAAATGTTGCACCTAGCTGTACAGGAGCATATTCTTCCTCCAGACACAGTTGCTCTGGCCCACCAACTGGTTCAGGGCCTGGTTTCTGTGTGCGACGCCACGCTGAACGCGGCCCCTTTAATATCCAGGGCCTCTGTCTCGGCGGTGGTATTGCGTCGTCTTATCTGGTTGAAATGCTGGTCTGCTGACCTAGCCTTAGGAAGCTCCTGACAGATCTACCATTTAAAGGCGGTAGACCTTTCGGTGCTGCTCTGGATGACATCGTCATGGTTGTCACGGGAGGTAAACGCACTCTTCTTCCTTAGACTAGCAAGGGTGAGGAGGCCCGCCGCAAACAGGGGCCTTCCTTTCCAGCAAAACGGGGTTTTTTCGTCAGTCAGAGTCCACATGTAGGCCCTCTCAGACTGACGGCAGTGCGGCTGGTGGGCACAAGTGCCCCTGGGTGCGTAAGCCAAACAAGCGGCTCCCAAGCCCGCCTCCGCGTGAAGTCTTGCCTCTGCCCGACACTGGGGTGGGGGGACGACTTTGCAGGTTCACGGATCGGTGGACCTCCCGAATCTCCGACTGGTGGGTGTGCGAGGTGGTCACCTCAGGATATAGGATAGTATTCTGATCCTGGCCCCCACACAGATTCTTTCCCTCGAATCTTCCTCTCCTTCCTACCTGTCGGGCAGCCCTCTTGGGGGCTGTACAGGATTTGATCAGGTCCGGAGTGATTGTGCCGGTTCCGTCACAGGAGAGTTTTCAGGGATTCTACTCGAATCTGTTTGTCGTCCCAAAAATAGGACGTTATTCGACCTATCCTGGACCTCAAGGCCCTGAATGCCTTCGAGAAGGTGCAGAAATTCCGCATGGAATCCATTCGCATGGTGATCGCTACACTCCACCAAAGGGATTTTCTTCTGGCGTCCTTGGACTTCAAGGACGCCTACTTGCATGTTCCGATCTGCGCAAGTCACCAGAAGTTTCTGCGCCTTGCGATCAGCGAAGTCCACTATCGATTGTGGCTCTTCCTTTTGGCCTTGCCTCGGCACCAAGGGTGTTCACCAAGGTGCTTGCTCCGGTTCTAGCCTTCTGTTACAGCGAGGTATTGCTGTCGTGGGCTATCTGGACGGTCTTCGGCTATGAGCAAAAAGTGGCTTAGACTTAGAGGAAAGGTGACTATCGTCAATTGAACCCTCAGGGACTTCGGGTGGTTCCTGAACATTCAGGAGTCAGTCCTGGTCCCGACTCAGTGTCTGGAGTATCTAGTTCTGGTTCTGGACTCCTTGGAGGCAAAGGTATCCTACCTCTGGAGAAGTTGCTGACACTTCAGTCTGCGGTGCGGGTGCTGACATCCCGAAAATGGTTGTCAATCCGTTTTTTGCATGAGAGTCCCGGGACTCGTGGTGGCCTCCTTCGCGGCCATTCCGTATGCCCAATCACACACCAGGGCATTGCAGAAGGCGATCTTGTCCACCTGGGACAAATCCCCGTGGTCCTTGGATCTTCGGATCCAGGTGATTCACCTGGTCAGGGCGTCCTTGACATGGTGGTTGAGACCCTCGGCTCTTCGGTCCGGAAAGTCGTTCCCCTCCCATCCAATGGACGGTACTCACGACGGACACCAGCCTGCGGGCTGGGGTGGAGTCTGGGGAGTCCTGTCGGCTCAAGGCCTTGGACTCCGGACGAGCCCGTTTACCAATCACTGTTCTGGAAATACGGGCCATCAGACTGTGTCTCTCCTCAGGTCGGAGAGAGTACGTGGTCGCTCCATCAGGAGCCAGTCGGACAACGCCACGGCGGTGGCGTATGTAAACCGTCACGGGGGGACTCGGAGCTCAGCTGTGGCTTACGGGGTAGTCCCTATCCTGAAGTGGGCCGGAAGAAACGTGCCGGCTCTGTAGGGGCGGACTATCTGAGTCGCCAATCGCCAGACGCCGGACCAGGAAGAGTGGTCCTTGCATATTTCAACTCCTTTGCCGATGGTGGGGCACGCCGGATGTGGACCTGATGGCCTCTCGACTCCGTCGCAAGGGTCGAGGTTGTGGCCAGATCCAGGGATCCTTGGGCGATGCCTCTGATGCGTTGGTGGCCCCATAGGGTCCTTATCGCCTGATATAAACTCCGGTGATCCTAATTGTTCCGGATTGGCCTCAGCGTCACTGGTACGCTGATCTGGTACGTCTCGTTGCGGACGTTCCCTGGCGGTTGCCGATGAGGGAGGACCTTCAGTCTCAAGGTCCTATGTTTCATCTGGCTTACAGTCTCTAGCTTTAACGGCAGGGCTGTTAAAAGCCAGGTGTTGAGGGACCGAGGTCTCTCGGACTCTGTCATTTTGACCATGTTAAGGACACGGAAGTCTTCCTCCAGGCAGATCTATCACCGTGCCTGGAAAGCTTATATCGCCATATGCAAAGTGCTGGACTGGCGTCCTCGGACGTATTCCGTCCCCAGAATCCTGCGTCCTCTGCAGTGTGGAGTGACCCAAAAGCTTGCTTTGAGTACCATCAAGGATCAGATTTCGGCCTTGGCCGTCTTCTTTCAGCGACCTCTAGCGGGTCATTTCTTGGTTAGCACCTTGTGTTGGGGGTTCGCCATGTGCTCCCTCCTGTCAAGCCTTCTCTCCCACCGTGGGATCTGAATTTGGTGCTCTCGGTCCTCCAGGAACCTCCTTTTGGGAATATCCGGGATATTCCTCTCTTGTCTTGTCTCAGAAGGTGGCCTTTTAGTGGCAATCACTTCTGTTTGACGAGTGTCTGAGTTGGCGGCTTTGTCCTGCAAGTCGCCATATTTAGTCATCCATAAAGATAAGGCGGTGTTGCATCCGCGACCTTCCTTTTCGCCAAAGGTGGTGTCTACCTTTCACCTACATGAGGACATTGTCCTCCCGTCCTTGTGTCCTCACCCATCGCATCCCAGAGAGTTTGCGCTGCACATATTGGATGTGGTACGAGCCTTACGGGTGTACCTGTCTGCTACTGCTTCTATTCGGAAGTCCGACTCACTGTTTGTGACTGTCCCTGGTCCATAACAGGGCCAAGCGGTTTCGTCTGCCATCATTTCTAGGGGAATCAGACAAACCGTCATTCAAGCCTATGCTCTCAAAGGGCGGGCGCCTCCCTTTCCGGTTACGGCGCATTCCACCAGGGCAATTGGTGCTTCCTGGGTTTTCCGACATCAAGCGTCGGTTGCACAAGTGTGCAAGGCGGCGACCTGGTCGTCTGTTCATGCCTTTTAAGTTTTTTATAAGGTTGATGTGACTGCATCTTTGGATGCTTCCTTCGGCCGCAGGGTGCTGCAGGCCGCTGTTTAAAGTTGCGACTCCTCCGTTGAGGAGATCTGCCTTATTGGAGTGAAAGTTTGGTTTTTCCATTTATACTGCTCCCATCCCTCTTGACACTGCTTTGGGACGTGTAAAGTGTAAAGAGACACCGTGTCAGTCCATGGATGATAAGAGAAAATAGGATTTTTTGTACTCACCGTAAAATCCTTTTCTCTGACATCCATGGACTGACACGGCACCCACCCTTCCTTTTAAGTTTGTACTGCTTTGTTACGAACTGAAGTCTGCTGACTGTAGTGGGAGGGCTATGCCCGGAGGGACCGCCCCCTGGGTGGGGCTGTTCAGCTCTGGCTTTTAGAATGTATGTATAACATCTCACATTCTGCCTAGGTCTTCTCCTGCAAGCAGGGACATAACCCACGTGTAAAGTGTAAAGAGACACCGTGTCAGTCCATGGATGTCAGAGAAAAGGATTTTACGGTGAGTACAAAAAATCCTATTTTTTAAGCTTTTTGGAAAACATAGGGAAGGGTTATCACCCCTGTAACATTTGTTTTGCTGTCTGTGCAGTGTGCACCTGTTCAGAACAGTGCACCTCACTTTCCGTCCTAATGACAAATGTTTTTTGAAAATTTGGGTTTTTTATTGAAACAAGAATTGGTGATAAAGCATCAGTGGAGAGGAGACATTTTTTTCCCATATTAACTCTTACAGGAGAGAATTTGCCTTCCTAGGGGTAGATTTCCTCTCACTTCATGTTGTATCCTTCCGTTTGCAAGGAGGAGTCGTTTGTAAGTTTGATGTTTGAAAGTAGGGGCCTGCCGTATATACTCAGCTGAAATTTGCCCCTTACATGTTGGTGTTGCACACAACACTGTGAGCCCTCACAGTTACTCTTGGTGGGCGCATGAATGGGCCCTGCTGTGAATTATTAGATCAAGAATTGTAATTGCATGCCCCTGTTGAACAGGGGCTGAAAAATTGGGCCTTTGGTGGTGGTGGTGGTGGTGTTGACACAACACTGTAAGGCCTCACAGTTACTCTTGGTGGGCGCAGGAATGGGCCCTGCTGTGAATTATTAGATCAAGAATTGTAATTACATGCCCCTGTTAAACAGGGGCAGAAAAATTGGGCCTTAGGCACTGGTGCCACAACACTGCAACCCCTCACAGATACTGTACTTGGAGCACAGCAATGAGCCCTGTTGCAAAGTATTGCATCAAAAATTGCAATTACACGCCCCTGTTAAACAGGGGCTGAAAAATTGGGCCTTAGCCACTGGTGCTGGTGCCACGACACTGCAACCTCTCCCAGATACTCTAGTTGGAGTGCAGGAATGAGCCCTGCTGCAAAGCATTGCATAAAAAATTGTAATAACACGCCCCTGTTAAACAGGGGCTGAAAAATTGGGCCTTAGCCACTGGTGCTGGTGCCACGACACTGCAACCTCTCCCAGATACTCTAGTTGGAGTGCAGGAATGAGCCATGCTGCAAAGCATTGCATAAAAAATTGTAATTACATGCCCCTGTTAAACAGGGGCTGAAAAATTGGGCCTTAGCCACTGGTGGCGGCACCCAGAAACAAAAATGTTCTTCCAAGCTATCATCATCAATCGGATCATTGAGGAGGAGGAGGATAGTCAGTAAACATAACAGGACAGTCTCTCAGCATCAGCATCAGTCTTGAAGGGATGTGACATTTGAAAATAAATGAGTCTGTTATATCAGCTTCAGGTGTTTGGTAGCTGGTGGTGATCCAAGACTGGTTCATCTTTATGAAGGTCAGTCGATCAACAGAGTCGGTGGACAGGCGCACCCTGTGATCTGTGACAAATCCTCCTGCAGCACTGAATGTGCGTTCTGAAAGAACGCTGGATGCAGGACAAGCCAGTAGCTCAATTGCATACTGTGCAAGCTCTGGCCAGTGATCCATCCTCAAGACCCAGTAAGCCAGAGGATTTTCGGTAGGGAAGGTGTCCAAGTCTGACCTTGCCCCTAGGTATTCCTGCACCATGTATATCAGACGCTGGCGATGGTTGCTGGAACCGATCATACCTTGGGGCTGCGGACTAAAGAATTGTCTGAACGCATCGGTCAGAGGGCCACCTTCCCCACCGCTCCTTCTTTGACTGACCGAAGCCTCAGCAACTCGTTGTCCATGACCAGGAGTTTGTAACCTCCCAGTCTCTGGGAACGCATTGCACAGACCTTTCTGCAAGGCCTCCCGGAGTTGTCTCATCCTCTGCTCCCTCTGCGACGGTAAGATAAGGTCCGCAACCTTACCCTTGTACCGTGGATCAAGGAGAGTGGCCAGCCAGTAATGGTCCCTCTCCTTGATCCGAAGAATACGAGGATCCTTCCGCAGACTTTGCAGGATCAGGGAGGCCATGCAGCGTAGGTTAGCTGAGGCATTCGGTCCGGAGTCCTCTGGGTCACTAAGGACTAGACATGTGCATTTGTTTTCGTCCGAATGCATTTTCGTCCGAATTTCAGGTATTTTCGTTATCGTTTTAACAAACGAAAACGAAAATGCAGAATCCGAAAACCGAAAGATCTGACATAAACAAATGCTTAATTTTCGTTTTCATTGCAACAACAGTTCGATATAGATAGGAGATTCGACATGAGCCTGACAATAACAATCTGTGTCCATCGAACCTGTGGTCGAATGTGCCTAACCTTAACTCTATTAGTCCAAGATTATTCTACATAGAGAGAAAAGATTCGACATTATAGAGAGAAAAGATTCGACATTATAGAGAGAAAAGATTCGACATAGAGAGAAAAGATTTGACATTATAGAGAGAAAAGATTCGACATTATAGAGAGAAAAGATTCGACATAGAGAGAAAAGATCACTGCTGGAATTGGGTGGGGGAAGTAAAATAAAAAAATTATGATGATGAATGTTATTGGCTGATTGTAACCAAAGAGGAGGAGCAGTAAAATAGCTAGAACTAACTTGACAATTCGACATGAACGACGAAGATTCAACGAAGCATCGAAAAACATACAAACGTCGAATCTGTCATTGAAGGCTTATGGTGTCTGTTGAAAGTTCTAAGAAGATTCTACGGAGCAGATAAACTGTACAACGCTGCAATCGTACATTTCCGGTCAAATGCTCGGCCCATAGGCTATAGAAGAATTCTAATGTTGGTTGACTAGTAGGGATGAGCTTCGAGTTCGAGTCGAACTCATGTTCGACTCGAACATTGCCTGTTCGCCCGTTCGCCGAACAGCGAACAAATTGGGGTGTTCGCGGCAAATTCGAAAAATCTATGGGAGAAATCTAAAGTGCTAATTATAAAGGCTTATATGCAAGTTATTGTCCTAAAAAGTGTTTGGGGACCCGGGTCCTGCCCCAGGGGACATGTATCAATGCAAAAATAAGTTTGTTTTTTCGGGAGCAGTGATTTTAATAATGCTTAAAATGAAAAAATAAAAGTGAAATATTCCTTTAAATTTCGTACCTGGGGGGTGTGTATGATATGCATGTGAAGTGGCGCATGTTTCCCGTGCTTAGAACTGTCCCTGCAAAAAATTTCATTTTTGAAAGAAAAAAAGGCATTTAAAACTCACTCGCGGCTATTAATGAATTGTCGGCTCCCGGCAATACATACAAAAGTCATTGATAAAAAAAAAAAAAAGCGTGGGGGTTCCCCAGAATTCAATTACCAGGCCCTTCAGGTCTGGAATGGATATTAAGGGGAACCCCGCCGCAAATTTAAAAAAAAATTGACGTGGGGTTCCCCCAAATATCCATTCCAGGCCCTTCAGATCTGGCATGGATTTTAAGGGGAACTCCACCCCAAATTAAAAAAAAAATGGCGTGGAGTCCCCCTAAAAATCCATACCAGACCCCTTATCCGAGCACGCAACCTGGCCGGCCGCAGGGGAAAAGGGGGGGACGAGAGAGCGGCCCCCCCTCCCTCCTGAACCGTACCAGGCCACATGCCCTCAACATGGGGAGGATGTCCCCATGTTGATGGGGACAAGGGCCTCATCCCCACAACCCTTGCCCGGTGGTTGTGGGGGTCTGCGGGCGGGGGGCTTATCGGAATCTGAAAGACCCCTTTAACAAATGGGACCCCCAGATCCCAGCCCCCCCATGTGAATTGGTAAGGGGTACATTGTACCCCTACCATTTCACGAAGAAAGCGTAAAAAAATGTTTAAAAAAACACACAAACACCTTGAAAAAGTCCTTTATTTAAAAAAAAAAAAACCATTCCAGCGGTGAAATCCAGTGTCCCGCGGCGATCCCGATGTCCAGCGCTGTCCTTCATTGGTTGTGCCTGAGCGGACCTGATGGGGAACTCAGTGTTTTAAATGTATAGACCCGTCCCTTCTAAAGTTCCCCATCAGGTCCGCTCAGCGGACCAGATGCGGAACATGAGAAGGGGCGGGTCTATACATGTATTACCAAAGTTAGAGCAGTTCCCCATCAGGTCCGCCCCCTCGGTATGTCGGACCCGCCTACGTCATTGGCCTGAGCGGGGAACTTCCTTCACTGTGTAATGAGGGCATGTGGCCTGGTACGGTTCAGGAGGGAGGGGGGGCCGCTCTCTCGTCCCCCCTCTTCCCCTGCGGCCGGCCAGGTTGCGTGCTCGGATAAGGGGTCTAGTATGGATTTTTAGGGGGACTCCACGCCATTTTTTTTTAAATTTGGGGTGGAGTTCCCCTTAAAATCCATGCCAGATCTGAAGGGCCTGGAATGGATATTTGGGGGAACCCCACGTCAATTTTTTTTTAAATTTGCGGCGGGGTTCCCCTTAATATCCATTCCAGACCTGAAGGGCCTGGTAATTGAATTCTGGGGAACCCCCACGCTTTTTTTTTTTTTTTATCAATGACTTTTGTATGTATTGCCGGGAGCCGACAATTCATTAATAGCCGCGAGTCAGTTTTAAATTACTTTTTTTCTTTCTAAAATGACATTTTTTGCAGGGACAGTTCTAAGCACGGGAAACATGCGCCACTTTACATGCATATCATACACACCCCCCAGGTACGAAATTTAAAGGAATATTTCACTTTTATTTTTTCATTTTAAGCATTATTAAAATCACTGCTCCCGAAAAAAAGGCCGTTTTTAAAACTTTTTTTTGCATTGATACATGTCCCCTGGGGCAGGACCCAGGTCCCCAAACACTTTTTAGGACAATAACTTGCATATTAGCCTTTATAATTAACACTTTAGATTTCGAACGTTCGAGTCCATTGTATTTAATAGGGTTCTAAAGTTCACACTAACATTTTGTCTGTTCGCAGGTTCTGGTGCGAACCGAACAAGGGGGTGTTCGGCTCATCCCTGTTGACTAGTAATAGTAATTAAAAAATATAATTATTACTAGTCATACAATAGAATTCATCTATAGCTTGTAGGCGGAACATTCGACCGGAAATGTACGATTGCAGCGTCGTACAGTTTCGCTGCTCCGTCGAATCTTCTTTGAACATTCGACAGACACCATAAGCCTTCAATGACAGATTCGACCTTAATTAATTCAGATTTTCGGACGAATGCAATTTCTAACGAAAAACGAAATAAATAAAAACGAATTTCGGGAGTAACTAAATAAATTAATTTTTCTAACGAAAACGAAATTCCGAAACGAAATATTTCAGTGTGCACATGTCTACTAAGGACGACATGATCCGCAGCCACCTCCTCCCAGCCACGTACAAGTCCACTGGTTTCTTGGGACTGTAAATCATCCCTAAAAGTTGTAAAGCGCTGCGCAAACTGTTGGCGCTATATAAATCCTGTATAATAATAATAATAATAATAAAAGACTGCTGCTGATGATGCTGAGTGCCAGGCTCCACCTCCATGCTGACACAATCCTCCTCCTCCTCCTCTTCTTCCTGTGCGATGGGTGGGACAGAAGGAACACTGTCTGGGTAAAGGGGGCCTTGAGAGGCAAGGAAGTCCTCCTCTTCCTGCCTCTGTTCTGCCTCAAGTGCCCTGTCCATTATTCCACGCAGCGTATGTTCCAACAGGTGGACAAGAGGTACAGTGTCACTGATGCATGCACTGTCACTGCTCACCATCCTCGTGGCCTCCTCAAATGGTGCCAGGACAGTGCATGCATCCCTGATCATGCCCCACTGGCGTGGTGAAAAAAAACCGGGCTCCCCTGACCCTGTCCTGGTGCCTTAGTCGCACAGGTACTCATTGATGGCCCTCTGCTGCGTGTGCAGCCGCTGCAGCATGGCCAATGTTGAGTTCCACCTGGTGGGCATGTCACATATAAGGCGGTTCTTGGGCAGGTTCAACTCCTTTTGCAGCTCAGTCAGGCGAGCACTGGCATTATAAGATCTGCGGAAATGCACACAGACTTTCCTGGCCTGCCTCAGGACATCCTGTAAGCCCGGGTACCTGCCCAAGAACCGCTGCACCACCAGGTTAAGGACGTGAGCCACACAGGGCACATGGGTCAGTTGTCCCTGTCGGAGAGCGGAGAGGAGGTTGGTGCCATTGTCGCAAACTACCATTCCTGGCTTAAGCTGGCGTGGCGTCAACCACCTCTCGGCCTGCCCCTGCAGAGCAGACAGAACCTCTGCCCAAGTGTGGCTCCTGTCCCCCAAACACACCAGCGCAAGCACGGCATGGCATCTTTTTGCCTGCGTACTTGCGTAGCCCCTTGAACGCCTACGGAGCACCGCTGGTTCCAAGGACAAAGCACAGGAAGAGGCCACGGAGGAAGAAGAGGAGGGGGTGGAGGACAGAGGTGTGTCACAACCAGTAGTAGCATTTTGGAGGCGTGGCGGTGGAACAACCTCCAACACTACTGCACCTTGTCCTGCATCCTTCCCAGCTGCCAAAAGAGTGACCCAATGGGCCGTGAAAGAAAGGTAACGTCCATGCCTGCTGGACCATGAGTCAGCGGTAATATGCACCTTACCGCTGACCGCCCTGTCCAGCGAGGCCAAGACATTGCCTTCCACATGCCGGTAGAGAGCCGGAATCGCCTTCCGTGAGAAAAAGTGGCGTTTGGGAACCAGCCACTGAGGAACCGCACATTGCACAAACTCACGGAAGGGGGCCGAGTCTACCAACTGAAAAGGCAGCAGTTGAAGCGCTAGCAATTTAGCCAAGCTAGCATTCAACCGCTGGGCATGTGGATAGCTGGGAGTGAACTTCTTTTGACGGTCCAGCAGCTGGGGCAGGGAAGTTTGCCTGCTAGAATCGGACGTCGGTGTACTGCTAGCAGAGTGCCCGCAAGTACTTGGCTGTGACACACCTAATTCTACACCTTCATTCCTCTCAGAGCAGGTTTCAGAGAGGACTGAAGGTATAGTGGGGTTGGAGATCCCAGCTGATGCGGTGCAAGAAGAGGTCAGTTTTGTTCTTTGATGTGGGTCTTTAAGGTAGGCTTGCCAACGAGCTGCATGGCAGGTCAACATATGTCTGGTCAAGCATGTGGTGCCCAAGCGGGTGATGTTTTGGCCACGCGATATACGCTTGAGACATATGTTGCAAACAGCAGCTGTGCGATCTGATGAACTCGACTCAAAAAAGGCCCACACCAAAGAACTTTTTGAATAACGGGCAGAGGCAGCGCCCTGCACAGGCGGAGCTCTACGGTGTGATTCCGTCGGTGTGCTGCCCTTACGCTGGCCCCCCAAGGGCATCCTGCCTCGTTGGAGATGTGCCTCCTCCTCATCCTCCTCCTCCTCCTCTCTCCTATTAGGCACCCACGTGGAGTCAGTGACCTCATCATCCCCTCCCTCCTCATCACTGGAGCCAATCTGGCAGTATGCTGCAGCTGCTGGAACATGACTGCCAGATTGGTGTCCTTCTTGAGCATCCCCTCTCTCTGCTCTCACGCTACTGACTTTCTCTAGCTGGGTATCATCATCAGACCCTTCGAAACTCTGGGCATCCTCCTGGAGCATGTACCCAACACTGTGCTCAAACAGTTCGGGGGACTCCTCAGGAGGACATGGTTGGTCTAGGGAAGGAGTGACTGATGGTGACATTGATACCAGGGAAGAGGACGCTTTGGCAGCTGCTTTGCCAGTACCCTGAGCCTGGGTGAGAGAGGATGAGGAGGATGAGGAGGGCTTGGTCATCCACTCTACCAAGTCTTCGGCATGATGCGGCTCAACACGTCCAGCTGCCGAAAAGAAGGACAAGCGTGTCCCATGGCCACGTGCTGATGGCGATGCACCACGTCCACGACCAGCACTGTTGTCTCTAGACACAGAGCCTGCTTGCCCTCTTTTATTGGCTCTTGACTGTCTGCCTCTCTTTGTTTGCCTTCCAGACATTCTAATTGCCTGCAGGGAAATGGGAAAACCAGCAATACAGGCTAAGTTCAGGTGTAATATGGTCAGGAGGCACACTCCGCCCACTGTAAGTGCCGCAAAATCCTGTTGGTGTAACACACCAGGAAAAAGCAGCAATACAGGCTAAGTTCAGGTGTAATATGGTCAGGAGGCACACTCCGCCCGCTGTAAGTGCCGCAAAATCCTGTTGGTGTAACACACCAGGAAAAAGCAGCAATACAGGCTAAGTTCAGGTGTAATATGGTCAGGAGGCACACTCCGCCCGCTGTAAGTGCCGCAAAATCCTGTTGGTGTAACACACCAGGAAAAAGCAGCAATACAGGCTAAGTTCAGGTGTAATATGGTCAGGAGGCACACTCCGCCCGCTGTAAGTGCCACAAAATCCTGTTGGTGTAACACACCAGGAAAAAGCAGCAATACAGGCTAAGTTCAGGTGTAATATGGTCAGGAGGCACACTCCGCCCGCTGTAAGTGCCGCAAAATCCTGTTGGTGTAACACACCAGGAAAAAGCAGCAATACAGGCTAAGTTCAGGTGTAATATGGTCAGGAGGCACACTCCGCCCGCTGTAAGTGCCGCAAAATCCTGTTGGTGTAACACACCAGGAAAAAGCAGCAATACAGGCTAAGTTCAGGTGTAATATGGTCAGGAGGCACACTCCGCCCGCTGTAAGTGCCGCAAAATCCTGTTGGTGTAACACACCAGGAAAAAGCAGCAATACAGGCTAAGTTCAGGTGTAATATGGTCAGGAGGCACACTCCGCCCGCTGTAAGTGCCGCAAAATCCTGTTGGTGTAACACACCAGGAAAAAGCAGCAATACAGGCTAAGTTCAGGTGTAATATGGTCAGGAGGCACACTCCGCCCGCTGTAAGTGCCGCAAAATCCTGTTGGTGTAACACACCAGGAAAAAGCAGCAATACGAGCTAACTTCAGGTGTATAATGTGCACGAGGCTTAGCAACAATGACACTGACACTGTCCCCTGCCTATCCTTCTCTCTCCCTGCACACAAGGTTTATCAAAGTATATGACACTGACACTCTCCCTGCCTATCCTTCTCTCTCCCTGCACACAAGGTTTAGCAAAGAATATGACACTGACACTGTCCCCTGCCTATCCTTCTCTCTCCCTACACACAAGGTTTAGCAAAGAATATGACACTGAAACTCTCCCTGCCTATCCTTCTCTGTCCCTACACACAAGGTTTAGCAAAGAATGGATTTGACACTGTCCCTGCCTATCCTTCACTTTCCCTGCTCCGGTACACACTACACAAGGCCGCCGCGCTGGCGGCCTTTTATAGTGTGGGGCGTGTACTAAACCCCCTCAGCTATAATTGGCCACAGGCATCCTGCCTGTGGCCAATCATTGCTCTCCTCGCTGCCGGCGCTGTGATTGGCCAAGCATGCAGGGTCACAGTGCATGCTTGGCCAATCACAGTGCCGGGATTACACTGCGATGGCGCAGTGTATTGTGGGCCGTTCGCATCACTCGAATTTGGCGCGAACGGCCCAAATCGTTCGTTGTTCGCCGAACGCAGCGAACAGCCGATGTTCGAGTCGAACCTATGTTCGACTCGAACACCGAGCTTATCCCTAATCCTGACACGTGCCGCAGTCCTTGCTGCAGAGAAACATCCCCATAACAGGATATTACCACCTCCATGCTTTACTGTAGGGATGGTGTTAGTTGTATAGTAAACTGTATTGGATTTCCGAAAGCCATATTGTTTGATGTTTAGGCCAAATAATTCAATGTTAGTCTCATCTGACCACCTTGAATGCACTTTGAAGATTTTGAGGCCACATGGAAAAAGGTGTTATGGTTTGATGAGACAAAGATTGGATTAACTAAAATAACTTAAAAATGACAACTTTGTGAAAAAAAATTATATATATATATATATATATATATGTAGCGGCCTCACCCTCTCTCCAACTTCTTCATCTGTTACACACCAACTCATGTCTAGGGGTTTCTGAGTTGTGAGAGTGAGATGCGCCACGGCCCATGTCCTCCCCATTACAATAGGGAGGTGAAGGCCACTTCCTGATGTTTCCTCGGGCCAATGTGTTCTGCGAATGTACCGAGTCTGTACTTACAAGCTCACCAGCCTTCCATCTGTTTCCAGTAACCGGAGTTCACACACCGAAGAAAGGTCCAACACTTGTTTATTCGTCACTCCAATAAGCAAAGCACAATAACAGTTCCTATTGCAGCAGACTGGTTGGGACCTAGTCCCTTTCCAACGGTGGGATGAGCAGATCGAGGCACTTCCTAAAGTTTAAGTTCTATGCCACTGTACTATGACCAGCGGCGCCTAAGCCAATCCGGCTGTTACAGAACAGGAAAGATGGGGTCTCTTCCATCAACCCCTATGAACAGCAATGGAGCCCTCTTCGATGCGCTGTGGCCCCTATCAGGGGGATGTGTCCCCCCAAGAGAGTTCCCAGAGGCCCACTGTCACCGGGTTGGTGCTGCTCCGGGTCTCCAGTGGGTAACCTCTCTGGCCTCCTCACCTCAGATACGAGTCCCTCCGCTCAGGGACCCTCGGACAGTCCACCCTAGCGGGACCCAGTCGAAGGTACTGGGCCCCAGGCCTCCTCGATAGTACCTCACCCTAGGCTAAAGGTGCCTGGGATGGACGCCAACATGACTCCGGACCAGGCCATGGGCACCTGGACCAGACTCCTGGATCTCCCGCACCCAGGCCTAAGGGCCCTGGGTGCGGACCGCAACCCTCCTCCTCCGAGGACCTCCTTCTCCGCAAGAACCTTGTGGCAAGGGCGTCTCCCCCTTTTATCTCCTCCCATCAACGGCCCGGCGGGTTCCCCGCCCCAGCCATACCATCTCCGGGAAGAGACCAAACAGGGAGCACTGCAGGGGATGATTCTACCTGAAGCCTGTGGGTACTCCACCACCCACAGGCAAAGGAGAATATTACATCCTCCAATCCTCCACGAAACAAAAAGGGGTCTGAATCCTAACACAATTATACACCTGGGTTACACTATTGCCCAGGTGTATCCCATCAATTTGAGGACCCCGCTACATATATATATATATATATATATATATATTTACTCTTTGCATTGATAAATGTCCCCCATGGTGGTGTCCAGCTTCTCATGCGTCTTTTTGTCCGTAGTTTGCCAATTACCCCTAAAAACAGCCTGAATTTAACACCATGATTTGGCCATCATTGACTTCAGTAGAAATAATCTTTAAGTTTGCGTTTGACAAATTTCAAATAAGATTTTCCAAACCCCTGGTGAATTGAACCCTATCACTCCCTGTAGGATCTTTGCCCTGAGATCCTCAGGTTGTAGTTATTTTATGAGGGACCACAACATGCCACACTTGCATAAATATCCAATTGTGACAGTTTATGGGATTAGCTTTGATTTTAAATGTCTTTAATCATTCAATAAGTGCCTTTCTTATCTTAGTCAGCAGATTTCTTAGGTGAGTTTGTTAGTAATAGCTGTACCATTAAATATGAGTGTTTAATGGTACAGGAGTCAGCCAGCATGAAAGTGTGTGAAGCCACCTTAACTATGATTAATATGTATTTCTCATCCAAGCTTCAGCCACAAGGTGGCAGAAAAAGTCATTTAAAAGCTTCAACTTTTACTACATAAAAAACATGAAGTGTGCCTATCGAATGATATTTTTATTGAATAAATGATTGAAAATGCATATTTTCCAATGTTTTTATTCAATATATCTTTATCTCTAATCAGTGTCTGAATAAAGATCTAATGTTTGCCTGATCAAATATTTTATTTATGTAGCAACCTCACCCCTCTCACCCCTTCTCATTCTCGGCTTGTCTGTCTTTGTCTAGGGGTGTCAGTACCGGGGGGAGGGATGAGATACACTACGGCCCATGTCCTCCATAGTGAAGAGGTGAAGGCCAGAAAGATCGGGCTTTGTGTAGGTGTCCTAGAGTCAAATCCTCTCCTCGGATTCACTCCCCTTTGCTTCTATTAACCAGAGTTCCACACACTGAATAGGTCCAACACATTCTTCTCAGCGAATAAACATACAGCACAGTCAAGTTGGGACCTTTGCAACAGTTCAGTAATAATGGGAGTAGGCCGAGGCACAATCCTTTAAAGTATCGCTAACCACTGTGGTGTCACCAATGGTGAATAGTCACTGCCACTGACTATATGAGGTAGAACACCTTCGCTAGCACAGCCCCTGTCAGGGGAAGGATATCCGTCCAAGGGAGTCACCGCTGGCCTCTCTGTCACCAGCAATGCTGCGCCGGACTCTCCAGAGAAGTTCCGCTCACCAGTCTCCTCGACCTCAGACACGGGCACCCAAGGAGTTAGGGCCCCCTCGGATTCCTCCACCCTCGAGGAACTCAGTCGAAGGTACTGAGCCCCAGGCATTCGCCATAGTATCTCACCCCAGGCTAAAGGTGCCTGAGATGGACTCCATCTCTCGCACCGGCCAGGTCAAGGGCACCTGGGCCCGGAACTCCGGAACGCCAGCACCCGAGCTGAAGGTGCCTGGGTGCGGCTGCATCCTCCGACTCTGAACACCAAGGTCAGGGCGTCTGCCCCTTTTATCCCCTCGCCTTTTGCGTCACAGCAGGTTCCCCGCCCCGCTGTACCAGCGCCAGGAAAGGACAAAAAGGAAGCAGTCTTGCGGTGTGGGTTCAACTCCGGCCAGGGCGACAATGTCACCTGTAGGCCGCAGGGAACCTCACACCACCAGAGTCCTCCAAGAACCATAAAAAAGGGTCTCGGATTCCCTAGCAATCAGTGCATCTGGGTTACACTATCACCCAGATTCTTCCCTTAAATTAAAATACCCGCTACATTTACAACAGGTATTTAAATAGAACTGATAATTTATGCATTATAATTCAATTTATTATAATTCAAATCAGTCTTTGTCATCAAGGTCCTTATTTCACATAAAAAAACATATTAGGGGCAATTTAAACAGGAACCAACTAATCTACCAATATGTCTTTTGAGTATGGGAGAAAACCTACACAAGCATGGGCAGATCATGCAAAGTCTATGCAGGTAGTGTCTTGGTTGAGATATGAACTGAGGACACAATGCTGCAAAGCAAAAGTGCTAACCACTAAGCCAATGTGCTGCTTCAAATATGTTGGAAAAGTCACTAATTTCTATAGGGAACACTCACTTTTTTCACAGCAATCACAGGTCAATTGGCTTCAGTATAAATCATACAAATAGGAAGCACAAGGGAAACACAAAGACACTGAATTTCAAAAGAGCCAACTTCCCTAAACTACGAACCTTGCTAGAAGATATAAATTGGGATACAATCTTAGAAACAAAGAACAAGGAGGAGAGATGGGTTTGCTTTAAGAGCATATTAAATAAGGGTATTAGCCAGTGCATCCCATTGGGAAAGAGCGAACAAAGGTCCTGGATGACTTAACTCTAATGAAAAAATACAAGGCTGAGGGATCATAATCAGCATTCAGACTTTACAAAGAATGCAACAAGATGTGTAAGGGTGCAATTAGGGTGGCTAAGATAGAACATGAAAGACAATTAGCAGAGGAGAGAGAAAAAAAAATCCCCAAAAATTATTTAGGTATATAAATAGTAAAAAAGGGAGGACAGACCATATTGGCCCCATAAAGAATGAGTAAGGACATCTGGTTACAAAGGATGGGGAGATGGCGAAGGTATTAAATTTATTTTTCTCCTCAGTCTTCACAAGGGAATTGGGGGGCTTCAATAACCAAAACTGCAGTGTTTGTCCTCATGACACATCACAGGAAGCACCCTCATGGCTAACAGAGGACAGAATTAGAAATAGACTTGGGAAACTTAACATTAATAAATCACCAGGACCAGATGGCTTGCACTCGAGGGTACTTAGGAAATGAAATCAAGTAATTGCCAGACCATTGTTCCTAATTTTTACTGTCAGTCTACTGACTGGAATGGTACCAGCTGATTGGAGAAAAGCCAATGTAGCACCAATATTTAAAAAAGGGCCAAAATACATCCCTTGGAATTACAGACCAGTTAGACTAACATCAATAGTACGCAAGCTCTTGGAGGGGATGATAAGGGATTATATACAAGATTTTAGTAATGAAAACTGTATCATTAGCAGTATTCCGCATGGATTCATGAAGAATCGTTTTTGCCAAACCAATCTATTAGCCTTCTATGAGGAGGTGATCTGCCATCTAGATAAAGGTAGGCCCGTAGGCCCGTAGAAGTGGTGTATCTGGATTTGGCAAAAGCATTTGACACAGTTCCCCATAAACGTTTACTGTACAAAGTAAGGTCAGTTGGCATGGACCATAGGATGAGTACATATATTGAAAACTGGCTACAAGGGCGAGTACAGAGAGTGTTGATAAATGGGTAATACTCAGAATGGTCAGGGTGGGAAGTGGGGTCACCCAGGGTTCTGTGCTGGGACCAATCCTGTTTAATTTGTTCATAGACGACCTGGAGGATGGCGTAAACAGCTCAATCTCTGTATTTACGGACGACACTAAGCTAAGCAGGGCAATAACTTCTCCACAGGATATGGAAACCTTGCAAGAAGATCTGAACAAATTAATGGGGTGGGCAACTACATGGCAAATGAGGTTTAATGTAGAAAAATGTAAAATAATGCATTTGGGTGGCAAAAATATGAATGCAATCTACTCATTAGGGGGTGAACCTCTGGGGGAATCTAGGAAAGGGACCTGGGGGTAGTAGATGATAGGATCAGCAATAGCATGCAATGCCAAGCTGCTGCTAACAAAGTAAAAACAATATTGGCATGCATTAAAAAGGGGATTAAATCCAGGGATAAAGCGATAATTCTCCCACTCTACAAGACTCTGGTCCGCCCTCACCAGGAGCATGCTGTTCAGTTCTGGGCACCAGTCCTCTGGAAGGATGTACTAGAAATTGGAGTGAGTCTGGAGGATATTAGTTATGAAGAAAGGTTGCTAGCACTGAACTTATTCTCTCTGGAGAAGAGATGCTTCAGAGGGGATATGATTTCAATTCGCACCAGAACCTGCGAATGGACCGAAAGTTTGCGCAAACTTTAGAACCCTATTAAATACAATGGACTCGAACGTTCGAAATCAAAAGTGCTAATTATAACGGCTAATATGTAGGGATGAGCTTTGTGTCCGAGTCGAACACACGTTCGACTAGAACATCAGCTGTTTGATCGTTCGACGAAGATTGAACATTATGGGGCGTTCGCGCCAAATTCGAGTGACGCGAACGGCCCACAATACACTGCACCATCGCAGCGCAATCCCGGTGCTGTGATTGGCCAAGCATGCACTGTGACCCTGTCATTGCTGTTCTCTAATACAGGCATCTGCAGGAATTAGTGGGTGTTGTGTGCCCTAGTGCAGTATACACCAGTATATACCCGTCATTGCTGTTCTCTAATACAGGCATCTGCAGGAGTTAGCGGGTTTAGGGGTTCAGTTGCTTCTAACCAGCCAGGCAGGTAAAAGTGCAATGCAGGAAAAAGACTTCAATGACCCCCCCCCCCCCCCCGCAGATCTGGAGACATTAAATTGACACAGGAAAGCTTTTGCAATGTGCCCAATTGATGTCTGGTTTAATTAGCTTAACATCTCGGTATTTATGCAATTCTAGGAAACAAATGGGGATGGGAGGAGTTCACATGATACAAATTCAGGTTAATAATTTCCTATTAGCTAGTATGTGTTACAAAGTTCAGGTAATATTCTGCTGATGAAACAAAAATCTTACAAAGATGTGAACTTCAACATATGTGACATAAATGTATGCTTTCTGTGTTTACACAGGTGTCGGTAGAACTATACTTAACTTATCTTAGACAAACATGAGCTAGGGCAAAGTCCATAGATATGGTATATGCCTAAATGACCATGAAAACCTTTACACAGAAATAAGTATATTTCAAACAAAACCTTATGTGAGTTGAAACTTTTGTGCAATTTGTGAATACAAAATGGAGGTTGTCATGTACCTTTTACAATCCTCTCTTTTTTTTATATATATATATGTGTAGCGGGGTCCCCTTTAAGACTCCCGGAACTACCTTGCCCAGAATCCCTTTCGGCTTGTTTCCATCCCAGAGACTCATGGGAGGGGTTATAAAAGGGGGAGGCGAGGCTGGGTTCGGCCTCTTTGGGACACAAGACTTCAGTGACTGATCCTCCTGTGCGGATGTGCCGGAGTGCGAGGCCTGAAGCCTGAGGCCTTGCGCAGCACCAAAGAGCCTTCCACCCCACTGCGAGCCTGGGTGGCATCTGACTTCGCTTGTCTACAGCCTTGGTTGGATCGGGGACCCGATCGCTGGAGACACTGTGTGTGTGAGGACACAGTCGGTGGAAGTTCCCGGACTGGGATCACGTCCGGAGGGGTGAGCGAGCGTATGCTCAGACCATATATACTGATTATTGCTGATGTGCCTATAGACTGCCGTGGCCCACAAGTTTATATCTGATACTCTCACTGGAGATCCATAACAGAGCTGAACTCAGAGGTTCTTCAGTAAAGTGTTTATTTCAAAAATATATGGAAGAAACTATATTAGAGACATATGTAGTTGCTGAAAATTCCCACCACATCCCAATTTTGTATACAAAAAGAAATGGGGGCCCCAAGGGATTGTATGGGTGGGAAAATTGATTCAGAACAACTCAGTAGAAATAGTATGAATGTATTTAATTGGAAAAAGCAAGTACTAAAAACAATCACAATATGACAAAAAGACAAAACAGCTGCTCTGAGGCGTATTGTATGGATACACTGATATATCAGGGGTAACTAATGCATACAATACAACCAATCCTACATGTTTCGGAAAAGCATAAAGGCATATAAATCCTGTTATGATAGGTATGTTCCTTCTTCAGGGATTTGAGTCGAGCTTGCTGGTGTGTTTAGATCTTGTATTCCATATGAATAAACAGTGCACAGTGTCCACACAAAGCATTAATGCCAGGTATTAACACGGATGGATGGATGGATGGTGTTGTGGATGCGGGCAGGGAGAACCAAACCAATACTAATTTCTCATCATTATTAGAATCTGGGAGAATGCTAGATTCGCATTCGTTTGCCACCCGGTGAGATAATTAGACTTTATGGGGAATGCTAATGTGTTAAATCTCCTTGTAACATGGTGGTTGTAATAATGGCTGAGAATAAAGGGCTCAGAGGGACAGCAGCAACAACGTCAGGGCTCACAGGAGCAAATAACAATGACAAAATGGGAAAAGAGCCTAGTGGACAAAAAGACAAAAATAAATAAATAAATAAGTAAATATAAATAGTTTAAGGAGTATTTAAAAGAAAACCAGTAAACATTAAAAATGCCACAGGTTTTACTTAAAGTGTATCCATAGAGGGGAGCTGGATAGTGTGTCTTACCTCATGCCTTACCTGGAGACACTGTGTGTGTGAGGACACAGTCGGTGGAAGTTCCCGGACTGGGATCACGTCCGGAGGGGTGAGCGAGCGTATGCTCAGACCATATATACTGATTATTGCTGATGTGCCTATAGACTGCCGTGGCCCACAAGTTTATATCTGATACTCTCACTGGAGATCCATAACAGAGCTGAACTCAGAGGTTCTTCAGTAAAGTGTTTATTTCATCACAATCTTCCCACTGGATTACAAATATTATTCTGTTATGTGCACCACCTTTAAAGAATTGCCGGTGAAGAAACCATCATCCCCTATAGACTGAGTTTTAGATATCTGAGCCAGGCCTGGCCAGCTAGTTAGTTCATTTAGTCACTGCGCCACAGGACGCCTAGTTAATGGTCGCCCACGCGGCGCACCTTTACTGTTCATCTAATGCAAAGTATGTTTATTGCTGCAGGGCTCTGCAACTTATTACCTGTACACTGTTACCACTGTTAACCTTTTTACCATAAGCTTAAAGTAAATTTGATACCCCTTTCATTATTGCCTTGGTGTCTGAGATTTCTCATACAGTATAAGAAATATATTGCTGCCATAACTAACTGTGCTAGTAGGGGGTCGAGTACATTGCCGGGGGTTGGCGGAGCTGTCTTCAGGGCCCAAACTAAATCTGCGGCCTTCTTAGTTGAAGGTATCGCTACACGTGGGGGTTCTCGTCCGGGATCCTGATACAGCAATTAAACGCCAGAGGTGCCGGCATGGACCCGCAAGGAATAAGAGCGTGGTGCGAAGTGGCTAAGACAGACCCAAGCCAGTCAGTGGTCATCAATCTACCAGGGGAGGAATGGTCAATTGAAACGATAGAGGAGTTAATGAAGTCAGTGACCCCAGATCACACACCGTGGGTGATGGGAATAAAGTCAGACCCAGACATCTCATACCAGTATGCACTAGTGAAGTACTTGGATGGGATGCCAGAGGCTTGTAAGCGCAACTGTGTACAGACGCCAGATAATAGATCCTATAGGCTGGTGCACGCAATTAAGAAGGAGTCATCACCAACGGGATCACCGCAGGCTGCGGCCCATACCCCACCTGAAAGAGGAGATAGGGCGACGCCTCCAGTGGCGCTTGCACCTGTCACTGCTATATCACCAGAACTGATAAATGCAATAGGGGATCTGTTAACCAAATGTCAGAAGACAAGCACGGTGCATGTAGAGACTAGCTACCGGAGACTGAAGACATTCTCAGGGAAGCTCCCTGTCCCTGCAGGGGAAGAAGATTTTGATACCTGGGTGGAGCAGGCATTACAAGCAGTGGAGGCATGGGAGGTGCCTGAAGCGCAGAAGAGGCAACGAGTGATAGAAAGCCTTAAAGCAGTGAAAAGTTTTCGGTTTGTGGAATGCAGACTGCACGGCTCAAGACTGTCTAGCCATGCTACAGGTAGAGTTTGGTCAATTGGAAAAGGTGACAGAGATGGTCTACCAATTTGAACATACTTTCCAACAACCGAAGGAGAAACTTTCAGAGTATGTTAGAAGACTGAACAGGTTGCTGTGCAAGATTGTGTTGAAGAAGGGAATGAAGCCCCAAGATACAGATGCTGCAAGAATGAAACAAGTTTTAAAGGGAGCGTTACGCTCGGAACCAGTCTGGCTGCTCCTGAAAACCTCAGGAGGAGGAAAGTTACTGACTTATGCTGACTTGATAAAAATCATCAGAGATAAGGAGGCGCTACAACAGGACCAGCAAATGATAAAGACAAATGTTGTACCCGCACAGGTGTTAGTCAATCCAGTGATGACCCCTGAAAGAGACTCAGAGGTAGACACCCTAAAAGCTCAAATGTCCAAGGTGTTAGAGATGTTGACCTCTCTGATGGCAAAAGACCCAGAGGGTCCCAAGAGAGAGGTACCAAGGAAGGAATTATTCCCAATTGCTTCAGCACCCGCATCTTTACAAGAATGGGGAGATATAGTCTGCTTTAACTGTGGAGGAATTGGCCATATTGCAGCTACATGTTCCAGTCCCAAGAAGAAGAAACCAGATAACCGCAAGCCGGCGGGAAACTCCAGAGGGCCCCGGTGAAGGAGTCAACCGGGTGCCCATCACCTTCAGTGAGCTCCAAGCTGAATGCGAAGCAGAAGAAAAGAGGAAATAAAACACCTCAGAGGAAACACAACATTCCTCAACAGAGACACACTCCAGAGAAAGGGGGCAAGACCCCTCAGAAGAGGCACAGCATTCCCCAAAGGGGATGCACTCCTAAGAAAAACAATAATGTCCCTCAACGGGTCCCTACACCCATTGAAAGGAGGGAAATCAATGCATACCAGGCTCAAGAAAGATTAAAGTCCAAAGGGAATTGGACAAGAGAGAGTCCAAAAGGAAAAGGTCTGAAGAAGGCGACCCCTGCCAGGCCATATCCGTAGAAGCTGGTAGGCCCATCTCCTATAGTGCCCATTCAAGTGGAGGGAGTCTACACCAGAGCCATCTTGGATACTGGGGCACAAGTGACCCTGTTATACCGAAATTTCTACGATAAGCACTTGAGTCACCTGCCCATCCAGAAGATAGAGGGACTAGAAATATGTGGGATTGGAACCCAGAGTTTCCCCTACGATGGCTATTTGTCCGTCAAGATGATCTTTGACCCATCTGTGGCTGGAAAAACTGAAGTGTTTGACACCCTGGCAGTTGTGTGCCCTCGGCCGCCAGGAGCCAACAAGAGTTTCCTTATAATAGGAACGAACACGGACCTGGTCCGAAGACTTCTGACCCCTCTAGTGAAAGAAAAGGGGCCAGCGGCCACCAAGATCCACCCCATGCTGAAGACGGCCTACCAACAGCTGGTCCTAGAGCAGAAGACCCCTGGAGAGGGGATAGGGAAGGTGTGGAGACTTGGAAGAGAAGGGGTAGTGTTGCAGCCCGGTGAAGTAACCTGTCTCAGAGCCACTGTGAAGCTTACTTGGGAGCAGCCTGGACCCTTTGTCATGTTGGAATCTGACCCAAGGGAAGAGTCCTCTGGTCTGGAAGTGATACCAGAAGTGATTCCACTGAAGGCCCTGAAGAAGGCCCATTGTAGAGTTCCGGTGAGTGTCAGGAACAATACAGATGACCCCATAGAAATTCCAGCTAGGATGCTGCTGGGCCTGGTGAGCCCTGCTGCCCCTGTTACCCTATCGATAGTCAAGGGGATGGGTGAAGGAGGAGATGCTTGGGAGAAGCTACCCATGGAAAACCCGAATCTGCCCAGGGCTTGAAAAGAGAGAGCCAAGGCCCAGTTGACCAGATGGGAGAAGATCTTCTCTAAAGATGAGTTCGATGTGGGGTGTGCAAGGAGTGCCACCCATCGGATCCGCCTCCAAGAAGATAAGCCCTTCAGAGAGAGGGTCAGGCGGGTCCCACTAGCAGATCTGGAGGATCTAAGGGAACAACTTGCAGAACTCAAGAGGACTGGTGTGATACGGGAGTCTAGAAGCCCCTATGCCTCCCCGATAGTGGTGGTCAGGAAGAAGAATGGATCGTTGAGGCTCTGTATCGACTACAGGACTCTTAACAGGAGAACCATACCCGACCAGTACACCACTCCGAGGATAGAGGATGCCCTACAGAGCTTGTCTGGAGCCAAGTGGTTCAGCGTTATGGATCTCAAGAGCGGGTACTATCAGATCCCTATGCACCCAGAAGACAAGGAAAAGACAGCTTTCATAACCCCAGTGGGGTTCTTTGAATTCGACCGGATGCCCCAAGGTCTGTCTGGAGCCCCAGCTACTTTCCAACGTCTCATGGAGAAGACTGTAGGAGACATGAACCTTATTGAAGTCCTTGTATACCTGGACGATGTCATTGTCTTTGGAAGAACCCTGGAGGAACACGAGGGGAGGCTGGAAAAAGTCTTGAGGAGACTCAGTGAGGAGGGACTCAAGCTTTCATCTGAGAAGTGTCAGTTCTACCAGTCTTCTGTGAACTACCTGGGACACATAGTGTCTGAAGAAGGGGTGGCCACAGATCCTGAGAAACTGGAGGCAGTTACCTCCTGGCCACGACCCACCACAGTAACAGAACTCAGATCCTTCTTAGGGTTCTGCTCCTATTACAGTAGGTTTGTGTAGGGATTCGCCCGAATTGCTAGACCATTGAATGAACTGCTCAAGACTGAGGGAGAAGAGTATGACTCAGGGCCCAGGAAGCCGGGAGAGTCCATCAGAGATCAGTGGAATCAGAAGTGTGAAGAGGCCTTCCAGGCGTTGAAGAAGAGCCTGATCACTGCTCCAGTCTTGGCCTACGCAGACCCAACCAAACCCTATGAACTACACGTAGATGCTAGTCATGGCGGTCTGGGAGGAGTACTTTATCAAGAACACGAAGGGCAACAACGGCCTGTTGCCTACGTGAGCAGGAGCCTGACCCCCTCTGAGAAAAACTACCCCACTCACAAGCTGGAGTTTCTGGCCCTTAAGTGGGCGGTAGTAGACAAGCTCAAAGACTACCTATATGGGGCGGAGTTCACTGTGAAGACCGACAACAACCCCCTGACCTACCTATTCACTACAGCAAAGCTGGACGCCACTGGACACAGGTGGCTGGCCGCATTGTCTGGATTCAATTTCAGCCTAAAGTACAGGCCAGGGATTGGGAATCGAGATGCAGACGCTTTGTCCAGAAGATCTCATGGTCCCACCCATGACATGGAAGACTGGACTCAAGTGGCACCGGACGGGGTGCGGGCCCTATGTCAGGGGGCCGAATTGCAAGCCAGAAGGGGCTCAAGGGCGGAAGAGATGGGAGTTACCATGGTAGGAGTCCCCAAACAATACTACTGTGGAGTAACTCGACTGGAGGAAGACCATCTGCCAAAGCTGTCCAGGAAGGAGCTAAGTTGTGACCAATTAGAAGACCCCATGGGGAAATTAGTTCTGGAAGCCCTGGAGAATCAGGATCCAAACAGACTTCTGAGTCACTCCTCAAAGGAAGCTCGCCTGTTGAGGAAAGAGTGGGATAGGTTACAGGTGCATCAGGGAGTGGTCTACCGAAGGGGCCCCTCTGATGACCTGGAAGATAAATGGCAATTGTTTCTTCCAGAGAAACACAGAGAGACTGTTCTGATTGCCCTACATGACAATCATGACCACTTAGGGGCGGAAAGGACCTTTCAACTTGTCAGAAGTCGGTTCTATTGGCCCTGCATGAGGGCAGAAGTAGAAGAGTACTGCCATTCGTGTGCACGCTGCATCCAGAGGAAGACCTTACCCCATCAAGATGCCCCAATGGGCCATCTACAGAGTCAAGGCCCAATGGATCTGGTATGCATTGATTTCCTCTGCCTCAAACCCGATCTGAGTGGACTAGGAAATGTTCTGGTGATAACCGATCATTTCACCCGGTATGCCCAAGCTTTCCCAACCAAAGACCAGAAGACTTCCACAGTAGCCAAGGTACTTATGGAGAAGTATTTTTTCCATTATGGGCTGCCCCAGCGACTTCATTCAGATCAAGGAAGGGACTTTGAGAGTCGACTGATCCGGAAACTCCTGGATTCGTTGGGAATCAAGAAGACTCGAACTACACCTTACCACCCACAGGGAGATGCTCAGCCGGAGAGGTTTAACCGAACCTTGCTCAACATGTTGGGGACTCTGGAAAGTGAGAAGAAACAACATTGGAGCAAACACATTGCAGCTATAGTACATGCTTACAACTGCACCACCAGTGATGCTACAGGCTACTCCCCATATCGACTCATGTTTGGGAGAGAAGCGAGATTACCTGTAGACTTGGCCTTTGGCACCTCTTTAGACTATTCCTCAGCCACATCCCACAAAGGATATGTGGACAGGCTCAGACACAGCCTGAAAGTAGCCTATGAACAAGCTCAAGCGGCCTCAGATCAAAGGGGAGCTCGAAACAAAAGAAACTTCGACTTGAAGGTCGAGGTACAAGACCTGCAGCCTGGGGACCGAGTACTGCTACGCAATCTGGGGGTCCCTGGAAAACACAAACTTGCAGACAGATGGAGATCTGAACCCTATGTCATCTGTAGGAAGTTGCCGGGCCTACCTGTCTACAAGTTGAAGCCAGAAGGAAAGGTAGGCCCACTGAAGACGTGGCATCGAAACCACCTGCTCCCACTTGCTGAAGCGGTCAGGATACCTCCAGTGAGAGACTCCCCTGAACCAGTTTCTATTCTGGATACCCCCAGGCCAAACACTCGGTCCCAGACCTCTCGGACTGAAGATACAGAAGCTTCTGAACTCAGTGGAGATGAAGAGAGAGAGCTTGACTGGCTGTGGCCTTCCCCAACTCAAGGGACTTCTACTATAGATCTTCCAACTACTGAAGACACTATAGATACACAACTGAATGCAGAAGCCACTGAATTCATCCCATATAGTCCTTCATTTGATTACTGGGAAGATGCCCGTGATGTTTACCCTGAACAGGACCCTAGAGACTCTATGTATCCCTCGGCTCCTGAAGCAGATGTTACAGAGCCTGCCGTGTTGCCTGAGCCAGGTTACAGAAGAAGAGCATGTGGCGCCAGAGCCAGAAACCCCAAGGGAACAAAGGGCTCACAGGGTCATAAGGCCTCCCAGAAAGTTGACCTACCCATAAATGGGGAAGAGCTCAGAAGATTCTGTGATCACTGCTAGGAGGAGTATAGAGAATCCAGACCCCATCCACTGTACATTTGGTAGAGGGCAACCCCCACTCACTCTCTGGCACAGTTAGGCAGGCCACTCAGAAAAATGTGACCTGTGGAAAAGGGAAGCCAATCCCTCGGTTTTGGTGGGAATTCCCTATGCCAACCTCTTATGCAATGTTGTCTGGGGTTGTACGCAGTGTATGCTAAAGTTTCTTTGGGGAACAAAGAATTTAAGTGGGGGGAGTGTGTAGCGTGGTCCCCTTTAAGACTCCCGGAACTACCTTGCCCAGAATCCCTTTCGGCTTGTTTCCATCCCAGAGACTCATGGGAGGGGTTATAAAAGGGGGAGGCGAGGCTGGGCTCGGCCTCTTTGGGACACGAGACTTCAGTGACTGATCCTCCTGTGCGGATGTGCCGGAGTGCGAGGCCTGAAGCCTGAGGCCTTCCACCCCACTGCGAGCCTGGGTGGCATCTGACTTCGCTTGTCTACAGCCTTGGTTGGATCGGGGACCCGATCGCTGGAGACACTGTGTGTGTGAGGACACAGTCGGTGGAAGTTCCCGGACTGGGATCGCGCCCGGAGGGGTGAGCGAGCGTATGCTCAGACCATATATACTGATTATTGCTGATGTGCCTATAGACTGCCGTGGCCCACAAGTTTATATCTGATACTCTCACTGGAGACCCATATCAGAGCTGAACTCAGAGGTTCTTCAGTAAAGTGTTTATTTCATCACAATTTTACCACTGGATTACAAATGTTATTCTGTTATGTGCACCACCTTTAACCACTTCCCGCCCAGTCAATAGCATATTGACGTCCGGGAAGTGGTTCTGTTATCCACACTGGACGTCATATGACGTCCTGCAGGATAATAGCCGCCGTGCGCCCGTGGGGGCTCGCATCGCGGCGATCGGTGGAGCGGTGTGTCAGTCTGACACACCGTTACACTGATCTCGGTAAAGAGCCTCCGACGGAGGCTTTTTACCACGTGATCAGCCGTGTCCAATCACGGCTGATCACGATGTAAACAGGAAGAGCCGTTGATCGGCTCTTCCTCACTCGCGTCTGACAGACGCGAGTAGAGGAGAGCCGATCGGCGGCTCTCCTGACAGGGGGGGTTTGCGCTGATTGTTTATCAGCACAGCCCCCCCTCGGATACCCACACTAGACCACCAGGATGCCGCCCAGGACCACCAGGGAAGCCCCAAGCATGTGGATGGCCCCCATGACCATCCACATGTAGTAAAACATAAAAAAAAATGCCAATCAGTGCCCACAAATGGGCACTGACTGGCACCATCATGGCACAGCCACAATGTGTGGTGGCTGGCATTGCTGGGCATCAGTGTCACCAGTGCCACCTACTAGTGTCCATCAGTGCCACCTATCGGTGCCCATCCATGCCCATCTGTGCCCATAAGTGCCCACCTATCAGTGCCCATCCGTGCCACCTATCAGTGCCACCCATAAGTGCCCATCAGTGCCGCCTATAAGTGCCCATCAGTGCCGCCTATGAGTGCCCATCAGTGCTGCCTATGAGTGCCAATCAGTGCCGCCTATGAGTGCCAATCAGTGCCACCTATGAGTGCCCATCAGTGCCGCATACCAGTGCCACATATCAGTGCCCATCAGTGCCGCCTATCAGTGCTGCCTATCAGTGCCCATCAGTGCCACCTCATCAGTGCCACCTCATTGGTGCCACCTCATTGGTGCCCATCAGTGTCGCCTTATCAGTGCCCTTCAGTGCCGCCTTATCAGTGCCCGTCATTGAAGTAGAAAAGGTACTTTATTTACAAAAAAATTAACAGAAACAAAGAAAAACATAGTTTTTTTCAAAATTTTCGCTCTTTTTTTATTTGTTGTGCAAAAAATAAAAATCGCAGAGGCGATCAAATACCACTGAAAGAAAGCTCTATTTGTGGGAACAAAATGATAAAAAATTTGTTTGGGTACAGTGTAGCATGACCGCGCAATTGTCATTCAAATTGCGACAGCGCTGAAAGCTCAAAATTGGCTTGGGCAGGAAGGTGTATAAGTGCATGGTATTGAAGTGGTTAAAGAATTGCCGGTGAAGAAACCATCATCCCCTATAGACTGAGTTTTAGATATCTGAGCCAGGCCTGGCCAGCTAGTTAGTTACTTTAGTCACTGCCCCACAGGGCGCCTAGTTAACGGTCACCCACGCGGCGCACCTTTACTGTTCATCTAATGCAAAGTATGTTTATTGCTGCAGGGCTCTGCAACTTATTACCTGTACACTGTTACCACTGTTAACCTTCTTACCATAAGCTTAAAGTAAATTTGATACCCCTTTCATTATTGCCTTGGTGTCTGAGATTTCTCATACAGTATAAGAAATATATTGCTGCCATAACTAACTGTGCCAGTAGGGGGTCGAGTACATTGCTGGGGGTTGGCGGAGCTGTCTTCAGGGCCCAAACTAAATCTGCGGCCTTCTTAGTTGAAGGTATCGCTACATGTATATATGTCTCATCTACCTGTCACAGTTACAGTGCCTTGCGAAAGTATTCGGCCCCCTTGAACTTTTCATCCTTTTGCCACATTTTAGGCTTCAAACATAAAGATATAAAATTTTAATTTTTTGTGAAGAATCACCAACAAGTGGGACACAATTGTGAAGTGGAACGAAATCTATTGGATTTTTGAAACTTTTTTAACTAAGAAAAAAATGAAAAGTGGGGCGTGCAAAATTATTCGGCCCCCTTGCGTTAATACTTTGTAGAGCCACCTTTTGCTGCGATTACAGCTGCAAGTCGCTTGGGGTATGTCTCTATCAGTTTTGCACATCGAGAGACTGAAATTCTTGCCCATTCTTCCTTGCAAAACAGCTCGAGCTCAGTGAGGTTGGATGGAGAGCGTTTGTGAACAGCAGTTTTCAGCTCTTTCCACAGATTCTCGATTGGATTCAGGTCTGGACTTTGACTTGGCCATTCTAACACCTGGATACGTTTATTTGTGAACCATTCCTTTGCAGATTTTGCTGTATGTTTGGGATCATTGTCTTGTTGGAAGATAAATCTACGTCCCAGTCGCAGGTCTTTTGCAGACTCCAACAGATTTTCATCCAGAATGGTCCTGTATTTGGCTGCATCCATCTTCCCCTCAATTTTAACCATCTTCCCTGTCCCTGCTGAAGAAAAGCAGGCCCAAACCATGATGCTGCCACCACCATGTTTGACAGTGGGGATGGTATGTTGAGGGTGATGAGCTGTGTTGCTTTTACGCCAAACATATCGTTTTGCACTGTGGCCAAAAAGTTCGATTTTGGTTTCATCGGACCAGAGCACCTTCTTCCACATGTTTGGTGTGTCTCCCAGGTGGCTTGTGGCAAACTTCAGACGAGACTTTTTATGGATATCTTTGAGAAATGGCTTTCTTCTTGCCACTCTTCCATAAAGGCCAGATTTGTGCAGTGTACGACTGATTGTTGTCCTGTGGACAGACTCTCCCACCCAGGGCCGATCCTAGGGTCACATGCGCCTGGGTGCAGAAATATTTCTGGCGCCCCTACAAGGGCGTGGTCACCTTACTAATTCCTCCCCCTTTACAAATGTTTCTATGGCAAGGACTCAAACACTGAGATGCTCCCTTAAGGAGTCATCGTTACCCTGGGATCCTCCCACGATCTCTTAACAATAAACAAAATACAGGAAGAGAAGCAGAGTACTCTAATTGGACCTGGAGGGGGGTCTCTCTAATGGACACAAAGAGGGCCTCTGTTAGAGAGTTTGTTTAGAAAGAGCCCCCCATAATACAGGAGATGGTCAGAGACTGCAGATATAATACAGGAGATGGTCAGAGACTGCAAACATAATACAGGAGATGATCAGAGACTGCAAACATAATACAGGAGATGGTCAGAGACTGCAGATATAATACAAGAGATGGTCAGAGACTGCAGACATAATACAGGAGATGGTCAGAGACTGCAGACATAATACAGGAGATGGTCAGAGACTACAGCCATGGTAAAAGAGATCAGTGCAGCCTCACCAGTGCCCATCAAATGCAGCTCATCAGTGTCCACCAATTGCAGCCTACCATTGCTCACCAATTGTAGCCTACCAGTGCCCACCAAATGCAGCCTCATCAGTGCCCACCAAATGCAGCCTCATCAGTGCCCACCAAAATGTAGCCTCACTGTGCCCATCAAAACGCAGCCTCACTGTGCCCATTAATTAGCGTCACTGTGCCCATCATAAAGAAGCCTCACTATGCCCATCATAAAGCAGCCACTGTGCCTATTAATCAGCATCACTGTGCCCCTCCGAAAGCGTCACTGTGCCCATAAAAACTCAGCCACTGTGCCCATTAATTAGTGTCACTGTGCCCATTGGAGGAGGAGGAGGAGGGGGAGAGAGGAGGAGGATGAAAAGAGAAGAGAGGGGGGAGGAGGAGAAGAGAGGGGGGAGGAGGAGAAGAGAGGGGGGAGGAGGAGAAGAGAGGGGGGAGGAGGAGGAGAAGAGCGGGGGGAGGAGAAGAGAAGAGCGGGGAGAGAAGAGAAGAGAAGAGCGGGGGGAGGAGAAGAGAAGAGGATGGAGAAGAGAGTGAGAGGGAGAGGATGGAGAAGAGAGGGAGAGGGGGGAGAAGAGAGTGAGAGGAGAAGAGAGGGGGGAGGAGGAGAAGAGAGGGGGGAGGAGGGGAAGAGAGGGGGGAAGAGGAGAAGAGAGGGGGGAGGAGGAGGAGAAGAGAGGGGGGAGGAGAAGAAGAGAGGGGGGAGGAGAAGAAGAGAGGGGGGAGGAGAAGAGAGGGGGGAGGAGAAGAGAAGAGAGGGGGGAGGAGAAGAGAGAGGGAGGAGAAGAGAGGGGGAGGAGAAGAGAAGAGAGGGGGGAGGAGAAGAGAGGGGTAGGAGGAGAAGAGAAGAGAAGAGAGGGGTAGGAGGAGAAGAGAGGGGGAGGAGGAGAAGAGAGTGAGAGGAGGAGAAGAGAAGAGAGGGAGAGGATGAGAAGAGAAGAGAGGGAGAAGAGAGGGAGAGGAGGAGGAGAGAAGAGGAGAAGAGGGGGGGAGGAGGAGAAGAGAGGGGGGAGGAGGAGGAGAAGAGAGGGGGAGGAGGAGGAGAAGAGATGGGGAGGAGGAGGAGGAGAAGAGACGGGGGAGGAGAAGAGAAGAGAGGGGGAGGAGAAGAGAAGAGAGAGGGGAGGAGAAGAGAGGGGAGGAGAAGAGAGGGGAGGAGAAGAGAGGGGGAGGAGAAGAAAAGAGAAGAGAAGAGAGGGAGAGGAGAAGAGAAGAGAGGGGTAGGAGGAGAAGAGAGAGAGGGGGGGAGGAGAAGGAGAGTGAGAGGAGGAGAAGAGAGGGGGGAGGAGGAGAAGAGAGTGAGAGGAGGAGAAGAGAAGAGAGGGAGAAGAGAAGAGAAGAGAGGGAGAGGGGGAGAAGAGAAGAGAAGGAGAGGGGGAGAAGAGAAGGAGAGGGGGAGAAGAGAAGGAGAGGGGGAGAAGAGAAGGAGAGGGGAGATGAAGGAGAGGGGGAGAAGAGAAGAGAAGGAGAGGGGGAGAAGAAAAGAGAAGGAGAGGGGGGGAGGAGAAGAGAAGAGCGGGGGGAAGAGAAGAGAGGGGGGAGGAGGGGGGAGGAGAAGAGAGGAGAAGAGAGGGGGAGGATGGAGAAGAGAGTGAGAGGATGGAGAAGAGAGTGAGAGGGAGAG